>LBNR01000007.1:1686423-2286423 GCA_001262555.1 Fusarium nygamai
ACATATGTGACCTCTGAGTTCCTCCCTGTATAGCGGATCATGCCCTCATCTACAGCGAGATGAGAGCCCGGCTCACAGAGCTGCGTTGTGGCATATTGTATGTGCTCAGACCACGGTTGTGCGCATTGAAAGACCTCAGGGAAGCTCTCATCGTCAGTAAATTTGGTATAATCGAAGGGGCGAAGGTGACGATGAAGGAGTTGAAACCGGTCATATGTCATGAACTTGATGATAGATTGTTCAGGACGTTGCTCCCCCGGCTTAGGAGTCTTCCAATGGTCTTCAATCGCAATTTCCTTATGGATTCCTATATAAATTAGGACCCCAAGCCAGATATATACTTCTGCGGCGCATGTAGGCTTCCAGCTTTGCAGCCGTGACCGGTCCTTTAATTCATGGTTCCGGCTATCAATAACGCCCCTTTCCAGCAAGCTGTTGACCCAGCTGTTGGTATATTGAACCCAGCTGTTGACTAGGGAAAGAGGCACAAAGTGTTGGAAGAGGTGCAGCGGCTCTTGGGGCAGCTGGTTGACCTTAAGATCGCGCCTTTCCATATTGAATGGTTGGAAATTGAACCCTCGGTCTTCTGCGGGAGGAAAGTCGGGTCGCCGGGTGCTATCATACTCATGCTCCCGGCTGCTGTTATCCTCCCTGATGAAGCTTTGGTCGTCATATGCATTGAGGGCCTCGGCAGGTATTGATTGAGAGCTCATTGATAACTTCAGAATGATTTGTATTATGTTTTTGGTGGGAATGATTGATGATGCATCGTCAGGTTCCCCGCATGTACATATCATGTGACAGGGGTGATGTGGGGCGGAATACCTTCTGGAGCCTTAACACAGTCGAGGGGATACTCTTTGACCAGTCCCAACGCAGCGAAATTGGAACACGCATACCAGAATACCATGTTCAACGGCAGCACACCACAACGCTTGCTAAGCGATCCTCGGTGAGGATTGTGCATCCGTCGGTTTGTGTTTTTATCCAAAGATTCGCATCTCGAGAGGTCTAGACGCTGAAGTTTTTGCAGCTTGACTAGATCCGAATATGGCTTGGGAGGAAGATCACTTATGCCGTGATAGGCTAAGCAATGCGACAAGTTCAAATTTGAGTTTTCGGACTACCCTATTGCTTTGAGTTTATCCATGAAATACCGCAGATACGATGAAGCAAAAGTGAATGCTATTGAAATTCCCATTCTTGATGAATCTGTGATGTGATCATCGTGTATCTAGACTAACTGCCCTGTGAAATCTGGCGATCTCGCCGTTAGTAAAATCTCGTAAAATTTAGTGAGAGCATGTGAATTACCTGTACAAAGCGTCTATCCCATGCCGCAGGATCCGTGGTGCAATATCTGTTTGCTGTAGGGTAAAATCCAACTTGACAGCATCCGACCTCTCTGTTCTGCTTGTTCCAGAGTCTCCACTCCGGTTTAGCGCATCTGAGATGATTTGGGACGATTTCCGTGCTGCAATCCGCATCTTTGACCATTAGCCTATCAGCGTAACAGCATTTCCAACACAAGACTGACCTGTTGGACAGCAGATACTGACTTGCTGCGCTACATGTTCATCCAACTGTGTCCCATCTGGGCAACACCAAATAGCTAGCCTGGAAGAATGTGTTCCCTTGGGACAGTATCCTCCGCTAGTCGTAGGATTAAAGAGAGGATACAGAACGAAGCCGCTTCTCGCTCCGCACTTTTTCGGCTTACCCGTCGCAACCGTGATTTTAACTTTATCACTCCTCACATCCTTCGTTGAGATGAACAAAACGATATACGCCTGTTTAGTGTTTTTCTCATTGCATGCAAGATCAATAGTGCGTCCAGAAGAGGAATCGGTGGTCATGTCGGTCCACGATTTGGCGTCTGACTTTCGGTAAGCAAGCTTCTGGTTATCATCCGCCGATGAGTAAATCTTTGCCGTCCTCCCGGGGTCAATAGCTATTTTGAAGACCGAAATAGTGAACGGCGTGCTTGTGAGCGTTGCGGTGCCGGTAGTGCCCGCTTTGTCAAACTCGATTGAGGCAGAAACAGGGTTAATTTTGGCGATCGGAATGAGATCTCCATTGGTGTCTTTGATCTGCTGTAGTGCGAAATCTTTTGCGAAAGTAAAAAACTCGTCGGTAAATCCTGATAGATGTGATAGACGAGTTCGTTCTTTGAGCTCGCTTGATCCTCCCGGCGTTGCCAGAACAAATCTGTTCAAATCATCCTCATCCATTTTATCTTGCGCTTGGAAAAAGATGCTAGTCGCGTAGGCTTCTAAACCAACATGTGCATAGATTGGCAGATTTGGCTTATACGCGACGCCGCTATGCTCCTTATCAGGCCATTCGGCGTTGGAGTCAGGAAAGACGAGGTTACTGAAATAATTCGCAGAGCCCTCACGAAGCCACTGCGGATCAGGATGATTCCCAATTTTTCCGAGACTCTGTATGCAATGATATATCTCGTGCGCAAGAGCCTGAAGTACCCGAGGTTTATTAGTTGTTGCTTCGATGGTCCATCTCTTGAGCAACTTGATCTGACACGGCGGCTTCCTAAGATTAGGATAGTAAGTCTCTGCTGTGAAATCTTCGTCACTTTCTGTTGTCAAAATGACGACAATGCTCGATGGAAGCTTTGCGAATTTGCGGTAGACTTCCATGCTTTTCTCGAGAGATTCTTTGAGGATTGGGTTTACCGCTGTTTTAGTCTTGCTGGGTAGACGGCTCCATTCCTGCGTATACGTCACAGTGACTTCTGTATTCGCATTTTCAAATCTCTTTGGATAGCCTGAAAGAGTGCGGCATTTATCGTTGAGGGTATATTGTTTGCCGGGGGTTATGTTGGGCCAGGGACTGGAACAGCCCTTCCACTGGGCTTGTGCAACAGCTGCAAACAGGACGAAGAGTGAGATCTGCAGTTTCATCGCGGTGGAAACTTGAAGAAAGCTATATCTATTTTTATGCGTTTAATCTGATCGGCTTCCCAGGTATATATGTAATGTCTGCGCATCCTCCATATGAGATTTGAGCCGTTTCATTGCGGAGGTGTGACATTCTCATGCAACCTAGGAGCGCCTCGCATTAAACCCAGGTAGAAAAGACCAATGATGACTTGAGTATTCTCAGCCGCATCTATAGTCTGTGGTCCAGGCTTCTGGGGCTGAGATTGCTTTCCGACGATGGCGTCGCTCTTTACCCACGCCCTCCTCATCACTGAAGCCAAACGGTCAAGATCGCAACACTATAGCCCAAGAAGATTGGCCTCACAACGTTAAAGTATCGATTCCATGCTATTTATTTCATCTAACCGTTTATGTTATGGTATTGTTGAGCTTCTCGCCAGCAGTTTACTTGCGATTCAATTCATTAGACCCAGTGACGTTCTGCTGTGGACTTCGGATCTTCTTTGGCGGTTATTGGGACTGCAACTTCAGTGCTGATGTGGTGTATGAGACCATTGGCGCGGCTTTCTGGTGATATTCAGCATCTTGATCATTATTCAAGGCTTGAGCTCAGTTATACAGAGGCTGCACAGTATCGATAGCTTCATTTACAGTAGACTAGGGATTTCGAGAACCTTTCCTGTTCTGGTCTAGTATCATGCTTGGGAATGTGCCGCTGGGAGTTGCATGCCATTTCGTCAGCCAAGAAATAGATGAAGAACCCTCCTCGCGTCTCTCATCAATTATCCCACAGATTCTCCCTTGAATATGGGAATCAGCAGACTCATCACAAAATCCGATATCATTTTCGTGTTGATCAAATCGTCGACCCCAAGAAATTAAGTTTGGCTTCTGCCCATCTCCACCGCCCTCAAGACTCCTCTTTTCCCATCGCTCCATCTTTTTTCTCGTCAAAAACGCGTGTGTACCTTATCGCGATGCCAGTCGCAAGACGAATACCCGATAACAAAAGACGGTCCCGCACAGGCTGTATCCCCTGTCGAAGACGTCGAAGAAAATGTTAGTCAGGCGTGTCTCTCCCGGTGACTTTGTCTAACATTTGGTTACAAGGTGATGAACAAAGGCCTCAATGCGGCAGTTGTATCGGGAGGAATGTGACATGCGAGTTCAAAGAGTGGACCTTTGTGCCAGGGGTACGCTCATCACTGCGGAAAGATGGTAGCGTGCAAGGGGACAATGGCGATGATGCTGATTCATCTCTGGTCAGTCCTTTATCTTCCCCGAGTCAGTCAATCACTAACACCGCCTTCAGCCCATCCAAGATAGTTTATTGTCCTTTGTCGAGTCAAGTCCTGCTCTCGCCGAACCAGTCTTTGAGAGCCCCATAGCTAGCACTGCTCGAACAGAGAGACTTGGATCTATTCACAACACGACTACAGATGTCCCCCAACCAATCCCTCCAACCAACAACCATCACCAACATGATGGGAACCAAGTCCCCACCCCGTCAAGATGGAACGAAACAGTTCTGTCAGAGCAGAACTCCTCAGAGAGGCAAACAGCAATGCTTCGGTTTCGCTATCAAATAGTCCCCTGGCTAGACTCAAATGCCCCAAGATCAGCCTTTGGGCCAAAGATCATGACATTGGCAGCAGAGAAGTCTACCATAATGGATATCATCATATGGGTTGCTATGCGCCGCAGTAGGAGGAGCTCGAACTCTGCCAGTCATGAGAGCGATAGTCATCTCGTTCAACAGTTCCAGCATCGGTTATCCCTGGAGGATGCTTTCATCGCTAACATCGGACGGTCGCTACTTGCTCTCGGCAACTTCTTTTATACTAGCCCATCTGAGTGGGCAAATCTGCACTCCGATTGCGTAGATGTGAGAGAGCGATGTCAGTTCTTTGAGAGTCAGGAGGAACCTCTCAAAACTCTTGATCGCTTTCACTTTAAGACAGGTACTATATCTGATCTCATGCTCTATAAGAGACAAGCTAACCCTGACCAACAGAGCTTGCTGCTTCCATTATTACCACCAAGTCCCCATCACTACAGTCCCTACCCCTAATGAACGACACATTCTTAACCTCTGCCCTGACACCGCCGAGCATTTACGACGACTGTCTAACGCATCTCGCGGCATGCTGCCACTTGTTCCACGATGAAATCATCCCTCTCTTCAACGGCATCGCACCCGCACAATCACCAACTCACGATTCTTACTCACTTATATGGGCAACTTGGTCCAAATTATGGGCTCGCTGTGTACAATGGTTTCGAGACCGTCCTCCCGATATGACCCCATTACTAGAAAGCCCGGAAGTTGAACACGCAGCCTCCACCAATACCCCATTCACAGCAGACGTCTATTCGAGCGCCATCGCGGTCCAAGCAAACCTAGCGATTCATTTTTCAGCCCTTATACTGCTTTCCTATAAACCACGCTTAGTCAAATTATCATCAATACCACATCGCTTAGCCTCAAGAAGCTGGCATGCTCAAAAGCTCGCCAAACTTGCTCTGTGGAATAACTTTTCTGATCAATGGGATCCTGTCGTTGTTGCAACTGTTGTTCGTATAGCGAGAGATATGACATATCCATCCCAGCAGGAAGCGTTACTCTCATGTTTTCAGAGGATTGGGGATGCGACAAAGATCCCTCTACAGAGTGAGATTGCGGATCTGCAGCAGTTTTGGTCTTCTTCTAGACATACCAGCGCACCGACAAATGCGCACTCTTGACACTTTATGATAGCGAACCGAGCAAGTAGGGCCATGAGAATCGTAATAAATTAATTATGCTTCGTTACTTCGTTGATTCCAACTCATCTTTCCAAGGTATAGACACTTGCGCTCCCCGTCGCACGACTGTCTTCGATGACGCCCAAATTCCTGCCCTGACAGCCTTCTCAATGTCGAACTGCTCCGACCGTTGCTTAGCACCTGCAAGTTCAACTGCATAAGCACCGATGAATGTGTCACCAGCAGCAGTCGTGTCCACAACGTCAACCTTCAGAGCGGGGATGAGACCCTTGGCACCTGTCTCGTTGGCGTAGTATGCACCTTTCCCACCCAGAGTGATCACAACGTTTCGCACGCCTCGAGCAAGGAAATCAGTAGCGGCCTTTTCAACAACTGAGATGTCTTCAAACTCGGACTCGTCCTTGTCTGACAACAAAGCCGCTTCGGTCTCGTTGAGGATCAAGTGAGCTAGACCTTGGTAGATCTCTGCTGGGAGCACTTGAGCGGGGGCAGGGTTGAGCAGAACGGGAGTTCCTGTCGTCTTGGCGGCTTTGAACGCCTGGATCACTGTCTCCAGAGGGATCTCCAGCTGCATGATGAATAATGATGGTGTTGGACCAGGGATCTCAGCGAAGTGGCTTGGTTCAAGAGAATTGTTGGCACCCGGTGATAAGATAATGCGGTTCTGGCCCGTTGGTTCATCGACAATGATCATGGCAATACCGCTCTGGGACTCGGCGCCTCCGTCCTTGTTCACAATGATAGAGTGGGTTCCAACATCATATGACTTGAGACTGTCAAGGAGTACAGAACCATAAGCATCAGCTCCAACGGCACCAATCATGGCAACATCAACGCTTGGGTTCTTCAGATCAGAAGTCCTCGAAAGCTTCGCACAAGCAACAGCTTGGTTGGCGCCCTTTCCACCTGGGAAGACATTGAACCGGCTTGAAGTTATTGTCTCACCAGGGAGGGGATGATGAGAGACATATGATACGAGGTCAATGTTGAGTGATCCGAGGACACTGATGACTGGTCTTGGTGACGCCATGACGTTTATTCGGAGGATATGAATGTTTGTAGATAATGGAAAAGACGTAGCAGGGATCTTCTAAGAGACGAAAACCTTTATACGGGCAATGCATGACCGCTGAGTGTTGGCGATGGACTCCACTCGTTCTGGGCACGCTATCCTGAAAATGGGTGTGTTATGCGATGGCGGATAGTCGATCAAGACGCATGTGAACGGGGTTTAGTGGAATCATGCTTATTATTATGATATGTTACTAGTCCTCTGGGTTTCTCATTCGCTAAAATCCCTGTCGCGAGTCCTTACAGCGTCTTTAGCAGTGCGCCAACATCGTAACCCCATTCAGCCTCAAGATCTGTCAGCCTCCACAAAGCTCCCCATCCCGTCGTCCTATCAATGCTCTTCAACAGCCTAGCAATCTGCTTCCTTTCATTAACATGTGAGAATAGCTTTCCAGCTATATAAAGTGGCTGTATAGAGTTTACAAGACTTCCGGGATGAAGATTTGCGCAGGATATTCCACAGACTTGTCGTGCATGCCACAGCGCCAAGCACTGAGAGTCTAAGTCATGACGCATTTCCAGCATGAGGATACATGCAGTGTGATAGATCTGGTTGCTCGAGATAGCTGCCCAGTGGGGGAAAAGCATAGCTGGGAAGATCTGTTTATCGCCTGCTTCAACCATACTGATCTGCTTCATTGTTGCCGGGCGCTCGTCAAGCCAGTATTGGAGCTCGTTCCATAGCTGTTGCCATTGTTCTTGAAACGGTCTGTCATCTTGAACATCTGCCCTCCCAAGTTCTAGACTCTGTGTTCTTCGAAATCTCAGATCGCAGACTTTGGTGCAGAGATAAATAGCCCAATTAGCCTGCATATCTGGACAGTCTCGGCTCCTTCGATGAAACATGTCCCGCACATATCGCTCGACTTGTTCAGATGACACCAATGACTCAGGTGGCGATGGAGCCCATTTTGACAGAGGCAGAACAGCTGTTTCAGTTCCATCTGATATGATCGCTCCGCACAGCTCCATCCTGGCATAGCACCAGAAGACAGCCTGCGGTAGGCCACCTGAGAAACCATCAACCCCAAAGAACTCAAATAGCGACGCGCAGCCCTCGACATGACGCTTCCAGTTCTTGGAACCGCCAGACATGAGTTCAAATACAGCAAGAATGCAAGCCGTAACAAGCATATTTGGGTCTTTGGCTTGTAAGCCAGGACTCAACAACCTGATACTCTCCTGATATAACTCAAGACTATCACACCCCCCTTCTTGCGTCAGTCCTCTACGTTCCATTTGGCGTGATGAGAACGCAAGCATAGCATACAACAGCGCTGGGCTCTTCTGCGCCATGAGCGGAACATGAATCTGAAAATGCTTATCCTCATCAAACTTGTCCAGATACGGCGCACATTCTGTTACCCAGTTCTGAAGATAGCATATTAATCTATCATTCGGGATATTGACTGTTACGCTGGAGAGGTTGAGGGATGATGTCGGTGGTGATGATGAGTCTGCTTCGGGTGTGACTGATGCGCTGGGTGATAGGCCAGACAACCCGCGAAGAGGACTGTGCGGAGCTCTTCCTGCAGTTCGATGAAGCGGGGGTCCAGGGAGAAGTCTTCGGATGGGAAGAAAGCCATTGTGAAGTGATGAGTGGAGTATGGAGAGCTAGGTTGATCGCCTATACAGGGCACGACATGAGCGACATCAAGGAAGAATGTGATGATGAGTGCAAATACGGTCCCAAAGCGGAATTGTAGCCTCCTCCTGTCCACGCTCAGTTCATTTGTCAAAGTGTGACAGAAACAAGGTAATTTTCCAGAAACCGGTGATCCCCGAAGGATTCATTCCAAGGTGACCACTCACCAATTGAAATTGCAATTGGCCAATCATGAAGTTCTTCAAAGTTTCGATGTTGACGGACTAAGCCGTATTCGGGGGCTGTAGGCGACGCGGTTCTGAGGCCATGACTCGGTAACGTAACAACCGGAGGAAGCAAAGGCTCCATTTTCTAGGTAACTTGAGCTTCAATTTGGGACTGAATTGCCCCAGAAAGCACAGACTGCGACAAGGTAAAGTTCCCCGCGCGAGTCTGTGACTTTAAATCAGACTGTTCGTATGCTAATAGTGGCAATTGGGCCCGCTCGCGTAAACATGCGATTTCACCACGCACGTCGCTGACCATTCATTCTGCCTGATGTCTGCAGAGGCAGAGTCTTTCGGTACAAGAGTTTTACTCTGATATGTGGTCGAAATGTTCTTACATGTGTTATTTAATCACTTACAACTTACAAGGTCGTGGCATTCGTCAATCTTGAGCTATCTTCTCACCCCAGTTGGCAGTCAGCGCCCGTTTGTTCTGCAACAATATGGTAGACTCTTTGTAAATGATTATCTCAGTGTATATACGATTAATATATACGATAAACATAAATTTGGCTAGCGCCAGCCCTATAAAATATCTTCCGCGGTTGTCTTGGCGTTGGGATGAGTCTTGATGGATACACATGTTTGTGCATGTGCTTCATCCTTCAGTAAGTATCAGCAAGGAAATGTGAGATTAAGAAATGTCCGAAATGATCATTATGCATAGCGTGGTATCTAACATTACAACTTCATCGTCACCATAAACATCTCATCCCCGCTCCAGACTATCCTATCATGACAACCCATCTCTCTTTCACAGAGCCTCAACATGCTTCTCACCCTCCTTCTCAAAAGAAGCTTTTCGTCCTGCCGCGGAACCCCTAAGTCCGACCTCGGCCTGAGCCTCACGAAGCAGCTCGGCATCCTGCTCACCAGCACGGCTCTTGAAGACGCGGTCCATCTCCTCAAGAGAAGCATTCTTGGTCTCAGGCAAGAAGAACCAGACCCAAAGAATACCGACAAAGAGGAAGACGGCGAAGAAGATGTAGGTTCCCCACTCCCAAGACTCGAGCATGGGAGGAACAAAGAAGGCGATGGCGAAGTTGTTGACCCAGTTGCTTGAGGCACCGATGGACGCTCCCTTGGCGCGGATGGAGAGGGGGAAGATCTCGGAGACCAGGGTCCAGGAGACGGGTCCCCATGTCGCACCGAAACCGGCGATGTAAACCCAGATGAGAGCTAATGTGCTGTTAGTAATGATAAGGTGCGGTCAGATGAAGGATTGACTTACCAACTGCAGTCCAGCCAGCAGCGACGTGGTTAGGCCAGTCGTGGCGGAACTTGGCGACGATGATACCAACAGTGATCATACTGGCACCCATGACAACGGAGCCGATCAACAGAAGGGGCTTGCGACCAACGCGATCAATGATCAACTGTGAAACGAGGTGTTAGCATACATTCAGGACATTGAGTAATTGAGCAGCTTACCATAGAAGGAATGGTGCTGATGAGAAAGACAACGCCAGTAACACCAGTAGCAAGCAGAGCAATAGTTCCTCCAGTAAGACCCAGGCTGATGAAGACGTTGGAAGCGTAGTAGATGATAGCATCAATACCAGACCACTGCTGGAAGAACATGATGAGCCAAGCAGTGCAGACACGCTTGAGGTTGTCCATTGATCGGAAGCAAGTCACATATTGAGCAATCTGCTGCATGAAACGGCTCTTGTTCCTCTCAGCAAGGTGAGGAAAGTCTCTAGCGAAGACCTTTTGCTCAAAGACTGCCTCAGCCTTAATCTCGAGGTACTCAACCTGAACAGCGTCGTCGTCGATGGGGAGCTTTCGCATCCAGGCAAGAGTAGACTTGGCTTCCTCGTCGCGGCCAACCTTGACGAGCCATCGGGGAGAGAAGGGCATGAACCAGATACCGACAGCGAGCATAGCAGCGGGAATGCCCTGGATGATGGAGGGAAGACGCCAGGCGAGGTCGGACTGAGAGTCGCCTGTTCCACCGATGTAGTTGCTTCCATATCCGCACCAGAACGAAAGCATGATGCCCAAAATAGTCGCAAGTTGGTAAAACGACACAAGAAGACCTCTCATCTCAGGCGACGAAAGCTCAGCGTTGTAGAGAGGTCCAACACCGCTGAAAAGACCAACACCAACACCGGTCAGAAATCGACCAGCATAAAGAAGCTGTGGGTTTCCTGCAGTGGCACCAACGTAAAGATAACTGCCGACGACGACCCATAAGCATGCGATGAACATGGTGTACTTTCGCGAGATAAGTTCGCTGGAAACACCGGCTGATAGTGATCCCAGAATACCGCCTAGTTGGAGGATAGATGTGAGCCATCCTGTTGCAGAAGATGACTTAACAACAGAGGGGAAGTTTTGTGTGAAGCGGGTCATGACGAGGGATTGACCCAAGACACCCTGTTGGTAACCATACTCGAAACCACCAAGTCTATAATTCGGTCAATAAACCAACCAGTTACACATGTAAAGTGAGGAGCACTTACGAAGCAAAAAAGGCAATAAAGATGACCTTTGGATTCTCCCGAATAGACTTCCAGATAGTCTTCTTGGGAGCCGTAGGCTCCAAGGTATAAGGACCGTCCGAGGTAGACATGATGAAGTGAGGACGAAGCTGTGGGGGGAGGTCGATGCGATGGAATCCGGGGTATGGGGAGAAAGCCCGAGTCTTTTAAACATTTTTGTACCCCAGGCAAAATGACTGGGGGATCTAATTTTCTGGAGTTTACGACGTTATGGGCGAGAAAGTGGTAGGCTAAGACCCCTTGTTTGGGAATAGTGTGGGTTTTGGTCTGACCATCACCGGCGAGCGAGTGCCGGAGTCTCGTGAGAATTGGGGTGATGACATCTTCAATTGGAGACTAATCGTCAGAGGACCAGATATTGAGGCTCCCTTGAATCAACAGGCTCATTGCAGCCAGCACGTACAGTATACTACACATCTTTTACAGGGTGGTCCTCTATTGCGTTGCGGCGACTACAATTAACAAGCGCTACAATTGACGCCTGGCCACCACGAGGCACTCCAACATCATCGCCCTCATCAGTCCCTCGATCAAACATGAGACATCTCCAACTGCACCACCTCCAAAAACAGTCCAAGTGGACTTCCCAAGTTGGCATTGGTCATGTATTGACCCAAAAGGGGGGTTCTTTGCGCTGGCTACTGGGTTTAGGCTACGCGCCCACGGTTCGTCAGAGGAACCTGGGGCCCCGCGTAAAAATTCTAGCTGTCGCGTGTCCCCCATTCCAGTGGGTCACGAAAACTTGGATGAGCAAGTATGGGTACTTCGATAGCGCCTGGATTTAGTGCGCGCTTGGGGTACAGGTACGTAGCTATCAGGTTCTAGATTTCTCCAATTCTGACAGTGGGAGTTTGTTTACCCTGCACCGGTGAATTTTGGTACAGTTGAATTGCAAAATGAGGCTATCTAGAGATTGTCTGGGGTCTACTATTGGAGTAGTAGTTTCGTTAATATTGTCTTGCCAATTTGATAAAAAGATTGTTCGAAAAGCTCGCTGGAATGATAGGAAGACTGGACGCAGAACCAACCATGAAAAGAGAACCAAATACGGTCATAATTGTTCAAATTTGAGGGCTCGGATGCCGGTAGTCTATGCTTCCAACACCGGGTCATTGCCGCCTACGTATCTGGATAAAGCCAATATCAAGTCTAGTCACGCGTAAAAGCATATCAGAATCATTTTTATCATAGACAGGAAACGTTGGGTGAATTGCCGAGTCGTAAGACTTCTATCCTCCTAATCAACGCGACGCGATGAGTTAATAGCATACACAAAAAGGCAATGAATCTACGCTAAGCTCTCTGTTGGTCTGGTAAAATAAGAGATTTATAGAACGCAAATGTGTGGTGAAGAGTGACTGTCAAATAGTTTCCATTCGGAATGCGTTAGAAAAGTAATTGAGCGCGTGGCAGACGCGGTTTGACTGATCGGTAATATCAAGGATATGATCGCGTTATAATAGAAGCTTTTGGATTTGAACTTGGAAAATGGAGACCGGACCTTTCAAGTCATTGTATTTGGCACTGGAAGTGTTCCATGGCCTATTTTACGTGCCCAGACATGGCGATGCACAAGGCAGACTGACGCGTCTCATCATGTGGAGCGATGGAACACGTCGGGAAAACACATTGACCGACAATACCTCATCCTAGCATAATCCATTGTTACTATCCGTACTTCATCGCTGAAAGTCTTTGATGAGACGTGTTATGACAGGTTCGATCATATCTAAATGTCTTCGTGGTTGTCGGAAACGAGTGTCTATCTCCGGAAGCGGGAATGAGCTTTGACCATGGGTTCCAAGCAGATAAGATCAGGGTGGCATCATACAGGTCTTCAAAGCTCATGATGCTATAGAGAAAATGCGGGAGATATATCAGATAAAAGGCGATGAACCAGGGGCTATTCGACCGACAAGGTCAATCACCGCATATACCCCTTCGAATGCAACGACGGTGATGATCCCATAGCCGCCAGCGGGTCTCCCCCACAATCTGATTCCCCAGATTCTCCCCCCCCATCATTAAGCTTATCTTTTACTACCCTGCTAAATGAAACCATTCCTACTGGCCAATTCCCTCCTTGGATTGTCACTGATTACTCCTTTCGTCCAGAATCATAGCTCGACCCGGTATCCGACACTGTTCGGTCCGTCATCCGATGCACTATCGACTCCCCCTCACTCTTGGCATGCTCGGCACGCTCAAGGTTGGGACATCGCGCTTACCAGGGCCAGTATTAAACGGCTCTCTTTTCCCTGATCGACAGCTGTTCTTTTCGTCACAGTCATCTTCAGGACATTTGTGAATCTGTACATCACCATGACTGCAAGAGATTCTGACGCGGAGAGGGGCAATGGCAAGGAGCCTTGGAGCAAAGAGTTTGAGCATGCTGATGCTCATGATGCTGCTGCGAGGGGACACCTTGCCACTGACGAGTAAGTTGACTGCCCCTTTGTTTGAGCTCTGTTGACGTTCCTAGGCATGGCAATCCCATTGCCACTTTCGACGCAGAGGCTGAGAAGAAGCTTCGTCGTAAGCTAGACTGGTATATCTTGCCATCAGTCACTATCCTGTACCTGATGTGCTTTGTTGATCGTGCCAATATTGGTAATGCTCGTTTGGCCGGCCTCGAGGAAGATCTCGGTCTTGCTGGCTATGACTACAACATTTTGCTTACCGTCTTCTACGTCGTAAGTACTACCCCTTATCTACTGAATGAACATCCTAACATGAATCTCTCTTGTTAGTCTTACATCGTCTTCGAACTTCCCCTAAACATGGTCTGCAAGTGGATCGGTCCCGGCTGGTTCATCCCCGCTACCTCTGTAGCATTCGGCGTCGCCTCCCTCGGAACCGCTTTCGTCCACACAATGGGCCAAGCTTGTGCCGTGCGCTTCATTCTCGGCATCTTCGAAGCAGGCATGTTGCCCGGTATCGCATACTACCTCAGCCGCTGGTACAGACGCAGCGAACTTGCCTTCCGCTTGGCTATATATGTCGCCATGGGTTCCTTCGGCGGAGCTTTCGGTGGTCTTTTGGCTTCTGGTATTCTGAAGCTAGATCAATTTGGCTCATTGACGAGGTGGCGAATGATCTTTGCAATTGAGGGTATCTGTACTATTGGCTTGGCACTTATTGCGTTCTTTACTATGACGGACCGACCTAGTACTGCGAGATGGTTGTCGGAAGAAGAGAAGGACTTGGCTATTGCACGCATCAAGTCTGAGCGTGTTGGTGCTACCGAAGTCCTCGAGAAGTTCTCCTGGAAACTAGCGCGTCGGGGTATCAGCTCGCCTGTTACCATCGGAACTTCCACCATCTTCCTATTCACCAACATCACCGTACAGGGCCTTGCTTTCTTCGCACCTACGATCGTGAGGACCATCTACCCCAACCACTCCGTCGTTCAACAGCAATTGCGTACTGTCCCTCCTTACATCGTCGGTACCTTCTGCACTGTCACCATCAGCTTCCTGTCGACTCGCATTGATAAGCGAAATATCTTTATCAACTTGTCACAGCTTCCGGTCATCGCGGGATACATCATGTTCCTCAGCACCACGAACCGTAAGTTCAAAGCTCACTACATCCTGACACCCTAACTAACTCGCCTCAGCTTATGTCCGCTACGCTGGCACATTCCTCATTTGCGCAGGCACCTTCGCCAACGGCGCTCTATCGAATGCCCAAGTATCAGCCAACTTGGTCAGCGACACAGCACGTGCTTCAGGTATTGGCTTGAACGTCATGCTTGGTAACATCGGAGGATTGATCTCGACGTGGTGCTTTTTGCCTTTCGACGGACCAAACTATCCAATCGGCAATGGCCTCAACCTCGGCGCGTGCTCATCCATCTTCCTTCTTACCATCGTACTGCAAGTTTACATGACCTGGGATAACAGAAGGAGAGCTTCGATTGAGGTCGGTCAGGCTCTGGCTGGCAAGACTGATGCTGAGATTCGTGTTATGGATTGGAAGCATCCTGGATTTATGTGGAGGCCTTAGAATAATTGTGCGGCCACCATGGATCGGGAACCCGGTAGATATTAATCGTTTTTCCTCAATCTACAAGAAATAAGACAGCTTCTCCATTCATAAGGAAGTAAGCCACTTGCTTTCTTCCACTGTGTTATCGTTGGTGAGATAGACTTTGCACTGTTTCGGTTCAACACCGACCTCTCTGAATATGCCGAGCCCAAGCGACAATGGCATTTCCTGCTGCCCATTCATCATTTTGATGTTCTGCATCTCGCGTCATGGGAAAGGCCGTTGCTGCAATGGCCCCACGTCCTCCCAGTGCCGTTGTGATGTAGTTTTGAATCTTGACGAGTAGAAAGTCGATTCCGGGGAGTATCCATTCAGGACGAGGTGCAATAAGATGATACCTTTCCCAATTGGCTGACGAAGCTGGGCCGTGTTTCAAGGTTCCCCGATCGTATTTTCAGCTTGGAACCGAAGATCCTAATAGCCTTCGCTCCAATGCCTTGAAGGTGTCCACGGCATAAAGCTTGTCACGCGCGAGTTCGGAATACAGTGCTTACGGTCTGTCTAGGTTGCAAATGACGAGCATTATTCGCTGTAGTTCATGGCCGGAAACTCAATCACTGCCGGACCTTAACTCAGTGTAACGGGTTACCCCGCCGCCGTGAGAGATCCTGCTCGGGACCAACCACCCCATGAACACGATGAGTTTGCTGCAGAGTTGAGAACAATAAGTTGGACTTGGATAGCGACATTTCGTTCTTTAGTTATCTGCAGCATCTCAATCAGCGCTTGGTTGACATGCGCTCCCACTTCTAATACGGTGGGTTGTGAATGAACACATTGGTTCGAATGTCCAGAGCTATAAGAGGGTCAAAGAGAAAAAACCTCGGATCTCACCAGTGTTCCTGTTGCAGCATGTCACTAAAATGCCAAGACGGGAGATCTCAAAGCAATGCGACTTTCGCACAGGCACGAGCTGAACCTGAGCCTCAGTCGTTTTATTGGATGCTGACATTGCCCTGCATCAAGGCTCGGCATCTTAACTGACCGGCACCATTCATCCAGTTGAGTAAGCCCTACCGAGATCTCGGGAGGCCAATTGTGCTCTTGATTGGAGGAGCACAGGAGCTTGGCTCGAACCTATTTTTGTAGCACCTTAGCTCTCGGGGAAGATTACGCTCACTGGGCTGAGTGGCTTGGAAGCTACCGGTGCATCACTGTGCTTGCGAGGAAGCTGATGCAGCGATGAGCTTGCATAAGTAGCCGCTCGATCCTGGAGACAGAGAGAGCTGATCAATCACCCTCTCTACCAATCTTTACACACAAAATACATACAATCGTATTGGTGACCTATAATCGGCAACATGAAGTCTCTTACAAGTATGGCTATCGCGGCGGCCTTAGCACTTTGTAAGTATCAAGCAGCCTTGAGAATGAGGACAATAGCTTAACAATCCCAACTTAGTCGCCGGCAGTTCTTCTGCATCCCCCACATCGTACTGCAACGGCAAATCCAACAAGATCTGCTACACCTGGGCCGTCCCATCCTCAACAGCCTCGTCCAGCTCCGGTAACTTGTACATCCGTATCCAAGCCCCTGTAGAATACCAATGGGTCGGTCTCGGCACCGGCGACAAGATGAGCGGCTCCACCATGTTTGTCATCTACCAAGACGGTACTGGTAACGTCACATTGAGCACGAGGATGGGCCATGGCCATGAGATGCCTGAGCACAGTCGCATGCGCTCTGTGAGGCTCATCGAGGGCAGTGCAGTCGTGAACAGGACGATGGTAGCCAATATCCATTGTGGCGATCTCGGAAATATGCACATCAAGGGGTCAAATCAGTGGATCAATGCTTGGAAGACTGGAAGCTCTTTGCACACGACTGACATTGATGCTGATATCGAAGAACATGACGGACACAATAGCTTCTCAGTTGACTTTTCCGAAGCTGTTGTAAAATCCAACAGCAACCCTTTCATCCACATGACGACTGACACACCGAGTGGTGCAGCGTCTGGTGGTGGAGGAGAAGGGAATACTAGCACCATCCACGGCATCATAATGTCGGTGGTCTTTCTATTGGGCTACCCGCTGGGATCGCTGTTGATGCCTATAATTGGAAAGTGGTTCGTTCACGCTACCTGGCAGATTATCGTCTTCATTGCCATGTGGGCTGGGTTTGTTACTGGCAAGCTGGCTGCCGACCGTACGGGTAATGTAAGTAGTCAAGTCTGTCTTCTGTAAGTATTCACTAACTCTGGTCAGTGGTTCAGCGCTCCGCATGTCATCATCGGCACAGTAGTATGCGGTTTGATGGTTATCCAGCCAATCTTGGGAGGGTTACATCACAGGAACTTCGCCAAGCATCAGTGCCGCACAGGCATCAGCCACGCTCACATCTGGTACGGCAGAGCTCTAATGATCCTTGGAATTGTCAACGGCGGGCTCGGTCTGCAGCTCGCTGGTGCGTCCATGAAGCTCATTATTGGCTATAGCGTGGTTGGTCTGGTGACGTTCTTGATGTACACCGCTGGGGCTGTTAGCAAGATGCTGAGAGGGCCGAAGAAGCATCAACATGAGCCTCTGAAGTACAATGGCTCTTATAGCGCGGTGGCCTTGATTTGACCGGCAGTTTTGGATCCTGTCTCCGTGTCGCATTCTCAATAGCATTGCTAGCACAAGACTGTTGCTCTTCCATCTAGCCGCCCATAATAATAAAACTCCTTGATCGTAATAACGTGGGTGAGTTGAGCAGACGATAGCTGCCTTGGAGTTCCCAAATCACAAGAAAAAAGAGACCTAACTTGTGCAGTTTGTCGAGACCACAATTCTCATTGGCATTCCCTTGGCTCATGTTGCGAACCATTTTCAGAGTCTATATAGATATTCAAGCCTGAATGACTGACACGCACTCGTAGGGGCAGTTCGTTTACCCTTGTGGGTGTGTCTCAATGTTTGTCTGACTATGATCACATCGGAGATGCTTTCGCGGGGCATCATGAAGCCCTTATCAGATAAGCCAATCTTTGGAATGCCCCGTGTCTAATTGGTTCAGCCAGTCTCTTCTCCAATTTACATGACCTGCATCAAGCCTAGCCCCCCGAACACGGCGACAATTGCCGAGCCCCGTCGGTCCAAGGCCTCCGCGCACCGGAAATCATGACCTTTCTCCGCCCTTGAAAAACATCGAATTAAAGTGACAAGCTGCGTATCAGATCCACTGCGTTCTTTATCTGCTGGTTGATCAGATGATCCGTTTGTAGGTAGAAAAAGGCGCGCCCTTGCTCTTAAGTCTACGCCCTGGCTGAACAAGTTCTATCGTGTGCGGGGCAGCACATTCACTACCGATTCGACGGACTGACAAGGATTTGATTGACCAGTTGCGTGATGCTTAAAGAACCTTGATATCTGACGCACATCATTGCTTGGTTCCGTGTCGACATACCTTTTACGTTACTGTCGCTATAGGTAGGAAAATGGCCATCCTCCCGATCGCGGCGGCTGTACTCACTGTCGTGCTCTTCGTCAAGCACATCTTTCTCGATCCCCTCATCCTCAGCCCTCTCCGCCACGTCCCCGGCCCTAAATCCTTCGCCGCAACAAAATGGCGTCTCGCCTACGAAGACTGGAAAGGAACGCGAACTCGCACCATTTTTAAACTCCATCAACAATACGGACCAGTTGTGCGCATCGGTCCTCATGAGGTCTCTTTCAACAGCCTCTCAGCACTGCGAACCATCTACGGACCCGGAAGCCGATATGGCCGAACTACTTTCTATCGCATGTTTGATGTCTACGGCGAGCAGAATTTATTCACGTTCCATTCACCCAAGGAGCATGGTGATAGGAAGAAGCTTTTGTCCCATGCTTATTCCAAATCCGTTGTTCTCAAGCCGCCGACCGCGAAAATGGTTGAGAGGAGGGTTCGTCAGTACCTGGATCTGATTGAAGCTGAGCCTGAGAACGTCAGTGAGATTTTCAGCACTCTGCATTATTACTCCCTCGACAATATCACCGCTTTTGTTTACGGAAAGTATGGCCAGACTGCAGCGATTCGAGGCTCAAAGATCCATCGGGAACTCATCGCGGATATTCTGCATCCCTCTCGTCGAAAGCTTTCTTGGTCTATCGTGCACCTGAAGACTTTGACCCAATGGCTGTATCGCCAATCGGGGTTGATGGGACAACTTGTCAAGCCGGTTCTTCCGATGCAGCAGCCTACTACATACACTGGTATCCGAGGATATGCTCTGCGGGCTTTTGAGGCTTTCCGAGCGGATGTGGAGAAGATCACTCATTCAGAGGGTCAGTGGTATTTGTGAATTTTGTATGTGAAGACAGCTGACAAGAATGATAGATGAGCATGTTTCGATTGTGGAAAATCTCTGGCAACATCATGAATCTCAAAAACCTGGTGGACTGCGCGATCTGCAGATGGCATCCGAATGTGCTGACCACTTCCTCGCTGGCATCGACACCACTAGCGACACCCTCATGTTCCTTGTTTGGGCACTCTCACTTCCAGGAAATGAGAAATATCAGGAAAAGCTGCGAGAAGAAGTCATGGCCATCTCAGGTGATGGACTCAACCAATGGGGTAATCCTAGAGCCGAAGCAAGTGATCGGTGCACATATATCAACGCCGTCATCAAGGAGACCCTACGACTCTATGCTCCTTTGCCAAGCACTGAACCTCGTTCGATCGACATTGATTCGGTTATCGATGGGTATACCATTCCTGGTAACACAGTTGTCGGTATGTCGCCTTGGATCATGCATCGCAATGAGTCGGTATTCAAAGACCCCTCGGTCTTCAACCCTGATCGATGGCTTGGACCTGATGCAGCGGAGCTGAACCGATGGTTCTGGGGATTCTCAAGTGGGGGGCGAATGTGCGTTGGCATGCAGTAAGTTGCTTCTCTTCATTCAGGTTCGGTAAATCTCAGTTACTAACACGAATCAGTCTTGCTATGGCTGAGATGACAACACTCACGGCTACCATGTACCGACAGTTTAGAACGACAATTGCTCCAGGATTTGAGGATACTACGCCCGCTATTACAGCTCGTGTCGAGACTTTCTACGATGATCGATTCCCCAAGGTTCAGGTTGGTCTTATCTTCATTGTTGTTGATATGACGTGTAACTGACTGGCAACAGGAATCAAAATGTCTTATCAAATTTACGAAACTGAAGGAGTAGGTGATGTTCTTTTACGGGAGGCTGGAGAGGCGGTTTGACATCCGTTTCTGTTTTGTATGGTTGAAGAGGGCCATGATCAAATTACCCCAGTTAGTAAAAGAAATTGGAAACATGAAAACATGAATCTTTCGGGGTTTCGAATCTTGTATATATAAATCTCTATTAAGGATCTAATATAGATAACTGCATATAAGACCTGAAGCAAAATCTCAAATGCTAACCGATACGATTACAGGTAGCTGAACCGACAACCCTGAATCTCATTTCCACAACCCCACTAATCTCCAGAATACAGGGGAGATTGTTGGTCCCAGCGACGCCACATTCAATAGTTCAGCAGTACCAAGACTGAGCTACACTGCTTTCACGATCAAGAAAAGGAGGAATTCTGTGCCGAGCACGAATCGAAGCTGTCAGAGAGAAACGGCCCATTGTTAGGTCAATTTTGAGTTTAAGGAAATTGGCTTAATTGCCATGTTTCCTCATTACCACGAGCATCTTTGACGCCCTGTTTTCTCTTTTCGTAACATCCATACTGTCATTACCGTTATCATGAAATTTACATCTTCAGTCTTGCAGCTTTTGTCGCTGTGCCAAATCGCGTCTGCATCGCCATGCAAGCCTTCTTCTTCAACTGTCACTTCGGCTGCGCCAGCAAGCACCACTGAAGCTAGCCAGACAGAGTCATCTACGGCCTTTAACCACGAAACTACAGTCACCACCGAGTTTGAGACATTGACCGACTCATCTACCATCGCCGAGGTTGAGCCCACGACAACCACCACTGCCCCACCGGGACCTACCAATCTGATCAGCAACCCCGGTTTCGAAGCCTCAACCGTCGCACCTTGGACTATTTACAACGACATCGGAGCCTTGAGTATAGCCAGCGGTTCAGGCCTCCCCCCATCAACACAAGCAGGGCAATTCAGCGCCTCTGGAGAAAACCTCGTCAACATGGGCATCAGACAAGTGATTGATTCATCTTTGATCGTCGCCGATCAAGAGTATCGCTTTTCTGTATACACCAAAGTCACAGCCTCCAACTTTTGCATCTCGCAAACAATTGCATGTGGTGCAGGAACAGGTTTCGTAAACTCGGCGAATTGGGGCGCAATGCAGGCGAATGGTTGGATATTGACGACGGTTACTTGTTCGTGGAATTCGGCTGCGCTAGATGCTGGACCGAGTGTCCAGGTTACGGGAGTGTGCAATGGTCTGACTTTTCTGGCTGATGATGCTTCTTTGGTCGCAACTGAGGCATCGGATTAGTTAAACTGTGACTGGGGGGAGTGTTATGGTTTTGGGTTATATATATATTGAACCAAAAGACCTTATTAATACTAGATGCCCTTCTGTAGGCCACTGAGCAATTATCTTTTGCATCTTCCATCTCATCATGGCTGAGACCCATATTGGCTCTTTGCTTGCATGCCCCATAGAGCCAGGGGTGCATGTTGGTCTGAGGTTCAAGTCAGCAACGCCACATACAATAGTTTTACAATAGACGATGAGCAGCTACCAACAGTAAGAAAAAGAAGAAAATCTGGTCCGCGGGGCTGAACTGTCAGAATAAAATGATTTGTTATTCAATCTAATTTAGCGTGGCCTCTTACGCTTAATTGCGCCTGGCTCCCCGTCATTCCTCCCTGGCTCCTTTTTGTCTTGTTTCTTTTCTCTGGCATCATCGCAGTCCCGCCAGGACATCGAATCGTGGTTATGAGACTCACGTATCCATTCATTCAGCTCTTGGCGCTGTACAAACTGACTTCAGCTTCACCATGCAAGCCTTCTCATATTTCCAATTCAATTACATCTCTCAGTCCCTCCAGCTCTGGTGATGCTGAGACGACCGGTGTTGACATATTGTCGACAACCTCAATAATGACGGAGTCTGCCACCTTTACGGCCTTATCTTCCAGTGGCCTTTCCGCAGAGACAGAGTCTGTCACATCGACAGCTGTCCCTTCATCAGCTTCGGTTACAGAGACAGAATCATCGACCATAGCCTCTTCTGAGGCAACAACTATTGTCGAAAGCACCACGACATATGAACTTTCACTCTCGACAACCTTAGCTACAACCTCAGCTGAAACACTGATTGACGAGACACCCACCACGACAACATCTGTTAAGCAGCAGCCCACCAACTTAATTCGCAATCCCGGTTTTGAAGACCCTACCTTCGCGCCCTGGGAGGCACAGAAGAATGGAAATCGCGGATGGCTATCAGTTCGCAGCGACACATCTCGCCCAGGATCACTCCAGTGCGGCGTTTTCGATTCCTCAACCCCTCCTACAGGAGGACTCAGGCGCAGACTTATCCAACCGTACACCTGGTCTGTCAAACAAGATATTGATCCTTCCAAGATCATAGTCGGAAAAGAGTATCGCTTTTCAATTTTTCAAAAGACCACAGCGTCTAATGGTTGTACTGTCCAGCGGTTAGGATGCAGTGCAGGATCAACCTCCGCTGGTTCGGGGGAGTTCGGGGGACCTTTGAATTCATGGGCTTTGGGAGCAGTTAGCTGCACTTGGAACGAAGCTCAACTTGACGCTGGACCTTCCGTTTATGTCAACAGCATCTGTGGCTCTGTTACTTTCTCTCTTGATGATGCTGTTTTGATAGAAAGAGAGGCATCGCCGTATTGATTTGCGTTTATAGATGTCTTCTATATCTTATTCGACACAACAACATAGGTTCGATGTAAGTTACTTGCGTGTACATGAATGGAGTCATTGTTAGCAAGATTACTTACAACTTAACTCCAAGCGGTATCTATGTAATCTCACAATGACATGCCCCATGACACCCTACACTAAATGACCAGTCGCACACCTATATGCATGTATCACAACTGGCAGCCGAACCAAATGAGTTAAGATGCCGAACTATTGCCTGCCATAGACCAAAGGATTTAAGCAGAACAGCATCTGACTAGTTGACGACACCCTAGATCAATTCGGCCACTATCTAGAAGCAACAGCAAGTCCAGGCTGATTACTGGGATAGTTGAAACTCAGTAGGATACAGACTGTTCTCAATCTCGAACTGGGCGTAATTACAAGCATCGAGCTCAATACAAGACTCAATGCACTTCTCCATATTGCTGTCTTGGTGATGTACGAGGTCTTCAAAACCATTTAATCTCCAGTGATAACAGGGCTCATATTCGATTTCACCGTCAGCGAAGCAGCGGTTGTTCGAAATCAGCACCAGTGTGCAGGGGTATCGGGAGCTTCAGAAGTGGTCACGGCTGCAGTTGTAGTAGTAACGGCAGTGGGAAAGCCTTGGGTGCTGGCTGTGAAGAATGTAGTGGTGTTAGACTTGATAGCTGCTGAAGTCTCGGGCACAGAGAGAATGGTTGTGGTGGACACATCAGACTCAGCGGATCTCGCAGTGATAGTCTCGGTTGTTTCTTGCAGGGAACTAATAGATGTAGCCTCTGAATTGACGTTGATTGCGATGGTAGTAGTGGCCTCATTCGAAGTACCGATGATGAAGGACGGCGTGGCCCATCCGCAAAGCCAACGGATGCAACAGCTAATGGGTTTGGGATCACCGTGGCAATGAAAGCCTAAGGTGAATACACGAATATAGAAGAAATGAGAATATTGGTAGGAAGTCCCTTGATTAACACCACTATAAGATTGATGTTTCATTTCTTGTCATTGTCCTTGATCATTAATGCGTTATTTGGCGGATCAAGGTTTGTTGAGATCAAAGTTACACTGGGGCGTTGGCATCAGGGCCTTAACTCAGTGGCTATTTTGCGGTTGAGAGCCTGAAGCCCACTGAACTGTTAGGGGCTGATGTACCGCCAAGAAATTCGTTTCGGCTTTAACTGATTGCCAGTGGAGGTGCCATAAATCTGGGAGCCTGAACTGTATTGGGTCAAAGGTGAAGCGTTAGGTAGTTTTGGGATGTGCAGAACCTACTAACTGATAACTGAGTCATTTCATTGATCCTGTATGGCTTTATGGCAAGAGACTCTCGCTTTCATCACAACGTGGGCGCCAGGACGCCAGCTGGTTATGTTTGAAGGCAGATCCGGGGGTACCAAAGGAACGCCCATCCGACTTTCGGGGCCCTAGTCCAGATAACTGGGACGACATAACGCTGAGTTACCTTCATTTTTAAGGCTCATAATTATGGTATCAAAGTTCTCACCTCCAGTTACACTTACATTGCTCTTGAGAACAACGGTTATTTCTACGCAAGATGGTACGGTACTGGTGACTATTACACCAACAGTAAAGCGATAAGCCAGTTTAGAGAACACGTCGCTCATGTTCTTATTCATGAGCAATCCAAGATGGGCAAGACGTGGTCAATGTACTCAGAATATGCTGTAACATGTACCAGTTGTTTAGGCCCTGTGACTTGTGAACAGGCGCACTGAAAGTCAGCACAGATGTACATATTAGTGAATTGACTTGGACTTTTGCCAAACTGAAACGGGATTAGTCGTTAATTCTCTCCATCAGCTCGTAGGATCGGCCATGTGGCGAAACAACAAAGTTAAACTGATATACCATGCCTCCGGGGTGATGGAAATGGCAATTCGAACCCTGGTACTAGGCATCGGTGACTCCGAATGGCATGCCATTTCAAATAATGCTTCCAAAGCCCGAATCCTCCTGTAATTCCTCGACTCTTCCGCCACCTGTCAACCGGATGCCAACGAGATAGCAACAAGGCTTCTTGAGCCCACTGCGTGTCTAGGGCGGCATCGACGAAGCTGGCGATCGGAGCGTAACGAGGCGTGCTGCGCATGGAGCTCCAGTAATAAACGCCGCCGGCTATTAGGAACACGGCGCAGATCTCGGCGAGAGAGGCGGCGATGCACATGGAGATGCGCGACACTAGGACCCAGCTATGAAATTGACTTGCTGTCAATCATTGCATCCAGGGAACTAGCTTTCAGGCCTTATCTTTGCCCCAGAACCTGGGAATAGACCAACCGTGTACTGTCGCACTCACAAGCCATTAAAACTAACCGCGACTCTTCACAGAAGTACTTACATAAGCTTTTTAGTTAAGATATTTTAGTGCTCGCGTGATGCTGCTAGGGAGGCGGCTTGAGATTGCCGCAGTTGATATGTACCTACTGGTGGTCGAGCGAACATTGGGGCTTTAAGCCGAAAAAGCATTATACTGAAGTTTGACCTTTGGCCTGCTCTGTTCTTTAATGAAGATGAATATAAACATCTGAGTTGCGTGGCTTTGTGATTGAAGCGATTGGCTATATGGTATCGTCTGTTCGTCAGCCTTGGGCTTACCATGAGTGCCCGATGTGCGGGGAAGCGTTGCAGGATTACGTCAAAGAATGGGAGTATATCTAGAGCAGAAACCAGGTTCATCAGGATTTACGTCTGACTCAACTCATCAGTATACTAGAAATCCTGATTCAAGTATTTCCTCGCTTTGGCTTAGTTTCGGAAATGTATCCCTGGATTCTACAGGATTCTCAGACAGAGTTCCTCAACATGCACAACACCCAGAAGAGCCACCAGACTCATGATCACCACCATCAACATCCAGTTATGTAGCTTCTGTCCTTTGGACGCAGTTTCTTTTACCTTGTACATGTTCAGCTTAACAATAGTGTGGTCCCTAGCGTTTATAGAAGTTTAAAGCATTCTGATTAGACTACACTATAAACAAACAAGGTATCCCGTCCGAGAAAACGCCCTGCTTTATGAAGCTTTTGCTCCAGGTATTGCTACTTCGAAATATAATTATAACAATGAATATCCCTTTCAGAAAGCCTTCTCCAGAACTTCAGGTCCCACAGACTGTAGAAGCATATCCAGCGTAGCCTGCCACGAAGGCTCCATGAATTTCGACATGATCGTCACCCTCTTCGCCGCCTTGTCAACACCCTCCTTCTCTTTCAGGACATCCGCTCTCTCAGCATCAAGCTGCCCAAGTCTCTTAGTAACAAGCGCAATCTCATGATCGGTCTTGTATATTCCAGCAATGCTCTTGTCGAGCTGGCTTTTCACAATAACATATACCTCCTTGTGCTCGAGAATAGTCTGTTTCCGCTTGTTGATGAAGGTGCGAAGCTCTGCATCACTGGGGTTCTGCTGGTAAACTTCCTCAAGACCTCGGAGCGTTGTGTTTTCGTTGGCTGTGGATTTCTCAACGTCTTTGAGAGCGTCTTGGGCTTTCTTTTGGTCGTTTGTGTAATCATTCTTTTTCTGGAACAGGCTGCTCTGAACGGCAGAGAGCTTGCGTTGCTCGTCGTTGATATCGGCCAATAGGTCTTCGAACTTATGGAGAACTGGCTTTATAGCATCGGAAGCATTTTTCAAGCTTTCTTTGAACTCGTCTCCAGAGGGCTACAAATGGTTAGATAAAAAATGTTACAAGGGGAGGTTCTTACCAAAACTGCGTCCCAATTGATTGCTCTAGACACTTGCGACTGATGATGCGGTCGAGCATTAGATGACCTTTGTCTCTTTGCTCCAGTTCGTGAGGCGTTCGATGGAGTATTACTCGTATATGATGCTGCTGGAGATGATTCAGCCGGGCGCTTATTGCCCCGAGATGTAGCCAGGTGGTGATGAGGCGTCGATTGCTGATTGTTCGTCAATTGGTTGTAAGCCCCGGGAGGAGCCACAGGATTAGGTGCCGACGACCAGTTGCCTGGTTGCTGCTGAGGAGTCAGAGAGGTAGCACTGGTGCGGGGCGACGCCAATGGCTGAGAGCTGGCTTGTGTGCGGGGAGTTGCGGAGCTCTGAGAATTTGAAGCGGAGGTTGGAGCGGATGGCTGGCTATTGGATCGTTGGAGTTGCGTTGCACTTTTAGTACCGGGGATTGGAGGAAGAGGCACTGCTGTATGTGATTGCGGGCGAGGCTTCACAAAATTCTGCATTGTGTTTGCTGGAGAGGCAGTTGGTGTAGGTTGTTGAGGAGGGCGCATATTGGGTTGAGAGGTTGCAGGTTTGGGCACTGGGACTTGAGAACTGGCTGTTTGTTGTTGCGCACCCGGTGGGCTCCTGACAGCGAGAGTAGCAGATGTGTACTCTGCTGAGCCAGTGCTTTGCCGAACAGAGCTCCTGGGTGTATCTGACACCAATCGAGATGGCTGTTGGATACTGCGCCGCGGACGGCTTGAGACAGCTGACACAGAGTTGGGTGTTGATGTTCCGTGATCAGGTGCAGATTGGCTGTTAACCTGGACAGGTTCTGTACTGTCATTCGGCATGAAGCCATCACCATCTGGATCTACCACTGTTTCCTCATCTGACTCGTCGATCTCGACGATTTCTTTGGCTGGTGAGCGGCGTTTTTCTCGAGGGGGAGTCTGTTTCTTTGAGCTTTGTCTCGTTGGCGCAGCCCAGTCCAAATCATTCTCATCCTCTAGCTCCTCAACTTCTTCTTCCTCTTCCTCTTCCTCTTCCTGTTCTTCCGCCTCACCTTCTTGAACTTGCCCCGGTTCCTCGACTTGCTCTTCAGCCTCCTCCTCTTCATTTTCATCCTCTTCTTCATCGGTATCGACTTCCATCTGATCACCGGGCAAACCCAAAGCTACAATTTCATCAACAGGTTCAGATTCTGCCTCAGTCGCGTCACTGTCGCCCATCTCATCGTCGCTCCGTTCATTCACTGGCGCCGACTCATTTGGATTTGTATGCTTGGTATCAATCCCCATGCCACGAAGCCATTTCCGGACTTTGAGGATATCAGATTTGCGGAGCTGGGGATACTTTGTGCGTGGATGGTGGTTCGCATGACCCTTCAGTCTGCGTCGCACGTCCTCAAGATCGACTCTGTTGGACACCACGAGCGACACCAGCGCAGAGAGACCCTCGATGAGACGAATACCCCACATGTCAGGAACAAAACCCTTGCATAACTCATTTGGCCACATTCCGCTGAGCTGACGAATGCGCGACGCTGCGTGATAAGCTCGATGAGATGGATATTCTGTTGATGATTGACCCTTGACGCCTGCTGGCGGCCTACCGCGATGGCGCGTGGATGAGTGCTTCGGCGTCATCGTAAATGATGAAAAAAAATCAATAGGTTGATGATGGTTGTGAGTCTGCTTGAAACTGAATGTGCTCAAGATGAGCTGATGTGATTGATTATTGAAAGGGTGGTGATGTGTTTGCGACCCATGAGGTAAACGGTAAACACGGTCCAACTCCGTCACGTGTTTTGGCGTGGTACCCGAATGGCTGAGCAAAGGGGGCGGAAAAATAAATTCCAGCTCCGGCGTCATACAACAGGCAAACTCGGCCAGACATGAACGCCATCTTGTTTCATCTCTCGGCCAATGAAAACGGAAAGTGTTTAACAAATGCATAGTGTTTATTGAATGTTCCCGAATCAGAGAATATTAGACTTGGAGATGCCCGTCTGGATGTAGTCGCTTGTGTGATGAATGGTAAAGCATTGATCATCAGGTCGCCAAGCATTGGCGGGTAAGACAGGGAAATCTCACCAGGAATGGCTGGAAATCGTTTGGCCATCTAGTAGCGGGAGTTCCGACTACGCCTGCGCCCGTTTATCAGTCAAGAAATACAACGTGTAAGATATTTTCATCCTGATTTTCAGGTCCCACATATCCCACCTAAACCACCAAACCTGTCTGGCCGTTGTGCAGAACACTATGGAACGAATATCAGATGATTCAGTCACGTTCTACTTCTTCAAGCATGATTCATTTTCTTCCTTCTTTCATCACATTTCAAGTAAGCACCTACATAGAGATCCCATAGGGACTATTACTACGTGCATGTTTTCAATATTTGTCTTCTTCAGCTGTAACATGGGAAATGTTGTAGCAGAACTAATTGTCTTTATATCACGGAGCTTATCTAACATGCTAAAATTCCTGTTTTTGGCTTCAATCCAGGCGACTCGATTCGAGAACTCTTCATATTCCACTTTGCCGATGGATTCTACAATCTCTGACGCTGTCCTATCAGACTTTGTTCATTGGTTCGGGGCACAATTGAGATCGAGCTTGGAACTTTATAATACGACGGAGGTACGTGATGCCTATTGTCCAGTATAGTAACTTGACATGTGCAGCATGTGCTCTATGAAGACTTTGCTATGGTATTATTTGTTGGCATAGAGCATTCATACAACAAGAAGTTTAGATAGAATTTCACCTCACAATGATAGAGCGAGTTGAGCGTATAACAATGGGACAGATTTAGTATAGAACCAGATATATGAAAATTCATTATGGTGGGAACATTACTATTCAGCAAAACAAATAAGTCGTCGGCATCGCGTAGTCGGATATTCCACGATGAAAGGGATTTAATTCATAAAGACCCCTTGGGCTACTGAACATTTACTTTGGTGGGAAGCCCGTGCTGAAGGAGGAATCTTACTTAGCTTTCTGCAGTATCCCTCATCCCAGTCTTGTGCTATCGAAAATTCAATAATGACATCCGTAGGAGATCTGAAGATCTCCTCACTATGCGTATCCTTTTGAGTTGGGTAACTCCAAACGTCGTTTGGTGCTTTGTAGATAGTACTAGGCCACTGGGGAGCTGAGAGTTCACTCACGGTGGCCCAAGTTGCTATCGAGCTTTCGAGACCTTCCAAGTGCAAACTTAGGACTAGCCATTACTATTTGGATTGGCTATCATACATGGAAACGATTATAAGCTATGCCGGCTAGAACTGAGTTGTTCCATTAGCAATTGTACAGTCACTGTTGAATAATGTTTCCGATCAGACTGAATGAAGAGGTGCTCTCCCTTCTTCCTCTCTTTTGAGCTCTCCGCTGAGATTCTGTCACAAACTATAACACAAGGTCGCATTATGCCGCCGCTTTGGAATGCGTCAAGGAGCCAACGAAGCCCTTCCACCACAAATTTTACACGTCTCACCAACAAGAATGGCCACCCTGCACCACCGATTTTAGCGAGCATCAGCAATCAACCGAAGAGGCCGCTGAAATCCACAACAGCTCCTTTCCATATACATAATCTCCCATCCGTAATACTTCGCATTCAATTTACTGCTGACTGAATTAGACCCCCCATGTTCTTGGTCGCTCCGCGGGCCACGCCGAGCATCAATTAAGAGCCACGCCCGGTTAGCTCAATCGGTAGAGCGTGAGACTCTTACGAGTACGCGATCTCAAGGTTGCGGGTTCGACCCCCGCATCGGGCTGTTCCTATATTACGATTGCGAGCGTTTGCGAGGCTTTCTTTTTTGCACTTTCTTACAAGGAGTTATGTGTTCTACTAATGCTCTGTGAGCTGTACGGCCATCACACTGAGAGCAGGCCATATATATCGTCGCTGCAATTTAGATACTTATGTAGTGGCACTAAATAATATGTTAAGAATGGAAAGTCTAATTATTTTGCAACCATCAAAGGATGCGGGATAGGTAGTTATATGTAGCGAAGCCCTGGTTGTGAATCAGGTTGCCTGCTATGATGAAATACATCTAAAAATGGTCCTCGGGCCTTGGCTACTGCCATTACCTTCACTGTCTCCCGGAGCTGAGTAAAATTAGTCTGAAATACCCAACTGAACGTCATCCACCCAAGCCACGAAGCCGTTACTGCACTTCGCCCTAATGACAACTCGGATAGGATTGCTACTGTCCAAAGCAGTCTGGGTTAAGGAAAACTCGCCCAAAAGACCAGTAAAGTCATTGGCGATTTGGGCACCAGCAACACTAATTCTCAGTCCAAAAGCGTCATTGAGGTCGTTGTTATCAATAAACGCTTCGAAAGCAGTGCAAGAAGTGCCAGAGCTGACCTTGGCGTAAAGGGAAAGACTGTAAGGCTGGTTTGCGACAAGCGTCGACTTGCGGAGAACTTGGAAGACATTTGACCATTCGCTAGCCTGGGAGCCCATCTCGAGAGAGTAAGAGCCTGCATGGACTGGTGAAAGGTCGATGTCGGCAAAGGCGCCGATGCCGAAGTTGACCCATGGAGCAATGCTACCGGTTTCAAAGTCACCGTTGATGAGAATCGCAGGTGTTTCAACAGGTGCAGCCGAGGTAGTAGAGGCAGCTTCCGTGGTAGACGTCAAAGCAGAAGTCTCGGTAGTGGAAACAACCACGGTTGAGGTCGACTCAGCTGCACTGGATGTCGCCGTCTCACTCTCAGTGATGGTGATGTCCGTGACGTAGCTCGACTCAGTTGAGGTCAGCTCACTGGTGAAAGTGGCGTCGCTAGCAGTGGCAGTCTCAGTCTCAGAAGAGAAGGTTGATGTAGCCTGGATCTCAGTGGTGGAAGAAATTGGCTTGCAGGGGCTAGCCTCAGACCCAACGAGGATGGAGAGGGCCGCGAACGCAGCGAAAAGTCTTTGCGATGCCATCTTAGAATGAGTGAGTAAGATAGTCGCTGTAATGAACGTGATGATCCAAAAGGAAACGAATGAGAGAATTCAGGTAAAGGTCCAGGACTGACGGGAAACGGTTTCGCAGTGCTGAAGACTAAGTATTTAGTTCGGCCGCTGTCGCTACGGGGCGTCTTAAATTACATGAGCGCTAACGTCTGATGAAAATCGATAGTTCGCTGATAAATTTTGACAATTGGTTTCGCCAAGCCAATAGACCACTCTCGATATGGTATAGTGATTACATTATGCCAGCTGACGTGGTTTGTTATCTTATCCGGAGAAAAATGAACATTTGGGAATAGGATTATTACCATGACAAATCCTGTCCGAGTTCAAGACCCTTGTGCAACGGGTGACATCTCGGATCATGCGCATCAAGTGCTGTCATGACTCTGGTCATGGTCCTGGTGGAGTCATCGAATCAATCACAACCCTCACAAACAATACTTAAGCAGTGACGAAGTAGCTTTTGTTTATATTCATGACATCTCATCTCTAGCCTTTTGTGAGGTTTACTTGTCTCATGAACTACCAGCTCTAAGAATCATTGAATAATGAGGAATGCCAAGAATCGATACAACGCGAATATCCTTGAAGCCAGCAGCCACATACAATGGCCGACCTGCTTCAGTAGCTACTAAATAGCAATCCTTTCCTTCTGCAGCTGCGTGATCAAGACCCCACTGTAACAGCATCTTGCCGATACCACGTCTCTGATTACCTGGGCTGACACCGATATAGTCGAGATCTAGGCGGTCAGTCACTGCAGCGGACAAAATAAAGTGGGAAACATACGCCAAACACCAGCGATGCCTTGTTCTCCAAAAGTATCGACAGCATCTTGATTAACAGTCTTTTTCATCTCATTGTAGGCCTCCTTGTCGAGCGCTGTGCATTGTATCTCCTTGCTGGGTCCGGAGTCACCGCCAATAGCAGGAGGGGTATCCCAAAGCGAGAAGCCGACGACTTGGTCATCTTGTCCCTTTTCATCATCAATAGCTACGACGAGATGAGACTCTGAGGATGCTAGACTTGATGCTTTGCGTGCAAAGCGCCAGTCATACGCTGCTTCGCCATCGGGGAGGTCTGTTGGTTGTAGATGAGGGGGGAATAAGCGTTGTGACAGAGCATCTGTGTTTGGGTGGAAAGCCGAAGTTGCGATACGAGCTATGGCAGGAAGATGCTCCTCGGAGGCTTTGATTAGGCGGATTGTCATGATTTTGACGTAATACAAAGTTGAGATATTCTTGGAAAGATGGACAGTGAGAAGGATGTGAAGCCAAAAATGGCGGAGGAGAGATCCACTAAAATTGCGCCCTAGATGACATGACATTAGCGCCCTTTTAGCCCCATGACAAAGGTTCTGCTGCCTCGCAATGGTTAAAACTCATAAAGGGATTCAATAAGTATTTGCATATAATTTGGGCGATAGATCGTAGCAGAAAATGTCTCTTATGGATATCTGTGGTGGTTGTGCATTTGTGTCTAACATCTACAATGCTTGAGAGCCCAAAGAGCAACGTGGGGCAAGGACATTATTAAATCCCACTGAATAAGGACATGCATCTTTTGTTCCGCGGAGCCGAGATATTATAAATTACAAGTGTATACAGATATCAATATTGAAATATACTACTATACCGTCTGTGTCGGCTTTTTCTTCGATTTATTTCCGCCCTGGTATGCCGATATGCTCGTCTGTATTCCATACATTGAGATACTGGTGGGCACTTTCGGTCCAGTACCGACACCTCCATGACCCTCAAATGCAGCCAAGGTTGATCCAGTAAGCCCATCGCTTGTTTGGTCCTGGAGACAGATGGTGCTGTCTCCATCATTTGATCGAGAGAGCCAATTCTTCATACCAACCAGCAAGGGCTTAAAAGTCGAAAGACAAGCACAAGTTATTCCAGACACGATCTCTGCCATGGACCATGAAGCTGCTGTTACGTTCCACCATGTCATATCTGCAACGGGGTCAAGCCACTGCACGCGGAGAATAGCGATCGCGAGAGTACTGAAGAATCCATTAGTAAACGACATGGAAACACAGATGTAATACTTACAGTGTTCCTAGGCCGAAAATACCAGTGAGATATAACTTCTGGGATCGTGGAAGTTGAAGCTTCCAGACAATGGGCAGAGGCATAACAATGATTGCGAAGTCAGTGACGATGTGCACGATACCACTGATGAGCCACATAGTAGGTTGGGAAAGCATGCAGCGTCCCTTGACGCCTGAATCCCAAAAAGATTGGATTGGCGTGCAAAAGAAAAATACCCCGATGCCCTGGTAGGTACCCCAGAGGATAATGAAACCGAGTGCGCCCAAGTATAGCCATCTCATGTCAGAGACAGACATGATTCGGTAATAGTGGATTAGAAACGTCAACTTGATGGTGAAGAGCGCGTAGGTGTAGAATACGATCGATATCCAGAAGCACTACAGACTAAATGTTAGGGGACACTCGATATGGGTAGATGTCTGGCCCACGTACTCGGAGATATAGGGATATTTGTTCGTGGGATAATGTATAGACACGTCGACCCAGTCCATAATGCGTCACTGCGATCGTGGTTTAGCTAGTGTTTTCGATGCAGAGAGGGGGGACATACTGGCGACGATTGACGATCCACATCCTAAAATACAAGCCTAAATTAAATGGTGTCAGAAATTCTTCATCTCGAGAGATCTTAACTTGGCTTACCAGAGCCACGACTGCAGTCACATCGTCAAGCCCCAGCATTTGCCTCTGCCGCCGACACCAGAGTCGTAGCCCGACCATGACAACTGACAGAGCCATCAACGAAACCGACACTCCAATCACGACTCCGGACCTAGACTCGCCCGCCTTTGCCGCCATCTCCTCGGGGGTAACATTCATGGTGTTGTGGATATCCACGCAGGGGCCGAAGTCACGATGAATCAACGTTGGATCCAGGGCCAGGGGACGGGGTTCATCCTCTGGTTGTTCCCCCAGTCGATCGCAAGATCATTGAACCGTCATTCCCATATGTTGCCGCCCCTGCGTCCGTGCTAGGCACTTTAAGGTTGGTGGTAGTAGGCACTGGAATGTGGCTATCCCAGCTTCGTTGATGAATTCGGGCTTAAGCAGCGCCCAGATCCGAGAGACCTATCAGAGGAGAGGATGTCAACGCCTCATGGCTGATTAGATCGTACTGGACCTGGCGCCTTGTCCAAACACAGACGAATGTTCTCGTCATTAGGGAATTACGGGCGTTGCAATGGGAATAGCCCCAAGAAACATTGTTTGGAGAAGGTTGTTCAGATTCCGATTGATAAGTCTAGTTCATGCAAAATCCATCGGGATGATGGTTCAATATCGAGTGGCCTTTGGCGCATCACTTGGCTTTCGCGACGACCGCGACATAGATATCAATGCCTGTCGGCAACATTGACCGGTCAATCAATCCATCGTCTCAAGAGTCGGCACTTACTCAAAAAGGCTTATTTGGCTTTCGATGATCGGCTTTGTGGTAAATCTCCCAGATCTTGCTAGACTGTATGATGAAACGTTAATTCCCTTGACATGTAGCAAGCCTCAACATGCTAGACAGACTGCAAGATCTTGATCAGAAGGCATCACGTAGCATCATTCTTGATCTGATTGAGGGTAGCTATTTTCCGAAAGACGGCAGCTCAGCGAGTCGGAACGTTCTGAAGCAGATCAATCTTGTCGTCGGGGCAAGGCCCACCATATGCGCATCGACTGTGAAGCTGTATCAATTCAATTGATTCCAGATGGCAGTCTAACGTGGCACTCAAGTATTTCAACAGTATGATGAGTTGATGAAGGGAAGTACGAATGGCTTTGCATTTCGTACATCTTACAGGTAGATGCTGACCATTATTCTGAGTGTCAACTTCTAAATATCTCCTCCACTGAAATAGGGCTACATTCACTACAGCTTTGGGACAAAGACGCGGCAAATCCAAAACTTTTAGTCAGCTCGAAAGTGCATAGATACGTCATGGACAAGCCTGTATGGCTCTCACCAGTTACGGCTCGCGAATGAAAGCACTTGAAGCGAACCCAAGGATCCATTCGTTCTGGAACCCTTTGTCGATAAGACATTCTTCGTATATGCAATCTTGTACTTAGCCGAGATTGACTTGAAAACGGGCTGGTTCCCAATGGTAAGAGCTTTGTATTCAGCAGAGGACGAAAGTCTTTCGCTGTATTTTATGTCAACCAAACACGACCGATGTGAGATGACCGAGCGAAAAAATAATTGTTCACGTTATCTGCGCATCTTTGCAGTTACCTAAACAACCACTATCACATTACACCGCTGGTCTATAACAGCAGTGGCGTATGTTGTCTTACATTCAGCTGCGCCTGAATCAATACGTGGTCCAAATACAGAAGCCAAGTCGATAGTCCTAACGCATTACAGAAACTCTTACTAACGTAGTGACAACCTGACATGCATAGCAGCGTCACTGCCTGTGTAGCTTATACTGAGCTTCTCATTCTCTTAGTGTACTGAATGTTGTATAAATACTTGGGGTCCTGCACGTCTGAGACATGGTAACAAGCTGAATACGATGTGTGAGATTTACCCCTCACTTATACCACTTACAGCACCTGCTGCATTCTGCATAAGAAACTATCGTAATTATCTGCAGGATGGAATGTGATAGCGACGGCAGAGATGCCGGGCCGTTCCTAGTCTATAGCGCCGTATCTCCTTACAAGAAGGGCGAGGTCCTCACTTCTGATCATGACCCTCGGCTCTGGGCTGTCATGACCAGGTAAATGTCCGTCTGCGACAACGAGGCCTGAACATTTTTATATCAATTCTAAGACAATGGCCTACTCAAACTCAAGTTCAGACGTCTTCGATGTCGTGGTTATCGGCGGAGGACCCGTTGGTCTGGCCGCAGGATACGAAGTCGCCAAAGCTGGAAGCAAGGTAATTATTCTTGAACAGAATAATTTCTTCAACCAAGCCGGTAGTTCTGGTGATCTGGCCCGCATGTTTCGCACCATGTAAGTCTATCGCAGAATAACTCCCGAGGGCCAGGCTGATTGAATAGGTACACTGAGGAGTTCATGGCCAAGCTCGCGATTGAGGCTATGAAGCATTGGGATGCTCTTGAGAAAGACGCTGGAGTGTCGCTTCGTTGGATGGGAGGTCTTCTGAACTTTGGTGATAAGGATATGGGTGGCGATACTCCAGAAGGTAAGACACTTGTGCATCCGAGAGGCGCTACTGACGGGGATAGGATCACTACTGGGACCCAAGGCCAACTTGGATAAGTTTGGAATGTTCTACAAGGAGCGTATGTATGCTGGTTCCCATTCTCCCTTCTTATTCTGACCAAGACAGTCACTGCCGCGCAAATCGAGGAGCAATATCCCTTCAAGAACCTCGATCCCAAATGGATCGGGCTCTTCGCCCCTGATAACGGTGTCATCAATGTCCAACTCCTCCTTCGCACTTTATACAGTCTCGCCAAGGACTACGGTGCCCAGGCAAAGCAACACACTCAGGTCAAGCAGCTTCGTCCTCTAGACAGTGATAAGTCCATCTGGGAAGTCCACGCGATGGTTCATGACAAAGAGGTTAAGTACTTGACAAAGAAGATCATCATTACCAGTGGAGCTTACGTCAATCATGTGTTGAAACCGAGCTTCAGTATTGGCCTGAGACTGGAAATTTGGGAAATGGTTGCTACCTACTTCAACACCAATCCTGGACCAAACGGCACTATGTTCCCTAGTAGGTGCATCTCCATGCTGTGATCTACCCTACTAACAGTGTAAGGCATGTGGTTTCAATTTGGGCCATCGGTGAACGGAAGGTCCCAACTCTTCTACGGCTTCCCAGCCCTGCCATGGGGCCCACCGAATGTTGTGAGGATTGCAGTAGATGCTGCTACTCGAACAATTGACGACCCAAGTCAGCGCCAGGCCAATGTTCTTGATCCAAGAGATATTCAAGACACTCAAGATTTCGTGAGAGATCATGTCGTCGGTGTTGACGCTACCGTTCCGGCCTCGACTGTTAGTTGTCTCCAGACCAATGTTTTTGGTAAGATCATTTCACCATTACCTACCTCATATATGGACATGCTAACATAAGTAGACAACATGTTTGTGCTGGACTTCTTGCCAGAGAAGTACCTCCAAGGTGGCGCGGAGAAGAGTATTGCCATCTTCACCGCTGGCTGGGCTATGAAGTTTGTGCCAACCCTGGGCAAAGCACTTGCTGAGATGGCGTTGACTGGGAAATCTGACTACAAACTGGATGAGTTCTCCATCACTCGTCCTGCTCCGAAAGGAAAGGAGATTATCGTCGAGGATCCTGTGTCCATCAATGCGTCTGCAAAGAAAGAGGCAACTCTGTCTCTGTCTCGTAGCAATTGCACACAGTCTCAGGGATCTTCATGCCGCTCTAGCTGAAACATTAGTTAGTATACTTGAAGCTCGTACAGTTATTCAATACGAAAACTATTGCTTTTGACAAGCCCGCTTCTTCGGGCTACTCCTCCGAAGTCCATTGCCGAGTCGCCCATTTCGTAGCTGAATTAGGAATAGCACGAACGCCAGACAAAAGCGACTGAATTGCCAAAGGCCCGATTGGCCGCATTCCACAAAGGGTCCAGTCCGCTTCGGAGGGGTTCATGCGGGGTACTTTTGGTGTAGCAAGTGAGCTCTTTTCGATATCGGACTTGATGACCGAGAATTTTAATCTCCCTCTTAAAATAGTCTTCATTCTCACGGTTCTGAACGGTCTTTGGATCCTAAAATATTCGAATCAAAATCTCAAAATGGGCGGCAACAACAACACAGTGGGTGCTTACTACGCACCAAAGGGCGGCTTGCCCCCACAAACCCAACTCCTCACCGACCGGGCTATGTTCACCGAGTCTTACGCCGTCATCCCCAAAGGCTGCTTCAGCGACATCGTCACCAGCTTCCTCCCATTCTGGGAGCAAACACGACTATGGGTTATTGCTCGCCCACTTTCGGGCTTTGCTGAGACATTCTCTCAGTACATCATGGAGGTTCAACCAGGCGGTGGTAGTGACCGTGCCGAGATGGATGACACTGCTGAGGGAGTCTTGTTCGTTGTCGAGGGTGAAATCACCGTTACGCTAGCTGGCGAGGCTCACACTCTTTCATCGGGAGGTTATGCCTTCCTCCCCCCAAAGAGCGGCTGGACGCTCCGCAACAATTCTAGCGAGCCAGCTCGTTTCCACTGGGTCCGCAAAGCCTATGAGGCAGTCCCTGGTCTTGATGCACCCGAGGCTTTCTTCGCCAATGAGAAGGATATTGAGCCTAGGGAAATGCCTGATACAAATGGAGCTTGGGCGACAACGCGCTTCGTTGACCCTACCGATGTTCGACACGACATGCATGTGAACATTGTGACTTTCCAGCCTGGTGGTATCATTCCCTTCGCTGAGACACATGTGATGGAGCATGGCCTTTATGTTCTTGAGGGAAAGGCTGTTTACCGACTGAATCAGGATTGGGTCGAGGTCGAGGCTGGTGATTTTATGTGGTTGCGGGCCTTCTGTCCCCAGGCGTGCTATGCTGGTGGACCTGGCAAGTTCAGATACTTGTTGTACAAGGATGTAAACCGACACGCGAAGCTATCTAGGTAGATCAAACAATACACAAAAATACGAAAGTATCGTTATCGTTGTCTCAGACTTACAAGGCCATTGAAGTAGTTAACCTTTTCAGTAGCTTCAGTCACCAGACCTCTGTTGTGGTTATCGCTGTACTGTGATGCGTTTCCAACAAGAGGTTCTGCAGCCTGTGGCTTGCGGCAGAATGTTGTGGACATAGGTCGTCTCGAGAGTACAGCTAATACATGCGACCAAAGGTAGTGGAAAATACGGGATCCCGTCCGCTCTCCCATAGTCAAGCCACTAACCGGCGGATTAGTAGTTGGGTCGGTGACGACCAGCGAATCCCCGCTGTTGCATGTTTTTTGCGAATCGCAGCAACTACTTTTTTGGTCGTTGTTTCGATTAAGCAGCTTGTAGTGGTGAGATGCTGGCGCAGATGCGCTGTTGAGGGATGTCTCGTGAGAGTTTTTTTCCACGTTGACTTTTTTTTCGATGTCGTGTGTGGCTCATACGTCTATGGACCCTGCTGCGACTGCCAATCGCAACCCCACTACAGCAGGTCTCAACCTGTTCATCTTCCGTAGTATAGTGGTCAGTATGCAAGCTTGTCACGCTTGAGACCCGGGTTCAATTCCCGGCGGGAGAGATCCAGCCACCTGTGATACACAGGCGTTTCTTTTTTGCCGATTGTGTTGTCGCTCTATTAACAGATAACATTATCTATTGCGATGCTATATGTATGGTATGCGTTTGTTTTATAATATCTCTGGACTGATAATAACCTAGAAGCGTGTGCGCTGCAGGGCTACTCTGGGCCACTACCTCAGGCGCTTTGGTTACCCTGAAGACCTGCTCCCAGTCAATTGAGACATGATGAAATGAGCGGCTGAGCACCAAAATCAAGGAAATCTTCTATAGAACAGGATCGCGCCAGAAGACAGAAGGAGAAAGACTTCCTTTTCGAGTTTATCAAACTTACCATAAGGGGATATGTCGAACTTGAAGAGAAAGAACTGGGTAGGATTTTATTATAAAGCATAGCCTTAGTGTGACATCGCATTTCGATTTGCGTAAAGGAATAAATACCAACATGGGATAATAAAAATAGCGCCTTATAAACTATTAAAGTTACTATAAATCACATCGATTATTATATTGCAATACTAGTCATAAGATATTGATGCGTGTTTTTGTGTTTGACTGCAATCGTGTCGCATTGTGGGGCTCTGCCAACGACACGAACTATAAAGGTAGAGAAACTGGTCTTGCGAGAGACTGCCAGAACCAAAGCAATTGCTTAGTGAAACAATCTGGCGTTCAATCCCAGACTAGAAATACACATAACGTGGGGGTTAGCTTATAAATGCCTTTTGCTGACTGGTTTGAAGAAGAACAGGCGAGCCACAGCGGGAGGTCCGTAACTCAACGTGTTCAATCACCAACTGTGCATGTATTTCTCGACATCCACGAATTGACCAACAGACGAGAAAACGACAAAAAGAGATAAAAAAACATCGACAACGGCAGGATTCGAACCTACGCGTGCGAACACAATGCCTATGATGTCCCGGAAGAGATAGCAGGGCATCGCCTTAACCACTCGGCCACGTTGTCCTGAGTTCGTTGGGCAGCAATCGTCCGATTGAGAGCATATGGACGTACGCATTACTGATGAATTGTGCATGAGACATAAGAAAAGAGTGCTGGATATATAGGAAAACTCATAATACTGAGTTTGTGTTATTGATTCACGAAAAAAGTCCAGATTTTATGTGGCTTTTGTCAGTTATTACTGCACGCATCACTGGGAGGACAAGACCGAACACGAACACGCCGCTGTCTCAAACAGAGTGGGTACTTGGCCACGAACTCAATTTGAAGGATGCAAGAGAGGGCTGCCTTAAGTTTATCAAGCAAGATGCACAATTGTTAAAATCAATTCTATCGCCAGCTCTGGTTTTATAATAAGTAAAATGCCAATCAATCCATCCAGTCTAAACCCCACTGAAGATCTGAATCTTGTAACCAGCACTACGCTTCGGGCTTCTTGGCATAAGTAACGCAACTACAAACAGTTAGCCACAATCTCTCCCAGGAAAGAAAATCACTCACATAGGCCAATAAGCATGGATCTTGGGGTTATTCCAATCCTGTCTCAGCTTCACCAAAAACACCTCTACCTCCTCACGGCTCCAGCCCAATCCTCTCGTGAAAGGCGCCATAGTCAACGCCTCCAGAGCAGAAGCTGCATTGACGTTGTTCCACTGGCCAAGCTCCTTGTACTTCTTGTCCTTGGGCCAATGATTGGTAGGCCACTTGTAGCGCGTCTCAACAACATCAACGAATCCGACCTCTTTCAGCATATCCTTGAAGTTGGTGGTGCGTTCGAATGAGCGGTTGAAATGCCCGGCTGCTTCGTCGAGAAGTCGGCACCATTTGTACATGGTATGGTCTTCCTTGAGGGTGCCATCGTCGCTGCCCATTATGACATCGACATCTTGCAGTTCAACATAGCCACCAGGAGCCAAGTTCCTGCTTTCGTTAGTATGGTTCATTTGGTGAATGGTGAGACTTGTTTTACTGGTAGATCTTGGTGAAGTACGACTTCCAGTCCTGAATGCTAAAGTTCATAAATCTGCTGTGAATAAAGTCGAACGGTTCACTGTAAGTCCATTCCTCGTCGATATCATCAATCTCGAAGCGAACATTTGGCGGCACGCTATGAATCATCAGTCTTATCCACATTTGGCTATAAGCTTAACTCATCCATACAAGTTCGGCTGGCTCGGCGAGAGGTCAACGCCAATGACCTGTCTTGTCAGCAGCTGTTCTGGATAAGCTTTAATGGCGTAGCTCACTGTTGCCTCGGGGTGCTCGTCGCCAAAGTCAATCGCCCAGATACCGGTTCCAGTGCCAACGTCAAGGACGCGCTTAACCTTGGAGTCGGGATGGTTAGGAGGGCTTAGACCGAGCTTGTTATCAAGAGTGAGCAAGAACAAGTTGTGTTGCAGATCTGTGTTGTTATTGTTATTGTTATGCTATGCTCGGCGGCATTTGGGAGTACATACCCAATCTTTCGTTCTCCTCGTCATCGTTTGGGAGATTGTATTCTGCGATTGGGCACGTCAGTGATATGGCTTGTATAGTAAAGGAGCTACATACTGCCGTCTCGGAAAGCATGGTATGTTCTTCCATTTTCTTGACGGAAGTCAAGGATTGAGCTTCTCAAGCTGTCTGTGGAGGATGCATTATCCTAGGCATAATATCAGCGACAAAGGTCTGTGAGCTGATAGGCTGATCTCATACCGCACCAAGTGACGAGTCTGCGTCAGAGTGCTGTGGCCGTTGGTTAGCTAGGGAGCTTCAGTGGGTCGGTTCCAGCGGGAACTAACGTTATCGTCAGCGTCTACGAATGGATGCGCTTCAATGGTCGTCATTGTAGATCTTTGCTCTCAAATTACAAAAAGCCCCAAAAACTATCGTGAAGTGTTTGTTTGTCGGTCAATGGGAACTTAAATGCCGCATGTGGTACGCACATGATCCGAGCTTTAAAACCTGCATTGTTTTCTCTTTTCTCGTCCGATGCTGTGCTACAAAACTGCCGACCAACATGCATGACACGAACCAACACAGCGTTACAGACACTGCCAAATATGTACAGTGAAGCGATTGCCGAAGTTCCGCCTGCTGTCATTCCTTGCAAGACCCTGAAAAGCCCGTTTCCTCACTGGTTCCAGGCGCTGGAAGTGGTTCTGGTGTCAGGCATTTGGACCTGTTCCGATTGGCGAGGGCTGGGGCGTTACGGTGTCAAACCCAAAGAGGTAGAGTTCACCGTTGACCCCACGAACAGAATAGTGCAAGAATGACAGCCATTCACCTCACTTGATACAAGATGCTTTGCAGCAAGCACGCCAGAAGAAATGGCAAGATTCCTCTAGTAACATAATTCGGTCATGTCGATGCTATTAACAAATAATTGCAAAAGGAAGAACATGGGATCTTAATTAGAAAGGGGATGTGTAATTCATTTGTTATTCTTTCTCTTTCGAGATCTGGATTTATATTTCGAGACAAGGCAGTGGCGTTCGTTATGAAGCATGATGCTAGGCGGACCGTTCGATAAGATCTTTGCGCTATAATAAAAGGCGCAACTCATGACGCGGCGATTGTTGCAGACATCCCAGCTAAAGTCCTCGCAATTCCCTGTTGATATCTAGATAGATGTCTCTGGGTCTTGGCCCCGTACCACTCAATACGACGATGGAATTGACAATAAATATGGTTCAAGGAAATTGCCAGTAGTCTCGGTCTCAAATGAGTAAATGAAGCAGAAAAGACCACACAGTGATTCTGATACCGTTCTTTAAATCACTTTACCCCTTCTTCCTGGAACAGAACAAAATGACTATCAAGAGCCATAGAGCTTGGGATAAAGGCCCGATCCGCCTCAATATTAAAACAACAAGAGTTTCTAAGGGACCGAGAATTCCTTAAGTCTAACGCCTCTTGATGCCTACGAGGAGAGGTACGAGGCACAAGTCACAGGTCACTGCTGGAATGTGTTATGTTGAGACCGGAGCTCATTTTATCCCTCCACTATATAATGCGACATTGACCATATATTGAAAATCAAAGTAGTAAGCCCTTTTCTGTATACTGATAACTCGAGATTTTAAATAAAGGACCCGTTCCTGGAGGTAATAAGAGCTTGACTGCCCAGACCATGATTTTGTAGATCACATCTGCAGATCTCTGGGGAGAAGCAACCACTACTCCCCTATCACTACCTCAACATAATGAGGACACTGTTGCTGTGTTTGAAATAAATGGTGGTCGTAAAATTGAAAACCGTGTATACACGAGCCGCAAAGCCATCAGCCAACACGAGGTATAGAGCCACATGCTGGCCATAAGGTTAAGCACTAGGCTGCCAACACAGGCGATTACGACCGGGTCAATTTCTATTCGCATATTCTAGCATGTGCTACAGGTTGACTCAAATGTAGTACGAGGATTGAGCCTTGGCGATTGTGAAGGGAGAGAGACTGATGCGTATAAAGTCCTGACCGCCTCCGCATCCCTGGACGGCCCATCAATTGAATCAGAAACACCACGACCAAGCGCCCATTTGCGAGAGTAAGCTTCCTCAAAACACTCGGACTTTTCCGGTACGCCTAAAAACTAACTTTGTCATCCCCAAGGTCCCCATGAAACTCTCTACTACACTGGCCTTTGGAGCTCTCCTCGGCGATGTATCTGTTGCCCAACAATTCCAATTTCGCCCCGAGGTCCTCGAAAATAATACAACCTGGCCCTTGAAAGGTGCCACACTAAAGATACCTGGTGGACCTAACGACCTACCTCAGAAATGCCCAATGCACAGGACCTCTTTTGCTGGCAGGTTCTTCGAATCTGTTATCGGCACAAAGAAGCACAAGTGCAAGCAGTTCGATATAGCTGCTGGAGAAACGCTCAGTGGATTCCCCCGTTTCCCAACCCGCCAGGTCCATGCATTCACCTTCCCTAATCAAACTTATATCCTCCAAGAAGATACGCCAGCAGTCCGTGGCGAGAGGGCAGAAATAAGGAAAAACGTTTGGACTGAAATTCCAGGTGGTACCACTGTTACATGCTATGAGGCGAATGACGGTGTACCGAACTGCGTGCTCAGAACTTGAGATCAGCTATGGCCGGGCAAGATGCAATAGCACGGAAACCTATTAGATGTCAAAACCAACCCTCATCAATGATATTGGGTGCTTTCAGGAACAAGATCCTCACTGTGATGTCGCTTGGTTTCGAGGTATATAACCGACAAACAAGAATTCAAGCCTCTGCCTGTAGTGTCGACTTCCGTCCCGTCTTTTCTAAACTGCGGAGAACTACGAAGAGAATTTGTCATTCTGCGTAGCATGCATGTGACCGCGCCCTTTCTCCAGTATAAGCTTCATAGATTCACTGTGATAAGGTTGAGAGTTTGGAAGAGGCTTCAGCCTCAACGTCTGAGAGAAAAAACACAAATAGGCATTTTGATCCTTCCACTCATGGTATCACGAGTAGCATAAAAGGTAGGAGGGGCACAAGGCAGGGATAACAGTACAGATAGTTGATATTCTAAGTGCATGCCTCGCCTTGACGAGCACAGATGACTAAGTTATATGTGCTAATACAAGCTCTCATTCACTAGTTTCAACTACAAATAAACGTCTTTTGCTGCATGTACGTGGCTGGTTTGCAGAAATTGATAGTGGGGGCCTATTTGAATCGAGGGGATATGTTTATGCTTGGCATCTTTGTATCTTAGTAGTAAATACGTAGTCAGTTCTGAAGATGATGTTTCAGTTGATAAGACCATTTCTTCTACGGCAAGTCTATACTTGTAACTATGATCCCGGCTGGATACAGTTTCAAGAGTATCAGGTAATATGATATGATTTAGTTAATCATATGGGCTTAGTGGCTGTTGGCTCTAATCTTTGTGGCTCTAGGATGAATGTCCTCATTTTAGGATGATGCAAGCCCTAGTTAACCCAACAAGGTGGAAAAATTGGCGAATTCGGCAATAAGGATGATGCGACCTGATGATACTGGGCTCAATCTGGGCCAAGCTTCTGTTCCCCATTACGTCAAAGTACTTGGGAGTTTTAGACTCACCCCTCAGTGATCCCCTTGACCGCATTCCCGGCATGCTTAGGGAGATCAAACATGTGCTTTCAGACCCTCGGAAACAAATCCCGCATTCACCAATCAGCGCTCCTCTTTCAGATGCTTGATGTCAGAAAAACAAGCATCAATCATACAGGCCAGCCAGGGAAAATGTTTATGAAGACACAAATTCCGACATCCATTTACATCTTATTTCCATCTCATTTTTCAACTAGTAATACCCGTGGCACGCATGGCACAATCCGAGGACCCGTCAAACAGCCATGACACCAACCATGATGATAATAAAACGACTACAATGTGGGGGATCATCCTCTGTGTTGTAGTCATTCTCATCATCTGCATCATTTGCTTCGTGCACTGGCTCTTGCGAAATAACCATATGCCGCGACCTCCGGAAACACAGCTTCCGCGGTTTCGAACGAGCTCCGGTCTGGGAAAGCTCGCCGTGGAGAGCATGCCGACCGTGACTTATCATCATCGGATACACTCGAAGCAGATTCATACACAAGCCCAAATGACTCCATTCATGTTTCGAAAGCAACGAAAACCGAAACTGGAAAAGTTGCAGCGCTATTTCACTATGCCAAACTTGTCGATCCGTTCTCCAAATATCAGCGACCGAAACGCACGACAGGCAGATGAGCGTACTTCTCCGGCGTGTTCTATCTGCACCGAAGATTTCATGGAGGGAACAAACTTGAGGAAGTTACCATGCGGCCACCTCTTTCACCCACAATGCATCGATCCATGGTTGATTGGGAGATCGCGGACTTGCCCATTATGGTCAGTTTTCACCATCCCCGACGAAGTCCATCCAGCTAACAAAGCGCCTCTCTTTTATAAAGCCGCGTCGATCTGACTACTCTGGTAAATTTGACGAAACCACAAGCGGTGTATTCGTTTGCTGCACGAGAACGTGCATGTCATTCGCAAGCTACGAGATAATTATAGATGCTACGAAATCACAACGAGACAATGACTAGCGATCTGCGACAAGGAGCATGGCCAGGCAGCTTCACAGTGTAATTCACACTCCCTTTAGACAAAAATGCAAAATATGTTTCTTCTCTGCTGCGAAAGCGGCAATTACTTAGCTAAATGGTGATCCATTGGCGATCTCGTAATAAGCGCAAAGGTGAGTATTGTAAGAACTGCCAAAAGACACGAGAGACTTTACAGCAACATCAACGAAGCCCAGCAAATTCCTCGGCTCTAGCTAAATGAGCACTGATGATGAGCCAGGTTCAAAAACTTGGATATGATTCTTATTACCCAACCTGTCTCATTCTCTGTCTCATTCGTGAACAAACCTCCCTGCAGTTCCAGAGGCCGCCTGTGAGGGGTATGTACCGGTTGCTGATCCTGTCAAAGCTCCCCAAAGTTACAGGGCAGCGCAGGCATCTCCACAGGGCACAGACCACACTGTACCGCTGTAGTCTCTAAGCTTAATCGCAAGCTGAGATAAATACTTGCCAGCTACAATTGATGCGACTACAAAAGGGCTGATGATCAGTCCAAGAAGAGCATCGTCGCAGCCGTAATTTCGCGCTCGTGAAAACGACAGCGAAATAAAATAAATGCCGCATCGGATGCATGATCGAGACAATTCCATTCAAACCCCCGCCTCGTAAACAAACTGTCACGAGCCTGTCTTTGAGCACTTGAGACTGGGTTCACAGGGTTCGTCTCTATTCTCCGAGGCGTGCATTATCATCGTAGACCCTTGAATTCTACCCCCAGCGCTAAAAAGCTTGTCTGTAATAAGCATCCACTCAACTGTCATTGCTGCAATTGTGCTTGAGTAACGGATGATAGTTCTTCTGTGGTACACGCCCTCTTGTTTCAGTCTGTCCCTCTCAACACTGCTTCGTGCTCGTTTGTCGCCCAGTCATATCATGCTCACCTTGACTCACACCGCTGCTCTGTGCAATCTCGCCAGTGCTACTCCGTACAAAACCAAGCATCTGACACTGGCGATCCATTCCCCGCAAACAAAGACGACGCCAAGGAAATTGGCGCGTACGTCATATTCACAGGTACAGCACAAGAGCATTTGCCTTTCCGTTGACATGTTGGAACTATAAAATGCCTGAAGCCGGCCAAGCCGGATGCAACCGAAGGGGGCGCAGCCATCTCACTTAGTACACAGCCCCAAACGGATCGTCGTTTTGTCAAACCCCCCACCCACGAATTCCTGCAAGTCATGCCAACTGAGGCTCGCTTGGGGTATCACGATGACCGTTGAGAGAAGAGACAACTTTCACCACTGGACCAGCAGGAGATCAAAGGAGCAATGCAGTGTGGCAATAAGCATAAATGCGATTGACTTAACTAAAAAGAACTTGGTGGAAATGACTGTGTCTTAAGGTCAACTGCTCTCTACTTGAAGCATAGCATCATCGAACTCAGGGCTTCGATCCACACACCCAGCTAAGATGAGAGCTCCACCCTGCTTCCGTGAATAAAACATGTGCTGAGACGCAACTTCTTAGTGTTTGCAACTTTTTCTTTGTCGCCTGTAGTCAGTCCATAAATTTGTGAGAGTACGATGAGCCAAGATCTAGATGGCTTTTCCTCAGGTTTCAGGAACACCATCGAGCCAGACGAGAGCACTTTGTTGAATGATGCGACTGCGAGTTTTAGAACTGAGACAGATACTGAGCACGAGAGCGAATGGCCTCAACCCTCCATCTTTGTCACCCTGCATCGGTATCAATTCTTAACATTTATATGTTGTTCAACGCGCTAATCGGATGCGCGTTACAGCGTAAGAAAATTTGTACTCGCAAGCATAGGTGCATCCCGGCGTTCTGTTATTTGACTTACATCGTCTAATGCTGTTCGCTAGATGATCCCTACTCTCTGGAACAGCTGAAGAGTCCACGAGTCAACCATCTCATTGTCCGTCCGTTAGTAGACCGTCTGTATGATGAGAATGACTACTCTATTGGTACGACAACACACTTGTCACCATATACCCTGCCACCATACTGACTATTGTAGTCTACTGTCTTCTCGCAAACCGAGTACAGTTCCTACGCGAACAGTCCAGTGTCATCGACCAGAGCACCAGCATAGCGCGCGCAACATTATGCGAGCTTCTAGCTATCAAGATTCTGCGCAACTTTCACGACGACAACCCAGGTCTAGACGGACTCTTGTTGCTCTCGAAGATCCTGGTACAGGGCTTTGATCCCTTCCATGGCGCTCCGCCTGAAGTTGAGCAGTACGGGCGCTATCCGCAATGGCCGATTCAGAAACGTGGCGGCCATGAGAGGAAGCTGACAGCACTCGAACTCGCCATCATATCCGAGAGCAAGAACTTTGTCAGCTCTTCGGGATGTAGACGAGTGATTGATGCAGTGTACCGTGGTCTGATCGTCTACACCCCTTTGTCGTTCGTTGATATACTCCCAAACCATTATGAGCACCTTCCTGTGTCTCTGTATGAGCCACGAAAGGCACCGCTGCTTGACCATCACCGTCTCGTGGTTCCGCGCACCCGGTACATGATTGAGCTAGTGCACTATATCATTCTCACTCTTCTGTATGTTTACACAATGCAGTATCGAGATCCTGAGAACTTGACTGGAAATGAAGTTGTCTTCATTCTCTATTCTGCTGGTTGGGTGCTCCATGAGCTTGCTGCTATCATTGAGCATGGATGGATGATTCACTCACAAACGTTATGGTCGTTCTTGGATCTCTCATACACTGTCATCTTTGTGGCGTACATTACTGCCCGGGCATATGAGCTGGCTGTAAGCAGCGTGCAGAATGGCATGGCACATAATATACTCTGTCTAGCAGCTCCAATTCTTCTAACCAGACTGGCTTTCAACATTCTACCGGACCATATCGTCTTCATTTCGCTGCACGCTATGATGAAAGAGTTCCTGATACTCACATTTCTCGCGATATGGTGTTTCACGGGGTTCTTGTTAGCGCTCCAATGGCTTTCCCCAGGAGATGGCTCAATTCCAAACGATTTTACCATCATCAAATGGCTCCTTTGGATCTGGTTCGGACTGGATGGAACAGGAATTGAGGAATCTGTTCAGTTTCACGCCATTTTAGGACCATCACTGACCATTGCCTTTGCATTTCTCGGCAACACTCTATTTCTCACAATCCTCGTCTCCCTTCTCACCAACCGGTTCAGCACCATCGTGACATCTGAGGATGTTGAGATCCAGTTCCGGAAAACCGTCCTCACATTTGAGGGCGTGAAAAGCGACGCTATCTTTGCATACCCGCCTCCCTTCAACCTCTTTGCTCTGCTCATACTGCTTCCTACCAAGCCATTCTTTTCGCCGCTCGAGTTCTACTCAATTCACGTTTTCCTTGCACGGCTTGTCAATGCACCTCTTTTATTTTGCGTCGGCTTCTATGAACGTCGACGCCTATGGACGTTTGGAACAGACGCAGCCAAAGTCTCGAGAATGTGGAAGTTCACAGGGTTCTCACCGCACGGCGACATACAGGCTGTATTTGAGGTCGAAGCCCCGGCCGAAGTTCTGCGAGAGGCTGATGAATTGGATGGATTGAGCGAAATGGGCTTTTCCGATGGTGATGCCGTATCTAGACTTTCGCGAGAAAGGGAGATTAGAGCACCGGTTGTATTTAGCCTGAGTAATGCAGGGACATGGTCTCCAGGACAAGCACCCGTAGTTTGATCCTGCTACATAGATACCGCATTGTCTGTGTCTTCCCAGACCATCTTTCCCTCAAACCACGTCTTCAAGACCTTCGCTCCGCTAAATTCACCACGACTCAAGTCTCGATCAACCGCAATGAAGTTCGCTTTCTTTCCTGTCTCAATACTTCCCATCTCCGAATCCTTTCCTACAGCCTCTGCACCCGCTAGCGTTATGATACGGCAGATCTTTGCACCTCCAACCTCTTTCGCAGTCTTGCCCTCTTCTGTACCAAAGCGCTCCACGACAGCCGATAAGGCCGGGAATAGGTCTGGCGTGTCGGTCAAGAACCAGTCGGAACCTACGGTGACATGGACACCAGTATCCTGGAGCTCCTTGAACGGCCATTTGAAGATATGTGGATAGTTGGACGTGAGATTTGTGTCGTGAAATATTGCGGGCGACATCTCGGCCGTGATTCGCAATTTCGCCATTCGCTCGATGTCATCTTGAGAGACAGGTCAGTGTTTACTCGGACGCATTCGGATGGTGGTTCACCTTGATGGATGGCGTTGCAGTGTGCCAGCTCATGCACTGGGCCTGAAGGATTCGACTGCCGAACTCGCTCGAGAACGTCGAGTGCTCGCCTTGCAGAACCATCACCGGCACAGTGGATCTTGCATGTCAAACCCTTTGCATCATGCTTAGTCAAAGCTTCCAACAACTCTTCGAACGTAAGAAGTAGCTTCTCCTCGTTGGGATGTCCATCTGGTCCAATATCACATTGAGTGAAGTGAGGCGGTATGGGCGCCCCATCCATCCAGAACTTCACAAATCGTGCATCAACGTGCTGGCTACAGAAATCTTCAGCATTATCGATGAGACGATGCAGACTTTCGGCTTTCTCCTGAGCGAAACTCTCAGGTGCATGGACAACGTGAGGGAAAATCTGCATGTCCAGTCGTCCTTCACTATCCAGCTCCCGAAGGGCGTGAAGATAGAGAGTGTTAGCGGACGCCTCTTGCAGCGAAGTGATTCCGAACTTGTGAGACATCTTGATCCCATAGATAAGAGCGTCTTTGACAAACGACACGGGTGGCTGAGGTAGGCTGGCCAAGACCCCAGCCGATGCCGCTTCCACCAGCTCCCCAGTTAACTGACCATCTGCCCTTCGCATGTACTGTCCCCCAGGAGGATCTTGAACATCATCCCCATATCCGACGCGCCTGAGAGCTGCGGTGTTGAGAGCGACGTTGTGACAAGAGACATCTCGAACAAGCACCGGCTGCTCTGGAAAGGTATCATCTAGATATTTTCGATCCATCTTTCCATCCGGAAAGTTCTGGCCCGCGTAGAAGTTTGCAATAAGCCAATCACCTCTGAAATGAGCTTGGGCGCAGGCACAAGTGGCTTGTGCTTTCTTGATATTCTCTGCAATAGTTGCAGCAGTGCTATCATATCCGATACTGATCTCGCTCATTTTCTGCAGTGAGGCTACTAGGAGATGGGTATGTGCGTCATGAATTCCAGGCATGACGAAAGCGTTGTCAAGATCTTGGATGGGTAGGCCATGTTCCTCAGCCAGGGCTTGGATCTCTTGATCGGTTCCAACTGCCTCAAAACGCCCAGATGAGGAAACAACGAAGGCTTCGGCCCATGGTTGTCTGTAATTTACAGTATACACACGACCGTGTATGAAAGCAGCAGCAGATCGTTCCATTTTGATATGCGGATCTGTTGGTCGATAGAGGTATAATAGCTACAATATGGATATGGATCGAGTTCATAGTTAATGTGTCTCCCAAGGTCTGTTATATAATGTCGGACGTCCGGAGCCCGGAAATTCGGAATCACCAATATGCATGTTAAAATAAAGCGCAGTAATCGTACAAGTCCTGAGAGCCAACCGATCATATTGTCAGAGAGATGAAGATGCCAGGCAGAGACGCTGCCCCATTCATGGAATTTTGCTGCACGTCGCACTTTTTGCCCCAATTAGGAAAAGCGCTTCCTGCCGATGCTGTTGGGCCTTACCCCAAGGAGTAAACAGACAACCAAGCTGAATCTTATTAGATGCTAACGAATCATATTTTATGAGAATTGCTGGTGGTGGCGTGGACATGCGTTAATATTATGTTGGTACCAAGCTTTCTTCTCACCTAGTATCTCAGCGGCAGTTGGCTCACTATTCGGCTTCGCGCCGCAACAATGGTGTTTTGGAAGCCGAGCACCAACTGTGGCCTTTCCTCCTATGCAACGTAACACTGCCAGGCATTCTTCTTCTGTGGATTCTGACATTCACAGATTCGGTATCGTATCCTCGCCATGTGGAATTTGTGTGGTGCTAGGAAGTGGGGAAAGAGAATGGCGTGCAGCTGGCAGAAGGAGAAGGATCCCACAATCACAAGCCGAAAGCGCTGCAAAAATTGAGTAGAGAGTTTTTGGTCAGTTAAATCGTCATGCGATCAGTATGCCTCGAAGGTGCAAAAAACATACAACAGCGGGGATTCGCTGGTCGTCACCGACCCAACTACTGATCCGCCCCTTACAGGCTTGACTATGGGAGAGCGGACGGGATCCCGTATTTTCCTGCAGGTATGGTCGTATGTGCTTATTTCACTGTCACTCTGGCTTATACCCGGCGTCAGACGAGCCCAAGACAAATGTGGACAGGCCAGTGCCCGCTAAAAGTCGGCTTCAGGTTAAGTTGACGTCTTTTCGCTCGACGATCCGAGTAGCCTAGTAACAGTGTCAAAGGTCCTAGTCTAAATATAAATATGGCATAACTGTATTGAGATTTGCAATATTTGGCACTCTTGACCCAAGTTACACCACCACGACCGATCATTTCTGTCTGACCAGCTTTACTTGTTATGTTGTTGATCGACCAACTCTCAGTTTGCGTTAGCACTCCGATACACAAAACTCACACCAGACCACCAAACATTTATGGCGTAACCTATATTGACAATTAATTGGCTTTTTATGCCATCTCCAATTCCTGGCACGTCATATGCACCAACTGCCACGTAGACCTTTGTGATCGAGCTGTATCGGTTGGCGCAGGGGTTGAAACGAGGCTCTTTCGTCTATGCCCAATCTGTCATCAGGCAAAGAACGCTTAAGGTGGATGGCTTTCTACGCACTCTTTTTAGTACGAGAGAATGCTTCTTAGGAAATATAGCTGGTCTTTACGTACAGCTAAGGCAGCGGAAGTGGACGCAATATCACACTGCTAGATCTGACGCCTGGTCACCTGTGACCTTCCCGACCAATCCTTCCTCCCAAATTCACACGTCGCGTCTAGGCCACCTTGCCTAATAGTCAGCAAGAGGTCGATAACATGGTAGAACAGCTGGCTGTACCGAACCAACCTAGCCACAGTCTTCAACAGGTCGTTCAAGGTCTAGACGACACCCAACTCGCCGCCAGTTTAAGAGCAATTAACACCGATCAAGTTCACCGCATCATTCGGTGCTTACGTGCGAATCGACGCCTTGATCAGAACGGTATGGTTATTCTTGGCCTTCAAAATCTGGATTTCTTCGGTAACCATACTCTCTGACACCTGTTACGATTTATAGAAGCTCAACCGTGGCCTCGAGACCCGCAGTCAACTGTAGAAGTTCAACCTTGGCCACGCGACCCTCTAGAGATGAACGAATACTACTATCAGAACCCATATCAGAACCAATATCAGACCTATCCAGGTACAGGATACTACACATACGACTGGAACTGGTATTACTATGATAGCTCAATTAATAATGTTCCATACTGTGGAGATTATTACCTCAGCTATGAGTATTGGTGGGCACCTGTTGTATGGTACCCTTCGTGGTATTATGTGCCGCTCACTCGTTACAGAGTCCCCAACAGGTCACGCTACAGAAGACTTGCATGATTTGGACCTTGTTCACGGGAAGTTAGCAATGAGCAGTTTTGATCCCGGAATCGGGGTCAAAACGACATGCCGAATCGTACAAGTATGAGCCTTACTAAGAGAAAGCTGGATACATCGCTCTTGTATGTACAAATCGATTGGATGATGACATCAACACCACGATCAGAGTTATAAATCCAAGATAACTGGTCCCAAATTCTGAATCGAACCATGTGTGCAATATTGCGAAAGAATGCTACGAAGAATCGTATCAATGGATATCAATTTAGGCTGAAATGTGAAGGATTGTGATTTATTATATTGTAACCATCCGTTCCCATCAGGCTCTGAGCTACACCACCCTCAACATCTGCGGCTGAGCGATATGCCGAATCAAGATAGCACGCCCACCGCACCGGTTCTTATCGAAACGTCATTGAAAACATACTATTTGCTGACTACCTTTGTAACTTCGGATTTGCGGCCTAATACTGTTCCCTTCACAGCATATTGCGGCGAGACTGTCGCAGCGATCGGTAACAGGGTTGGAATGAGGTTCTTTGACATTCTGGTCTGACGTAATGTGACGCAATTGAGGCTGAACATGGATGGGTTGGGAGACAATTGTTGGCGAAATGCAGCATGTGAATAATGCTGTCGAGGCCCAATCATCGCCTATAAAGACTTCTCTGACCATCAGTCCGTTCGTCATCTGCTCAGAAACTCAAAGATCCACAACTGAAGCATTGCACAACTATATAAGAGTAAAGATAACATGAGTGATCACCTCTCCGTCGAGGACATTGACGACATTGAACTTCCGGGCGCCCTGCAGCGACTCGACGATACTCAATTGAGCCGCACTGTTCAAGGCCTTGACAGTAATCAGATCCCTCGTGTCATGCTTGCCATCAAAAGCATGAATGACGAACAAGGCCAGCGTATCATCCAGAGGCTTGACCCCTCAAAGGATAACCGCATCCAGAACTTTGGTACGTCGACAGTCTTTTCTTACCACCCTATCTTCAAGTCATCTAACACCATAAACTATCAGGAGGAATCATGTTCTGGGGTTCGAATATCCAGTCGGGCCCCGGAAAGCCGGACCATCCCACGTTCTGTGACAAATTTCCTCACAAGACAGGAACTGGAAGGTTTGTTTGTGGCTGCGGCTGGCATGATTCTGATAAGGCTGTGGACGACCTCATCGTGAACTACTTCCTGTTGAAGCAGAACGGCGTCCTCTGGTCGCATGTTGAGGGTGCACCGAATGAGTACATGTGTCGGGCATGCGTCAACGACAAGCCTGGAACTTTCAACAAGTATGATTTGGATGACTTCAATGCTCATATCTCTGAGAAGCATATTGTCGAGCCCTACAGTCTGGATGCTTCTCTCAAGGGCTCGTATGGGCAATATTTGGGGCAGAGACCAGGCTACTACTACGAGCTTTGAGATTATACATGTAGTAGCTGTACTAGTTATCCAATTTCCACCTACATCAATTCTAGTCAATGTGGTAGGACGATCGATTGCTGCTTCTATTTGTTCTGCTTGTGAATGCCAGTGTCTATATAAAATAAGTGTCATACACTTAGTCAGAAAGTATCATAGCCCAGGGCCAACAGATCATTCAGCTAGGAGCCGGATACGTAGATGAGAACCTGCAAGCCACGGCTCGATGGAGACAATAGCATAGCTCTGGGAGACAAAGTATGATTATAGTAAGGACATTCATTTTATCTAGACTTATCGAGACTCATCTGGACTCATCTAGACTCATCTAGACTCATCTGGACTCATCTGGACTTATCTAGACTCATCTGGACTTATCTGGACTTATCTAGACTTATCTGGACTTATCTAGGCTTATCTGGACTTATCTAGGCTTATCTGGACTTATCTGGACTTATCTGGCACTTATCTCCTTTTATTTCGGGCTATGTGACAACTCTGAAGGTGTATGCCCAACCTACATGCAACGGGCTAACTCGCGACCGGCATAAACCATGGTCCTAGATTATTTTACACCATCCCTGTGCTATGCTTTACTCTCCTATCCCCTGAGCAATGGTGACTTCATGAAGTCACGTTCTTTTCTGATACTTTGGTAGCATCACCCTTGTCAGATTCGCTCACTTCAATGGGCTCCTCGAGATCCCCCGCAGTTCGGTCACCATACTTCTTCATGGTGAGTTTGTCAAGCTAGAGAGGCTTCGTTAGCCGTTGTGAGCCGGCAGAGTCAGAATTATAGCACTTACATAATTGACTAGCCAGATGTAACAGAACATGACACCACAGCAAACCAGAAGCGAGATAGCGCCCTTCTTCCAGTAAGGCGCATCGGCAGCACTGTAGAAGATGATACCCCAGAATGTCCAAAGGACCATGGAGCCGATGTTCATGGAGTACAACGTCACACTGCGCACAGCATCGTCACCTGTTCGCTGCAGGATAATGTTTGCCCAGCCAAAGATGAGGGGGTTAACCATGTATGCTGATCCAGCGAGATAAAAAGCAAACATGACTCCAGCGTCAGACAGATTCTTCACGAGAAGCATAGCTCCTACAACAACCTGAAGAAGGACGGCGAGGATGGCCATTGGGACACGCTGGCCAGTTGCGTCCATGTGCCATGCTCCAAGTATATTCGCAGCGATACCAACAGCTTGCACACCGAGAGGGTAAGTGTTGATTTGGGTTTGTGAGAACTTGTCGTTGTAATACTTGAGCCAGAGGAGGAAAGTGTTTTGAAAAGGGAAGCCCTCGACGCTGGCGCAGACAGGTGACCAGAAGAAGAGGATCCAGCTGTTGGGATAGTTAGAATCAAATTTCCAAAGACTTCACGGAGAAACATACAACATGGGAGTAAGGAAGACTCGCTTGATCAAAGACATGGGCATAATATTGTGGCCGTCGGACTTGATCGGGGGGAGTCTGGAGACTGCCAGCTTTCTCTCATCCTGGGATAGGTATTTCGCCTTGGTGATTTCTGGGATGTCTGGGAAGTAAAGAAAGCCGAACAGGGCAATGGGAAGAGTGATGATGCCATCTACAAATGTTAGTTCCAGTGCATCACTGTGGATGACTCGACTTACCGATCAAGAACACCCACTGCCATCCTTGGAGGCCGGACATGCCTCTCATGCCCTTGTGAATAGCCGTCATCATGACACCAGCAAACATGGTACCTACTTGGCCTGAGGCAGTGAAGATGGCAGTTCGCTTGGAGATCTCTTCAGGCTTATACCATGCTCCGATGATATAAATAGTTCCAGCATAAGTACTAGCTTCAGCGAGACCGAGGAAGAATCTGATGACACAGAGTTGAGTAACGGTCTTGGCAGCGGCACTAGCCATCTGCGATATGTTAGTCGGCCATTTTGATGACGCTGTTATGAAGTGAGCATACTGTTAGACCAGCCCAGATGACGACCATGGATGGGAACCAGATTCGAGGTGCGATCTTCTGGACGATGATGCCGTGAGGAAGCTGGCCAATAGCCATTCTAGTTATGGTAAGTAGGGGTTTTGGATATGGTTCACGAGACGTACCCTGCGGTGGTAACGGAGAGGACATTGTTGTAGTCATGACCTGTCATGTTGAGAGATTCACGAAGGCCAGCAACCTAGATTGTCAGTATCAATGCCAATTGGTATGTTCACTTAAGCTTACATAGGCATTTGCGAATGCCGCACGATCTGTGTATCATTGGTCAGTTGGGTGATCCGACACATCGTGATGATTCGTCTTACCAAGGAAGTTGAAGAAGTAGCTGAGACAGCAGTAGGTCTGATTTTGTCAGTATTGTCGATATACCTAATTCAATGCTTTGGCCGCTACCATGATGAAGAAATCTGCCAAATGTCAGCATCAGCAAATACGAACGGCTATGGATGAACGAACCTAGTTTCCTGATAAGGCGTCTCTCCTCCTTCGACTTTGCCGCCGCCCCCAAGAAGAACGCTGGGCACCATCAGTACATACACCCCCCCAACCAAGATGTCAGTGACTACTCACTGCGGAGGCTTTCGCCAAATCCAGCTTTTTCAGCCATTTTTATCAGTAAAGAAGATTACAACGGCGATGAGATAAGGAGCCAAAGCCAAACCAACAAGAGAGAAATCGTCAGACTTATCAATCAGTTACTCCTCCTCACGGTCTCCACTCTGATTATCAGATTTATAAGATAAACAAAGCAAAAATTCTCTTCCTAGCCTGAAAGGGTGACATCGCCAATAAAGTTTGGTTGAACTGCCGAAGCTAACGTCGTATTTCGGCGGCGTAGGGTCAGGAATGGTTTAGTGTGGAGTGGACCCTGAGCTGATGATGGTAATCTAGACTTGTTTTTGCCAAGTAACTGTAGCATTTTGGAAGATTTGAGTTTGAAGGGAGAACGTAATGTGAGCATATTATTGGTTTTTTCTAATTAGTCGTATCGATCACCGTGAATGTTTATTTGCCGAGTTTTGGAGGGCTCTTGGTCTTGAAACATCAAGAGACTTTTCGCCTTGGAGATATGCTTATTTGCAGGTGGAATTTCTTGAAGCGGACCAGTAATTTTACGTGACTCGATGGGACTGACTTCAAGGGTCGGCCGCTGACTTAGTTTACCCTGCTAAACGAGGCCAAACGAAATTTATTTATCGGGGAGCACGGCTTGGCATATCCAGTCTCTCGGTTCGACACTAAACAAGGCCGGAAAGGTGTGAGCGATTTAAAGTAAGCATCAGCCCTCATGTCTACAATGGTTCTTATTTAAGATGAAACTACTGATCTTGGCGAGAACTAGAAAAAGCCGGAGTCTCTCTTAAACTCGGTAAGCCAATCTAGATTATCGGCTGGAGTCTGATTCCATACATCGTGGCTGAAAACCAGATCAGTGGAGGCTTGCGTGAGAGGATGGTGATTCTTACCTGTCGTACATGATCCATCGTGCTTGGTATTGGAGTTCTTCGTCAGTTGGAATATGGCTTGTTGGATTCAGAGGCGAAATGGTCCTCGCGACGTAGCGGGTCAAGTCTCTGGTCAGGCCTCTGTACATGTTACCGTCGTTCAGCGACACGATCTTCTGTCCTAGAGATGTTGGTGGAGAGTCGGGACCGCTCGGTGTACTCCAATGCTCATGATCATTACTGGATATCGTAGGAAGACCGCCGGAAGAAAGTAGAGGGACGAAGCCGTCTTGCGTGTTCGATGAAACAACTGAAGACGGCGGTAGTCCTACCCTCTCTCGAAATTGAGCTAACCAGCCTGTTGGCCCATGGACTAGTCCAATCAACAACTGACTGAACATGGGTGAAACATCAGGCATATGATTGATGATCGAACAAGCCTCTTTCTGCAACTCGACATCTCCAATCTCCAGGTTCAACAACTGCAGCATGTCAACATACTGCCTTAGTGACATCTCAAGTTTACAGTCCTCGAAGATGTCTTTCTTGCTATGGATCTTCAGCTCTGAGAAACGAGACCTAGCTGCACTCTTCATTGGCGTCATTCGTGCTCTGTTCACGATATCTTGTGTACTCATGATAAGATCCCGAAGCCAGGATGTTGCGGTTGAGGGGTGTTTGTAGTTCATTTCAGCGCCGAATATGATGCAGCAGGCTTCTAGATGTAGAGTCTCATCGGAGGGGATGCAGTGATTGATGTCGGTATAGTTAGAGTAGAAGTAGTCGAGCTCCAATTGTAGTAGTTCGAAAGCACTCGTTGAGCTATACGGTGCACCCTGTTGCGTAGAGAACGGAAGAGGCGAGTTGCGCTCGTAGTCAATGAGGTCTGAATCGTAAGTAAGATGCTTGATCTTGGACTTTGTCACTTACATGGGGGCATGTGATTCTCCACCATATCGAGCGTTGCAGCATCAAATCCCCAGTTACCTTTCCAATCTGCCATTGTCCTGCCCTCCTTAAAGTGATCTGCAAGATGGTTCACCCGCTCCGACCATGTCGTCATAGTAATATCACAGAAGCCGCAACGCGATATGACATCCTCATGCTTAGACTTCCATTCCTCCATTGGCCACTTCAAAAACTCCGATCCATGGACGAGACGAAGATGCTGTCGTAGATGATCCTTTCTGTAGAATATGCGCTCTCCTCTTTCACGCTTATGGCACAGGTCATGATTATGCTCCTCCAAGTGAGATTCATCTGGGTCTCCAGAACCGCAATAAACACAGACGACCTCAGAATTCTCGTTGAGAGCTGTTGGGCCAAGAGGAGAACACTCCCATTGTTCAAGCGACAGGTGTTGTGTCTTTTCGTGTCTTGACCAGGTATGCTTCAGCTTGAACGTCTCCGTGCAAAAGGTACACTGAAAGCGATGGCAAACAACAGAGAGGCCTCTCTTTTCATCGTTTCTGGCTCGTAGACCTCCTCGCCGACGCTTCTTGATGACTCTATTGAGTGACCGGTTGGATGTATGTGAGTAGCCCGAGGCCTTCGAGCTTCGACTTGAATCAGAAGTGTCGGTTGTTGCCCACGTACCAGTTGACGATGGTGCCCTGCCGTGTCTCATTCGCATACTGTGGGTTTGGTCAAGGGAACCACTTGCGCCAGATACTGCCCGTGCAATAGCGGCCATGGTGGATGGCTCGTCTTCGGGCGGCGAGTTCTCCCATCGCTCGAGTGGACTTTGTTGGACTATCGGCGTAGGTGGTCGACGGGGGGGTATGTCCCGGGGGCTAGCCTCTGCTGAACTTGGATCCGTTGTTTCTGGTGGGTTGAACTTCTTCCTCCGTCGAGCGTTGGCGAACCAATTGAGGATTTGTTGTCGAGCCAAGCCCGTCTGCCTCTCAATCGATTCAACATCTCGGACGCTGGGGTATGGGTGATGTGTATGATTCGAGAGCCATTTGTTGAGAATGCGGACTGAGTTGAGAGAGAGTCGCTTCCCCGTCTTGGGCGGTGGGCTTGAGATAGTACTTGTTTCAGCCCGTGCGTCCGATGCGATGGAATCTAGACTTTCGGTGGGCCCGAACATGGAAATTGAGTTGACTACTGGGCTGTCTTCAAAGCCCGAGACTGGGTGTAACAATTGAGGATCGACTCCATTACTAAACGGGTTCTGAAAAGAGGCGAAGCCAAAGTCAGAAAAGCTGGGCTGGTCTAGCAGGTCGCTAAGGTCAGGGAATTCGCTCGGGAATACAGTAGTCCCATCATTGATACTGGTCTCTCTGTCGTTGTGTTCCATATTGACGAGCCAGTCGCTAGCAGAGATGTCATGCCAACGTTGGAGACGACGAGTTTGAGGCGTCATGTAAGGTTGACTTGACCCACTATTTTCTTGTCATCTTCAGCCCTTTCATACGATTTCAACCAATAGCGCACAAGATGGCACGATAAGCTTCACTACGTCAACGTTGAACCTATCCAAGGTGATATTTTTTAAGAACTAACAATAATCAATCTGGATACCATCACACGATATGCCGCAGAATACCACCCAGATATACATGCTCGTAGCCGCCCTGACTGATATCCATGTGAAGAGGGTGCAGAATGTCGCAACCAAGATAGGGACAAAGACTTCCAAAACATCAAACTTGTCAGCTGCAAGACCGGGTCCCTGTTCGTTCCGCATCAATGGCAAATAGGACAATCTTGTACAGTCACCTCAGGTCCCACCGACTCCCGTATCCGTGCGATAGCCCAGCAACCGGTACACTCCTGAACCTCAACCTCAACATCCGTAATGTCATAACCCCTCAAGATGTCCCTACACAACCTTGCGATACCCCAGGCATGAAACCAAGTTGTAGACTCGGTCTCGACGATAATCAAGAGTTTCACCTGACTTTCTTGCTGTGCACTCCCGATGCGATAGGCCTGGAAGCATTTCCACTTCGTATGCTCCAGCGCACCAACCAGTTCCTTCTGGATAATTCTCTCGGGATCTGACCAGAGACGTTTGAATGGATGAGAATCCTCGACATGCGACCAGCCGTTGCATAAGCACGACTACTGATCATCAGGGTAGTTTGATCGCGCGAGGAGTCGGGGTTTGTTGCGCCAGAGACCGTAGTAGTCTTCTGTCTCGAGCGCTGTCGGGGGAGGGGGTGTACCCTCTGGTAAGGCCTGAATTTGAGGTACCCGAACGGTTCGTATCGACGTTTCGGGTTTTATTTCAGGTGGAGGGGTGCTAGATCCTTCTGAGGCGTTGGGAGGTGAGTCTCCCATCTTTACTTCCGTGGTGAGATCTGTGGAATGGGATGGGATTTCTTGGGCTTTTGGCAGCATTTTGGTCGATCTTGTTTTCGGAATTTACAGGTCGAAATAATAGTGTGACTTAGTGCGAGAAAAAGAATGAGCAATGGGTTAGGACTTTATAAGAAAAAATATATAGTCAAAGTTTGAACTAGCTTTATTATATCTTTTTGCGTTAATATTCCTACCAAAACTTGATAGAAAGCTTTTTTATCTTAAAGCTCTGTTACTTTTATATGCGCGACTATACTTCCAAGATAGGAGGTTGTTGATTGAACGACAGTTCAACAGACTTTTGTTTATCTAACTTACCGTGCAATACTAGAACCTTACTTCATTTCAGTCGCCTGTGTACCTTTATCCTTTGATATAGGCTCTAGTTGCTTTAAATTATTTCCTGACAAACAAACCAGCTAGCTTGACCACGTTTTCTTGATTTGAATACGCTTCCAGGGCGGCGAAAAGTGGCTCGAACCATAGATCAGCCCGTATGTCCTATTGTTATAATGTTTATTCGGACAGATCACGCCATATGCATGTGAACTGGAACTCATAATTGATCAACATGTGCATTACGATTGGGTGACAGTCTATTAACTTTTATCCTCAATCCATTCTTCACGCCAACGCGATACCTGTAATATCTCCCAGTTCAGGAAACAGCACTGTCTTTGTCTTCGTCTTCAGGCCGACAGTATATACACCTCCTGACAAGTCCGTCACATACACCGTTGCAGTATTCGTATCCAAAGTAAGTCCAATCGTCTCGTGTAATCGCCTGGCGAGAACCTCGCGCTCAGGCTCAGAACTAAGATCTCCGATAAAAGCACGATTCAGTGAGTTTCCGGATGGAGGATCGCCACGATCTGTCCAGTACATAGTTTGTGTGCTCTCGTCGAATTCCAAGTCCATAGGTTCGGGGAGTCTGTCAAATACTGTCTCGACATGTGTTGGGTTGTCAATCTTGGCTCGCAAGATACGCCCTTGGGTTCCTTTTGATGGGCCTTTTTGTGACCAGTAGAAGTACCCCTACGACTCATCTACTGTGATGCCAACGCACCAACGGCACATATCTTTTCTGTCCTCTGCACTTGAGCTAGTTGACACCAAAACCTCCACGTCAAATCCATCAAGATTACAGCACATAACCTGCATTCCTTCTCCATCACACCAGTACAACTTCCAACTTTATCGCGCAGGACTCAGTTGTTTCGGGGAATAAACACCGACAGTACCAGTGCTCACAATAGTTGTTCTTTCAGAGCCATCTGATCTTGAGCGCTCGATAGAGCCATCGTTGGATTTAACGTGGGACCCATGTGGGACCCATGTTTGTACAGTACATGAACATTTGTAGTTGAGACTTGTGGCTGAGAGCTTATTCCGGCAGACAGAACTTAGTCCAGTACATGAAGCCATTTTGGTGATCAATCGTGATGCCATCGGGCATCGTCTCCATTTGATCATGGACGGTTCGAAGCTCGCTGCGGTGTAGCATGATAAGATGCGACCTTTGGGATTGGGAAAATTAGACAAGTCTGTGTCAGGAACGTAAAGACGGGGTAACCCAAGTTCAGAACCAAACAGTTTAAAACAGAGGATAACCTATTCGTAGAAGGGACTTGAGATTGGTCTATTTAACATATATCAATGAGTACCAAGTTGGCATCTGTAATTGATCGGTTCCTTCTGCTTTCATAAACAAATCCTGCTTTTTTTCACGTTTATTACCTCTTGAATGCGAAGCCATGTAGATTCTTCGCGAAATTCGCGTCGGGCCCAAGTTTTATACGAAGCTAACCCTCTCGGGATCATTCTCCTGAGCGAAATCGACATTTTGAAACCCTTGCTTCAGACTGGTGATGAAGAGAGTAGCCCATGAAACGTCGATTGCACGGTGACCGGAATCAGAGAGCCATAGCAAAACGCCGAGTTACGTCCTGAAACGGATCAAATGCCGGAACGAATACACGGGCAAACAAACAATGAAAATTGGTATCTTTCTACGACTATGCCTTCTCCTGCAGGTCCTTGCGCAATTGTGACAAAGCCGCATCAGCATTCCCTTTCAAGTTAGGGAATGACCAGTCCAACTAACTATTCTGCACTGATCGACGATCTTGGATAAATCATCTCTTCACCCCAAAACGGCCCTGCCTGTGTACTTCCTGATGGAGACGAGCTTCTTTTTGAACTTGACGCTCTTGAACGGGATGAAGCTCGTCATGATATCCAGCAACTACTTGCCGTGGACCCGTGCGTAGAATCATTGTGAAACCATGGTGGCATCTCGTAGGTGCGAAAGGCTACATACAGTCTTGCAAACACAATACCAATGGCCCCGTGCTTTCTTGAGACGACCAGCGCAAGGCTGGCCACTTCAAAGACCAGGCTCGTGTAGGTGTTCTTCGAAGAAAACCCATTGGGCATGTGAACCAGCGCATACCGAGCCCCATGGCCTTGGCTGTCGGTGGAGCGTCTATGACCTCGATCGTATAACCTGCAGTTCTGAGCCAATCAACTGCGGAATCAATGGTCCTCGCAATAGGCGGCAAGACGAGAAATTCGGGATCTTGCGTCGCCAATATCCAATTTCTCCCTTCTGATAACCAGTGTTGTGGAATCGTGGCGCTAGGGCTTAGCTTGAATGATAGCCTTGATGAAGAGCGTAAGATCTTATGCTGTGCGCGTCCTGGGTCTAAGGGTAGGCTGGACGACCTGCCATCCCTCGGACGCGAGCTCTACCTTTAGCGATCATGGAATGCTCTCCCTGTAATGCTCCGATCTTATTCTGACCAATTAATACTGTTATGACAGCAAATGAGTGAGGGATCTTGTTCGGCATATATTACCCTTGGCACCCTTTGCACATCCCTTATCCCCTATCTGGGTCTATTAGCACAGATCTTCGACATACGCTAGATGCTTAATCTTAGTTGCTGTTATCTCCGGCACTAGTTACGACGCCAGGGTCTTGCGTGGCATCGACCAGCCTTGCAGCATTGACCAGAAACCTTAAGGCTTTTGTCTTGCTATGGCCGGGGTCAATCTTTATTTAATATCTAGCTATACCTATATCGTTGGGATTCATTTCATTGTGCATATGTAGGAGAGTTCTCTCAACTACTGATTCGTTACCAAGCTGAATCTAGCTGACGTGGCCTTTACAGGCTGATTGTTGACGCGTAATTTTTCATCGGGAAGAAGCCCACATCCCTTGATCCCAGCCCACTTTTGATCCAGCTTATGAACGACACGCTGCTAATGGGCTACTTGAGTCATGTAGTGTAGGTTTTGAGATTGACTTATAATCTGCTTATCTTTTCAACTTCTTCCACATATTGTCGCGACATCCGCCAAAGTAGAATGACAGCCAAGACGGACACTTCTGAGAGTGCCAAGCCCAAGTACAGACGTGCATCTGCTCGTAAGGTCCGAACAGGCTGCAAAACATGGTGAGTCTGAGTATTACCAAATGCAGTAACCCTCTGCTAACAGGATCGCTGCAGCAAGTAGGTCGACGTGTCTATCGCCTTTCGATTCGTTTCGGGGCAACCAGGAAGATAAGATTGCTTACTAGATAGGATCCGACATATCAAATGCGATGAACGTCGCCCTTGCTGTCGTCGCTGTCTTGTTCATGGAGTGGTCTGTGATGGCTACGCACCCATCGAGCCCAGAATCTCTGCGAAAAAACGGAACCAAGAGAAGAGTACTATCGAGGTTTTTGAGCTTGATGACACGCCGCCTCCGGCTATTTCCTACACTTCTTTACAATCCCCGGCGCTGTCCCAAAAACAACCTTTAATGCCCAGGCGCAACCAAACCGTCGTCGTTCTAGAAGGGCACCATGATTCGGCATTTCCGATATCTTTGGACTCTCGTGTCGAGGAGAGCCCCGAATTAGAGTTGGCCCCGATTCAGAAACAGCTACCACTTCGAAACGAGAAAAAGCTTCCCAGGATTGCCGAGCTCGTTCGAGATACCGCGATATTGTCGAGATTCAACCAGGGGCCTCTACCGAAGGTAGACCAGGCCTTTTCACTACCAAGACTTGCCGATTACTTGATAGAATCGGCTGGATCATCGCGCCTAATATCCCTAGATCGATCTTGTCACGGAGCGGGCCATGACAGCAGCGTCCTTCTTCCACGTCTTCGCCAACCCTTTGGCGGTTTGCTATAGTCAGAGAAAGCTATTGCAGACATCAGTATGTGGCATCACTGAGACCGGCGAACAAAGTCAGAGAGTCATGTTCACAGCGCCGTTAAGTAGCGGGAGATGCTGGATTATGTGCCCAATACCTTCTCTAATGCACGTGCCGCGCATTAGAGACATAGTTGGAAAGTTACTTAGCGGAATAATACCTTGCAGCCTAATGCGAAGGAGAGTATACTAATCTTGAGGGAAATCGAGGACATGTCAAACCCATTGGAGGTCAACATGGGGTAGAGGCTCTACGATCCGGAAACGGATAGAATGTTCCTCAAAGACAGAGACAAGGTCAGCTTCTTCCGGAATACTATGCAATCAAGACCCGAGTCTTTCGTATTTTGGTGTATTATGGGGATGACTGCCAGCTATAAGGTTGAGCTTTAGGCTGCGAACACAGGTGATGAATGAGAACACGATAGTACTTTGGTGTATGGTGGAAGGTAAAAAGGATTACCGGCCTGGAACGTCCTCAGACCACAACCAGTGCCGAAGGCTTCTAGTATATATGCAAACACTGAAGACGTCTGCTTTTTATGTACATCGATAAAGAAACCAGAAAAGCCAGCCATCTGTGAAAAGGAGCTAGTGTCTTGCTTAGTGTGGGAGGACTGTAGACGGGCCCTGAGAATAAATGGTATAGGCTGTGGGGAGGAGGCTGTTATCCGTGACAGGAGCAACATATAATGAGTCATCAAGGAGGCTGGCTGGCTTGCCTTTCGGGGCTATGGCTGTTGATCCTCGGCGCTAGAGAGGTCATGATATGAACCTTGCAACAGAGATCCAACACGGTCAAGTTTTCGTCACTTGTTGCCAGGCTCATCCTCTTCCTAAAAAGGCTTTTCCAAGTCTGATTCCTTGCCCCTGCCTTGGACGAAAGTAGAATACTCATCACTATGTTAGTTCATAGATAACTCGGCTGTCTCCGCATTAGTAGGCCCTACCAGAGACACTAGCTTTGGTGCTGCCTGTATGGAGATCGGAGTGTGAAGATTACATTGTAGTATAATGGACTCTAGAAAAGAAGGACGATACTGTCAGGCGGTGTGCTTAGAATTTGCCTGCCTCAAAGAATGCCTTGCTTGTATAGATGTTTCGAACGGGGTTTACATGGCTCGGGGCCTAGGTTTACACACTGAGTAGAATGACAGTGTCGCACTATCGGATGTACGAGGGAAATGGATTAGCTTTAGCATCACAAATGTTTCCAGCGCTCCAGTCGATATGAACAGCCCGGCATTGGCGAGCGGATACGACCAGCTCGATAGCCAATTTCCTCTAAAGACAGGTATAATCCAACAACATCTGGTAGTCTCTTTGGCTTATTGGAAATCTTGATTTGTATGGTATGGTACTTGAGCTGGCAGCCAGACTATTGAAGGAACGAGTAAAGTTCATGATGAATGTACCAACACGCGGTTGTCTCGGCCACGTAATGCCGACCTGGTAAAATTCCAACCATGGGTTATGCTACCGCTAATGACCCTGGAGCGACTCTGAACCTAAATATTCTATCCTCTCCCAATACATCAAATCTCGGAGATGGCTTTTGGGCATCATGCAAGTAGTCCAACGTCTCCCCAGTGGATGGTCGATAAGCCAACCTCATGAGTTATTTCACGACCACAACAGCCACATCAGCTCGAATTAGAGTCTCTTTTTACTTTCAGTCTATTTCTGCTAATAAAAAATGATTACCAAGACATCTTGGTGCCACCCCTGATTCACATCATCTCACAATAGCAAAAAGATTCGCAAATCACGAGGTGTGACTACTAATCCACCCTCAACGCAGAACGAAGAGGAATTCCACTCGGAGTTTACTCCAAGTGCAAGGGTCCGCATCTGCATTGTCCCCTCACCCAGGTTGGACTGGATTCGAACCAGCAATCTTCGAGTGTGTTTGGGGACACGACTCGATGTGTTTCCATTCATACCACCGCTACGGCCCTTGTCGAGAGAATGGGATGTTATTTCGGTTTAAATACCATTGACAAAGCGTTCATTGGGAAGGTGAGGGGTTGTTTTGGTCGTGGTGATGGTTGCTCATTCTCTTTCTGTGTCGCCGGCAACATCCACTCACAAGGTGGCTCATGGCCCCACTACCCAGCTGAGATTTCGACGTGGCAGCAGACACACCAAAAAAAGAAAAACAGCGACAGCCTGGAGGAGAAAATAAAATGGCCGAATGATGCAGAAGGAGAAAAAGAGTGCGCGGGAGTGAAAAGTTGGAATGAACTACCAATTACTAACTTAGTAGTGGGCGCAGCACGTGATTGTACGCGGGGCATCGCATCATCAAAGCTGGGATTAAAAAGTGGGCGGATTCGAACATGTGCATCACAGAATAGCAAGCAGAGGGAAAAAAAGGCCGTAGCGGTAGCTCTAACCATAAGGCTAAAGAACCACATCGAGTCGTGTCCCCAAACACGAAAGAGAGAGCGCCTAATGTCTATAATACAGCTTTCACCGTGTCTGCATCATGCTGCTGCCTGGTGGATTTAAGTTTCCTTGGCTGAGATTATTTTGGTGAAGCGTCACGAGGTTGATAAGTATTGGTTGTCTGCCATCAAGCTTTGAGGTTATCCAGCGATAGACGCACATATACCCTGAAGACTGAAGCATCCAACTCCCTGCTATTGCTTGATGCAAGACGGCCCTTCGGTATGACAGTACTCAACTTGATCAACCTGTCCACCATACTAACAACCTATCCGGTTTGATCTCTTTAGGATCGGCTAATGGCCAGTGTGAAACGCTATGGAGACTTCACTTTAGGCACGCGTGCACCTAATAAATACAGACAAGAATCGTCTAGTAGGGTTGTCATCTGTGCACATCATACCAATGGTATCAGACAAGAGTATTTAATTATAAACGGGGAAGCCCACCGACAGATGTCTGGTTGCAATGATTGCATATCTTTCCCAGGAGTCACAGCTGTTGGTATTCATGCAGGAAAATCCTTGGTTGTTTTCTATGAAAGATAGGATAGTCTAGGTAGCTAAACTAAGAAAGAATCGAACGATAATTTGTCAAATCTATGGACATGATAAAGAACGTGTCCTCAGAAGCACGTGCGGCGAGATAAATTCCGAGGGCGATTGCCGATGACAGCTGCCTTCATCCGCCCCGCCTCTAGCAGAGTCCGTTGCAGTTCGTCTTAGAAACGTAATTGACAGTGAGCATTCCGTGAGACTTGATATCGTTGTCGCTAGGGTAGAACGCAGGGACACTGCCGCACTTGGCACATCCATGGTTGACCAGTTCCTGGAGCAGCTTCTTAATGTCCTTGCCAGGAAGGCCACCGGTGTTCTGGAGGAATGCACAGAATCCGGTCTTGTCGAGAGCCTGCCAACAGGCGATGTGCTGGCCGTTGTAGTACCACTTGTTGTCGTCTAGGCCCTGGGCGGTTCGGAGGAGGCCAGTCAGCTTAAAACCGGCGTTGGCGCAGTTGCTGCTGCCGTGGCAGTTGATGCCCTCGGCAGAGACACCAAGAGCAAGGGCAGCAGAAGCTAGGAGAGTGGTGAAATGCATTCTGGATAGGATTTGTTAGTAGGGGATAGCTTAGGTTGACGGGAGCTCTTACTCGAAGTTGGCTCCTAGTGAGTTACGATGGATTTGGTGGAATTTGATAGGCTTGGAAGCTTTTGTGAGATGATTGAGAATGTTGTGAGATGAGAAGTTGGATTTTTGGCAGGAATCATCACTTTATTTATACATAATTCCCTCTCTCCCTCTCCCTCAGATTTGATGATACGCATGCAAAGAGAAATATTCCATGAATGCTGCCCTCGGCACCTCTCGTCCAGATTGGGCCTCAAAGTCACGGCACATGTTGTAGATGCCAATCCTGCGGCAAAAGTGCACTTGGATCATCACAGGAATGAAGCTATCGTATGTTCCGTGTATGGTTCGGCCGCTAGCGGGATATGGGTTTTCCCAGCCATTCCTCTTTTGGAACAAGTTTGTAATGCTTCATAAGCCGCAGACATATTATAAAGCTCGTATATGTGATATTTGATTACGTATCTGCAGTGCTACAGCTATTTGTCTCAGCATAGGTCATCAATGTCACTGTCGTTTCTAGAAGGTCAAAATAGCATATGCTTCATTTTAGGCGTCGATCCCCACCACGTTGTACAGCCAATCCCTCTTAGTGCTCTTTTTCGGCAGTTATCAGCCGAGATCCACGACTGTAAAAGGCCGAGGCTATATTTCTCTTGAATACTTTATCTATTCTATTTGCACATTTCATAAACGTAAGTATATAGAGCGCATTCTATAGTATTAAGCAAAACAATTTCTATCCAATCGGCATAGCCCAATCTTGTACTTTTGATAAGCTGGAGCCTAGTATAGTGGGTCAATCCTGGATTTCATATAAAGTGGCTCGAGACAAAGTTCCACCGTGTCGAGAACCTTAGCTCGGGCACAGCTGCATCTGCATCACCGCATCTGCATAATCACATTTCGGAGTCACAAAGACCTTCGTATTCGACAATGGAGGCCGAGCATCAAAGTAACCTTCCTCTTCCGCTCGAGATCGTCACATTGATATGTTCAACTTTGTCGAAATCCGACCTGCTTCGCTTGAGATTGGCCACTCACCAACTGCACGATGCAGCGACTCCATTCGCTTTCAAGGCCTTTCACCTTAGAGCTTATGGAACCGTCGTCACAGATTTCACCTGCATTGCAACATCAGCCCATCTTCGGCGCTATGTTAAGGAGATTACCATTGACACGAATATTGGCCCAGGTTATGAGTACGCCTCCAACGAGTGCTATGAATTCCCCAGTGGCTTCTTCAATGCCCTTCCTTCCCTCCGCTACTTTTCGAAGCTCAAGAACCTGCACTTGAGGTTCAGTAAATATTGCGGAGATAACAGTAGGGAATTTCAATCAGCATGGATCGAAGAAGACTGGTCGTTTCGATATAGAATCCTTGATACTGTCTCTCACTGCGTCGTGGGAATGTGGACACGTGCGAAACAGGTCGAAATAGATGAGAGGGCGAATCTTCCTGATCTCGAAGTGAGATACCTAGATGATGACCCAGAGTTCGTCGGCGGGTGTATGGAGGACCTTCAAGAGGTCACCATTTCCAACTTGGCCGATTATCATGATCCCATCCTGGATTGCTCAAAGGCTTGGCAGCAACTACTCCGCCTGCCTCACTTGCATGATTTAAAACTCTTGGTTACTACAGAGTATCATAGGTCGCAACACCAGATTCGCTTTCCTCAAGAGAGGCACGAATTCTTCCAGAAACTACCCTCGACTTGGCTGTCACCAAGTCTGGGGGATCATCTCAGAACTCTGTCTCTTTACTACACTGAGTACTGGGGCTGGTTCCCGAGAATGAATCTCTACGAAATTGGGACGTTGCCTCAGCTTAAGGTGCTAGCTCTCGGGCATTTCGTCTTCACCGATAAAAGACAAACCAACTGGATCGCGGGTATCGGAAAGAGAAACGGAAGTGGGGGTCTAGAGGAACTATACCTGGACGATTGTCCTATTTTATTCGAAGCCCATCAACACGGCCCCCTGACCAATGACGGATACCCAAATCCGTGCGTTGTCCTTGAGGACAATTATGCTACTTCTGTAACTAAGAAGTATGACATCAGATGGCATCATGTTCTTGAAACTTGGATAGGACGTATGAAAGGCCTTAGGAAGTTCATCATGGGCCATGGCGATTGGTCGTCTCAGTGGCCGAGTGTCAAAGCATTAATAGAGCACGAAGGTCTTGTTCATCTCAGCAGCGATGAGATTAGGCAAAGGGTTAGTGAGAATGTTCACAGAAACTTCTCCAAACCTGCTGGCGTGGAGGTCAGCAACACCAAGAACCCAGTATTGGCTCAGAGATACCTGCATGGTTCGGGGTTGCTACAACGAAGGATAGCACGGATGCAGTATATTAAGTATGATATCGGCATGTGTGGGCCTTGGGACAATCCATATCGGACCCGGGGACGGCACCAACCAGACGATGGTTGGGCACCAGAGAAGGAGACGGTCGCAATCGACGATGCCGTGTACGAGCTACTCATGGCAACTATTCGGGACAGGATTTCAGGGAACGAGAAATAACATGATGGAGAATAAGTCTTGGTTCGGATTCTGACGCCAAGATTTACTTTTAGAAAGCATTACTGCTGTCATTTGAGCCCAATAGATTCAAGATAACTTCATCCCGCATCTCCATCGTGTTTTGGCATCTAATGTCATCAACGTCATACATCGACACTTGAATCAGTCCCAGCTGCAAAATCTCCTTCGAATCAATCTCCTATAGTCTAATCTCCCCGCGGTTATCTCATCGATTTCTCCTTTTTCACCTTCCAGAAAAGTTCGAGATCTTTTCTCGTGCGGAAGTGTCCGCGTTTCTCCACTCGACCGTTCCGTCCCTGCGTCATCCTGCAGAAAACACAACAAATCAGCCTCTCGTCCGTGGAAACTTCTTTTCTCGTGGAGGCTTTTTGAGCCTCATGTTGCAATTGCGTGGAGATAGAATTCCACTTATTTCAGCTATGTCCGAATTCCGCTCGCGCTCGCGTTCAAGACTGCCGATTTGAAGCTCTGCGGATCGGGGGCTTATTATGGAGATGGTGACGAGGCATGATTCCTGTGGAGTTGAAAAATGGGATGTTTGGTGATTGAAGATTTGCGGTCCAGAAATTGTCGTTACACCGACTTTACCATCCTGAAGTAATAAAAGTCGAGCATCCGACCATAGTTTAAGCTATCTCCCCAATCTGTATCTTGACCTGCCTCACCTGCCTCACTTATTACCCTTGGCTAATCTCGCCACCATTTCGATATGTCACAAGAACCCAGAATCCTTGATGTATACGGTCCCGGTACTCATACCGACCGCACATTCGTCCCCGTTCCTCAAGACACAGAACGTATTTTCCATCTCATCGCCTCTCAAACACCCGGCTTCACCCAAGATGAAACCATCCTCTCAAAAGTCAGATTCATCGGCGACGAGTTCCCAGTCATCTCCGGTCCTATCAAGGCTGTCTCGGTAGCTGCAGCTCTCCATGCCATGGCTGGTGTAGTAGCTGATGAGATCCTTACTCTTCGAGGTGTCGAGGACAAGGAGCGAAAAGTAACTGTCAATACTACCCATGTCGGCCTTTGGTTTGGCAACCTCGCCACTGCGTACGTTGATGGCAAGGATGTCCTTACGTTGGCCAAGTCGGGAGAGCTGAAGGCGCTGTTGCCAGATTGGGAACGAGGATGGGTCGATACACCTCTCAAGTATCGCACCACAGGGCTTTACCCTACCTCTGATCCTGACGTTTGGTACTCCCTCCACGGTTCCATGAACGCAGAGCCTGTCCTCAAGTCTATCGGCGTGGACCCATCTGAGGCCATCACCTCTAATGGAGAAGCAGCCGCGCACATCGCAAACTTCACAAGCAAACTCTCACCTGAGAAGCTTGAGTTTACAAACCTTGTCAACGGTAACTGCGGTAGTATCTGCTTCACACCTAAGCAATGGAATGAAAGCGAGATGGGGAAGTCCCTCGCTGCTCATCCTCTCATCAACGTCAAGGCTCAACCTCAGGCTATTCCTACACCTCCCATTGCTTTCCCTCCTCTTAATCCAGCCGATAGGCGCCCGCTGGCAGGTATTAAAGTTGTCGAGATGACTCGTGTTATTGCCGGTCCTCAAATCGGCACGGTTCTTTCCAGCCTTGGCGCTGATGTTATCAGAGTCAATCCCCCTCACTTACCGGATATCAATATTATGCAGCTCACTCTCAACGCTGGAAAGCGCACTATCGCTATTGATCTGCGGAAGCCCGAGGATGCAGCCATCATCAAGTCTCTTATCGCCAATGCAGATGTGTTCATCCAAGGATTCCGTATGAACAAGATGCCCAAGTTTGGCCTTGGTTTAAATGACATCCTCAAAATGGCTGGAGAGCGAGGCCGTGGTATTGTTCACGTCTCGGAGAACTGCTATGGCCCTGATGGCTATTATGCTGAGAGGCCCGGTTGGCAACAGATCGCTGATGCGGCTGCTGGATCAGCATACGTCACTGGCCGTTCTCTCAACCTGCCCGACAACGAAGCTATACTTCCTTCACTACCAATCAGCGACATGACCACCGGCGCTCTCGGTGCAGTAGGTACTCTTCTCGCCCTTCGCGATCGCGCCACCAAGGGCGGAAGCTACGCCGTCCACGCATCCCTCGTCGCAGTCAACGCGTTCGCTCTTCGACCTGACGTCGGTCTCTACTCACCCGAAACAGTCGCCGAGTGTGCGAAGCGCTTCCAATGGGCCGAAATGAGAGGATCGCATCATGTTCTTGATCTTCTGATGACGGTTTGGGATGGCTGGAAGAGAGTCCTTGGTAAAGAATTGTCGGAAGACGGTGGATTGTATCAGAGCTTCAAGACGAGCGCTTTTGGTGGAAAGAAATTGAGCATTCTGAAGCCTGTTGTTAGCTTGAACGATGACGAAGTGACGCCGCGATGGAAGACACCCAGTGTTCCATATGCTTATGAGAAGGCTGAGGGCATCAAGTTCGAGTAAATGATTACTTGTAGATTGTAGAAGAGCTGAAGTATAGAAATACCCAGAGATAGAACATAAATAATTCCCGCGATTAATGTGCCAGTCTTAACTTGGTCGCTGGATCCAGTAGTGAATTGCTATTGTGAGAAATTAGAAGTCTGACCTGACAGAGAGAGGCCTGACAAAGACTCACCACTATTTTAGCGTCGGGTTTTGGGCGGGTACCTGCAAGGTCACTTCGGCACTTCAGTGGGGCCAACAGCTACTTGGAGCTACTTTATTAGTGATCTCAACACCAATACCAGGTCTGTTTCGTATTTGAGATGGTTCGATTCGCGGTGAGTCACTTGCCGACTTCATCTTTAATGTTTCGCCCGGCAGCGATAAAAGAAATTCACCAAGATTGTTATAGATGTTAGTTAAATGAGTCATCAACACTGAGCATTGTCAATCTACAGGCTCTTTTACCTTCCGGGTTTTGAGCTTCAGTCCCATCAGATACGCGAATCGACTTGTTCCAGCAGCAATGGAAGACATGACGGCTGCATCGACAACGACAACAACAAGGATCGCTTACATACGCACCATCATCGACAAAGACAAAGACAGAGAATATTATGAAGGCTGTTGGGCCAATCTCAGCATGTTTCTATGGTCATGGGTTGGCCAGAAAGTTCACAACGACCCTGCTGGAACTGGTGCTCCACGACTTCGTAGCTCACCTCCGCCTGGTCTCCGTCACCACTACATCATCAGCCATTCCAATCCTTTTGACGCTTTTGTTCTTCAATGGCTCCTAGAAAACTCCAAGCCCGATAGTTGGAGGATGTCTCGTGATGACTTTGAAGTTTACCTTTCTGAGGCACAGATGAAGGACCCAGCAAACAAGGAACTTCTTCAAAGGCTTGAACTAGAGCGGGTGAAGGTCACGATAGCGGGCCCATCCCTGCCGGTCGAATTTAATACAGAAGACATATGTGACGGAGTGATGCTCACGAAAAGCGATTACGTTCTCGAGACATATCTAGAAAGAGGTCCGAGCTGTTGGATAACGACAGACGTACTCTACCGCGACTCTCTTCGCCATGGGCACCCTCAACGTTACAATACTCAAGAACTCTCACAACGGTACTACGATAATAGACTAAAGAACAAGATGGGCCATACCAGGCGATCATGTTCATACCCCCACGGCAAATCCGACGCTTGGAAACGCGATCATGAAGAAGATTGGAAGAACTATAAGTGCCCATCTTGTGGGCAGAGATGTAAGCGTAGCAAAGGCTGTAAAGTGACGGGCGAAGATTGGACGAAGAGAAAGGATGCGATAGCGTGGGATGAAGGAGTCGATACGTCGGCGCCGAGACCGCCTGAATTTGAAAGGGATTGGAGAATGTTGACGGCGGAGGACATATGTCACTATTGGGGCACTGATCCAATGGCTTATGTGAGATTTAGGAATTGGAAGTGGAGGTCTGTTGACACCTTCACGGGCGAATGAGATCGTGCATCAAATACGTTCAGATTGTTTTCATCTATCAACAAGCTACTCCTCATAACTCATCACCTCATTTCTTCATCATCTCAACTTCTCCAGGTATATATCTAGATCTCGTGAATACCGCACCCCAAGTGTCGAATGCCCATCGCCTCAAGCTCGTCAATCTGAGCCAGATCGGGGCCAACACTTCGTTCCTGGAGACCCTGCAACGAAGCCGCATTGGTCTTGGTCTTGGGGATTAGCTTTGTTCCTCTGTCGTCGAGGACAGCCAGAATGTGTGCAGCAGCCTGTTCCTATTAGAGTTGCACATAGTAAGGACCTGAGTAGAGGACTTGCCTTGGCGTTGATGGTGAGAGTCTTGGAATCGGGGTTGTCAATGGTGTCGCAAGCTTGGTGGTAGCAGGGATCCTGTGCAACAGCAGTGCCCTAAACGTTGGTTAGTTGTAACACCACAAGTGAGTAATTACACCTACAGTGTGCAAGAATCCGAAGGGCTTGTTCAAGTTCTGCCAGAAAGGCGCATAGTCACTACCGTTCGTCAAAACAGCAGGCGTAACCTCAATACCCTGGCTCTCAAAGTACTCTGTGAAGATCTTCTCCGTGATCTCAGAGCCCTTGGGAGCTTTTGATCCATGAGAGCTTCCATCAGTGTCAGCTACACCGAAGAAACCCTTGGAAACCATGTCAAAGTTGAGATAGACGAGAAGATCGTTGACGTCCTTGGCGGGGAGGGTAGAGGTGTAGTGCTTGCTGCCGAGAAGGCCGTTCTCTTCGGCGCCCCACCATGCGAAGCGGATCTTGTTCTTGGTCTTGTACTTCGAGAGGGCGAGGAAGAGTTCGAGGATGAGGGATGAGCCGGAGCCTGATTGTATTAGTGGATTCATGATAAAACGCGGCAGTGTGACATACCATCATCGTTGATACCGGGACCGGCTTGAACACTATCGAGATGGGCACCGAGCTGGATGGTCATTAGTATGGCTATTGGTCGTTGGAGTGAGTAACAAACCATGATGACATTACGAGGATCACCGCCCTTCGTCTCAGCAATGACATTCTGCGTAATCCTCTCCTCAATAGTCTGCGTCTGTTGAAAATGCGCTGTGACAGTCTCGCCAGCTTCAATCCTCTCCTTGATCTTCTCACCATCAACAAGGTTGATGAAGCCAGCTGGGACATGCTTCTCAGGATCAGGCTGACTAAGAGAACCAGCAGTCACATTCGTGGTAAGATCGTGGTAGATGATGACAGCGGACGCACCAGCCGCAGCAGCAGGAATCACTCTTCCAGCAAGGGTTCCGCCAGTAGGACAGCGGAAGCGCTGGACAAGAACGATTTTACCCTTGACGTCGAGATCATCGTATGATGAGGCGTCGCAACCTGCTGCACCTTCGGGACCGAGCGCGATCTCGGCGGTGATGCCTTCTTCGGAGGTTGAGGGGGAGTAGGTCAGGCCGTAGACATAGACGGGCGTATCGTCAACCTTGAGCTCAATTGAGTCGACAAAGGCGAAGAGCGCGGGGAAATTTTGCTTCCAGACCTTGGCGGTCTTGACTTTTGAGATGCGCTTGAAGATGTAGTCCACTGAAGCGTCGTATCCGGGAAGACCGAAGGCTCTGTTACCACCGTTGGCAAAAGCGATGTCGTTGAAGGCCTCGAGATTTGACATGAGGCTGCACATTGTTAACACTTTTTCGCTGGTAAGAGGATTGAAGGTAATTACTTCTTGGTCTTCATGTCAGCTTGGATCTTCTTAGACTCCAGCTTGTGAGTTTTCGCGAGGCCATGGCTGGGAGCCAGCGCCAACAAAGTAGCGACACCAGTGCTGAACTTCATATTGACGATGTTTGAAACTTGAACTGGTCGTAACAACGAAAGCGGGGAGTCGCACAAAGGCGGAGAGTCGCTATTTATACAGATAAACAAGTCACGCAATCAGACCCAATCGCAATGCCAAGAAAGACAACCCGTGGCGGGGAATCATGACGAACACAAGTTCACGGAAACAGTTTCGCTTCTGGAAGGTCATATCTAGCCAAGAAGCTGCTATGATGATCGCCAGCAGACTTGTCTAGCGGAGGCCTTATCGCTAGCGGTGACGGCTCCCAGGCACTTTTGCTTGCACCAACGAGAGTCGAACTTTTACTGCACTAAAATGTGACCAAGCCCGATCGACGTTGCACCAAATGAGGGTCATCCTGGCAGAAAACGATAACCCCGCGAGACCAAGAATGCCGAGGGGCTTTAATTGGGCAATGGCGAGTTATTTCTTGAGGTTGCACGGTTTTGGAAGGTGGATGAAGAGCTTGGGGACAGGGATCATGAACCATACGAATAAGCTTAAGATGCAAAAGTTCCTAGTGCACGCTAGACAAGTTTGGGCGACGATTGAAGTGTCTCTTGCTTTGACATGGCACGTGGATTGTTCAGATAGCATCGTGTTCGTCCACCTACAATGACTTGTCTTCGTAGCCTTTGAGTAGTGGGCTATTCTTTGTTCCCTAATGTTTGGGACATAATGCTCTTGTTCAGTACTCCAAAGCATCGCACTTTGTCAACACAAAGCCCTTTGACCATTTCAAGACATGATGCTGAACATGAGAACAGAACGCCGCATTGCGCGAATGCGTCACTCTCTTAGTATTTAAAAGCCTGGGGTTCCGATTATTCTGTCTGTTCCCTATCTTGTTGACTAACCACAAAATTACCAGTACCAAACAACAACAAATCTAAAATTACAGCAACATTTTACGCGATGGATCGTAACAACTCGCGTATTGTGGATGTCGAGGCCGATAAAGTCTTCGATGTTCTGTCGTTTGTTGAGTCTTATGCTGACAGACATGAGATAGGTCATGAAAAAAAGGATGAGGAATACCGTAAGCAGGAGGAAATGCGTACGAAGTCAGCCATCGATTTCGTTCGCAGAGAGGCTACTGATGAGAATGGTCAGATCGCCACCGTCAACCCCCATCCTAAGCTCTCGATTGCACACGATCTAGTGTCGTTCCTCTTGAGCCGCAAAGCTGCGACTTCTCACCTCTTTAGGCGTCATCCGATCCCTTCGAACACTGCCCCTCAGCCTTTCCCCCTCAACATGTTCATGGGTAAATGGACATCATGGACAAGTTTCGCGCTATCAAAGTCAAAGGATGTCCAGCCAGGCACTCTCCAATGCTGTCAGCTGATGAAGCCTGGCGATATTGAAGTCATCACGGTTTCAAATGACAAGTTCGTACAGCTGATGAGTCTCCTAACCGGAGATGAGCTGCTGATGATGTCAACTTGGGAGATGCCCGATGCTTCGAGACATGTGAGTCCTCATTTGGAGATTATGAAACCTAACTTTGGTTTAGTGGAAGAGCGTGGTGAGAGAGTCATTGCTTGGAGAGTTCACGGACTCGATACCTCGTACTACATGGATAGACTGGGCTATCGCATTCCTGACATGGTTTGGCCGCTTCAAGAGGTTAGTAAGGTTTGATAATGCAATACCTTACTTGGGTCTTAAAAGCAGACTAGCCATTCATAGGCAATACAACAGATAGAGATTAGAGCCTCAGGGCAAATACTTATAGATCACGATATACCTTTGAATTTTGGGCTTAGACCTTGAAATACATCAGTGCACGTATAAAAGCGACACATTATAAGGCATATACGTTGGAATATTGATACGACACTGTGCAGCTTCAGTGATTCTTTGTCCCCAGTACAAGACTGTATGTCTTCAGTTCCCCTTATTTAAGTAGTGTACCACTTTCATCGCACTAAACAATATCGAGAAACCTGCGCAAGAACTTCAGTCTCTCTTTCGTGGCTCTATACCGTCGGTCCGTAGTCGCGTCATGCATGCATAGTGGAGTCTCACGTCAGCAATTCTTGCTCAAAGTTGGTGAATTATTAATTCCACAATTGTGGTGATTTCTAATCGCATACATCTGTATTCCTCGGAGACCAAATAAATATGATAGAGCCCTCTGAACTGAGAAGAACCGCGCAAACAGCATCATCATGTTCATACATCAGATCAGAGCTATTGTCTTTCTTATGACCCTGTTCTATGGCAGTTGTAAAGGCTACGTCAATGGATTGTCATTTCCTACGCGAAAGGTCGCTGGTATAACAGTCGTCAACACGCCAATCGTTCAAGATGCTGAAGCATTTGCGCTGGAGCATAGTACCTACCCCATTTACAAGCACGTCATGCGATCTTGGCTCTACGGAGTTCTCATGATCAATGCCAACGAAACTCTCAGTGACAGAGTCGACCTAGAAGTTCACGCTGTCGCTACCCTCTTGCACGACCTTGGCTGGGACACGACAGAAGCGTCGCCCATCATCAGCACTGACCGTCGGTTTGAAGTAGACGGGGCTTTCGCAGCTCGTGAGTTCATTCAAGAGCACCAAGACGGAAAGTTTTGGCATGAGAGGAATGTCCAGCTGGTATGGGATGCGATCGCGCTTCATACAGAAAGGTCTATATCATATTTCAAAGAACTTGATGTGCAGGTTGTATCAAAGGGCATCGCAATGGACTTTTCGGGACCAGCTTATGGTATCTCGGAAGAAGACTATGCTGCAATTACCAAAGCCTTTCCGAAAAGTGATCTCAAAGACAATGTCAATGACACTATCATCTGGCTTTGTGACACGAAGCCTCAGACAACATATGGTGAGTAATTCTGCTGCCTATTGCGTGGCCTCTGCTGATTATGTGTTTTACAGACACTTGGATGCAGCCTTTTGGGGAGAGATACGTGGACAAATATGACCCGAAAGGCAAACAGAGAATTGATTTTATCTTCCGGAATCTTACGACTGGGAATAATTAGTTAGTTGATGCCTGGAACAGGCTCCCTTTTTGTTTGTAATACGAGCTTGTTTCAGAGCTAGCGAGTGGGGGTGATGATTATACGATGCAGCCAATCCTTAAGTAGCGGCTGTGAATTTCTCCGCTGAGCGACGGACAATCGCCCAAGGTAACATCAGATAAATACCTAGCCCTGAGTTATTAAATATTTAACCGTTTATACATACTTGCATGACATATTTCATAATGCAACTGAGTGACCGGAAGACCCTGCTTCGAAGGTTAAATCCGGGTGATCAATCAGCCACTCAACAGCGACTTCTCAATGATGCGCGTATTCCCGGGGTCGCGCAGTGGTTTTTCGACCATGAGACGACTCAGGATTGGCTGAGCGGGAGTCACGGTCGCGTGCTTTGGCTCCATGGACCAAGTATCTCATCTACTCCCACTATTACTTCATACCTGGCTAACGACTATCAGGCGCGACGGGCAAGACTTTTATTACCTCAAGTCTCGTGAGCCGTATTCTAGATGACCAGATCTTACCAAGTACCGGGGCCGCCGTGTACCATTTTGGCCGGCATGAGCTGCAATTCAACCTCGCTGACTACAACCTTGCCCTGCGCTCAATCACTAGACAGTTGGTATCACAACTTCCGGAAAAGTCTACGCTGCTAGCCCAAATTCTGGAGACCATTGAAGATGGCTTGGGAGATGCCGCAAGTACCGTGACTATACTACAGATGCTAGCATCTACGTTCTGTAGGATTATCATCATCCTTGATGGAGTCGACTCCTCAAATGAGGCTGGCTTACGGGAGCTGATGGAAATTCTACTGAAAGAAAAGACACAATTGCGAATAATGCTGACCAGTCGGAGTCCGCCATCACACGCGCTCTCTGACGCCTTTGGTATCAACGCGATCACAGCACGCGCTACCAACGAAGATTTGAGTCTGTACCACGCGAGAGCTATTGACCAGGCACCTGCCAATGCAGAGGTGCTGGGTGATTCCCGTACCAGACTCTTTCCAGATCAGAAACTTATGGACATGGCTGACGGCCGGTAAGCCTCGCTGTGTATTTATGATAGCATCCGCTAAAGCCTACTAGGTTTCTTCCCATCATACCGACTTGGTTCAGCAATATCGCATCGCAACCGAACACGGATTCTCACAACCTGGTAGAGTCAGGGTCACCAATCCCAAGTATCGATGTCTTCCAAGCCTTTTGCAAAGCTCTAGTCAACGAGATCCAAGCCTCAAAATATTCAGAGATGACTCTCTGCTCGCTTTACTACCTGGTCTACGGCGAAGAAAATGGATACACATTTACTCCATCAATACTATGGGAGGCTCTCATCGCCTGGGGTATAAGAGACGAAGACAACACAGTGTTTACTCTCGCACAAATCTCCAATGCCTGCGCCGATTTTGCCTTCATCGACTCTAAAACGAAGATTATGAAGTTGCGATCTCCCTTGCTGTTGGACTACCTGCGAAACGAAGTATTTGACGATAAATACCATGCGCGACACATCAAGGCGACATTTCTGTACTTGACAAGAGGCGACCACGAAGGCGCGTGCAGGTCATCTCAAGAGCTCAAAGAGAGATTGAAAGCACATCCGTTTCTTTGCTATGCCGCCAGAACTCTTGCACCAAGTCTTGCAGCTTTGCCATCGCTGCCTTACGACAGTGATTTTGTAAAAATGACAACGTCACATAGGTCGGTAGACTCTTACCTTCAAGCTGCTGAAGCATGGCCGTATATTGATGAAGAGAGCTATGATGAGTTTGAAGCTGAGGAAGAGAGATGGCCGTGTTATACGCGAGGATATACTCCCCTTCACCTCGCTGCTCATTTTGGAGCCAGGGAGACACTGATCCAGTCGCTTGTTGATCGCGGCGACAATATTGAGGCTCAAGCGAGGAATGGGCAAACAGCGTTGCATATCGCAGCTGAGATTGGAGATTCATCACATACAGTGAAGCGGCTATTGGAATGCGGGGCCAATGTCGCTGCAGTTGATGAAGATGGACTTACACCTTTGGCTCATGCAATAGTTTATGGGTGCTTGGAATCAGTCAGACTGCTCATTAGTCACGGTGCAGATATCAATGCTCTAGAAGAGGATGATTTATTGGAATGCTCTCGCGAGAAACCAGACATTGCAGGGTTCTTAGTTGGGCTCGGGGTTCAGATGCCAGTGGAAGAGTCAGAGCCAGAAGAATAAATGAGAAAGTGCCAGCAATTGAATACTGAACAGTGATAAAAAGAGATTCATTTCGAATGTTTTGTCTCATAGTTCAGAATAGCTGAACGGCAAAAAAACATACAACACCGGGGATTCGCTGGTCGTCACCGACCCAACTACTAATCCAGCGCTTCGCAGCTTGACTATGGGAGAGCGGACGGGATCCCGTATTTTCTACGAGCTTTGGTCGTATGTACCAACTATCCGCCAACTGCAGACTATATCGACCTCTGTTGCTACACCCTCGCAGTCTTGCTAACCCATGGGGACCATTGATTCGGCACAGCTTCGTTAAGGGCCTTGGCCTGACAAGCCCAATCCCCAGTGGTACCAGCGATATTCGCAAGGCAAACAATGAGCAGCTAAAGTGAGAGATGCAGACCCAACAGTGTCGATTTATTTTTACCCTTTGCATAGATCTCCACCTGCTACATATTCGTGTCCAGTATTGACAGTGGCGCGGAATTGGTGCCGTGTCTCTCCTGCTTTGTCTAGATAAGTAAGGCATTGGGACAATTCTTAAATATAAAATAGAGATTCCAGGATACTGCTAGATAGTATGCATATCATTAAAGGTTCTAAAAAATAGAAGACTGTAAGACTTCAATACTGCGGCTTTGAGCTCCGCTTGATTCAATTTTTACCTAACACTTTTTACAAGAACCAGCAAATTATCCCATATAGAAGTTCCTCATTGATACTCTCTTAAAATAGTTCTCAAGACCCTTTCTCTCATAGCATGAGTCACTCTGGCTGAACAATACCCTCGATATATTCCTTCCTCTCTACCGTTTGGAGCGAGGCCGTAGCCCTTTCCAGGCTCAAGCATACCGGTTTGTTATCATCACTGCTGACTTTTGCTTGTACTGGTTCAGTATCGTTGCCTGCAAGAGATTCCTGCTTGAGATTTGGAGCTCCAACACTGGAACCAGGAGACTCAGCCTATAATATTCATTAGCCAAAGTTCTGTCTTCCTATATCTTGAGGTCATAAGGATCCTCAACATGCCCCTATCCCATAGAGAGATCTAGTTTGGGCCCAACACCTAACGGTTCTTCCTACTTACATGTTCCTTACTCTTCATGTTGGCCAATGAAGTCTTTTTCTTGTTTCTCTTCTTCTGCCTAACTGACAATTGTATAGATTGTACAGCTGGCGGTGCAATCCCTGTGAAGAAGACTTCGTCGAAATCCAGATAGTCTCTCAGGTATTTCAGGTATTTCAGGTGGCTGAATAATGGATCTTGTCGAATGCTTAGGAGCGATGAAATGCGAAGTTCTGCATCCTTCTGCAAGATTGCATCCCAGTTTCCGACAGGTCCACGCAGTTTCTTCGGGTCCTAGAAGTTTTGTTTGATAAAGTCCGTATAAAATTGTCTTAATTTTTAAGCTGCAGAGGTATTCGCAAATACAAACTCCACATCCTGGCATGTCACCGAAAACTCCATATGTTGTTTATACAAACGGCCCATAGCGTAATTCTTGAACTCATTGCAGAGGAGCTTGTCGCCAAGAATCCAGCATCGTGCATGGATATTCGAAGATGACGGTAATTGGAAGTCGTCATAAGTTCCGTAGTATAACCATTCCACAAAAAGGCCAAATGCTACAGCATCATCATCCGGGAGGTTGATATGCGATTTGGAAAAGAAACCAGAACTCGAGGACATTTTTTTCAGGTAAGGGGAATGACGTGAAATCAATGAGACAGGCAATGACCACATGATGGCTGCCCTAGCCTCGTCAGTCGAGCCAACTGAGATGCAAGTACTAGCCCCACGGAGTCTGTCAAGATTAGTTTCGTTTCATCGATAATTTGGTGGCAGACAAACAGATCCAAGGGTCTTCCTTGAGCTACATGAGGCACGCTGTATCGGTCGGTGAGAAGGTTCGCAGAGACATCCGTTTTCGTTTTGTAGAAATACCCCAGCCTATACTCCTCAAAACTGAAGCCGCTGTTACCTGGGTGCATATTGAAGCTAATGTATTTAAGAGAACCCTCATTTTCTAATCCCTTTTCTTGGTATGGGCGTACTGGCTTCTCTGCCATGTTTGGAACAGTAATTGCGCTATGAATCAGTGTCAATAATGCTTTCTATGAGGGAATACCCTCAATATGACAAATGTACCTCATTGCTAAAGTCCAGGACAAAGTATGCCAGAGAATATTGCTACGGTGGATTTTGTGTTCAGAGACCAAAAATGAAGATCTTCTCTTCTCTCTTGGCAAGCTATCGTGTCTGCTGGGAAAGGCCTGTTCATGAGCATCAGGGATATACAGGCTGGTAACCCAATACGACAACTGTTCAAAGAATTTTTACAATAGTAATTTGCTTAAAAATAGGGGCGTCCACTAAAATAGTAAGGGGGCTGTTCAGTAGCAGGTGGCCAATAGGATGACGCGAGGGGGAGAAGACTGGGGCTGTGCTACCCTGTAAGATGCACGCACCTACTGGTGATATTCTTGCTTCTTGGATTCTAGAGACTCATAAGTTGTCGCAGTATCATCACAACAATGACACTTCAATCGAGAAAAATATTAAACTCCGTGCTAAGAAATAAGACCTTGTAATAAATTCGTATCTAATCTCTGGTCATCCGGGTATGCAGCATTTTAGATGAGTAGCATAACAATCGAAACATGGATGAAGTCATATATGACCAACTGATTCCTAGTCGTTCAGACTGACTTGTATATACAGTTTATCTATTCTCTAAACCAACATTCAATCCATAGCTATTTACACACTATCGTCCCTCATAAAATTACATCCCTCTATTTCTCGTTGCCCCATTCGTGTACGTTGCCGACGATAACCAACTTTATAATGAAACAACCCCCCCAAACTCCTTCAACGTCATATAATTACTCCATGTATCCAGAGCCAGAAGGCTCATCGATTCCTTCTTCATGTCTTATGGAAATTGTTGTCAGGAGCGTTTCGTGTTGGCGAAGACTTTTTAACTCACCGTTTGTAGTGCCTTTCTAGTAGATCCTTGCGATGGAAACGTCTTTGACATACTGGGCATTCGAACTGGGGCTCTTGGTGTGAAGACTGATGTCGCCTATCAACTGGTGAGCATACTGTCTTTGTCTTGAGTGTAAGTGCAGAAGTTGTACCTCAAATGCTCAGCTCGAGTGTATACCTGGTTTTGTTAGCAGATAGTCTACCTCCTGTATAGATCGACGTACCTTTTGACATTCGGAACACACGTGAACTGGCTTTCCCTTCTTCGCCTTTGAGACTTTGCCAGTTGGCGTGCTCTGAAAATCGTCTTCGTAATTATCCATTGAAACTAGAGCGCTTGCAGAACTAACGAACTAAAAACATGCAAAACACGAGGAGCTAAAAAGGACCGAATGCGGCTGCGATGAATTGCCACCAGATATCCGAACGCCAGCGCATATTTAAGAGACGGAATTCCCATGGCTTCCGTAAAAGAGCTGACTTCTCCGGCGGGCTTCGTAAGTCCTGTCTAACATGAGCCACTCGCTGAGTAGTCAGAACGAGGCTTGCTCCGTGGCGTGGACGAATCCCAACTCCTCAATCCGTCGATCACAAAAATAGACTCGGACTCTGACCAATCGCCATCTCGAAATGCCTCACAACCCTTGTGACGAATGCGAATTCTCAGCCTTGGACAGGGGTTCGTGTGGGGGCTTGCTGACATCATCGCTTCGGGGGGCGCGGAAGAGATTCAAATGTCGGGGATGACGAGGAGTCCGAATATAACTGATTAGATAAGATAAATGGCCTGAATTGGTTTGGAATCAACTGATACTTTTCTTCTTTTGAGGGACTTCGGCATCCGTGGATGATGATGGAGGTGTCCGAGGGTCCCGTGGTGGCTGGGTATATGGGCATATGCCAAGGTGATAAGAGTCACAACGTTTCACCGCCCCAAAGTCTACAACGCTTCGGACAATGCCTATTCACCGATCCTCGATCATGCGGAAACGTTTATTCATCATCCTAATCATCATCAACATGGTCGATCCGTCTCTCAGACATTCGCTCATACCCCAACTTTACAATTTGAGCCAATCCTTGGAAGGGATTACTTCTGTCGCCGCCATAAGCTGGCATCGCCCCGTTCTTCACCCACTCTGACTCCAATATCTGCTGTGCCGCGGGCCGTTCCGTGGGCTTCCATGCAAGCATTCTCTTCAACGGGTCCAAAAGTGCATCCTCCTCATCCGTAGCCGAGGTACCCATATCCCGCAATGCTCTTAGTCCCTGTATTCATCGGCCGAAGCATCTTGACCAAGAAAAGATGAGACGCGAGTTGATAAGTGGCAATAGGTCTTCAGTGAAGTCATGTTCCATCTCTTTGATTTATCCCACCGCTCGTTGACGAAGGATTTATTCCGGTGAACCTGCTGCACTATGACATCGTCTTGATGTGCGAGGTAATGATTGAAGAGGTAGCGCCAGGCAAAAAGTTCGAAGATCGCGCAACCGAGACTCCGTATGTTGGCTCGCTGGATGAGTGGCATTGCTGGCTTGAAATATGCTTCTAGTGCCCGTAAAATGAAAGGCGCATTGGATTTAAAAGTGCTTTTTCTCTTCAGATTGAAATACATCACGGAAATGGCCGAGGACAATTTTGACGTTTTCTAAAGAAATTTCATCACATGATATACCGAGCCACATGGACACAACAAGATGGGAAGGCATGCTATACGGCAGAGGCCCTATTGTCCCGTTCATATAAAGAGCATGCTTTAGTACAGGTTCGCCATATGTTGCGTACAGTCGCTTGATCGATAGCTTCCTCATTGGGGGAAGTTAAAGTAGTAGATTACCGAAATCGGAATCTAACATATGTCATAGCGTCAGTAAGTAATTCAGTCTCAAGCAATTTACCTGCCACCATGGGTATAGTCGAGTGAGTGGACCTGCACGATGGGGCGGCAAGAGATCGACCAGTATCGAGTTAAAAGAAGTGAGACAAGGTTTCAGATTTCGCGTCAATACGGCCAAACGTTGCTGACGCTGTGACGAGACATGGGTGCGAAACATTTGGACCATTGATGTTGAAGCTATCTAGAAGCTGGGGCAAAAGGATTTGGTCTTGGTACCTGCTGGCAGCCTTGACATAATATCTCCCTCGCTAAAGTTCATCTTTACAACCTTGATTGCGACATACTTTGATGTTTGCTGATCCAGCATGCGCATATTGCCTTTTGAAAGCTGAAGTTAACTGGGAATCTTCAGTGAATTGGCTTGATATGTCTCGATGAGACGTCATAAGAAACTTCAAGACACTGGAGTTTTCTGAGTCCACACAGATGAAGGAGAAGCGCGATACGAGCAAGAAGAGAGGCGGCAAGATCATCTGGCCTGCTAGAACACAACTGTGGGAAGCACCGGGCATTTGGTACGGACATGATCAAGGAGGCCATTCACAACTGAAATATGTTCAATAGGCCTTTTGCGCGACATGGTTGACGAGTCATTCTTTACAAGGCCAGAGGCTATGGTGCAAGAGGTACCACTAAATAAGCAGTGCAAAAACGATTGCATCTCAGCCTACTGCCTAACTAAAAGAGAGGCTAGTTAAATTAAGCTTTAGACAAGATCTTTCTTATCAAAGGTACTCAAGTCATAAATGCTCTTTACTTATTAAAGATATTTAGTTCTAGTGCTACAGCCCCACTAAAATCTTTATATAGAGGGAGAAAGGCAAAACTACTCACTTTGCTAAGCATAATTGTGTTATATCCAAAAACCGCAAAAACGAATTGCAATCAGCAAAAGAGAAACTCTTGGAGCTTCACAAATGGTAATGCGTAATCAGGGAATCGAACCCTGGGCTCCCCGACGCTGCTCGAATGGCAACGGAGAATTTTACCACTAAACCAATTACGCTATTGGATGTTGTTGACGACCGAACTGCAATTGGAGCCCAGGCGTTTACAGCGAGGAGGACCATCGCATGCAATTTCGATAGCATCCCTAGGAAGTTGTTCTTGATATATCGTCTTCAGAGAGCTATTATTGAGAGATGCTAACAGCATAGAAGACACGAACTCTTCATCTCTGAGAAACAGCTCGTGGACGTCGAGTCAACTGAGTCTCAATCCGATGCCGTGTTCACAAATGGCACTTCGATCGAATATGATGCCACTTCAGCAGGAAGGACACCGGGTCAATTCAGAAACCCTTTGTACCGAAAGCGACTCCATGTCAGTTTAGGCATCCACTTCGTCAAACTCCTCGACGACTGGAAGCACTGCTCTGTAACAGCATCCTCAGGAACGATGGCCTCTCTAGCGCCTGGCTTGTCTACTACAGCCATGGCCTCACCACTTTCGTCGTCTTTAAAACCCTCCGCGTCTTCAGCAGCAGACAGATCTGACTTGCAGAGGGCACAGTCGTCTTCTGTATCAGAAGAAAAAGTCTCTAGGACGGCATCAACCTCGGATGCAGCATTATCTGACGGCTCCGCTGCATCGCAGAATATACCAAATGAGACATCCACGTCAACCGATAGTTTGGCGACAACAAACAGATCTGAAATGTCAACTGAACCTGGGACGCATTTCCACGAATGATGTTCCACAAATTCCAACAACAGGTGGTATCATTGCGGAAGTTCCTCTAACCGCTACCGATAACCATCCCAACTACAAATCCAACCTTGGACGCTTATGTTTCCGGCATAACCTCTCCAGATGTGGAACCTCCCGTAGACGTTCATAAAGAAGAGGTTCAGATCTCAACGTCGTTACTGTCAGCCTAGCATTGGGGCAAGTACAACTGTCACCAACATGTTGCCAGGCCCTAAATACAGTGACGGAGGTCCCCGAACGTCTTGTTATTTGGGGCATCATTTTTGCTGAAAATGCCATGCTAGTCACCAGAAACATTGCCCCCCGTGACGAGGATGACGAGCCTCCTACCATCTTTCCTGCTCAGCCAGCTGAATATGCTACGTAGTGTGGTTCCTCGGACGAGCTTTTCGATTCTTGTTCTGGGCTTTGGTGTGTCAAGATTCACGACTACTTTTTCGACGGACAGGAAGAGGCAGACTCATACAGTCATCGACCTTCTACGAGACAGACGTACGCTGGGTAGCATGGCACGAGATTGCGGTTATAGGATCGCTCACAATGTTGATTGTCACCAAATTGAAGCTAATGTCATTACACTCGATCGTATCTTCGATATTCAAAGTTCCGCCTGTCACATGATGGGACAGATAAAACATCCAAATGACCCCAACTATTCCATCCTACTTCTGCGCCTTGACACGGCAGAGAACCCATCCAAGGTAGATTGGCTTCTTGCTGACAACACCATTCTCCGCAGTGAGATCTTTGGTGATAGGCACAGTACCATACTGATCCTTGTACATCTGGCATCTGATCTGGTCCATCTTGGGAGGCTTGACGCCCTTCACAGTAGAGTATACGTTGACGAACTCCAGCTCTGTGAGCTTGTTGTTCTTCTGGTGGGTGAGAACGCCGAGGGGGACGTTGAGAGGAAGCGTGCTGTCCTCTGGCTCGTTAACGGTGAGGATGGCGACGCCCACGTGAGGCTTTTCAGCAGGGATGGCGGTTGCAGCGGTAGAGAAAGCGGCCATGCCAGCGAGAAGAGTTGGGAAATGCATTATGAGCGAAATTTGTCTTGGTGATGATGTCGTTTGATGATGGAGTTACTTTGTTGTCTGATGCCTTGATTTACTTGGGGACAAGACTGCCTTTTATACTTTGTTCAGATTTTGGCTAAACCAAAATTGCAGTATTAATGCATCTTCTGTCAGGCCACGTAATAGTCGGGAGTTCCCAGTCCCTCAAAAGTAAGCAGCCTTCAGCCTTCGCTCCGAGGTTCTCGTTACCACGACCCTTGTCGTTCTCCGCAATTGCTCAATGAAGCTTCAAGTTTCAAGTCAAAATCCAATCACATTTCCCTTGACAGAAGCCCCGCTCAGAGTGGACTCGTGTCAATACTGGCTGAAACGAACAGCCTATACCGCGACACCCTTACGGCCACTGCTACATTGGGGCAGACTTGCACAAGCCATTGACGTTGGGAACGAAAATAGAGAGCTACAAAGGGATATTGTAAGTAATGTATCGCGTGACATAAAGTAAGCCGACATTAAAGGGCGATGCCCGCATGCGAGAATTCCTCAGAGCAAGGAAGCTCAGTGGATAGAGTTATTTATCCGGGACTCCGAGCCAACCTTGTCGAGGTGATCTGGATGACTGCATGAGGCTATGCCCTGGCTGAAAATCCTATATCGTAATTCCCCAGAAACAAGGTGCATACAATCCACTCCAGCTGATATCAGCCAATACCGTACGCCAATAAGCTTACGATGCAAGTTGCTGTCTCGTAATGGGGCAGCAATCGGCTGTTTACGAAATTACTACCTTCTGCTTTCTATATTCACTGCACCTTTTTCCATGTCCACTCTGTTTCCTCTTTTCGAGTCCTCAGTGAACTGTTCGGCGCCTCATTGGTTCTCGCTTCTGATCACGTGTAAGCTCTCGACGAATCTTCGTTGCAAGCGATGTCGATCGTCACTCCACATTGAACGTTAGGCGCGGAGAAATTCCAAGATGATCAGTTTCATATATCGCGCGCCCAAACTCCAGCCCAATCTCTTGTTGATGACGGCGCAACCCGTGGATAGCGAAGCTGGTCATTGAAAAAACCTGGTCTGGCACTAGGATATCGAGTCTCATCCGCCCCGCATCGTGTTCTCCCAAGGCCAATCGTGTTTCTTAGAGCTTTCAGGCTTCGGATGAGCCCTTCAACTGGTTAGTCACCGCGCAGTATTGCAGTACTAGGAGACTGATAAGCGCAGTTGTTCGCCATGGTACAGCAAGTCGCTGTGGCATTGTATGATCGGGGCGACTACTCTCGCGGGGACAAGCGGCGAGTCTTTGGCTATGAGGCTTATCACTGGGGCATCATCATCATGCCCGATGGTCCCGAGGAACGAGATTATCACGCCTTCTCTGCTACCGATGTATCCGAGATCAATCCAGTTACTTTTCGAATGCACAACCCTACCATGACTTGGTGGCTTCGAGCCGAGGAAAATGTCAAGCCAGATGAAAACGTCAAACCGCTTGGTTGTATCGTTATCGGAGAAGTGCCAGAGGATGTCACGTTTGCTCAACTAGATGACCTGTTTCACTCTATATCTCTACCGGTAAAGAACACGCATCCACAGCAGAGTTGTGTGACTTGGATCGTGTATGCCGTACAGGCCCTTCAGGAACAAGGTTGGGTAACGCAGTTTGATCTCGATGAGTTCAAAGACCGGGTTGTCTCTTATGCTGACGAGAGAATGGAAGGGTCAAGCTCACAGGTCATATTCTATCAATCTTAGCAGTGTTTATATGTCTTTTCTATGTTACCAGTATACCCTCTCGCTCCAGACTTGACCAGCCGGCTGTCATGTAACCCGTTTGAGTGGGATATGAGACTTACTGCTATACAACGGAGGATATCTAAGTCATGATGCATGCGTCTCAGTTCAAATTTGGTCCAGTATTTGCAAAGCATTGACTCTTGCTGTGAATCAATGATTGTTAGCATTAACTTAAGCACACTTTGTTTGGCTTACAGCATTCGTAACTTTCCCTTGATATCAAGACGATATCATAGAAAGCACCGCCTGACTTTCCATCTCCTCCAAACAAAGAATATCCCCTAATCCCGGCGAAATATGGACGATACGGTGGCCAGAGATCTGTATTTAAGTCAATCGTCGTACATTAGCTGTACTTATGGCCTTCGATATTGAAGACGGTGTTGGATTCGCTGTATGCTTGCGCTCTCTACGGAAAGCGTTGATTAAGCAATTAGATAGAACGGCCCCTTGTCAGTGACTACTCTGATACAGAGCATTGTATACCATATGAAAAAGGCAGCAGGAAGGTAAAAGAGGTTGTGATTATACTTTTCGAAGCGGACATACGACATGGGCTAGAAAGAATAAACGGTCTGACACTCGCCTGCCAACTCATCAGAAATATAGCTGGAGATTGGGGCCATGAGAATGCCGATACCAGACTCCTGGAAGTTCACGCGTTTCGCTTTGACCTTCAAGTCGCATAAGCGCATAACGAATTCGGCAATCTGATTGGTTGTAAGCAGCGACTTATATGAGTAGGCATGGTCTTGGCCATTCTATAGCTTCTCTTCAGTTCGCAACTAGGCGTCAATCATTTCTTTTTCCAAGGTGAAAGTCTCTAGGCTTGATCGTGTCAGGAAATTGGCCTGGAGGACTGGGCAGATGTTTTCTGGAAGAAGCTGGGCCGTACTACTAGTGTCATGCGTGCTACGTGTTCAGTCAGCATCGTCAAAGAGTCTGCTGTCAGATTTGGTATAAACTTATTTCTGTTAAACCTTCACCGACAGATTTTCGCCATGCACTGTGTCATTATACTGGCCTTTTTTATTAGGAACATTGTGTAGCATTGACTTGTCTGTTATGAGTGGGCGCGAAATGATTCTTGACTTTGCATGCCGTCCTCCCTTCTACACAACGTCTCCCAACCAGGATATGCCATCCCTCGAATTACGATCGAGATAAGTTACCCCTGGAACCAAGTACCCGCACCACTAACACGAGAAGCAGGGTTCACCGGAATATCAAGAGGCCCCTTGATCACGGTGCCATCGTCAAACTTGAACGAGGCCTCGTCGCCACTTCCGATTGTTCCGGTGAACTGCTGAGACCCCTCAAGGCTCTCAACAGAGTTGTACTCCAGGATCGCAGCATGGCTTTCGAAGTTCTGAGTTGGCGGGTTGACGTTGCCTGAAAAGATGTAAAAGCTGCCGTCAATGCTGAATGTAGCGGTGAATTTGCCAGGGTGAGTAGATTGGATAGATCCCTCTGCAGAAGACATCTGTGAAGGAGTTAGAGGCTTGTCGGTACTAATAAAGATATATAAGTGACTGACCTTGAATATGTGAATGTAAAGGTCAAGTATGAGATGTTTGTAGGATAAGGCTTGTTGTGCTGTTGGATGAGGAAAGAAGAAGGCTTTCATGCGGAATGACCTCGATATAAATACTCCAAATCAAGAAACTTCCTCCCATTTCTTATGCTGTTTATAACGTAGAAGGCCGCCCAAGTCTGCTGCTTCTGGAATGCCCAAGAACTTCACCGACTATCAACGTCAAAGCGATAGGACGGAATACGCATGGCAGACGGTCCCCTAGTTTGGCGTCAGCTTTCAGCTCCCGGCTGATCTTTCCCGCATCAAAACAGATACTTTGAGGCCAGGTACTTGATCTACACTAAAAGCAAGTTTTTGAGGGATTTGCTAAGGATGAGAGATCGGCATCTCCAAAGTTGTCCAATTGACAATTGGCGTTTTCAATAGTGTCCTGCATGTCTCATGTCGCTTGGCGCTGGTACAACATGCACGGTTGACGTCTTCACGCCGCGAGTAAGAAATTAGTAAATGCGGAAATCAAGTTGCCAACTATCTATTGACGAATCAATGGTCTTCAAATGACTTTTAAACCTTGGGTCTTGAGACAACATGCGCATTGCGTCGTCAGAGTCAAAGCAGAGTTGCCATTTGGATCATAGATTGCTTTTCCAAGACAACGCTAGTCATCAATATAGGAAACCCAAACTATCTCTGTGCAGCTACCAACTTTGGATCAGCCGTGTGAGGGAAATTCTCTAGTACCAATGAAAAGGAAAGGCCTAGGACCGCCGATGATGTTCGGAGCCCATGCATTCCAGATTGAAAGTGGTTGTTTGTGATTTCAAGCTGTGTTTTCTTAAGCCTTTACGAATCAAGTACGCCCATACATACTGTATCTACTTGCATACTTTCCAGCCTTAGATATCACCTAGGCCACCTTATGAAATAACAGAGGTTTCACTAGAGAACCTAAGTGAGCTGTCACATTCTTTAGTGCAATGTCAGCTTTGAGCTAGCTGGTGACCTTTTCCACGTTGAGAGAACCGGCAGGTCCGAGCACGACATAATAGTGAATGTTTGGTGCTCAATGCAGGACTGGTTGAATGTGTCTTCTACGGATGCATAGCTGGGGCAGTCAATAGCTCGCCATATTTGCATGCCAGCCGTGTGCTTCATTCTGGTTCGCATTTGATCGGGGTCTTGGCAATTGGCCCATCGCGCTTGACTGATGTGCATAAAATGGCTAGCTAATGCCGTCACTACATAAGCACTGATAGAAACATCATGGAGGCGAGGTGGACTTATGACCTTAAAGCGCATGGTATTTTTGGAGGCGAGTTCACGGGCCATCAATCCTCCACGATTCCACCGCGGTGTTTGAATCTTGTTTCAACTTCAGATATCTCTGCCCTAGAGTTCTAAAAAAAAAAGTTCAGGGAAGAGTGTAGGCGTGTATGAGCATATGCAGGTTCGAATCCTACGTTGATCATACTCTTCTCTTACTCGCCCTAGTCGATGGATAAACTGAATCTGTTTTACCTTTATAGCCTTCATGATTTTACATACGCAAGCATAAGCATTTCGTCGAATCCGTCAGTGGTTGACAAGAAGTGGAGGTTTGTCGATCAACAAACGTTGGAGAAAAAAACACAGGCGCTTCAGTGCACCTGGTATTGATTGCCGCCCTATCGACAACCCTAATTCTATGGACTACTGATGATAGAGCGCTGTAGTGCACGCGCCATCACAAGTAAACTTCACCAATAATCTTCGCTCGCCTGAATCGCCAATGTCATGAGAATATCATGAGTACTAATTACTATACTGAGTAAGTAAATCCCTGATGTTAGGAAATAATACTCTCAGATTGAGAATCGTCGTAGACTAATCTCTACCCGCCATCCGACGTCTGTACTCGGGCCCCAAGGCAGCCTCATGAGGCCAGCGTGTAAGGCAATGCAACATCAACCCGCCTATCAACATATCATGCGATATCTGTGCAAGTTGCCTCAGGTAGCTCAAAAAGCCAGCATCATCAAACATACGGCCAGTGAAGAGATCCAGTTCCATCTGAACCTTCTCGCTTATAAAATGCTTCCGTTCCCATTGGGTCTTGTAGACCAGTCGCTGGTTCTCTTCTTGGTCTAAGGGCACTATGTAGACAAAGGTAGAGCAGGGCCAATTGAACAGTGTTAGGTGGATTTCAATACGGCCATCGTGAGCGTTTCTGACTTCCATAGTGTTCCCCTCCCAGTCATTTGGAAACTGGGGGGATGGGGGCCGGTCAGGGTTCTGCTCAGCGGGGTCGTACGGATAATGCTCCATAATTGACGAGTTATTTTGACGGAGACTTATGTGGAATGCAGGGAGTTGTGGTGAGATCTTTAGCCAGCGGAATATAGTCGGTGCAAGATATTTACTGGAGGAACATGCTCGCCCTTGTTCGACTTTTATAGGTTGGCCCACTGCCGTGATGCCCGGTTGGTTTACTCCCTGATGCGCTTTTGCATCAGCTCTCGCTCAATGCTGTCTGTGGCCCTTTCAGTCAGAGTAAACCATGTGTCACGGATTACATCGCCTTGATGAGAGGTAATGAGCCATTCATTCACAGCAGAGCCCTTCAACATTGAATACAAGGTTCAAACATAGGCGCACTCTACGGGTCTCATGACTATTGGTGAGTGAAAATTGCCCGCCAGGATAAGAGGCCTCGCAAGACGTCTACTAACCGAAGTTAAATCTATGATAATTCTGGTATACGGTGCGCATGCAGATGATTGTAATGAGATGGCATGCGATTGTTTATGACTCCATTGTGATAAGCTGACGAAGGAGCATTGAGACGGTATGAATCATTTCGACAAATGACGTGATCTACTATCAGAGCATGCTTGATCTAATGAATACCCAGCCTAACCAGGCTCTAGTAAGCGTATCGAGTAGCGCTTGTGTTTCCTTCCCGATCAAGCTTCTTGTTGGTCTTAACGAGCCAGATCTTCATAGCCCAAACGCCCGCAATACACATAGTCGCAAATCCAGCATTGCTTGCCATCCCGATCAAATATCGCGGTCCGTCTGACTTGGGGTACAGATACGCAGTGTAGATGTACGAAGCGTTCGCAATAACGTTGACGATTGACAAGCTGACCGACTTCTTCTCCGCTGTCGAGCCAAGTGTTGCGGAGACCCAGCCAAGAATCATTGAGTTGACTGCATATGCACCACTGGCGAACAAAAAACAAGCAACGTATCTGGCAGGCGTGTTGAGCGTAACACAGGAGATGATGTATCCGACGAGTGCCATTCCCATACAGGCAGTGATATGCCAAGTTCTCTCGTTGAATCGACCAGAAGACCATCCTACGAGATATCCAAAGAAACCAGAGACAAGGTAAGGGGGGCAGGTCAGGACCAGAGTGATGGTGCTGTTGAAGCCGAGGGAGCCGACAACAGTAGGGAAGAAGTTGTTGAAAGAACAAGCTGAAAGATGCATATTCTGGATAAAGCAGAAGAGCCACAGGCGAGGATCGCGGATAGCTTGGAAAAATCCAGCTCGAGCTCCCTTACTCTCCTCCAGGCCAACAGTATCGCGCAGCATTCGATCATGTGCAAGTTGTCGTTCTTCTTCAGTCAACCACCGAGTCGTCAATGGACTGTCAGCCAGAGTGAAGATTCCGATGATGCCGACTGCAAAGGTCAAGACACCTTCAATGATAAAGAGCCACTGCCAGCCCTTGAGACCGTGGTGTCCATCTATCGTGCCAAATGTCGCCGCGGCGATCAAACCGGAAAATGACGTCGCGAAGATGTTTCCGGAATATAAAATCGATAGTCGCATAGCAATCTCCTTTCGCGTATAGAAGATTGCCAGTAGGTAAAGGGCTCCGGGATAAAAGGGGGCTTCAGCGACACCGAGGAAGAATCGAACGACGACGAGACCTTTGTAGTCTTTGACTAGGGCGGTGCAGGCCGACACGATGGCCCAGCCCATCATACAGATTGACATGTACAGCGAGGGACGGACGCGTTTCGAGGAGATGAGCATGTTGGACGGGATCTGCATGAGTAAGTAGCTTATCAAATGTTAGCATTTTCGCAGTGAAAGGAGAAGGCAATCATCATACCCGACGAAAAGGATCGAGATACACGTGTTGTACTGCGTTCCCTTGAGGCCAAGATGATCTTCGAGACCGTTCAAGCGCGCCTGGGCAATAGCATTTCGATCAAGCTGCCAACATCAGCATAGTCTCCCCAGCAGCCGGGATCAAACTCACGTAGTTGAGGAAGTACATCGCCCAAAGAGTAGGCATGATGCGAAAGTCCAACTTGCGAACAAGACGAATCTCAGCTGGATCCATCTTCTTCACCGCACCAGAGTAATCCGCCTCTGGGTCAACAAGGACACCAGGCTTCTCAGCTCCATCGGCAACAGACATTTCAACAAAGTTGTCTTCAGGCTTTTGCTCGATGCTTCCACGCTTGGAATAGGCAGTCATGATGAATTGTCAAGAAGTTGTAGAGATGCGTTGAGTGCTGAGAAAGCCAAGATTGAAGCGAGTGGTCTGGCATGTTATATATCTTGAGTCTCGTGGCTAGGGGGAGAACTTCTCCATGGGTGGTTTTCCTGGGGCCCCGGATTCCCCCAGATCAACATTTGCTAGATCCAGTCCAGACCTCGACGCCTCATACTCTCGTGGTTTAGTGGCGGAGGAAGAAAAGGCCGCTGTTGGAGTGCGGGGGAGGAACATGGCTGTTGAAGGTGCGTGTTGATGATGGGGTTGAGATGCTTGCAATTACTTGATTCAGTTAAAAGGCTTTGGAGAATCTCCATTGGGGTCTTCGGAGTGAAGAGTGAGCCTTCATGTAAGAAGCTATCGCCAAGCTCATGATATGATATGGACTTGCAATTGAGTGCGATGATGCTTCATCATGCCTCCTTCGACTTTCCCGCATTATAGTATAAAGCGCGGTCACCCAAGCCTTTGCGCCATTGTCTCAGTTTGCACGCGGTCAGCACCCTATGTACTTTGACTTCTCGTCTTTAAGACTGCCTACTTGCATTCCTGTTTGTACTCGAATATTGTCATGCGACTGGCGATGCTGGGATACTGGTCACGATTATCAATCGATATTTGTTGACAGAGTTGGAGGGTCTGGAATTGACCAATTATCACGGTGGAGTGACCTGATCTGTCGGAGGAATAAATGTCCACGGAGGTTTCATCGTCCGCCTCTTCGAAGCAAGACTCTCATGATAGTAGTTGCCGAAAGAACTTACTGGCCATCTTCGCTAGAGCAATGAGGTTTGTATATTGCAGAGACTGCAGCTTAACCAGCTGATTTGTAGGAGTCTTGCGCATTGGCCGCGATCCGTTCGTCGACCACTCGCTAGAAGTCCAAGACGCCTCTTTGTAGAGCCACTGGTCTGAATCACAGAAAGCACTACCTATCTACTAGTTCTAGTTGGGGGATAAGTCTTTGGCCTTGTTCTACAAGCTCCATTTTTCTCTTTCCAATTAATTGCATCTCTTCATAAATGTCCTTGGTTCTGGTGTTTGTATGATGGAAGCTCAAATATCCGAATGATTACCCTACGCTCAATGAAAATGGTCCGTGCCACCACTTGCGCCTGACCTATTTTAGAGTACTTTAGCCTCCACCTGTGTTGCCCAACAAGTCAAAGTCACCTTGTTAGAAGGCTAACACTAGGGACTCCAAATGAGCTCGGAGTGACGTTGGTCCAACTCCAGCCAAGTTCATTTCATGGGCTGCTGAAGCCTGCACCATTAAACAGCAGACATCATTCGCTACCTATTAATCTAAAACATTGTTCACTCAGTTGCATGATTCTTGTAGTATTGAGTTATTACTTCTCGATTTTCCCCTGAAAACTTATCTTTGAATTGAACACGCAGTATTCTGTGCCAAACTTCAAGCCTCATATCCAGGGCAGTGGTTTCCCCATGTCAAGACGTATACTCTCCTACCAAGGCAAATCACCCATCTTACAGGATAGACTTCTTCAACATGAGCTGGCCCCCCGATATGCCAGTTGAATTAGCTGATGGCCGTTTGCTCTGTGGTGCTCATGGCTTGGTCGTTTGCGGACGCTGCTGCGTCGACTACAGTTACATGGATGTCGTCGTTGATGAGAGGATGAGACTTCCAGAAGAATATGAAGACGATCTCGACCGCGCTGGGTCTCTAGATATCGACAGACTAGATCCCATTCGCCGCATGGAAATGTCTATAGGCTGAGGATCAGTCCTACCAACAGTCTTAGTACCGCCACCGTCGGCAACTCCCCAAAGCCTGTTTCCTGCAGGCATTGGACGCAAAGCTCACCCACCTGTGACACAATTTATTCGAGTGGACGATCCAAAGTCTTTTCTTATCTACACTGACGGTGCATGCCTCGGCAACGGACAAGCTGAGCCTAAGGGAGGATGGTCTTTTGTCTTCGGGCCTCAAGAACAAAACACCACTGCGAGTATAAACGAACGTCTGGAAAACCAGGGCCCATTAGGGGATTATGCCAACCCAACCAGCAACAGAGCAGAGCTTCGAGCTATCATCGGTGCCCTTCGTTACAGGAACTGGGCAAGCGAAGGTTTCACCACTCTTGTCCTGGCGACTGATTCGGAATATGTCGTCAAAGGTGCAACAGAGTGGATCCAAGCATGGCTGCGCAGGGGCTGGAGGAAAAGTGGCGGAGCGGTTGTAAGTAATGTGGATATGTGGCAGGCCTTTCTTGGGGAGATAGAGCGTTGGGATGAATACGGTGTCAAGATTCAGCTTTGGAGGATTCCGCGGGAGTTGAATACTGAAGCGGATCGGTTGGCGAAGGAGGGTGCACAGCTTCCTGAGGAGCTAACCTATAAAGAAATGCTGGGTATTTCCCCATAGCTAGAAAAAGGCAAGCGAGTAAGCTGGCGGTGAAGAGCCGAACACGATCTGCCGAAGCAAATGGGGTCCTGATCACGAGGAAACGTTTCTCATCGGCTTCTAGCTTATCTGCCGAGAAGGATTATTGGCCCTACGTTTCAAGTGCAAGCTGAATATGGAATAAGCTTTAGCTATTAATATTAAGTCACAGCATTTAATTAAGCTTACATAACGATATTTCTGGGCTGAAAAGCAATTCTGTTCAGCTTGACTCGCGCTATTGAATTTGAGGTCCGTGATTATACATTAGCGTAACGCCCATTCGCCATGTACGCTATCTGAATGGTGGCAAGCCACAGGGGGAAAATGATGCGGAATTGCTTGCTCCAAAATCACTGGTCTGTCAAATTCGATTCCGCAACTGCATTTCCAACTGCGGTCAAGCATCCCCATTAGAGTTAACTCAGATGCATTTGGTGGAAATGAGCCTTTTCTCTGAGGAATATGATGGGATCATAAAAAGATAAAAGATAAATAAAGACTAGGACTTGACATTGTACAACCAGGCTCGTTCCTTTCGACCTTCAACTTCACTTTTTTCTTGTATTCTTCAGTCACTCATTTAGTTGCTTAAAATCACTGGTCTTCACCATGGTCGCCACTCGTTTCCTCATGCTTTCTATGGCCGCTGCCGTTGCTGTAGCTGGACCTTGCAAACCCCAAAGTTCATCAGTCGTTTTCTCTGAAACAACTCTTACCACCGCGCTCCTTGAGTCGACTTCCACCGCAGTGCCCGACGAGACCTCGACGTCCGAGCCAACAAGCACTACTATCATTGAATCATCGGTAACCTCTGCCGCCGAAACTACAGCGACCACTGCCGTGACAACCTTCACATCGGCTGAGACTACCACCGAGGCAGGCACTGTTACTACAGTGGCTGCAGTACCTCCCCAGGGTATCACCTGTCCTGCGGCACACGGCCAGTGCGTTGACGGTCTCAAGATCGAATGCGGTTACATCATGACCGGGGGTTTCAGTGTCGAGACGGGTTTCAAGGCAACTCTGGACGACTGTGCTGCTGCGTGTAATGGCGACTCCGGTTGTGCTGGCTTTTCTCACAACGGTGTCAGTTGCTACTTGGTCTCGTCCTTGTATTCGACTGCACCTACAAACTGGATTACTGGTAAGAAGGAGGGTTGTGCTCAGTAGATGGGAGGGTGTAATCGATCTGTCGTGCCGTCACGGAATCGCATTTACCAAGGTGCCATCAGCGGAATTGAATAATGGGTTCTCATCAGTACCTTTCATGTATATATCTTGCAAACCTCTCTATATACCTAACTACATTGTTATGGCCAATTCTTGGGCCGTTTCTCTGCAATCGACTTCATCACAATGTTGGGACAGTTCGCCCCCACTCATATCGCCTGACAACACTCGCAGCAAGAGCATGGATGCCGTTGACTTACATTTAGAGTCCCAGTTATGACGACGATATCAGGTACGTACTGGTTCTGGTAGAGCGCATCTAAAGGAATAAGCAGAACTGCCAGCATAGGAATTCAATGCCTCCTTTCAGAGGTCAAGCAATATTATGTGGGTAATTATAACTATAACTTTTCATTCATCTCTTAGTAGCTCTTTACTTCTGAATGAGTCGGTGAGCTTGTCATTGTGAAGCAGGACAGACCTATCTGAGAGACCGCCATTCACGAAATGTGATAGCAGCATACAGGCAATCCTTTGCTGAGGCGTCCACTTTAGAGATGTTTGGCTATGAAACTTGATCGGAAGTTTGCTCTCGAGGTTGAGCGATGAAAATGCTGATGATTTTGACTTGGCATATCTCGGCAGTGTTTACTGTTTGTTGGCAAAGCCTAGGTAGTAAGATCTCAGGCCATACACAGCCTTCGGGCGTCTTTTTATGAGTTGAACAATAATCTGTGTATGATGCATTCTATTTTGATCTTACACTACCTAAGTATAAATACCACGCACCTCGATATTCGCCACATTACGACCCGACTGTCTCTAAGGAATATGCCCAACACGGAAGGCCAATTGTGTTTCTTGTAGAGCCGACGTTCCAGGGCTTGGGGTGAAAGAGGCGTCTTTGAGCAGCCTTGATTGGTTCTGCTCTGTAAGGCAACTGGTTCGCTGACTGCCTCACCTCGCACCCCAAAACCAACCCCGCTGCACCCCGAAATGCACCTCAAACTTATTAACCTTGACCTCACCCCCAAACATCCAGCCTTTCAAAAAGGTCGATACTGTCTCATCAAATCAACATTCTGATACGAAACTTTCTTATCACAAAAGTCTTTTTCCTTCACAACACCGTTGGCAGAGTTTACCGCATCACCCCCCATGGCCAACCCCCAGCTTGGCCGTGATCAAGATGACGGCGGGAACCCGGAATGTCTGCGGCAAACTCAGTCACGAAGGGGGCAACCACTCTCGGGACGCTACCTCTGGACCAGTGATTTGAGTGTTACCTTGCCCGTGGCTGACTCTAACAATCATCAAGAGGTACAGCACAGTCCTCGCAGAGCATGCGCGAGGGTATCCGTACGTGGCCAGATCAGGCAGTGGACTCGAAGTATGAGACTCCTCCAAGGCCTTGCCGATCAACATTTCGTTCGTCACTATCACCAAGCGATTATGTCAAGAACGATAGCCCACCAATCACCCCAAGGCGCCTTGCAAAAGACACGACTCGAAACGATGCCCTTCCATCTCCAGCCTCTAGCAGTGAGTCAAAGATGATGCGGCAACCAGAAACTCGACCTATCAGCCAGGAAGAGCTCGTCGCCGAGGTCAAAGGTATTTATGCCGGCCTTATTATGGTCGAAACAAAATGCATCGAAGTCGACAAAGCTCATTCTACCGAGGGACGTCTCACCCCTGAAGAATGGCAACAGCTCATTGCGTTCCATCGCAAGTTGTTGCATGAGGATGATGACCCCTTCAACATCTCTTCTACCAAAAAGTCGCAGAATTACGACCTTGGAGAGCTTCTGTCCGAACTTTCTCTACGCTCACGGGGTTTCTGCCGCCTCAACAGTCGATTACTACCACTTTTGCAAGTTAAGAAAGGTACTCCTTCATGCGTGCGATTTGTCGAGTTTATGACATTGATTGGCGCTCTATCCGACATACTCAGCAAATACAGTTCGTTACTGGATTTCACAGACACACTCCTTATAGGGTTGTTCGATCTGATCACCTCAATCATTAGAAGGTTGAACATGAGATTCAGATCCGCATATGAGGAACTGTGGTGCAGGAACGCATCGACTCAGATAATATTTGAGTTTCCTAATAATATGCGGCATGTCTGTAGGACAATGCCCTGGACTATATTGCCTGCATTGCTGGTACTATGGGGTGTTTGTTGGATGTTCATCCTCGGCCCTGGTGATCTTGAGCCCGAGAAATCCAAAGCGCCTGTCCCGACGTTCTCACCAGCTCCAGCTGCCTATGACTTTTTCGACAACTCGGGCCCAGCGTACTACGATTGTAAGTTGCCTTGGCTGCTTCACTTAGGGACTTCTAACAATCAGCAGTTGGCCTGCAGAGCGTTTTTATGCCCGAAACTAGTACTACAGGCTTTGATCAGCACCCTACTATCGACAGCCTCCCGTTCGATAACGATAGCGCCGGTGTCGATCCCATTTACTTGGTTCAAGCTGCTCCTCAAGATCCAGTGTTTTTGTCCTTTGACGTGTTACCGAGGAACAGTGCAGGGATTACGGAAACGTCGTCGAAAGAAGAGCTCACTGGAGCGCTGCCAACTGCTGTCACTCCAGATTCAATACTACAGTCCTACGGAGACACGAACAGCCAAGAGCCATTCAACCCAATGGTTAATGTTGCATCGGTTGTTCAGGGAGTTCAAAATACTGGGTACGTAATGAAAAACCTACGTGGCGTCACATCAATTGCTAAGTTCAAATGTAAGCAGTGGCCAGAAGAGCACATCTTCCTTCGTATGTTCGAAATGCCAGCAGACATTTGCAACATCCTTTACTCTCAACAGACATCAGACAGAAGCGCACAAGCATGCAGCGTCCAGCCCTGAAGGGTCGTTTCCATGCCCGAACAGAGGCTGCAAGAGGTCAGAGGGAGGGTCTCCCTTCAAACGTCTTTATAACCTGAAAAGACATCTTCGAGGTTGCAACCACAATCCGAAGGTTTCGACCTCAACGGCCGAGTCGGACGGCACGGAAGAGCAGTCATTGTCTCATCCAATTTTATCACCAGCCTTACCTGGTGAACTACAGCCTGTGGAACCACTATCAGAGGGTTCATCAGGAGAGAGCAGCGTTAGGAAAAGGTCGAGGTCTGAAAATGATGATGACTGGAGTGAGGAATCATTGCTGAGAGATGAAAAAGAAGCTCAAGCGAATGGCTCAAGAGGTCAAAGAGAAGGAAGACGCATATCTGCGGGCTCGGGAGGGACTGGAGTCCATTCAAAAGACCATCCAAGTCATGGAGGACTCGCTCCGAAAGTCCTAGTCGGCGTTTGACTCACCGCTCCGAGAAGATCAGGCTCACAAATTGATAGGATGAAAGATCAGATCAGATGGATTGTTTTTGTAAAAGATAACTACATATACAGCGCTCACTAGACTAGACTAGGTAACAACTTACGGATATCTAAACGCTGAATATTCCCTCATTCGATACTCGACATGTAAGACGATGGATCGACATGCCGGTCTTGCATCTTGAACGTGGGATTGCCGCTGTCTATCTCTTAGCTGACCTCTGTCTGACAGAAAACGTCAGAGTGCCTCCACAAGATCCCATCAACCTGCCACTAAACTGAGTCTCAAATATTTTGTCCACCGCTAGGCTTGGAAATCTCGTGGATCCCGCTTATCCACATGGCAGGCGAGGATTGCAGAAATGTGATATATCATCGGTCCAGTGGCCAAAATGAGCTTGCCTCGGCGTTACGACTGGGTACGTCAACGCTACTGCAACTGATAACTTGGCAGCCAAATACCGACTTTTCGCATGATGCACGTTCGGCATGTAGCAAGGTGAACCCAACAAAGTTCGTCGAAGTATGCATGCGGTTCCGGTGAGAGTTGTAAACTTTAGAACCAACAACAAACACTAGCATTCAGTTCGGTTCAGCCACATGCTTTCTGGAGCAGAACCGAGTTAATATAAAACTCAACGGCACGTGCGGGAGCGGACCGGAGGCTATCCGAAGCTAAGCAACAAATCGCAGAAGAGTCACTAGCAGTTCTAAAGTATTCGTAATACTCATGTCGCAGCACGCGCCAAACCCCAAAAGGACGGTCTGCAAGGTTACTGCCTGGATTTTCAGGGCACACTAAACAAGACCATGTTACTCTGCAGCGGCGATGAGGATGGGGTTTGTGTTCCATCGTTGATGAGTGATTTTACTTAGTTAGACGAGGGCGTACGATTGAGCCTATGCTTGATTGCTGCAACGCATGCTCATACCCACCTGTTTCCAGCAAGAGGGTCCTGGAGTGCCTCTTGCGGGTAGTAGCCAGATAGATTGCGGGCATATTTTGCGGGCTGCCTTTGACAGCTGATTTAGTGGTGTAACATTAGATATGCCCATGTATGTTGTCCGCCTAGTCCGCGTACACGTCGCTTGCCATACTAATCTCATGAGATTGGATTAATTAATCGTACTGAATAGTGAATACGGTTAAATATTAAAATGGATTACGGATACATCAATTCGCAATGATCGCACAATTGCCCCCTCGTTATCATTTCCTCATACCACTATCATTAGCTCGGCACTAAACAGCAGCCACCAGAGAATGGCCATGCTATTTTCAGAGCCGTTTGCACTAGAGCAAATTTGCCCCAGTCATAAACCCTGTCCCTGACTAGCAAGGTAACGGTCTCTCCAAAGACTTGGACAGAGGGAATTGAATGGCAGCAAACAAACGTGTCGGGCTCTGATTTGGCTCGATCTGCTTTATCATCTGTTGATCAGTGAAGCATCGCACAAGGCACTAATTGCCACTTTATCGTCATGTCATACCGATCTGAGTCAGTATCAGATGTTAAACCAATGCTAACGAAGCTATATCATTTTGGCAAGGTCAAGGGTCCGTCATTAAGCCTCACCCGCCAGCCCGCAGCTAGAAACAATCCGTGCCGCTGAAGAAAACGGTTACTCTAGGGATTACGGGCTAGTCTCACGGTTAGCCACCTGATGCAATCAGTGAAGGGTGCTCGGTAATGGTGGTTTGCGTAACTCTCACCAGTTCTTTGCATGGTTCAGTCCTTTCTTTCGGTATCTTGGCCTCATTTGTTCTAGTGGCCGTTGTTACCTTTCTCCAGTGTTTTACGCTGATCAGAGAGGCTTGAAAGTACGACCCTGTTTCTGGATGCACAGTAGCATTGAGCTTGGCAATACCGAGGTTCTGGCTCTCGTGACAGGCGCTGTCGTAACATTTAGAGTGTCATCGGAAACGAAGGTGTAGCTCCGGTAGCGCATGGAATCAGTATTGAGTTTGATTAACATGCTTCATAGAAGTTTCGAGGATGATTCAGAAAAGCTTATTCGATCGGAAACTAGAATGAGTGTGATTAAGCTGCATGACCCCATCTCAAGCCATAACGTTCCATGTGTCCACTTGATAGTGGTGATCAACCAGCGCCAATTGACTTGATTCTAGTCCGCGTTATCACCGAGGATCCATTCTGAATGCCACTTATTGGTTCTAGAAACGAATTGGTATTTTTATTGAAACATAAGAAACGTGAACTAAGTTCGTAAGTGCTAGAAATCAAGCGGTATCAAAGCTGCTAAAACATGGATATCCCTTCTACTCCGTAACTTTTTGTTCATGGTATCGACCTTGTGTTGGAGTCTTGATGGCTTATCGAGTCTGCGCTTGTGACACTTCCTGTGACAGAGGTGCTGTTGAGTGACTCCATCTTTGCCATCTTCTTCCTCTTCTCAAACTCATCCAGCAATGCATGGATCGTGCCCAATGGAAACTCGTGTATCAGGGGCCTTGTCGATGCGGGGCAGACGTTTGACTCGTGATCCTTGAACTCCTCCATGGCAAGATTAAGTCGTAGTAATTGTTTCCACGAAACAATCGCATCACCAATCAGAAAGGTCGGCACCCTGGCCATGGCCATCTCTTCGAGGATCCAACGGCGGTGAAAGAAGTTCCTATTGAGAAAGTCTGCAGTTCCAATGGCAGTGTCGCTTTTTGGGTCGAATAAGTGGATAATGGGAATTGCCCACTCGTGATGGGGTGAGTAGTTCTCGGGATGTTCCTCTTTATCGCCGGGTTCCTGCCACGTCTCGGGCATAGCATTGTCAAATGCTTGGATGAGCTGGATACCGAGATCTGTCTGCGGTATCTTGAGTCCCACCCAGCCCACTACCATCTGCGCGCGCTGGTACACGTGGTACATGATGACTCTGCTCTTGGAATTCTCCCTCGAGTCCATTGAGTTGATGCAGATGCAGTCGATCCATACCCGCAGCTTCGGCCTGTTGTCCACCTCTCTCCCGCCGAAATGCCTGAGAAGGCTCCTCAGCCAATTCGGTGATTTTCTGTCCCTGCCCAGACTGTCGCTCGATTTGCTCACGGCGGGGTAGAATACGGCTCGGACATGTTTGAGGGCGAGGGCGATGTGGACGGGGACGGGAATGGGATTTCGGTCGAGAATGATTCTGTCTTGGTCTGCGGGGTCGCCGAGCAATGAGGAGATGGCGATGAATTCGACGTCTCGGCTTAAAGGGAGAGTGATGAGGCGACAGACGACTTGGTCATTGACTGAGTTTGCAGGTTCAATCTCCAAGAAACGGACCTCGTCTTTGGAGGTGCTCAATCTGGAGTAATTGATCCTTGGACGTCGTAATTCGGATGCCATTTTCGTATGGTGATGCACCGGTAGGTAGCTAGCTAGGTACGCTGTAGTCCAATGCGCTGCAATGGGCAGTCAATCAATGCGAACCTCCGTGACGGACTGTTGGTTTTGTCCGTCTGTTGGTTGTTGGTTGTTGGTTCGTTCGCGTATCTCTTATGCACGTCGATGTGTCAGGAAGGTAAATGGCAGTCCACTCTCGGCACTGCTTGTCAGCAATATGTAAGGATAAACCCAAGAAGATGGTTCAGAGCAGGCAATTCTTTTTTTCTCCCCTCCTCCCCCTGTCCAAGCTCCCACTTTTATTACATCCCCGCCCCCCTCTCCACTAACTTAGTCTAGACTGCCCCTAGGAACCATCCCCGGCACGCATACGGAACCGTCCTCGGAGACCATCTCTAGCGTCGAGCCCGTACACTCCCTCCCTCTGCAATACTAATCAAACCGGACAAACAGACCAGATGCAAGAATCAGGCCTACTACGTAGTACATACTAGTTTGGAAGCTCTAGTGAGTATCAACCAACAGTCAACATGCAGGTCAGTGGTGGAGTTGCAAAGTCCCTTAAACCCCGTATCTTCCGCTCCCACTCGCTTTCAAAAAGTAGCCAATTCCCTACCAAGCCTGCCTAACTTGTATCATCGTTCATGTAGGCGAGCAGCTTGTTTGCTATCCCAAAGTCCCATCCTTTTATCTTGCGGCCTAAACGAAAATCCTCACACACAAAATGGTACCCAGCCTAATCACACCGCCACCAAGCCGCTCTGGAGAAGCCACACCACCAAAAGATGCCTGTCTGTACACGGTCAATGGTGCCGAACCCGAGGGTCACTGGATTAAACTTCCAGAAGCGCTGTTCTCGTCAATTATGGCAGTGGAACCAGAAGTCAATCCCTTGTACAAGACATCGAAAGCTTTATCAGACGAATGGCTGAAAACGTAAGTCAGTCCACTTCACTGGGGATAAGGGTTCAGCTCCGTCCATCTCGGTAATGTTTGAGACATTGCTCGCTAACAGCCCTATTATATAGTGCATTGCGAATGAACGACAAGACAGCGACCGTCTGGAGTCGGCTTGACATTGCCTACATGAGCGCAATATGCGCCCCGCATGCTGATCTCGAAACACTTAAACTGATGAATGACTGGAATGGATGGGTCTTTGCGTTCGATGACCGTAAGTCAAGCAAACAAAACCGCGACTCCAATACTCTATCTAAAACGGCCCGCGCCGCTTCTGCATACAATTCCACGGCTGGAAAAAGTGGCTTCCGCTAACAGAACAATAGCCTTTGACGAGGGAACATTTGCCAATGACCCCATCAAAGCAGCTGAAGAAGTCATCTATACACTCTCGACCCTCGATAATATCCATCCCGTAGTATCACCCGACGAGAACCCACTGCGACATACCCTACAATCCTGCTGGATGCGTTTCAGAGAGCGATCGAGCCCAAGTCTACAGTACAGATGGAAGAAGCACCTTACCATGTACTGTGTCGGCGTGCTGCAACAAGTTGGCGTCCAGCATAGGGCGACACGGCCTACAATCGAAGAGTACATGGACATGCGCGCTGGTTGCGTAGGAGCTTACCCCTGCATTGGGCTCATGGAGTAAGTACCGACCGTGCCCTACCATCTTATTGATTGCGATCCGCGGTTTCAGTCGCTGCACTGTAAATGTCACTGTAAAAACACCAAAGTCCACAAGCGTGGTTGGAAAACTCTTTCTAAGTTTGTTGGCGGTTTCACCTTCGCCTAAGGCTATCCTTGTTCTGGCCAAGCCTGCAAGCAATCATTCCACTGTACTCCGTAGTTCGACTCGATCGGCGCCCAATTGGCCACTGAGCGAAAAAGTTCCAGGCGTCACAGTCAGCCAATCACAGCGACAGAACATCACTAACTGGGACATTCAGGTTTGCCGAGGGCATCGATATCCCCCAATACGTCATGGACCATCCCTCAATGCAGGCGATATCACGGATCACATGCGATTTAGTCACATTGTAAGACCTTCCAGAAGCCTTCCATTCTCCCCGCTAACAACGGCAGACAAAACGACTTGTGCTCGTACCGAAAAGATTTAATCCAGGGTGAAGAGAGTAACATCATCTTCATCCTGAAGGATCAGGGCATGACTGATCAGCAAGCGGTTGACCAGATTGGGGAGATGCTCTATGACTGCTACCGAAGATGGCACATGGCCTTGGCGAATCTGCCGTTCTGGGGTGAGGGCATTGACAGAGATGTCATAAAGTTTGTCAATGGATGCCGAAATATCGCACTCGGTAACCTTCACTGGAGGTACGTGCAGCCGCCCCCTTTCAATCGACTGACTTTGATATGCTGACGAGGTCAACAGTCTATACACATTCAGATATCTTGGCAATGATGGCCCAGAAGTAAAGAGGACTCGCATGATGAAGCTCCCTTAGGCGAAGAAATAATTGTTGGGGACGAGACGAGAAGCGAGAAGCGAGAAGCGAATTGCGTGGAATGATGTCGTGAGCTGACCCTTCAGGCGAGAACAAGGGGGTTTTCGCTTCTAGAAGGAATGGGTCAAGCCCACTTTAGATACCCGTAGACGAGAAATTGACTTCTGTTTCACTTGGTTCAACTTTCATTCCAGTCATTGTGGTTTTCGTGCATGCAGTTTGAAAACCGGTTTGTCGATGTTGGCTCTTGGTAAGACGGTTTGGATGAGGAATGCTGACTATGTCCGAATTCCTTCGATCTTGGAGATACCCTCGTATTTTAAGATGTCTCGGTTGTTGGTTCTCAATGATCAGATCAACAATTCCACTGAGAGACAATGTCGTAGATCGTAGATTGCCGTGCAGACGAGATAGGCTTCAAGTCCGCCTCTAGAATTGATGCTGATCTGCCTTCCAAAATAGCCAACTCCGACCTCCTGCATGAAGGGGCATCATTCGCGTCAAACAATCAAGTCACCACTTGTCGTAATTTCTCTGTTCATATTCATAGACACACAGTAAGTAAGAAGAGTATCACGGTCTCAGCGTAAGGGGTTTATCAACTGGGCAACGGCTGTGATGATGCCATATAGGTACTTTTTTAACCAAGAGTCGTGTATCCTCCCCAGACTTATCCTCGGATCCACAGATCACAATTCAACCGCGGGAGCAAGTTTGATAGAGTCAATTCATCAAAATGTGAGATCAAAAGATAAAAAGATGATATTAGATAGATACCAGACGTTGCAAAAAAGACATCCAAACGACGCAGGCCTGATTCGAACAGACGCCTCCGAAGAGAATAGATTTCTAGTCTATCGCATTAGACCACTCTGCCACTGCGCCTTACGTAATGGATGTCAGAGAGCTCAGAACATGGGCCTCATAGCCGTGCAGACATTGTAGAATGAAAGATGACTGGTATCATTCTCGATGGCTTTGGCCAATTATCAATAAGTTTTACTACTGCGTTGTGATTGACGCGTATCTGTTGAAGTTCTGCTGGCATGGCTATATGCGGCGTTCTTTGAGTGTTGATAAGTTATGTTCCAGAGGCGAATCAATATTGGATATTGCAAAACACCAATCAAAGAACTAGGGCGTTAAAATGTTGACGAATGAATTGAGCAGAACAGGATGTTTCCACTTCATATTTATTAGCTATCTCTTTGGCTGGAAGAAGTGGTTCAAGAGCTGGCTCTTGCTGTCACGGTTACTTTCTGTTTAGACATCAGGATACCCTACATCACCAAGAGGAACAGACTGGAAAATAGGATATTTTGCCTGGCGTATCAATGTAACACGGCGTACGTGGATAATAGCAGGCCATTGTTTATTGGGAAATCAATTTATCGTACCAGCTAGTAATTAGATGTCTTTTTCTCGTCATTGAAATGTCCTCTATCAGTTATCATTGCCGATGTGCCTTTCAGCTCACAGCTCTTGTCACGTCAGTAAAGCCTGGCTCATGAATGAAATCACCAAGCCACTACCAGCCCAAAATAATCAGGAGCCAAAGGCGGCAGACAAATATCGCGGCTGTAGACGCTCATCTCATCCCAACATTCAGGCTGCCGCGGTTATTGCCCAAAGGAGTCTAGCTACCCAATCATCAAGCTTTCGGCTCCTCGAAGTCATAGCCGAGATCCGTCCCATGTGATATCGTCAGGTTCAACGGCCGCCGGAGAAAACGCCCAATTCAATCCAGTTCACTTCATAGACCAAGTCAAAAGGCCCGATACTTATGAAGAGCATATTTACCGTGCCGCACTCACGATCTCATCTGGTGCGTGAAAAGGACCGATGTGACCTGATGAGCTAAGCCCAGGGGAGCATCTCGAGTGCGGGGATGACGGGATGATCAGCGAACCTACCCCAGAAACGTCATGAGGCTAAATCGCGGTTTCTGGGGATGAGGCTGCTATTGGTTACAGAGGTTCGAGATTCTCGGTGTAATTAATTCGATAGTCCAGTCGGAAATATGCAAGACGTGACAATTTCGTGATGGGGAACGATTCCGCGTCTTTTTGAGTTGGATATATAAGTCAGATCATCCTGCCAGTGATTTGCATCAACAGTCCTCTTTGTCTTTCGTTCCTCATAGCCATTCTTTCCACGGAAAATGTTTACTCAGATCTTGTATGGCCTCACGGCCTTGTCGGCCCTCCTCGGCCAGGCCACTGCATCGCCCGGTGGTTCGAGCCTTGATCGCTTCATTTCTAAAGAAGCCGATATCTCCCTCAAGGGCGTCCTTGCCAATATTGGCGCAGATGGCAAGCGAGCTCAGGGCGCTGCACCTGGTGCCGTTGTAGCGAGTCCATCAAGAACAGACCCAGACTGTAAGTCAATATTCAGAATGGTATCGAAGATCGATGACTGAGACGTTTTCCAGACTGGTACACCTGGACCCGAGACTCCGCCTTGACATACAAAGTCCTTGTCGAGCGCTTCATCCATGGGGACAAGTCTCTCCAGCGCAAGATCGACGAATATGTCTCTGCCCAAGCTAAGCTCCAGGGTGTCACCAACCCATCTGGTGGTCCTGAGTCTGGCGGCCTTGGCGAGCCCAAGTTCCACGTCAATCTCACAGCATTCACAGGATCATGGGGTCGCCCTCAACGCGATGGGCCTCCTTTGAGAGCTACTGCACTGGCCCTGTACGCCAACTGGCTTGTTTCTCATGGCGACCGCTCCAAGGCCATCAACAAAGTCTGGCCCGTCATTGAGAAGGATCTTGCATACACCGTCAAGTTCTGGAACAGAACCGGTTATGATCTCTGGGAGGAGGTCAACGGATCTTCGTTTTTCACCCTCTCTGCTTCACATCGTGCTCTGGTTGAGGGAGCTGCTCTTGCTAAGAAGCTTGGCAAGTCTTGCTCCGACTGCGCAGCTAACGCTCCTCGTGTTCTCTGCTTCATGCAGAGCTTCTGGACCGGCAGTTACATCGACTCGAATATCAACGTCAACGATGGCCGCAAGGGTCTAGATGCCAACTCTATCCTGTCATCGATTCACACCTTTGATCCTTCGTCGAAGTGCACGGACTCAACCTTCCAGCCTTGTTCATCAAGGGCTCTTGCAAACCATAAAGCAGTAGTGGACTCTTTCCGCTCCATCTACGGTGTGAACAAGAACAGAGGTAAAGGTAAAGCTGCTGCTGTCGGTCGATACAGTGAGGATGTGTACTATGACGGCAACCCTTGGTACTTGGCTACTCTTGCCGCCGCCGAGCAACTGTACGCTGCCGTCTATCAATGGAAGAAGATCGGTTCCATCACAGTTGACAGTGTGTCGCTCCCCTTTTTCAGTGACCTTGTACCAAAGGTTTCCAAGGGTACCTATCGCAAGAACAGCAAGACATACAAGGCTATTATCAAGGCTGTCACTTCATACGCTGATGGCTTTGTCGCCGTTGTGCAGACCTACACTCCTAAGGATGGCTCTCTCGCAGAGCAATTCGATAAGTCTAGTGGAGCTCCCAAGTCAGCCGTTCACCTCACCTGGTCCTACGCATCTTTTGTCGGTGCCGCCGAGCGTCGCACTGGCGTCGTTCCTCCAGCTTGGGGTGAGAGCAGCGCCAACAAGGTGCCCGCTGTTTGCGAAGCAGCTCCAGCCTGCGACACCACCATCACATTCAATGTGAAGAACGTTGATGTGACGTCGGACCAGAAGGTTTACATTGTCGGCGGGATCACGCAACTTTCCAACTGGGCTCCTGCTGACGGCATTGCACTCGAGGAATCCACGAGTACCAAGGGCTTGTGGACGGTGAAGGTCAAGATTCCCTCTGATACTAGCTTTGAGTATAAGTACATCAAGAAGACAAGTGATGGAACTGTCACATGGGAGAGTGACCCCAATAACAGTGCTGCGACGGGCAGCAAGTGCGGAAGTAGCAGTACCATCAACGATGAATGGAGGTAGGGGTTGGTGTGAGGGGAGTCGTAACTAGCTTTTGTTTAAGTTTAAATAGATATAAATGGCTCGATGATAAGATAAGAGCCAAAATAATGCTCCGGTTCGGTCTTCTTATATTGACATGTCACTTACTTTGTTACTACTGGTATCCTTTCCCTAATGACAATAACATGAAATGCCGCATCTCATGTTTAAATCCACTGAGGAAGATTATACGATCTCGGTATATCCGGTGGTGAATTGGTCAAGCTGTTGGACGACTCAACCACTGTTACGGCTACTCGGCACTTTGAGTTTGTGATCTATCGCTTATGAAGATTATCGCAGACGTTATCAGTAAAAAGTGGGTTAAAAATGCGCGTCCCATTGCCAGACCCAGTTGCAGCATTAACGATTGGCGAATTGCTGCATGCCATCTGCAATCACACCTGAAGGATTCGAAGCGAAACCTTATAGTATCAGTCTCACAAGAGTTCATGCAAACAACTCTCTTGGTATTAAGCATAATCTAGGTACATGTGGTCCATAGAAAGACCCAGTATTTAAAACTTTAACGCAACGTCTATCCTCGAGTTTTGCAGTTGGTACAGTAGTCCATAGTGACAGTACATGAGTTGGAAAGGCGTACATGTCCGCAGATATCAACACCGTCATTCTCTTTGGCACTCTCACGACTAAAGAATCTTCTGTTAGCGTGGGTCTTACCGAAGCGGACCATAACTTACGCTTCTTTGATGTCTGAGCCTTTCATGCCAATACCGTAATCGTCACACTGGAATTTGGCAATGCATGCCGCTTGGCCAAAGGATGCCGCGACAAGGATACCCTTGGTCGAGCGGCTGTAGCGGGAAGCATAGTCGCTGTAGATGGTATCATCCTCAAACTTATTGATCGCTCTGTCGCAAGCTTCACGAAGACCCTTCTTGGACAGACCATCACCAGTACCGCACTGTCCACCACCATCATTATCTACAGCAGTCTGACTCGGCAACGGGGTGGACACTGTCGAAGGTTCACCTACGCCGACTGACTGGGTAATCTTTGTGATACCTGGGATGTTGATGTAATCGAGCACGTAAGCTGACCAGACCAAGACCGTCCCGTCTGTAGTGGTGGTGATGGGTTGCTGGATAGGCTCATCGGCGATGGGACCAGTCTCAAGTGCTGCAGTAATTTGTGATGGGAATTCTGTGTATGCGGTGCACTGGTCGTCAACCAAGCTAGTCGTTGCGTAGTATCCCTCACCGCTGATGGTCGTTGAGCACTGACAATATGGCGTCTCAACTGCAGGGCCGCCGTGGATGACACATGGGAAGTAGGTGCGAGTCGCTTTTTCATCGGTAGATGCTGGCATGCCAGTAGTATCGCCAGTGCCTCTGGTCTTGGTCATCAACGTGCTGGGGACTGTTGTGACTGAGTATATATTAGAGGTTGTTGTGAAAGTGGCAGTTGCTTCTGTACTCGAAGTCAAACTGTCAGAGTGAGTAGTCGTAGAATCTTCAGAGGTGACAGTAGAGACTGCTTCTGTATCGGTCAGACTAGTCATGGTTGACTCTTCTATCGTGGTTGAACCAGAAACAGTGGCTGTTTCAGTATCATTCCAACCATCATCATCACCAAAGATCTCCGCCCATTGCGCTTCCAGAATTGCGACTATCTCTGGATCAACATCAGCGGTGTAAGCATCTTCTGGAATGACAACGGCAGGATTGGTGTTTGGAACACCAGCCCAAACAAACTCCGATGTCAAAGTCACGGTTTCTGTGGCTTGTGTCTTCGTAGCACAGCTGACGATTGTTGGACAGTCGCCAAATTCGGTCCTGAACAGTAATGTTAGTGCTATTTCAGGGTGTCTGAGAGATATGCCTGTGTAATTACATGATCTGGGTTCCGTCCGAAGTCATGTATGAGACGGTCCTTGTACAATCTGGCTGTGTTGCAGCTGAACATTCCTCTGAAGTTGTTGTCTCCTCCGTAGTAGTTGTGGTGGTGGCTGAGGAAGGCTCCTGAGTTGTTGAGAGTAGCGTGGATTCTATTGTAGACTTGTCGTCTTCCTGAGTGGAGGCATCTTCATCGTCGTCATCATCACTGTCCTCGTTCTTGTCCCCGGGCTCGTTCTCCGGGACAGGGTTGGCAGTTGGGGCAGGAGGTTTAGCTATGCCACCACCAACTTTACCACCATCCAGCTTCCAAAACCACCCAAAAGGAAAGATGACAATAGCGGCACCATTATAATCTGTAGTGGTAGTCGTACCAGTTGATGAGATGTAGTCTTTATTCTGCTCGGGGAAGTACGTTGCCACTGTCCCATCCGTCCCTGTGACAATGCCATCTTCTGAGGTCACAGTTGAGGAGGCCATACCACCCGTGGTGATCGGTTGCTGTGGAGATTCTGACGTCTTTTCACTGACTAAAGACTTGTGGTCGGACTTTGTGCCTCCATCTGGTTTCTCGAGAGTGATCGTGGGCTGGGAGGTGCCTGTCGAGTATGTCGGAGTCGTTAGACTTTCCCACCCGGTAGCATCAGATTCTGTTGCTGATTGGAAACTCTCATAGGTTTTAGAGGTTTCATCGGATAAGGTCACGACTTTAGAAGGCTGGCCTGTAGTCTCCAGATCACCCTCCGATCGGTCTGTAGTAGGTGTTGATTCATATGTGCCAGTGCTTTCTTCTGACAATGTCGTGAACGATGAAGCTGTAAGATCTTGGGAATATTGCGAGGTTTTGCTCGGGAGAGTTTCCGTCTCGATAGCAGTACTGGGTGTCTTAGATTCGGCTTCACCTCTTGAAGTACCAGAGGTACCCGACATAGTCATTGATGTCGGACGAAGTGAGATCTCTGTAGTGCTTGGCTCAGTGGCCGTACCACTACCGTCGTGTAAGGGTATATCAGGATCAAGCGTGGTGCCAGTGGATGGCTCAGTGGCAGCTGGGTTCTCTACAGACGACTGGTACGTAGTTCCGCGAAAAGACTGAATGGCTGAAGGAGTGACGGGAAGTAAACCTGTCCAGTCGACCTCAACAGGAGTGATAGAAGTACTTCCGCCTTCGGACGATGAGACAGAGATACTCCCAGTTGGATCACTGGGAGGATGAGAGGCTCCATCACCAACGCTGTTATCTGTAGCGGTATCGGTACTGACTCCAGAGCTCTCTCGAGAGTAAAGCGTAGTGGCTTCAACTAATTGACGCGTGGAAGTTGGGAGAAGGACTCGAATGGAAGTGCCAACCGTACTGCCATTGCCGGGCAGAATAGTGCTGGGCAAATTTGCGGCAGCTGGTGGCACCTCAACGGCTTGAGGATACCTGTTGAGCAGATGAGTATCACCAAGAAGATTGGCCTGACAGATTCCTGCCAAAAGACTGAAAGAGATTGCGCCTACGTTCCAGAACGATGGCATGTTGAGAAAACGAATGACAGTAAGACAATAGGAAAACTTTGAGCGGTTGGCGTTAAGTCAGTGATTAAGGAAAGCAAAATAATGTATTAGGGTAAGAGAATGAATGAGTAGAATCTGAATGTTCAAAAGGTGCGGACTTTGGGATCGTGGGATACCAGATACAGCACCATGCTGACAAGGCGTTATGACTCAAAAGACAAGCCAACAACGATCTGACCAACACGCCAATGTTAAGCCAATCTACTCGAGAAATCCACGAGTTTCGTGCTCAAATTACGGGGAGCGTAACGCGCAATGTAACTCAACCCTGTTGACCAATGCTAATGAGAATTTGCAATGTATTTGTGGACCGTTGTTGGTTCCAACAACTTTTCAAGTCCTTTTGATATCAGCGCTCCAGGCAGTCGACCGTGCGAAATATTTGAAACCGAAGAACATGCGCACTATAATTAACCCAGCGGGGATGTTAGCGCTTTGTTCTGGCCCCTGCATAAATCATCAGGTCATAATGCGACGTTTACAGGGTTGTCAACCAACAACCAACAACCAGCAGACTCTAAGATTAGCGTTGTAGAGCTCCCGGGACTTACAATTCTCGCACAAGATTAGTAGATATGTCTTCTTCTACCACGAAGCTTCCAGACTCTCACTCATACTCTGTATTTCCAACTCCTCTTGTCATAAGTCACGTTCGTTCGTAGAGAGCTTCCAACAGCAGTCATTTCTGAGTTTCTGTTCAATTGATCACTTGATTGTCTGTTTCTTTACTGTATTCTATTCATTGCTGGTATAAACTAGCTCCTTACTGTTCAACGCCATGACAATCTTTGGCCACCTCTGGTTCTTACTCTGGCTGCTCGCTGTACCCATTTCCGCGGCCGAAGCGACTCGAACTACTTCGGTAGGGGATCCCGTCGCTACAAGCACTAGTCTTCTCAAGATCTGGGATGTGGACAAAAGTTGCGATGAAGAGCTTGAGTACATGGAGGATTCCATGAGTATTGCCCTCGATATTGTCACCGCCGCTCACTCTGCTCTCAAATTCATGAAAGAACAGGTACCGGATAAAGAAAAAGATGAGAGTCGGTACCAGCGCTGGTCGACCATCTACAAGTCCATTCAAATCTTTTTTGGTTTCATGACTAATGAGCAACCCAATTATCTCAATGAGCTTATAGGTAAACTTCGACGACACTGTCATGGCATGAGATTTATAACTAACAAGTTTTCAAGATCTCTTTGATAAGATGGAAAGAGTCATTCCCAGTCAAGAAAACGACCCCCCGAAAGGATACGTCAAAAGGCTAAGCAAGCTGCCGAATGCCAAACCCATGATGATGTGTCGAGATGAAGCCGGTGAGGATAAATGGAAGTGGTATGATATTGACGATGTACTTCCCGGCCAACAAGTGTCAATAGCGAATATGCCTGGTTTTACTAAGTATGCCTTTGATAATTACGGGGCGTGGGTCTATGGTCCCCGGTTCACTTGGAAGGCCATCGAGAGGGAGGAGCCGATCCTCTGCGGGCCAGGCACGGCGGCCGCTGTCGCGTGGGACAAGGACCTAATGATATTTTGTCATCAGCTCTTCACAGCGGAGGCTAAAGCCAAGAAATCTCCGAGGGAGTTGAGAGAGTCTGGTATTGTCGCAGGAGAAAGGTTGGGCGAATATGCTACGCATCTTTCGACCGTCATGGTTCACGAACTTACTCACTGGTTCGGTGGCATCACTACGAATGGTGATCCCGGTAGGATGAGATATATCACTGTCTTGTTCAGGAAAACGTAACTGACACAAAGTAGTAATAGATGATCAAACGGCTTTGGATGATAAAGGTAGGCCGCTCTATAAGATCGGAGAAGAGGTACGTGGTCAACGCCCGGAGCCGTCACGAGAGGAGGCCAAGGCACTGGGCTGGAAGCGTGTCGAGGCATGTAAGTTGTTCGAAGCATGATTTGGATCCGAGTCATTGAACTGACATGAGTGAACACTGTTTCAGATGGCGTTAAACACATTTGTAACCTGGCAATATGCGACAAGAAGCGCTACACAGACCACTGTGGTCCTGAAAAAGCGATTAAAAATGCCGATTCTTTGGCGTTATTCGCTCTGGCAATGTAAGTTTCGTTTGTCATAGAAGTAGAATAACGTCTGCCATGCTAACACCATTGAAGGTACTATGATAAGTGGGATTGGAGTTCTGGTGCTCGTGCAAAAGAGCCAGGGTCTAAAAAGAGGCCAAAAGAGGGCGAGGGAGAGAATTCACGACAAGACGACTAACTGAGTAAAGTCTCCAGAGCATTGAAGAGAGGGCGGGTATATCTTTAACATTTTGTGATCGTTTCTGATACAAGTTATTTTTAAACTCTCTGGCTGTGTTTTTGGATGTGATGTCAGATCAGACAGGACAATACAAGGCTGGCTAACTAGTGCATACTGGGCTTCAGTGTCTTAGCGCCCTGTGATCAGCAGATCACCCCGCTTTTGCTAGGCGCCAGCCAGTATGTCTGAAACAAACCAATGTAACATTGCATAAATCAGTCACCAACAACCAACAACCAACACTTCTATAATGGCAACCCCAAATCTGTCCGTGAGCTTCACCAACTCTCCTCTCTCATCATCTCACATACGTACCAAGTCGCTAAACAATGGATTACGGACCGCGACCACCAAACAGGCAAAAGATGGAGAAGTGGTGGAACGAGCGTTGCGAAGCTCAAGTCAAACAGCTTCCAATTCTACCTAACCCTCGATCCCGCGCTTTGACGCCGAGTCTGACTCCAGGCGATGATAGTATATCCAGTTCAGCACCCATACCACTCTACCAAGAGTCCTGTTTCTGGCTCAAGGTTCCACCCAATATCCGAAGAGATATTCTGCGACTTGCCTTTGGAGATACACGTCTTCATATTTACCTGCATTATCACCATCGCAATGCCCCCCCAGACCCAGGCTCCAAATATCACTGCAGATTAGTTACAGAGCCCGAGAGTTGGGGCAACAAGCGCTTTCCAGTGACCGATCAAAGCCAGGCAGAGGGATGGCAGTGGCGGGGCTCTAGATGCCATCGTTATCCCCCCAACATGGCGAAAGACCCAGGCCCAATGACTCACCGTGGCTTGAAAGGCCCGTGGGATGACTACTGCTGTAATGGCGGTGATCCGGATATCTGTGAAGCTTGGAGGGACGAAGAAGGCTCTTCTGCGTGCAATATCGGGGTCATGGGTTGGCTCTTATCATGTAGGCAGAAGTAAGCGGCGATCTCATTTGTTCTGTAACCTATCATTTGTTATAGCGCTGACAGATAACCGCAGCTACATGGAGACGATTGAAGTCTTGTACTCCACCAACACGCTGATGCTGGGTGAAGTATGCATGGTCGAGCATCTTCCCTTCCTTATTCCCCCTCAGCGATTTGAGATGATGACTTCTCTGGAAATCACCTGGTCGCTGAAAACACACTACACCGTCAATCAGGACTACGACGATATGGACGAGAGTCACCTGAAACTTGTATTTGATCTTCTATCACCTTCGAAATTCCCTGCGCTCCGTCGACTTTACATATGGTTCGCCAAAGACCGGCCATGTTGGCTTAGTATCAATGGTGTTGAGACATATCAGAAAATCATCTTGGAGCAATTGGACCTTTTTGTAAAGGAAAGAACCAATCTACAAGAATGCGGATTTGCTCTCCCTCGATGCTTCTTCAAAAGGATAGTCGCTGCTGCTAGAGGTATTACTCTAGACAAAGTGGAAGAATGGGAACTGCTTCCCGTAGTTCCTCCTCATGGACAAGTCTGGCGAGATGTTAATGGAGAAATGACTGTTTTACAGTTGCCATACGTAGACAGCTATCCAAAAGCTCCATATCACATCCCCGTGAGGGATGTTCAGGTTGCAGGATATTGGATCCTCGAATCGTCTTACGACGATCTGCCTACTTATCGCAGGACTAGCCCTCCTCCTCCATGTTTTTATCCCGCCAGCAATCCACCATACCACCATGGAGCCTTACACCGCGATCGATCACGAGACAATTCTCGGTCACCACCGTACAGTCCTAGGTCGCCACGTTACAGTCCTTTGTCTCCCGGATTCAGTCCCAGATCACCGGCCGGCTCCTATCAACCTGGTGTCTTTGATATAGATCATACATAGAAGTCAACAACGGAATACTTGCTTCAATGGGCTTATCTACCTACCAAGTACTCAAATCATCTTTTGCGTAGACAAATTCACGATTTTGGCAACAACCTCTTCATCTTGAGTATTGATATCTATTAATCTTCTTCTAGAAGCCAAAAGTAATAACGATCTCCTGTTGGAATAATAACGGTTCTGCGTCATGACTCATGGATGAGCAGACTTTCAAGCATTCCCTTGTGTTCCAGAGCTGCCAGCATTGCGAGAGATTTCCTTATAAACAGATTCCCATATCTCGGGTTCAACTCCATGTACTTGTCGAAGAATTTCTTGACGTGATTCGTCTCCCCACACCATTTGCAGGTATCTTGGCCTGGCTCCTGAAGGTCGTGGCAAAGTTTGCATCTTCCTTTCCAGCGCCTTTGCTCAAAAATACACTTGTTGCACTGGTAGTTCTTCTGGGTACCCAGTTTCGAGGTGGGTTGGGGGCATGACATGCATTTTCCAACCTCAAGCCGTTCCTCTACATTTGAGCTACACCAGAGGCACGTTTCAAAATCCTTTGGCGTTTCCCTCATTTTGCATTTGTGGCAGACACCTTCCAAGATAACAACATCCTTTTACTCAGCGCTGAGAAGATCTCTGCTCTGATGAGTGGCATAGCTGGTGAGTTCGCAGTAACGGCAGAAGATTGCTGCGCCGAAGGTTGGGGCGGCACATATCACGCACCACCCAGAAGGTCTAGGTTCTTCGAATCCCGGACCAACAGAATTGAATGAAATATGGCGAGGAGTTTTGGTTTGCTTCTGCCAGCAGACTTGGCATCTCAAACTGAACCGGGAGTCTATCTTGGTTCCACAGCCAAGGCAATGTGTACCGCCTTCACAACAGATGGATTCCTGTGCCTTGGTTTTCATGTTCTCGGTATGAATTGATAGAGTCCGATGTTGATCAATGCTAAAGCTGTGCTGGAATCGATGGTGACGTCGGAATCTGTTATGATTTGTAGCAAAATCGCTGCAACAAGCACGGAGTTATATAGCTCATAATGGACGTTTTTCTACCCACCTTTGACCTCAAGTCAACGATCACAGCCGAATAGAAAGCTCGTGAAGTGTCATTGACTTAGTGAGGTTAGTGAGGAACTTTCCTGTGGATTGATCTACGTTCACTGCAGCGCCAGCCTGGAACGCAAACCCAAGTACCATTTGGACTCATTGCCTGGACTGTGACTCGGATAATGCAAGCATTGATTCATTATGGCATTCCCCGTGTATCAGATCTCTTTAGGAAGACATGCCTGATTAAAAACCATTGGCGATGGTGCTCAGTGATTGTTTTTGGGATGCGTGTAAGCACTTCAAGGGCATTCACCAACACTCAGTAGACTCGGGTATGAGAGTAGTCCTGGATTGGCGGCCACGCTCAAGGTCGAGGGAACTCTATGATCAAATGTGCCACTCTGTTGACCCTCTATCTAGAATACGGTCGCCCCTCCGTCTACGACAATATCCGTTCCGTTCATGTAAGATCCCGCAGAGCTTGCCAACAGCACCACCGCACCTGTCAACTCGCAAGGAGCGCCCATACGGCCACTCGGATTCCTCTCCGCCCAAATCTTACGATGCCCAGCTATTCCGTCGCCCTCATTCAAGATGGTGTCCATATACCCCGGACTGATAGTGTTGGTGCGAATGCCATAGCGAGCCCACTCCGCAGCCAGACAGTTCTTGAGCGTCAGTAAGGCTGCTTTGCTGACATTATAAGCCGCTTGGGGTTGGGGGTAGTTAACACGGTGTGCTGAGATGGAAGACGTGAAGGTGATTGATCCTCCAGTGCCTTGCTTGACCATCTGACGGGCTACAGCCTGTCCACAAATGAAGGAACTAGTCGTGTTGATGTCAATGACCTTGCGCCATTGAGATACGGGCATTTCCAACGTCTCAACGCATCCAACGACACCGACAAAGCAGACGAGACCGTCGACTGAGCCGAGAGTCGCCACTGTCTCTTCAAGGGCGTCTTGTACTGCCTTTTCATCTGTCACATCGACCTTCATTGTCATGATTTTTGCATGGGGGAAGCGTGCTTGAAGAGATGCGACTTCCTCTTTGGCTTGTGCTGGATTGACGTCGAGGATTGCAAGACCTTCAAGTCCATGTTCCAAGAGAGCGTTGCATGAAGCAAGTCCAAGGGTTCCTGTACCCCCAGTAACGATGAAGTTGCCACGTACTGAGAATCGCTCTTTCGCTGCAGTGGCTGGATCAACGGCGCTTCTGTTTCTTGGTGGTGCAGTCAAAGACGATGCTGAGCCGTTGCTGAGGATCATGGAGGGGACTGCTCTCGCAGTGAGCGCGTCCCTATCAGGAATCTCTGTAACACCAGGAGCCATTCTGATTGTGTGTATGAATTGAAGAGCCAGGGAAAGGTGATAGAATGAGTATGGGTATGGTTGATCTGATTCTGTGATGTTACCACGAAATTCACCTTTATAGCCCGGAGCAAGCGCCCCACGTACGATGCTTCATCGGAGTACTGTCACCCGAAACGCTACAAAGGCTGTGCATACAACGAGGAGACGAGGTCGGTCTAATAGTAACTACAAGGTTTTCTTTTCTTCTACTGAATATTTTGCAATCTTCCAACTTCTCTATCGTCTCATTTCTCCGACTTTTTCCAGCCCATGACCGAAATGGAAGATATCTACGCACAACTTGAGCGACGCGCGCTGAGCCTTCTCCAGCAATTACACCAAAAATCCTCAGATGCCAGGGCCATCATTATTCTGGCAGGCCCTCCTGGATCCGGAAAGTCAACTATCGCTTCTCAAGTCGTCCATAGGATCAGTTCCCACCACCGAACTCCGATAGCAAAAGTTCTTCCAATGGATGGATACCATTACTCCCGCTCGCATCTCGACAGCCTCCCAAACCACGTCGAAGCTCATGCACGAAGGGGCGTACATTGGACATTTGACGGTCAAGCGGTTCTTGACATGGTCAAGCAATTACACGCTTCGCGAGAGAGCCCATTCACTGCGCTGTACATGCCGAGCTTCGATCATGAGATAAAAGATCCCGTTCCTGATGCCATTGAGATAAGCCCAGATGTCAAGATTGTTTTGGTGGAAGGCAATTGGCTCTTGTACAATGAGCAACCTTGGAATCAGATTGTCAATTATGCAGACGAAACTTGGTTCGTTGATGTCGAGCCTCAATTGGCATTACAAAGAGTTGCGAAAAGGCATGTTGCATGCGGCATTGAGAGGACACTGAAGGCGGCGATGGATAGAGCAAGGAACAACGACATGAAGAATGGAGGGGAAATCCGGCGTTGTCTGATTCAGCCGAACATCATCGTCAAAAGTGTTGAAGACGCGTGAGCTACTCTAGTTGCGTCGAGTCAATAAGACTAAAGTTTGCCCTCAATAAGTTCATGAGGCTAAATGGTCAATCTCTAGCTTCTGATCACCCCCATATTTGTCGGTCTCCAGGCGTCCGAAGGTGGTTACTCCGCACTTGGTGGCTGTTACGTGTGTCGGCCAACAGTGCTCCGATGAATGAATGACGCTAGTTTGAACCTTGCCCTCATGATAACTCCCCCTTCTCTTCGTAACAACGCGTGCATATGCGAGACTAAAGATGGGTCGTCCTCCGATGCACGGTTCTTCGAGCCAACTTCGAGCTTGTCTCAATTGCCAGAAGCGCAAAAGCCGATGCCAACCTAGCGTCAATGGCCCTGGGCCTTGCTCTTACTGCGGCCGCGCGGGCAAGGACTGCAGTTTCGTGAACCCACCTGATCGGACACGGCTTACGCGGAAGAATCTCGATGCGATTGAGCTGCGCTGTGATAGGCTTGAGGCTCTAATTCGGTCGCTGCATCCTGATATGGACATTGATGTTGCACTCACTAATCTAGAGTCTGGTCAAGAGGTCATCAAACGAACTGAGCCAGAGTCGGACGATGACTCTCCTGAGCATAAGGAGCCAACACATGAGTATGAGTGGAGTGAACCGTCATTACCACCAGATTTCGACAGTCAAAACGATGAAGCTGCGGCTATGGATGGTATGGCTACGCTGAACAGCCTTGATGCTGGATACTTAGGTATGTCAACCCATCCATCATTCCATCTCACCATCACATCACATTGTTCGGAATCTAACTCCCACCAGGCAGTAGTTCAGGTGCAAACCTTCTCCAAGAAATAGCATCGATGCTTCCAGAGCTGGCAGCGTCAAATTCCCCTGCCACAAGTCATGGAAAATCTCCCAGCCAGACGCACAAGTCCAAACCGTCACTGGATCCGCCGAATCTAGCAAACGAATCGTTAACCAACTATTTCATCGATGCTTACTTCTTATTCTATAATGTCTCATATCCAATTCTCCACGAACGATCATTCCGCCAGAAACTTGCCGCTCGGGGCATGCGACGTGGCAAGTCATCATGGAACATCATCTACTACCTTGTGTTAGCCATCGGGCACTGGATATCAACGTCAGATAAGCACCACGCAGGGTCGCGATTCTATACAGCTGCGAGGAACTCGTTGTCAATTCACATGCTAGAGTCTGGGACACTTGAAACCTTGCAAGCGCTTCTTCTGATGAGCAATTATTTGCAAAAGATGGACAAGCCAAACACAGGCTATCAGTTCACAGGTATCGCGTACAAGATGGCACTTGGACTTGGAATGCATCGAGGATCGCCGAAATTGCAAGACAATGTTGGGCTTGAAAGGAGGAGGCAGTTGTTCTGGGTCCTTTACTGCTTCGATAGCGGGTTCAATATCACAACCGGGAGACCACCATATGCGCAGGAAGGCATCATTGATACTGCACTGCCAAGAAATATCGACGACAAGGTAGCTGGGCTTTGTTCATTTTTTCCGCAAAGAAACGTTGATCGTGATATACTAATAACAGCAGGACCTCGAGCCTACCATGCCAGTTCCACCTGAAGCCGACACACCAACGACACTATCTGCCATCATCGCACAAGCAGAGCTTGCTAAACACGCAAATTCTCTCTATCTAGAGTATCTGACAGCGAAGACATCCAACACAAAGGTCGAGTACCAAGTCGCCGAGACACTAGAACGGACCCTCACCAATTGGCGGCAAAGACTGCCACAATACTTCACTTCTGCAGACGTCCCAGTATGGTTCGCTGGTCCACGGGCTGTTGTTTTATGGAAAGAACAGAATTTGCGCATTCTTCTTTGGCGCGGAAGCAAACGAAACCATCCATATCTGCCGAACAAGACCGATGCGGAGACACGCTGTCTTGATGCTGCCATGCAAAGCATCAACGATATAACATCTTTCTGCAGTACAAATGAAGGTATTTTGCATCTGGGCATTGTCTGGTATGCCACATATTTCTTGTTCCAAGCCGCTCTTGTTCTTGAAGCGAGCTATCTAGACCGCGAGGCCCAGGATAAACTAGATAACGAGACGGCTGATTGGCGATTGATGGTCCACAAGGCGCAGAGTTGTCTAGTAACTTTCTCATCGAGAAGTAGATCTGCTAAGCGATGCTTGGAGGTTTTGGAACTCATAACAGAAGAGCAGAAACGGCAGCGAACACTCGGCGAACTGTTCTCACAGTGCCGGAGCTTGTTGAAGAAGTACCAGCCACGCTGCAGCCCCCAGCAGATGCCGCTGAGGCACCGCTTCCACCGGCTGATCTACAGACTTTCGGGGACGGGAATCTCTCCATGGGGACGTGGACACTGAACGATGATGGATCAGATCCTACGATGAGGATGATCTTGGATAACACCCCATGGGGCTACCTTGATAATGCACCCATGGATAACCTGTTCAACGACTGGTTTCCTCAAGATAGTTTTGAACAATGATATTTTGGGAAATCCCTTTATCTCGACATTCCTGGATACTAAGGTAGTACATAACCACCATCGATGATGATGTCTGACCCTGTGGTATAAGTGGAAGCATCACTGGCCAAATACAAATACAAGCCCTTGATTTCCTTCACATGCCCCTGTCTGCCGAGGACCGACATGCGATAAGCTTCGTTGAGTGCTAGTGGACCAGCTCCCATCTTGGTATCGAAGAAACCTGGCGACACGATGTTGACGCGGGCGAACTCTCTCCACTCGCGGGCTAACGACTTGCCAAAATGTGTCACGAATGCTTTGGTGCCATTGTAAATAGGTTGGTCCACAGGAACATTGACGATGTGTGCGCTCATGCTAGAAGTGATGATAAGAACACCGCTGCCTTGTTGCTTGAAGACCTCGCCGACGTATTTGGCGCAGTAGACAACGCCGTTGACTGAGGGGGTTAGATGGGCATTCGGCAGGGGACAAGAGATGGACTTGACATACCGTTCACGGACATTTGCTTGTCGAATTCGGGGAGAGTCTGTTCCAGGATCGGCTTGCTGATAGCCATTCCAGCATTGGCAACGAAAACGTCTATTCTGCCAAAATCTTCTACAACCTTCTTTACCGTCTTTTGTACAGACTCAGCGTCGGATACTGTCGTAATGTCAAATTCAGGTTCTCATGTTTTAATGCGGCGCCATAAACATACCGTCGACTTTGTATGCAGCAGTCTTGACCTTGTGCTTAGTCCCAAGATCCTGGGCTCTTTGGATGGCTACATCGTTCCTGAAAGATTGTCAGTCATTGAGTAGGAGTCTTGAGATGAGCAGGATGACTTACGAATTGTACCATAATACGACATGAGCGTTGGCCTCAGCCATTCCCTCCGCGACAGCGTAGCCAATACCGTCAGCACCACCAGTCACGACAACTACCTTGCCAGTCATCTTGAATTGCTCCAAGACATTGGTAGGGGTGTCGGGAAAGGGTCTAGGGAAGCCATCCCGTAGGACGGTACAGTCGGATTCGTTCATAGACATTTTAGTGGCGATCTTGCAATTTGGTGTATAACGAGGATTGGCCATATTCTCAATGACGGTGAGAATATTTATAGTGTTGTTGGTAATTTGTTGGTCTCCATCATTGTCGGGGTTTTGTCGACCGATACGAGCACAATTGCGTAACTGACTCGCCCTCGTGGCTGGCTTAGGCGGGGTCACGGCTCACTGTGGCCGACGCCATTAAGAGGCCAGTAAATGCCGTGATTGGGCGCTTTAGTTCCGTGGAACTGGTCATTCAGTGACCACAAATTAGCTGCTAGAATCTAGAACTGCGAGTCGGAGTTTGCCCTACTTTTGTGATCATGTGTATTGTCAGGGAGTTAGGGGTCGGGGCAAGCGGCGGACAGCATGGTGAGGAGCGATACGTTATTATGTAGTTGAATCGAATCCGGGAAAGGTTTGTAGTAACAGCAACGGCTCACAACACTGCAGGCGTCAGGACAAAAGAAGAGAAGCAGAAAGTGAGAGTAGGCAGACTCTTTGGGCCAGTCCGTCTTCATCACCAGGCTCGTCGGAGTATCCCTTTTGGCTGAAGGGTCTCACAGTTGGCCATCACCATTGTTTCAATAGAACCTACAATACCTTTAGTCGTGGTTCTAGCTCCCCAAACACTGGAACTGAAGTTGGTCTTAGCCCTTGAGAACCTTTCGACCGATCCCACTAGTCTGGGACCTAATCTCGAAGAGGGCATTCCCCGCGGGGAAGATCTGGGGTCTGGAACTCCCCCGGAGTTCAGTGGACCGTAGGACTATGGATGGGCATTTCTTTGCTTCACAGGTTTCCTTAACTATTTAATCGACTAGATCCTCTTTTACTGGACTCATTATTCCATCAGAACAATCTCAATCTCGAAAGTGTCCCTATTCGCCCAGACTACAACTGCAGCAACATGACTTCTAAAGATTCGGAGAAACCAACTGTTGTCCACGACCCAGAACCAATCGACCTCTTTACCAAGGAGTCACTGAGCATGGATAACCAAGTCTACGAGACCAAGTTTGCGTGTAGGTCCTCACGAACCTGAATATCTTTATGGCCACTGACTAACAGTCTATTAGCCCTTGGACGATGGGCAGTTGTCAAGACCTTTTGGAAGGCTCTCCTTTTCTGTATGATCTTGAATTGGGCAGCCCTGAACGATGGCGTAAGCTTGATTCTCTGCTAATTCACTGTCTATCTCTGCTAACAATATCCTGCAGTTCCAGCAGCAGATCCCCGGTAACGTTATTCCGATGCTAGCCTTCATCAACACCATGTCCGATACCACCATCAACGGCAAGCCGGCCGTCAGCGCTCGAGTTGTCTCCTACTGGCAGGGTTTTGCTGAGATGTCCAAGACTCTCGGCATGTTCACTGGTGGTTACTTTGCCGATAGATTCGGTAGAAAGTTGGTCTTTGGACTTGCTCGGCTCTGTCAATATGCTGACTAGTTCACCAGGAAGGCTCTTTGCGGTGCGATCGTTATACTTCTTGGAGGCTCTGTTGCCGAGATCACAGCTTCGGGCTGGAAGAGTTGGCTCGGAGCTGCTGTTCTCGTCCGGCTCGGTGTTGGACTTGCACAGTCGATTCTCATCACCTACGTGTCAGAGCTCACACCTTTCCAGATTCGAGGTCTGATGATTGGCGCCTATCAGCTCTGCCTTGGCTTCGGACAGCTCATCAGCGCAATTGCAACACAGCTCATTACTATCCATCAGCCGACCAAATGGAGACCTCTGATTGCCACTGAGTTCATTTTTACTGGAGTATGTATATATCGTCCAACAATTGAGAAGTTGCAAACTAACCGTCCTCTTTAAGCTTCTTATCTTGATGGTATGGCTCGTCCCCGAGTCTCATATCTACTACGCTCGCCAGGGAGAGGACGACAAGGCCAAGAAGTCTATGCTCACCCTCTACGGTAACATTGACGGGTACGATGTGGTAAGTACTGTCTCATGATCAGGCTCAGCAACCAGTGTTTATATTATTCCTTACTAGGAACATGAGTACCGTGTCATTCAGCACGGTATCGAAGCTGAGCGACAGCTGCATCTCGAGTCCAAGTCCTCGTCCTTCTTCGAGATCTTTGACAAGCATAACTGGCGAAGAACATTGGCTGGATGCATGGGTATTTGCAGTCAATGGGCTGCTGGAGCACCAATTGTGTTTTCATACTCGACAGTAAGTATTATCTGCAATCGTGTTTGTTGAACAGAGCTGACAGGTTACCAGTACTTCTTTGCTGTTGCTGGTCTGAAGGATCCCTTCCTCGTCACCATTATTACGTGAGTATATGAGTTCCGAGTCGACCGTTTTCCTTCCGCTAACAGGGTCAGCTTCGTTCTCCTCATTATCACAATCGTGTCCTCTCTAATTGCTTGCGAGTTCATTGGTCGCAGACCTCTCCTTGTCGGGTAAGTCTGAACCAGAAAGCAGACGAAGCCGATGCTGACCGATTATTTAGTGGATGTTTCGCCATGATGCTATTCAACGTCGGTCTTGGAACAACTGGTTTCTTCAAGAACCCAGCATCCGACAAGGCTGCCTTGGGATGTCTTCTCCTTTGGGTCATTTCTTATGGCTGTTCAGCTGGACCAATTGGTTTTGTTGCAGCTGGCGAAACCTCTACCCCACGCCTACGAGCCCAGACGACCTCTTTCAATTTGGGCTGCTATGGTCTTGGATTGTAAGTTAGTTTTTCCGATTCCTGCACTGATAGCTAACATATCATATTTAGTGTTGTCTTCCAATGGACCGTTTCGTACATGATCAGCCCGGATGCTGGTAACCTTGGCGTCAAGTCTGTGTTTGTCTGGGCTGGATTGTTGGTACCCACGACTGTTCTTCTGTGGTTCTTCTATCCCGAGGTCAGTGCTCGCCATATTTCTACCAAGTGACTTATACTAATATTCTTAGACCTATGGTCGAAGTTACTGGGAACTCGACGAGCTTTATGCCCGGAATATCCCTGCCTGGCGATTCAAGAATACCCCAACCTTGGTTGACGAGAGTGGTGGCAAGAACCGAGCTCTTATGTCGGGTCGAAATGACCATTCAACAAACCAGAACACCATGACTTGATCTATACAAGGGCATTCATCAAGTTAGAATGACTGGTTTTCAGTAAACCTGTCTCGGTACCAAACTGTGCCATTCGTGCTGTCTCTTGTACCAATACATGAGGTCGATGATTCTACGTCTCCTCTATTCCCTTCATGTATATATGAGTATCACGGTCAGAGCCGTCAATTTTATGCAACCTGAAACATCCACGGGAGAAGCAAAAGTGAAGTGGATGACTGAGATTCGACTGTATTGAAGATCCTGCCCTGCTCAAACCTCAACACTGCTTACCGACGAATGAGAAAGCCAGCCCATCGCCATATATGGGGAATATCAGACCCAGTGAGTAGTAGCTCCGTAGTTGCCGCCATTGGCAGGACGAAGAAAGTCACTTCGGGTGATCTTGCCATTCGCCTGTCGACGTCCCTTGATAAGGCTAGTAGAGGTAGCCTTGAAGTCTGCATCATGCCAAGATCCACCCTTCTCCCAGTTGTTACCCTTGCCCTTCACTGAGGTGAGCGTGTTCTGCTTGCTCAGGCTGCTGGAGCCGGCATTGTTGGCAGCGATGTTGTTCTCGTAGGTAGCCTTGGAAGAGCGTTGGTTGAAACCTTCCTCGCGGTTCTTCCAAGCAGTGTTGTGGATGAGAGTCCTGTCACCGGGCATGTTGTTGTCGCTGAAGCCACGGCGGTTACGGAAGGAGAAGTTGTTGCGAGCGACATGGTTGACGTTGACTCGGTTGGCTGGTGATCCACCGCCGAGCTTGATGCCAATGCCATCTCCTCTATAAGGGTTGAAGTTCCAACGGTTCACACCGTTGTCGAAGATGATATTGTCAAGGATGGTTACAGATGATTTGAACTCGTACAGATCGATACCGTCATCAGCATTCTCGTGGCTGCGAATACCACGGATGATGTTACCAGCGCCTGAGCCTTCCTTGATAGCCATACCATCAGCATTCTGGCCATTGTTGCGTGGATCAGCGTTGTTGTAGGTATCAAGATAAACGATCTCGTTGTTCGAGATGCCGTTCTGCATGTGGAAGCCAGTCTCGTAGTTGCTGTGGGTAGTCAAGCGCTCGAAGTAGTTGTTGTGTGAATCTTTCACGTAGACACCGTAAGGGCCCTTGGTGAGAGTAATGTGGATGAATCTCCAGTACTCTGCCTTCTCGACATGAAAGATACCGCGATCTTTACCAGCGAGGCTGGCGCCAAGGGCAGCAGGAGTACCAGGCATCTTGTCACCGTCAATGATGACTTCTTCATTATTGTAGGACCTGATGGTGTAGTGTTTGCTGGAGGATCCTTTCTTGGTGAAGTGGATGTTCTTGGACGGGCGATAGGTTCCCTTTCGGAGATAGATGGTGTCTCCAGCGCTGGCAGCATTAACTGCAGCCTGGATATCGGCAAGAGGGGAACTGCTAGAACCAGAACCACTGCTCGATCCGTTAGGAGCGACGAAAATGTCCCTGGCCAGGGCTGTAGGCAGCACGGCGAGTATGTACTTGAAGAGAAGCATGACAAAAGAATGTAAAAGGGGCGAGCCTAAGAAAGAGCGACAAAGAAAGTAACGAGAAGAATATCTTGGTTCAAGCTCAAATTTGGTTTCATGAGGTTTCTTCTTTCCTTTTGTAGGTCCATCTACCCATGCCTACACATGTCCTTCTGAAGCTTGGGTTTCCAGCGATGCCACTGTCATTATACACATGGAACTTGGCGCCTCGGCACTCTTGGCTATGTGTGTTGCTGGTGAAGACTACGAGTAAGAGCTCAAACCAAAGCCAAGATGCAGTAAGCCTAAATTTCCACAAATGACGGGAAATTTTCATCTTGAATCTCTATTCACTTTTCCGGCCCCAAGCCACGCGCCATACTCTACAATCGGACGTAATTCCCGTAATGGTTGTTGCGGACCCTACTGTCCCGAGTTTTGATTGAAGCCAAGATATCCAAGAAACGATTGGGCCGTGTCTGTCTGTCAAGACTCTTGGCGGGTTTGAAACTACGAGAGAAGAACTTGGCAGCTCTTGAATGCGACATTGGCTGATGATATAAACTCCACTCTAATCTCAAGGTAGCTCGTGATGTAGTTATCCATTATTGAAAGTTGATTTTGTCATGCTCAAGATAAAAATACTTCAATCCCATGAGTCAGCATGCAGTAAAATGGCCCAAGCTTGTATTCAATTACTACTATGTGTGTCTATTACAATTGTATGTACTAAAGTACCATCATAATCCACCTGTATGATCTACGATTCCAATGTTATCCTGTTCCCATTAAAATATCTCCCCATCGAATCATCCGCCTCTGTTGTGTTCCCCGGGTGGAGCATAATTATCTATCTTCGTTGCCTAGTAAGTGTAAACCTGTTCCGGCCCTAGGGCGCCATAGTCCCCGGAGCCGTAGGGGTTCGATGGTGTGACCTGCTGGCCGTTCACGTCGCTCACGCCGAACCAAGCAAGCTCTTTATCTCTCACGACCGTGATGACAGCAAAGGCAGGAGCAGGCTCGGTAACATAACCCCAAGAGATACTTAAGCTAGATCCATCAGTGCAAGGTTCGTTAGTCCAACTTTCTGTAGCAGCATTGGAGCCAGGCATGCGGATAATGGTACATCTCTCAGACTTGCCATCAGCCTCAACGATGAAGTTATAGTCACATCCACTGCCGTCTTCGCCGCAATAACGCGTGAGATTCCGGATGGCCCAAGTCTTGCCGATAACAGGCCTGGGGACAGGGTATATACCAGGCGCTGATTGGGTACCGTTGGTCGGGACGGGAAAGGAGGGGTGGGTTGTGGTTGAAGTCGTAGTGTAGGTGACATGAGCTGAAACGCAAACTTCTGGGTGAGCTGGGCTGCATCCTCCAGGGACAATAGGGATCGGGGTGAAGGTCGGAGGAAGTCCCGTATGATAAGGAGGTGGGCATGATCCAGGGTGAGCAGGATTGCAGCCTCCTGGAATACCAGGGATTGGAGTGAAGGTCTCAATGGGAACTGTATCGTTCTTGCTGGCAGATGCAATCTCTGTTTTGGTGGGCTGCGCGAGAGATGCCGTGGCAGAAGAACAATACTCGCGAATTCGTGCGCTATCTTCACCAACGCAAGCTGTCAGGGTGCAAGAGCATGCTACTTCTGGTATTCCAGCCGCGATGCAAGTGTTGTAAGCCTTCTCACATTCATCGTAGGATGTAAGTGGAAGGGCCAATACGGCTGAGACGAGAGTCAGGAGTGAGACGAGCTTATTCATGACTGGGAAAGAGAGGGGGCTGAAGTTGGACAATTAGGTAGGTAATGAAGTGTGAAGATTGAGATTATGTTTGTTCTCTGTTGTGCTGTAATGTCGTCGATTGGTGATGTCTCAATGTCAAACGACATGTCTCGGAGGTTATATAGTCGCATGGGGGAAGGGAGAGCATTGATTCTGTTATCATCCCAACCTCCTTCTAACTGTGCACTTTTCTCCCATGACATAGCGCAAAGTTTGAGCCAGAAAGGGCTCTCTGTCAAAACCTCCACTCTTCAAATGGTTTGCCAACGTTGAGACGGTAGACTCATAGATTTGACATCATAATCGCACTACAGAAGCCCCAGCCACTATCATTTTCACGAGTTTACCTCTTTTACAGCTGAACTACTGCCGAGCAACCGCTCATTTGCAAGGCCAGCTGCCCATGCCAACCTCCGATTTACACAACGGCTCCGCTAACACGAAAGGTTCATAGAAGGTCTAGAGCGAATGCAGCAAAGACGGTATTCTTACTGGCAAGCGAGAAAAGTCTAATTGACGCTCAACGAATCAGATTGGCGTGCCGTGCATATAGCACGTTGTGGAAAGGGATAACGCAAACCTTAAATCGATGATTGCCAACTTCTGGAATGTGATTGATATAATACAAGATGTGATCTTACTGTTTATCTATTGCTAGCTCTTTCTTTCGTTGGAAGATCATAGCTGGGAGGCAAGCCGAAGCCTTGGCTATGTCTTCGGCCGCTATTCTCTCTATTATACTGTAACTGACCATTTCTTGGCAAGCCATTCAGTAACGAAATATGTCGATTGATTACCATTTTCCTATTATACCTCTCTATCTTTATTACTTTTATGGCCGTAGTATGTTCGCGTCGTATAGACTTTTGCTCAAACCATGGCTGAAGGTTTCTGCCTCTTCCTGCTGGATAGATGCTGTTGCGCCGCTTAGATTCCAAACATACTACTAAAGCACATTCTAGTAAAGTTGAAAACATTTTGCTGATCGTCTTCGTAGTGAGCTACCACGTAGCTGGCATTGTTGGGGCGTTGGAAGCCATAACTAATGGTGCCATTATATGGACCGTCAACAATATCATGATGCTCGGTCTTGTCGAATTTGCCGCGCAAGCACGCCAACAGATCAGCCTGTATACCTGGACCGCTTGTGAACTTTCCGCAGGGAGTCTTGCGAGTCTCAATGCATGCGATGACAATCACGGCAATTCCAAAGCCCAACAGAACGCCGGTGTAGAATTTGTACCAGGTGGACGATATGCAAGGCAAGACAGTAGACTTCGCTCCTTTGATGCCCATGTACCAGCTTGTTATTAGGGCAGTCATCCCGATCACGCCTAGGTAGAAGATAATCACTACAAAAGTCGTCGTAGTGTAGAAAGTGTCTCCTTGTCGTTGTGGAGCCATGAACGACAGTGCCAATCCCAGGAGAGCGAGGAGCACCAAAACATAAGTGCATCGAAATGTTCTGCTACCCCAAAACGCGGAGTTATGAAATCTTTGGGGTTCAGTCGTCGCAGGATTGGCAGCCAATATCTCGAATGATGTCGTGCTGTAGCCGATGGGTTGTGGAGAACCAGCAGGGATGTCCTCCATCGAGGCGAATGAGAACTCGTCCGTAAGCCACAGACAACTGCACAGCCTCAGCAATCCGAAAAGTGCAATTGGAAAGAAAATGATATCGACAGCCATCAATACTGTGAAGCTGGGGGCAGAAGGGTCAATTTGACTGCCCAGTAGCAGGATTATGGCCTGCATGCCTTGAACGCTAACAATGAGAGTCTTGATCGCGTCTCTTGATAACAAGGTAACCCTGTCTCCATCAGGCAGTTGAACACAACGCGGTCGGCTGTACGCGATCATCTCTTCAGATCCATCCCAGCCTTGGTCAGTCCAAAACAAGGCATTACTGGCAGCGAGATCAAATCTATCCCAGTTCTTTGCCCGAATGCGACGGTCGGTAATTGCTCCGTATCGCCAGAGAATGGAAGTTGGGTTGTAGTGGCATATTCGTTCGTGCCAAGGTGGTCGACTCAGAGAAAGATAAGTCGGTGAAGGCGCACCGACGAGAACATGCGCAATGAGCGGAGCTAAACACAGAGTGAGAAGAGTGATCCAGTCAGAAACGGCGATCTCTTGGCTTTGGTACAAGAGGGGATTAATAAACACGGTCATCCTTGGTCTCTCCAGATGGCTTTGAACATCAACTTCGGTTTGTGGTTAAGGACAATGAAGAAGGCTTAGGAATGAGAAATTGCCCTGAACATAAGAACTATAAAAAGAAGGTCATATTGAAGGAGAGAATCGTAGAGACAGCTCCACTCACGCTGACATTTAAAACATAGTGCTGACAGGAACAAGATTACAAGACCCTGATGCTGACAGGCTGTTATTGTTAAACCTGCAGGGTACTTAGAGATGTATTTCTAAGAAAGGAGCTCTGGTTTCTAAAAATAAAAAGGTTATATAATATACTACCTGTCTTTTTTATATGAACTAAAAAAGTAAAAATTACTTTAATTAATTTAATTTATAAATAGTTTAATAATTAAATTTTAAAGCTATATAAATTATATAATTATAATTATTAAAAATAAATTATAAATTACTTTTTTAATAAAATATTTAAAAATATTTTTTTTATTAAAAAGATTTATTTTTTAAATATACTTAATAATTATTATTTTTTTTTAAAATAATTTAATATTATAAAAGTATTTATAAAATATATTTATAAATTAAAAAAAAGTTATTAATTTATTAAATTATAATAATAACTTAATAATAAGGCTAATTAGCCTTTTATATAACCCTATAACCCTTTTAATTTTATTATAAAAGCTTTTTAACTTAAAATCCTATTTCTTTAAACTTTAATAAAATAATATTATAATATTTACTTAAGTTTATTATTAATTACTTATATTAATTTTAAAGCTTTTATTTAAATTATTTAAATATAATAATTAACTTATAAGAAACTATTATAATTAATATTAAGTTTAATAAATTAATAATAAATTATATAAAAACTATTAATAATTTTATTTAAATTTTTTATAAAAAGTTATTTTAATTTATAATATATTTAATTAATTATTTTATTAATATAAATTATATTATTACTTTAAAAAAGAGAATTTAATAATTAAAAATAAAACTTATTTTTTAATAATAAAAAAAAAATTAACTTAAAATCTTAAATAACTATTTTTAATATTAAAGATATTAATTATATTTTTAATAATATTTTATTAAATTATTATTAATTTTATATTAATTTTTATTTTTATTTTTATTTTTTTTTAAAAAAAAAAGTAAAGCTAAAGTAAAGAATATTATTATTTTTAAATATTTAATTATATTTTAAAAATAAAATAAATAACTTAATAATATAAATTAAAGCTTTTAAGAAATAATCTTTTATTTCTATAAATATTAAAAAGAATTATTAAATTTTTATAATAATATAATTAAAAAGTACTTAATAATAATTAAGTTAGTTTTTTTAATATTTTTATAAGTCTTTTATTTTTATTAAAAATTACTTTTTATATAAATTAAATACTATAATATAAATTTATTAATATTATATTAAATTACTTTTAATATTTAAAAATATTATAGCTTTTTGAAGAAATATTAATTTTATAAAAATTAAAAAAAAATCTATTTCTTTTAAATATTTAATCTTAAAACCTTACTATTAACTTATCTTTATCTTTATATTAATAATAAAACCCTCTTTATAATAATAACTTATTTAATTATATTATAAAGCTACTTTTTATATATATTTAAGTTTAGGTATATAAAAGTAATAAAAAAAGCTATTTAATTTAATTAAAAAAAAAGACTTTCCTTTAAGACCTTTTTTAAGTCTTTAAGAATTAATACTTTATAATTAATTTAACTTAAATTTATTTAATTAAAATAGCCCATATATTAAATTAATTTAATTAAACTATAATAAAAAATAGCTATTTTAATAAAGTTAAATTAGTATTTTAATAAAAAGTTCTTTTTAATAATAGTTATTATTATATAAATCTCTTTTAGATCTTTTTTATTAATTACTTATAAGATAGGCCTAATAGCTATATTAAAGTTATAGCTAGTTATATAGTAAGCCTAATTATATAGTTATAGGCTATTTTATATAAGTATTATATTAATAGCTATAATTAATATTAATAACTATAATTAATAAGTTAAGGAATATACTTTATAATAAGTATATTAAGCCTAGTATTCTTTTAATAAAGGTAAAGAAAGAAGGTTAATATAATTATTAAAGAGCAGTATTTATATTACTTAATTAAGGTAATAATTATACTATTTAAAGTAAATAAACCTTAATTAATATTAACTTTTATAATACTAGCTTATTATAGGGGCCTTATTATTTAAGCTTTTAATTAAAAAGCTAAAAGCTCAATAGCTTTATATAAGGCTAATAGTACTTAAAAAAAAAAAAAAAAAGAATATTAATTATTAACTTTTTTTAATAATCTTTTAAAGTAATTATTATAAGTATAAAACTAAAATTATTAATTATTAAGTTTATCTTTATATTTATTAATTTATTATAAGTATTTAATATATTCTTTTAATACTTTATTTAAAATATAATATTTATTATAAATAAATAGTATTTATTATTTTTTATATTTCTTTTATTATTTTATTTCTTTTTTTTATTTCTTTTTAATTATTAATAAATTAAACTTCTTTTTTTAATATTTAATAAATTTATTTAAATATATTAGTTTTTTATTATTATTAAAAGTTATCTTTATAATAATTTTAATAGCTTATATAAATTAATATTTTCTTTTTAAATTAAATTCTAAAAGTTATATTTATATTTTATTAATTTTTATATTAAAAATAAATTATTAATTAATAGTATTAATATATTTATAATTAATTTTTTTATTTTTATTTATTATTATTATTATTATTATTACCTTATATAAGGCTATTAAGCTTCTAGCTTTTTAATTAAAGGCTTAAATAATAAGGCCCCTATAATAGGCTAGTATTATAAAAGTTAATATTAATTAAAGTTTATCTACCTTAAGTAATATAATTACTACCTTAACTAAATAATATAAATACTACTTACCCCTTAGTAGCTATATTAACCTTCTTCCTTTACCTTACCTAAAAGACTACGATAATACTAAGCCTAGTATACCTATTATAAAGTATATTCTATAACCTATTAGTTATAGTTATTAATATTAATTATAGCTACTAATATAATACTTATATAAAATAGCCTATAACTATATAATTAGGCTTACTATATAACTAGCTATAACTTTAATATAGCTATTAGGCCTATCTTATAAGTAATTAATAAAAAAGATCTAAAAGAGATTTATATAATAATAACTATTATTAAAAAGAACTTTTTATTAAAATACTAATTTAACTTTATTAAAATAGCTATTTTTTATTATAGTTTAATTAAATTAATTTAATATATGGGCTATTTTAATTAAATAAATTTAAGTTAAATTAATTATAAAGTATTAATTCTTAAAGACTTAAAAAAGGTCTTAAAGGAAAGTCTTTTTTTTTAATTAAATTAAATAGCTTTTTTTATTACTTTTATATACCTAAACTTAAATATATATAAAAAGTAGCTTTATAATATAGCTAAAAGGGTTATTATTATAAAAGGGGTCTTATTATTAATATAAGGATAAAAGTAAAGTAATAGTAAAGTTATATTAAGATATATTAGACTTAAGATAGATAGAGAGATTAAGTTAAGCCTACTAGAGGAAGAGGGATACCTTATAGACTAAAGGTTCTATTAATATTAAAATTAAAAGAATTTAATTAACTTTTATATAAGTTAATTAGTAAAAGTTAAATTAACCTCTATTAATTAAATATATATATTAAAGTATATAACTAATTTACTTTATATTTAAGAACTATATATAAAGTAAAATTAGTAAAGAAATAGTAATTTATATTATAATTAATATTTTTATAATATATTATTATAAAGTTTAATTTATATTAAAAAGTTAAAATATCTTTATAATAATATATAAGATATAGCTAATAAGGTCTTATATAATAAAATAATATAATATAATATTTATTTTTTAATATATTATAATATTATATATTATATATTATATTAAAAAAATATAATAACCTTAAAATTAAGTCTTAAAGTTATATAATACTATTACCTTTAACTTTATAATTTAATTAAATAAGTAGCCTTAATTTATAAATATAAAAAGATATTTCTTTTAATTTTAATAAATTAAATACTTTTTTTATTATTACTTAATTAAAGTAATTACTACTAAAGCTTTAACTTAAATAAATTATTATAAAATATATTAAAAACCTTATATTTTATTATAAGATATATTATTATATAATTAATATTAATAATTATTAATTTAGCTATAACTATTTAATTAAAGTAATTAATACTTATATATCTAGTCTTTTAATAGATATTAATAAGCTTAAGCTTAATATTATATTAATCCTTTAATCTTTTTTAAGATATTATAAAATTATAAAAAAATACTTATTATATATTAATAAATTTCCTAAGTATTAATTAGCTATATTTACCTTTAATTTATATTCCTTATACTATACTATATTACCTTATAACCTAATCTAATCTATTACTAACCTGCTAAGCTAGCTTTAATCTACTAATATTTATAGTTTTTCCCTTAATACTAAAACCTTTATTTCCTAATTTACCTTTTTTCCTTTCTTTTCCCTCTCACTTCCCTTACTTTACTTTATAATAGCCCTTAATTCTTATAATATAATATTCACTTAATTAATTCGATTTCTATAACTATGTATTTTAACTTTATAAACTACTCCTAGTATTAGCTATTACTACTACTAGATCTAATACTAGTAATAAAAACCTGCTATTACTTTAAGAGGTATTAACTCTTCTTTAAGTATTCTATGATATCTTCTAGGGCCTTTATCTAGTCTATAATATACCTAATAAGGTCTTAGTCCTTATCTTCTTCTTCTTTATTTTCTTTTTTATCTTCTTTTTTATTTTCTTTTTTATTTTCTTTTTTATCTTTTTCTTTATCTTCTTCTTTATCTTCTTCCTTAATACTAATACTAAGAAGTTATATATAATAATTAAAGATTATAAGATTAATTTACTATATTAGTAATAGCTTATTAATATATAGTAAGTGCTTTCTTATTATTTTATAATACCTTAAGAAGGATTATAGGATAATAATATACTTAATTAGGAGCTTAAAGATATTTATTAGTAGCTTATTTATATCGGCATTAACTGCTATAATAGGATAGTTATAGCAATTAATAGTAATTATATAACAGTATATCTTATAATAGGATATAGGGTTTTTAGCCTATTTTAAGATAGTCTATTTAGGTTAGAGCCTTAGTAGTAATTACCTTAACTAGGTAATAATAAGAAGGCATTTAACCTACTAAAGCTAGGGGAAATATCTTTTTATACTTATAAATTAAGGCTACTTATTATTTAGATTATAAGGTTAAAGGTAGTAATGCTATATAACCTTAAGACTTAATTTTAAAGTTGTTATATTATATTATCTCATTATATAAGACCCTATTGGCTATACCTCGCGTATTACTGCAGAGACATTTTGACTTTTTAATATTAATAAATTATTAATAATATAGTAAATTAATCTTATAATCTTTAACTATTAAATATAATTACTTCCCCAGTTTAAACCACTACTTCTTCACTGATTTCACTTTATCTATTCTTAGACGCAAGGTTAATTAGTTACATGCCCCGGTATATGCACTTAATTAGTAGAGTCGTTATTAACTTCAGATCAATTTGACTTTCGCCGACTAACTTACACAAAAGGCAACCCAATTCCTTCAGTACATTCTGACTTTAACAGAACTTTCGGTCCAACCCCGCCATTACCCCGCGTTCATCTAACTCTATTCGCAGACTCGCTCTTTGCTCTCATGGTCTCAGACTACGACCAGTCTGTCGATTCTGTACGAGCGGGAGGATGCAGCACACATATTCGGCCTCAATGATCACATTCTCGAGCCACTCTTCGTACAAGGCTGAGTTCAGACCTGTCAATGCAGTAAGGAAAGCTGCCTCTTCTATATCAAGAGGGTACAGTTAAAAACAGCCATCTTAACCAGGCTAGACAGGCTTCTTGACAAGAAGTTCTTTATACTAACAGGGAAAGTCAGGTCGGGGAATGTACTTTAGAAGTGTGATGGATGCACCAGGCTCGGTATGTTATAAAGGTCGATTGAAAAGCATTCTTTTGGGTGGGGTAAAGGAAGAAGGTTGACATAGCTGCCGAGGGGTAAGCGGTATTTATACTGCTTGATTAAGGCAGCAATTACGCCATAGAGGCAGATAAACCTTAACTAATTTTGACTTTTGTAATACTAGCCTACTATAGGGGCCTTACTGTTTAAGCCTCTGTTTAAAAAGCTAAAAGCTTAATAGCCTTATATAAGGCTAATAGTAATAAAAAAAATATATAATTACTTAATATTAATAAAAATAAAGCTTTAAATAAAGCCTTTATTAATTATATTATAAATTAAATAGAAATATTAAAAGACTTAATAAATTAACTAAAATAAGGTTAATACTTATTAAGGTAATAGTAAGCTTTTATTAATAATATTATATTAAATAATAATAATAATCTATATTAATTATAATTTATAAAGTTAAAATATATAGTTATAGTAATTAAATTAAAAATATAAATATTATATTATAGGAATTAAAGGCTATTATAATATAAAAAAGAGAAAATAAAAAAGAAAAGAAAGGAAAAAAAAGTAAATAAAAAAATAAAAGTTTTAATATTAAAGGAAAAATTATAAATATTAATAAATTAAAACTAGCTTAATATATTAGTAATAGATTAAATTAAATTATAAAGTAATATAATATAGTATAAAGAATATAAATTAAAGATAAATATAGCTAATTAATACTTAAGGTTTAATTTATATAAATATTTAATATAATATAGTTATTATTAATTAAGCTTTTATATTATTATAAGATAATCTATATTTCTATAGTTAATAAAAACCTTTATTAAGTATTTATTTCCTTTAAAGTAATATCTAAATTCCTTAAAATAATTAATAATAACTAAAGATTCTTTATTATAAATAAGGTAATTAAGTTTTACTTTATATATTTTATAAGAATAAAAAGTAATAAGGTATTATATACTATTATTATCTTAATATTTTATTTATTTTCTTAAAGTAAAGTTAAAAGTATTAGTTTTAAGTTTAAGTTATTAATCAAAATTAAATATAATTAAAATAGGTTTATATATAACAATAAATATAATTATTTAAAAGCTTATTATACTTTATTAATTTATTAGAATTATTTATTTCTTTTAGTTATTTTTATAAATAAATAGTAATTTTTTTTAAATCTTTTAATATATTATTAATAGTAATTAACAAATCTTAAAGAATATTATATCTTTTTTAATACTATTAAAGCTTTTTATTTAATTATTATAGTCATTTTTTATCTATTTATTTTAATTTTTTAATATAAGATTTTATGTTTTAAATAAGTTATTTATAACTAATAGAAATAACATTTTATAAGTTTAATAAATTTATTAATATCTTATAGTATTTTTAAAACTTTATATATATATTTTATATATTCTTTTTTTATATTAAAGAAAATAAAAATATTATTTAAGTAATAAATTATAAAGATATTAAAGTACTTTTAAAGTATATTTATAGTTATATATTAAAATACTATAAGTATATTAATTAATATAAAAAGTATAATTAAGTATTTAATTATTTTATATTTTATTTTAAAAGCTATTTTCTATATATTACTTTTTTTATTTTAAATAAAGTTATAAGTAAATATAAAATCTAAGGTAATAAACTATTTTTTATTAAATAAATACTCTACAAGTTTAATAATAAATAATAATAATATTTTTTTTTAATAATATTATTAAGTTATTAGTAATTTACTATAAATCTTAATTTATTAATATTAAGTTTTAATATAAATATAATTAAGTATTTTATTAAGGATTTTAATAGTCTAGTATATCTTTTTTATTATATATTATTTAATTATTTTTTAAGTATTTTAAGTTTCTATTAAAATAAGTTATAAATAAAAAAGAATTTAAGTCTTTTAATATTTTTTAATATAATATTAATATTATAATTTATCTATTAAGCTAATTTAATATTAAATTCTTTTTAAATAAGTAAAATTTTATTATTTTTAATTTTATTATTTTTTAAATTAAAGTTTAAGATCTTATTTTATTATTATTTATATTATTTTTATTATATAAAAGGTAATCTTTATAGTTTATTTAACTAGTTTTTTAATTAAACTATAGGTTATAGTATAATAACTATAAGTATTTAAGTATTAACTTATATCTATATATAAAGATAATATTAAAGTTAGTACTTTAGTTTTTTTTATTTATAAGTACTTTAAAGTAATTAATTTTTTAAGTTATTTATTTATTATTATAATTATAAGTATTTCCGTTTTTATTTTATATAATATAAAGAATTTTCTTATTTTTTTATAATAATTCTAGTTTATTTATTATATTAAAGGAAATATAATTTATATGAGCTTTACTATTAATAAGTATACTTAATTACTTACTTTTAATTTTAACTTTTAATTATTAGTAAATTTATTAGCTTTTTTATTTTATAGCTATTTTTAAAGTTTTTATAAAAAGCTTATTTTCTCTTATTCTTTTACTTATTTAATCCTTTATTATAGATAGTATATTTCTTTTCTTATCTATAGGTTATTATAACTATATTTATTATTATAGTAAGTAATATTATTTAAGTAATTAGGATTTTATTTATCTAAGTAATTTTCCTATGTTAAATATTTTACTTTATTATTATTAATTATAAAAAGTATTTATATTTCTTATTAAATAATTAAAATAAGTATTTTTTAATTTAACTTATTTTTAAAATAAAATTATCTTCTTTATTTTCTTAATTTACTTTAATTTATATATATTACCTCTATCTTTTAATATATATAATGTTTTAAATATAATTAAAGGCTTATTCTTATATCTTAATAATAACTATAAGCTTTATTACTTAAGTTCCTCTATACCTTTTAGTAATTTAATATCTTAAAATATTAATAATTAAATAAGGTTTTTATTTTTTATATTCTTTAATTTATATTAAAAAGTAGTCTTTAGCTACTTTAGTTTATTAATATATTTAATAATAGTATTATATATATAATACCTATAATATCTCCTTATAATTTAAGTAATTTAAATAGTTTAATCAGTCCCTTTTTACTTAAATTTCTTTTACTTCCTTTTTTATATATATTTTAATATACATATTATTATTTTATTTTATAATTACCTTTTCTTTAGTAAATTTAATATATTTAAGTACTTTACTATACCATATATAAATATTAAGTTTATTATATTATAGTGTAATTATTATACTTTAAATTATTTAATTTACTTTTTATTTAATTTTCTTAGGCTTAAAGTCTTAAGTAACTTTTAATACTAATACATAATTTAAGTTATTATGATATTAATTTAATTACGTTAAGGTAACTTTAATTAAGATTTTATTTACTACTAAATATAAATTATATTAAATAGTATTATTTTATATTTTAAATAATACTTTTATTTTATTAAATACTTATTAAAAGATATTCTTTATTTTTTAGTTAAATCCTTTAATAAATAATTTTTTATATAAGTTAAAGTTAATGTCTTTTCTATCTTTAATTATATAATTAATATATTTTCCTCTAGTATATAATTATTTAAGTTTAAGTACTAGTTTCTAGTTATAATTAACTTATTTAATTCTAGGGTTTTCTTTATATTCTTATTATTATTTTTATTATTTATTATATTTTTTGTTTTAAATTTAAAAATTTAAATCTTTTTTATATATCTTACCTTTCTTTTTTCTTTCTTTTCTTCTCTATTTTAATATAAGATTTTTAAAGTTAATATAGGATATCCTAGTATAGGTTATTATTCTTTTAGAATATTTAAGTAATACTTATTAAGTATTTATTCTTTATTAAGAAATAAGTTATAAACTTCTTTAGCTATAATTTAATATTAAATAATAAGCATTTAGATTATATTATATCTTTCTTTTCTTATTATATTAATAAATTAAATAACTATTTAAGGTTTTTCTTTTTATTAAGTAATATTAACTTATTTCTTACTTTTAAGTATTAGTCTATATTTTTAATTAGTTTTAATAAAGTTTTAATATTTTTAATTATAATATCCTTTCTTACTATAATTCTAGTAAATAATTTTAAACTTATCGTTTTTAATTATTTAAATTATTATTAATCTAGCTTAAGTTTTATATTAAATATTAACTTATCTTTTTCTTTTTAATTTAAATTTTATTATTTATTAATATTGTAATAAAATTATATAATTCTTTTTTCTTAAGTATTAATTAGCTATATTTTCTTTTAATTTATATTTCTAATATTATATTATATTACTTTATAACTTAATCTAATCTATTACTAACCTACTAAACTAGCTTTAGTTTATTAATATTTATAATTTTTTCCTTTAATATTAAAACCTTTATTTTTTAATTTACTTTTTTTTTTCTTTTTCTACATTATAATCGCTTTTAATTCTTATAATATAATATTTATATTTTTAATTTGATTATTATAATTATATATTTTAATTTTATAAATTATAGTTAATATCAGTGGTGGGAATTAGTCAAATCAAGTCAAATCAAGTCATGATTTGATTTGATTGGGTACGTACCTTTGATTTGACTAATTAGTCAAGTCAATTTTTTCAGTGACTATAGTCAAATCAAGTCAAATTAGTGATTTGACTATAGTCATTTTAGTCATTTAAGAAAAAACACCTAAAACAGCTATATTAAATCCTATATTGCCTAAATAGGAGATTAAGTACTATATATAGATTATATATAAAAAGTACTATATAAAGCTATTTTCTTTATCTTTATAGTACCTATATAGCTATTATAATTAAACAAAATAGATTTTAGGAATCTAAAGAGCTTTAATTAAAGCTCTTAAGTAACCTTATTTTTAAAGTCCTTATATTTAAATAAGCTATATAGTTAAAAATATAAATAAATATATATACTATAAAGCCTATAATATACTTTATTATAGTGGCCTTTTTGCTTACTAATAGTCTTAAATAGCCTAAAGGTATTGCCTTTTTAGTAATTTTACTCTGTATATTAGAGGTAAAAACACTTTAAATGTAAGTTGTTTAGCCTATTAAAGTAGATTACTAAACAATATGTACTTTATAATATAGTATATTTTAGACTATATAGTATATTAATTCTTTTATAATTTTTACTATATAGCTTAATTTAATATAGGCACTTTAAAAATGAGGTTATATAAAAGCTCTAATTGGACCTTTTTAGATTCTTACAATCTACTTTATTTAATTACTATAGCTATATAAGCCTTATAAGGATAATAAAAATAGCCTTATATAGTACCTCTTAGATATAATCTATATAAATTACTTTATATCCTATTTAGGCAATATAGGAATTAATATAGCTATATTAAGTATTTTTAGGCTAATTGACTAAAATGACTATAGTCAAATCAGTGATTTGATTTGATTTGACTAATCAATTTTTTAGTGACTACAGTCAAATCAAAGACCTACTTAGTCAAATCAAGTAGTTAGTCAAATCAAAATGACTAATTAGTCAGTGACTCATTCCTAACACTGATTATATAATCTTTAACTATTAAATATAATTATTAATATTAATAAAAATAAACCTTTAAATAAAACCTTTATTAAATATATTATAAATTATATAAAAATATTAAAAAACTTAATAAATTACTTAAAATAAAGTTGATATTTATTAAAGTAATATTAAGCTTTTATTAATAGTATTATATTAAGTAATAATAATAATTTATATTAATTATAATTTATAAACTTAAAATATATAATTGTAGTAATTAAATTAAGGATATAAATAGTATATTATAAGAATTAAAGGCTATTATAATATAAAGAAAAGGAAATAAAAAAGGAAAAAAGGGGAAGAAGTAAATTAAAAAATAAAGGTTTTAGTATTAAAGGAAAAACTATAAATATTAGTAAATTAAAGCTAGCTTAATGTAATAATAGCATAGTAATAAGGCTAACCAGTCTAATATATAATCCTATAACCCCCTTAACTCTATTATAATAACCAAGGCCTTACCTTAAGATCTAACCTCTTTAAGCTTTAATTAATATAATATTATTATACTTACTTAGCTTTATTATTAATTAGCTATAATAATTCTAAAGCTTTTACTTAAGTTACTTAAATATAATAGTTAATCTATAAAGAAATATTATAATTAATACTAAGCTTAATAAGTTAATAATAAATTACCTAGAAATTATTAATAATATTATTTAAATCTTTTAAAAAGAGCTATTTTAAACTATAACTTATTTAGCTAATTAACTTATTAATATAAATTATATTATTACTCTAGAAAAGAAGATTTAATAACTAAAGGTAAAACTTACCTTTTAATAGTAAGAAAAGGAATTAAAATAACTTATTAAAAAGAATAATAATAAACTATAAAATCTCTTTAATACCTAAAAAAAGAATAACCTAGAACCTTAAATAGCTATTTTTAATATTAAAGATACTAATTATACCTTTAATAATACCTTATTATATTATTATTAATTTTAATCTAGCTTTTTCTGCTTTTTTAAATGTAAAGTAAAAGTAAAAAATATTATTACCTTTAAATACTTAACTATATTTAAGAAAAAAGATAAATAACTTAATAATATAAACTAAAGTTTTTAAAGAATATAAAAGTAATATTATATTAATAAAAACTAGATCCTTTTTACTTATAATAATATAATACTAAATATATAACTTATATAATTAAGCTATTTTAATAAATAAATAAAGGAAAAGAGAAAGTCCTTAATGTAAGATTAAAAAGCTTTTTAAAAATAGTCTTTTACCTTTATAGAATATAAAGGGAATTACTAGATCTTTATAATAACTTAATTAAAAAGTATTTAATAATAACTAAGCTAATCCCTTTAAGACTTTTATAAGTATCTTGTTTTTATTAAAGATAACCTTTTTTATAAACTTAATACTATAGTATAAGTCTATTAATATTATATTAAGTTACTTTTAATCTTTAAGGATATTATAGCCTTTTAAGGAGGTATTAGTCTTTCAAAAATTAAAAAAGAACTTATCTAATTAATATAATAACTTTAAGATATATTTAACTAAAAGAATAAATATATAAAAAACCTACTAAAATCCCTACTAATTAAAAAGAAACCTTATTAATCTTCAAAAACCTTAAAAATATACTTATATTAATAACCCTAAAAGAATAACCTAAATTACACTCCTATCCTTAATATTAAAAATAAAAGGAAAGATAAAGATAGAGACTTAAGCTTTATAAAATATTATAATTACTATAAGATTAATTATTATTCTAAAAACTACTTTAAATTTAAAAAAATTAGCTAAGTAAAGAGATTAAAAAACTAAGCTTAACTAAAGATATAGGTTAATTTCTAGTTAATACCTTTATAATAGCTATAAATTATAACCTAGATATACTTTAGATTAGGTTTAAAAGGAAAATCTTAACTATAGTTAAGGCCTAAGGCTATAAGATTATTATAATATAGGCTTACTTTAATTATAATATAGAAATAGATATTATTAATAAAACCTTTATAAAATCCTAAGGATTTTAGTAATTAAGGAATATTAGTATTCCTTTTTAAAGAATTAATAATATTTAGCTTTAGATTATAGGATATTAAGAAGTACTTTTAATTTTAATTAATTACTAAATATAGATATATAAAATTACTTAAAGCTTAATAAATATTAATAAAAGAGATTATAATAAGCTAATATTCCTTTTAATTATTACCTTAAAAGACCTTTAAATTATAGCTAACTTTAAGATAAGAAAATAGTAATTTAAAGGTTATTATTAAGGTTTTGAGCTCCTTAAACCTTAATAATTTTTAAAGAAAACTTATAATAAAGTTAAAACCTTTACTATTACTCAGTGTTCGGAATGAGTCACGAATGAGTCACGCCAAATCAACCAGTTAGTCACGCTTTAAATAGCTATATTAAATCAGGGTTAGGCCCTAAAAATCCCATTTTAGCTTCTAAAATTAGCCCGGCCATTTCTATATAGAGTAGTGTTTATTATGCTTATGTAATATCTTTTATAAGCCTATAATTCCTACCAAATCAAATGAGTCACGTTTTTTAGGGTCTTAAAGTGTGACTCATTTGATTTGGGGGTTATTATAGGCTGGAAAAAATTATTACATAAGCATAAAGAAGATTAACCTATTTAGGAATAGCTGGGCTATTTTTAGAAGCTAAAATGGGATTTTTAGGGCCTAACCCTGATTTAATATAGCTATTTAAAGCGTGACTAACTGGTTGATTTGGCGTGACTCATTCGTGACTCATTCCGAATACTGCTATTACTATTATTAATAAGCTTTATTTACTCCTTAATAAAGAACCTTAAAAACCTAACTAACTTAAAGGTATATCTTATAAATTTAAGGCTTATATTAAAGTCTTTAGCTATAATAAGGTAATTAAAATCCTAAATTTTAAAAAGACTAATTATATTATTAACCTTATTAAAAGAAAAAAGCTACTTTATAGCCCTATTTACTCCCTTTTATAAGTAGAACTTAAAGAGCTTTATAAATATATCTAGGAAAACCTAAAGACTAGTGAAATCTATTCTTTAAAAAGCCTAGTTAAATTACCTATCTTTTTTATGCTTAAAAAAGATAGAGATTTATATCTTTATATAAATTACTATAAGTTAAATACTATTATAATTAAGAATTATTTCTAGTTTAAATTACTATTTCTTTACTAATTTTACTTTATCTTTAGTTCTTAAATATACAGTTAATTAACTATATACCTTAGTATATATATTTAATTAATAAAGTTATTATTAACTTTAAGTTAATTTAACTTTTACTAACTAACTTATATAAAAATTAACTTAATTCCTTTAAACCTTTAGTCTATAGAGTATCCCTCCTCCTCTAGTAGGCTTAACTTAACCTCTCTATCTATCTTAAGTCTAATATATTTTAATAGAACCTTACTATTACTTTACTTTTATTTTTATATTAATAATAAGACCCTTTTTAGGTATTTAAGAATTAATAGCTTATAATTAACCTAATTTAAATTTATTTAACTAAAATAACTTATATAATAAATTAATCTAATTAAGCTATAATTAAAGATAGTTATTTTAATATAGTTAAATTAATACTTTAATAAGAAGTTCTGTCTAATAGTAGTTATTATTATATAAATCTCTTTTAGATCTTCTTTATTAGCTACCTATAAGATAGGCCTAATAGCTATATTAAGGTTATAGCTAGTTATATAGTAGGCCTAATTATATAGCTATAGGCTATTTCTAGGCATTATATTAGTAGCTATAATTAATATTAGTAACTATAACTAACAGGTTAGGGAATATACTTTATAATAACTATACTAGGCCTAGTATTCTTTTAGCTAGGGTAAAGGAAAAAGGTTAATATAGCTACTAAGGGGTAAGTGGTATTTATATTACTTAGTTAAGGCAGTAATTACACTACTTAAGGTAGATAAACCTTAATTAATTTTAACCTTTATAATACTAGCCTACTATATGGGCCTTACTATTTAAGCCTTTAATTAAAAAGCTAGAAGCTTAATAGCCTTATATAAAGCTAATAGTAATTAAAGAAAAAAAAATTAAGAATTATTACTTTTTATTTTTAATCTTAAAATTTATAAATTATATTTAAAAAATAAAAAACTTTTTTAAGATTAATATTAAAGATATATATTATTAAATTTATATTTAAAAAGGAGATAAATAAAAGATTACTTTTTAAACTTACTATAATTACTTTCAATATATAGTTATACTATTTAAACTAGTTAATAAACCTATAATATTTTAATATTATATTTATTAAGCCCTTTAAGGTCTTATAAATATAATTTATATTATTTACTTAAATAATATCTTAATATTCTTTAAGAGTAAAGAAAAATATATTTAATACCTTAAATAGATCTTAGAATAAATAAAAGATATTAAATTATATATAAAACCCTTTAAATACTTCTTTTATTAAGATAGAGTTAAGTTTCTTAGTTTTATTTTAATTATTAAAGGAATTAAAATAGACTTAATAAAGATTTATATAATTCTTAAGTAACCTAAACCTACTACTTATAAAAAAGTCTAAATATTTCTAAGATTCTATAATTTCTATAAATAGTTTATTTATAAATACTTTAAAGTTACTATACCTTTTATAGCTTTTTTAAAAGGAAATTAAAATAAAAAGGAACTAAAGAGTATAAAGTTAAATAATTAAAAAAGATAGGTATTTTAAGCCTTTATTATTAAGTTTAAAAAGGCCTTAATCTTATAATACTTTAATTTTAAAAGATATATTTATATTAAAATAGATATATTAAATTATATTATAGCTAGTATCTTTTTTTAGCTAGATAATAAAGGAAGATATTACTTTATATTATTTTAATTTTAAAAGTTTAATAACCCTAAAAGAAGATATAATATACCTAATTAAGAAATAATAGCTATTATAAAGTTATTTAAATATTAATAATATTACCTTAAAAGCTCTTTAAAATAAATAAAAGTCTTAAGTAACTACTAAAATCTTTAATTATAAAGAATATTAAATTAAATAAGAAATAAATATAATAATATTTATATTCAATAACCTATAACTTTATAATTAAGTATAAAAAAGGAATAATAAATTTTACTAATATTTCTTTAAGATTCCTAGGAGTTAAAAGAAAGAAATATTAAAAGCTAGATTTAATTAAATCTTTAAAGGATAAGATATTAAAGGTATAAGTAATAATAAAAAGTTAAAAGCTAAATAAGAAGTTAAATAAAATATTTATAAAAAGAATAATTCTATCCTAAATTTTAAGTAAATTAAAGGTAAATAAGATATTTTTAAATATTAAAGATAACCTAGCTTTATTACTAAGTAATATAGATATTATAGGCTATAAACCTAACTTAAATATATGGTTTTAAAAAATATTAAGGTTATTTAAAATAATCCTTAATAAGATAGTAATTTAATCTTTATATTAAAAAAGACCTTTAAAAGATAATATATTTAAGCTATTAATTAAAATTATTAAGCTAATATAATAAAAAGATAAAGAGATACCTAGCTAAAAGGATAAGATATTTAAAGTAAATTATAAAAAAGGCTTCTAAAAGTAGAAAGTAAAAGATAATCTTTTTTACTTTAAAAATAAATTTTATATATTACTAAAACCTAATTTAAAGAAAGAGATATTAGGGCTATATTATAATAATTCCCTCCTAAGTATTAATTAGCTATATTTATCCTTAATTTATATTCCTTATACTATACTATATTACCTTATAACCTAATCTAATCTATTACTAACCCGCTAAGCTAGCTTCAGTCTACTAATATTTATAGTTTTTCCCCTAATACTAAAACCTTTATTTCCTAATTTACCTTTTTCCTCTCTTTCCTCTCTTACTTCCCCTCTTTTATACTATAATAGCCCTTAATTCCTATAATATAATATTTATACTATTAATTTAACTATTATAACCGCGCATTTTAACTCTATAAACTACTCCTAGTATAGACTGTTACTACAGCCTAATATAATTCTAGTAAAGAAGGCTTATTACTTAGTTAATAAGTCTTAACCCTCTTCTAGCCAGTTAGTAAAGTTATTTAAAGCCTATATCTAACTTATAATATATATAAGGATAGATATATTTTATATATTAAGGAGCCTTACTTTATAATTAAAGATTATAAGATTAACTTACTACTTTAGTAGTAATCTATTAATATATAATAGGTCTTTACTTATAATTTTCTAAATATAAAGGAAGGTATATAAATTTAGGATATAATTAAGATTAAGATTATTAATAATAGTTAAAGGACCGGTTATATAACTATTAGCTACTATACTTAGGGGATTATAGCCAGGTTAGCTATTATTAATACTAATTATATAGTACTATATTTTATAATAGTCTTTATAATTTTTAGCTTATTTAGAATTAGGCCTTTAGGGTTAGAGCCTTAATATTAATTACCTTAACAGGGTAATAATAGAGAAAGCATTTAGCTTACTAAGGCTAGGGGAAATATCTTTTTATACTTATAGATTAAGGCCATTTATTTAGTTAGATTATAAGGTTAAAGGCAGTAGTGTTATATAACCTTAAGACTTGATTTTAAGGTTATTATATTCTTTTAGTGTAGTGTATAATACCTTATATTATAATATGCTAAAAATAAGTATTATATTATATTATCTTATTATATAAGACCTTATTAGCTATACCTTGCGTATTACTGTAAAGACACTTTAACTTTTTAATAATAATTTCTTAATAGGCTATTTTAATACTAAAAGAACTTAAAAGCTAATATAAAGGAAGCTTTATTAAGAAAGTTTAAAAATTAATATAAAATAGTATATATTTATATATAATATCTATTAAAGGATAATATTTAAGAGATATTAACCTTATAGAAAGCTTAAAAAAGTCTACTAATTTTATTATATCCTTTTAAGGAAGTCTTTATAGACTTTATTATAAAACTATTATTAGTACTCTTTAAAGGCTAATAAGTTAATATAATCTTAATAATAGTTAATAGGCTTATAAAATTTATAAAATTCTTATTTATTTCTATTAAGATTATTATATTTAAACTAGCTAAGCTTTTCTATAAGGAGATTAAACTATAGTTTAAGGCCCTTAAAGGTATTATTTTAAATAAAAAATTTAATTATATAAGTATATTCTAATTAAAATTATATTACTACTTAAAAATTAAATAAAAGCTATTAATAGTATTTTATATTTAAATTAATAAGTAAATAAAGAAAAAAAAGTAAACTCTTAGCTATTATCTTTAAGACTTTATTAATAATAACTAAAATATTTAACTAAAACTCTTATAAATAGCCTAGTTTATTTATAAGTTAAAAGTTAGTATTATAATAAGTATTACTTTAAATAAAGCCTTAATAGCTTTTAATTTAAAGTTTTATATTATTATTAAAGATATTAACTTTAAAAGAAAAGTCCTAGAAGTTAAATATAAAATATAAAAACTATAAGAGTTAAGAAATAGGCTTATAATATACTAGTAAAATATAACTAAAAGGTAAGCTAAATACTCTAATAGAAAGTTAAATAAATTAAAAAAGAAAAAAGGATTTATAAGGAATTATATTAGTTTATAAAATAAAAAGAATAGTTAATTAAATATAATTAATAAGTTATTATTATAAATATAAAGAATATATTATAAATTATCCTAAGTATTAATTAGCTATATTTACCCTTAATTTATATTCCTTATACTACACTGCATTACCTTATAACCTAATCTAATCTATTACTAACTTACTAAGCTAGTTTTAATCTACTAATATTTACAGTTTTTCCTTTAATACTAAAACCTTTATTTCTTAATTTACATTTTTTCCTCTCTTTTCCCCTTTACTTCCTTTACTTTACTTTATAATAGCCTTTAATTCTTATAATATAATATTTATTTAATTAATTTAGTTTTTATAACTATATATTTTAACTCTATAAATTACTTTTAGTATTAGCTATTACTACCACTAGATTTAATACTAGTAATAAAGACCTGCTATTACTTTAAGAGGCATTAATCTTTCTTTAAGCGCTCTATAATATCTTCTAGGGCCTTTATTTAGTTTATAATATACCTAATAAGGTCTTAGTCCTTATCTTCTTCTTTATCTTATTTTTTATTTTCTTTTTTATTTTCTTTTTTATTTTTATTTATTTTTTATTTTCTTTTTTATCTTTTTCTTTAATACTAATACTAAGAAGTTATATATAGTAATTAAAGATTATAAGATTAATTTATTATATTAGTAATAGCTTATTAATATATAGTAAGTACTTTCTTATTATTTTATAATACCTTAAGAAGGATTATAAGATAATAATATACTTAATTAAAAGCTTAAAGATATTTATTAAAGGCTTATTTATATAAGTATTAACTACTATAATAAGATAGTTATAGCTATTAATAATAATTATATAGTAGTATATTTTATAATAAGATATAAGGTTTTTAGCCTATTTTAAGATAGTTTATTTAAGTTAAAGCTTTAGTAGTAATTACCTTAACTAGGTAATAATAAAGAAGGCATTTAGCTTACTAAGGCTAGGGGAAATATCTTTTTATACTTATAGATTAAGGCTACTTATTTAGTTAGATTATAAGGTTAAAGGTAGTAGCGCTATATAACCTTAAGATTTAATTTTAAGGTTATTATATTATTTAGTATAGTATATAATACTTTATATTATAATATATTAAAAAATAAGTATTATATTATATTATCTTATTATATAAGACCCTATTAGCTATACCTTGTGTATTATTATAGAGATATTTTGACTTTTTAATATTATAAATTATTATAATATAAGTAAAGTCTTAAATAAAGTAAAAGGGTAAAAGTCTAAGTTATAAATAGAAATAGGTTTATAAAAAAAAGGACAATTAAGAAAAATTATTAATTAAAATCTAAAAATAATAGCTATAAATATACTATAAAAAAGTAAAAGTAACTATAAAATATAAGTAAATCTCCTTTTATTTTAACTTAAAAATTATTAAAAAAGCTATAATAATAACTATAAAAAGACTAATTTACTATATTACTAATCTACTAACTTAAACTAACTTATTATAATCTTAAGAATTATAGTTCTTTTAAAAGTAACCTAAAAGGTATTTAATTAAAGTTAAAGTATTAAATATAAAGTATATATATTTTAAAAGGGTTATAAAAGGGTAAGGTATAGCTAGAGGTAAAACTATTATAAATACTATTAACTTAAGTATATTATCTTTTAAAGATATATAGGGAAGTAAGTTAAAGATTAAAAGTAATAATAAAGATTAAAGTAAATCTTCATAAACTAATTTAAAACTAAATAGAGATATATTAATAAAAAAAAAGATTTATTAAAAAGTAAAAAGTATATTATAAGTAAAGTTAAAGCTATAGCCTTAGTATTATTAATAAACCTAATTAAAGCCTATAGGATAATCTTAATAAAGGCTAAAGGAGGAGAAAGTAATAGGAAATTAAAATAAAGATTAGTAATTAAGTTAAAGCTAAAAAAGGAGATCTATATATATAATCTTAAAGTATTAATAAGGTTAGCCTCTAGACTTTTCATAGCTTAAGTAAGGAAAGTATAAGTAATAACTAACTAGGCTATATATTTAATATTTACTAGCTTTATAAATAAAGTCTAAAAGATACAAAAATAAAGCTAAACCTTAAAGTATTTATTATTTTAAGGGTATAGGTATATCTTAGTATAGGTAAAGTAATATAATATAATAGTAAAGGTATATAAAATAAAAGCTTTATATATTAAAATATATTAATATAAATAAAAAAAGAATTAATAAAAAAGACTTACTTTAACTTTTTTATTATTAAATAAGTTAAGCTTAATAAAGTAAGTAATATATAAAGAAAGGAAAGCTTTAAAAGGCTAGTAAATAGTATATATAAGTTCTTTATAAGTATTATTATAAAGTTAAGGCTATTAATATTAATTAAAGATAGTAATAGTTATATATATAAACTTTATTATTATAATAACATTATTTTAATTACCTTTAAGTATAACTAAGGCTTTAATTAAAGGTTAACCATTAATAGTAATTAAAAAGGAAAATAATACTTATAAATAATAAGGACTTTTATTACTAAAGTATTTATTATAGTATAAAGTATTAAGGTTATTAAAGTAATAGCTAATTATAAGGAATATATATAGGTCCCCTATAACCTTAAGGTTTAGGAGATAAGTCTTAGGGCTATTATAAAAATAATAAATATAAAAGAGGTATATTAGGTTATTAATAAAGTAACTAATAGGTTTAAAGGCTACTTTTTTACTAAGATTTTAAAAAGCCTTTTTTACTTTAACCTTAAAGCTATAATATTTACTATTTAATATTATAATAATAAATATAAAGGAATTAAGATAAAAATAATAATAAAAAGGTTAATTAAAGATAAGACTAAAGGGTAAAAAGTAAAGGTAAGATATATATAAGCTAAAGAGTTTATATAAGATAAAAAGAAGAAAAAGAGGAAAAAAGAAATTAAATTAAAAAAGGAATTAAATATATATAGTAATAGTAAAAATAGAAGCCTATAAAAGCTTAAGGAATTAAGGCTAGGCCCTATAATTTATAGCCTTTATGTATATATATTTAAAATAGATCTTAATAAGGCTATATAAGAAAATCTAGTAGTTTTTATATAAAGATTACCTATAAAAAGTTATTTTATTACTATAAAATCCTAAGGGTATTATAGACTATTAATAAGATATATTTATAGATCTAAAACTACTAATAGCTACTTAATTTTATTATAATAGTATTATAGCTAAAAATAGCTAAACTAAGAAGGGGGGGATAATTATAATAATAGTATAGTAATAAGGCTAACTAGTCTAATATATAATCCTATAACCCCTTTAACTCTATTATAATAACCCCTTACCTTAGGATCTAACCTCTTTAAGCTTTAGTTAATATAATATTATTATACCTACCTAGCTTTATTACTAATTACCTACAATACTTAATAAGTTAATAATAAATTAGATTAAGTTATAAGGTAATATAGTATAATATAAAAAATACAAATTTAAAGTAAATATAAATAATTAATACTTAAGATTTTTATAAGTATATTTTCATTAAAATTATATTATTATTTAAAAATTAAATAAAGACTATTAATAGTATTATATTTTAAAATTAATAAGTAAGTAAAAAGGGTAAATTAAACTTTTAATTATTATTTATAATATTTTATTAATAATAGTTTAAATATTTAATTAAAACTTTTTCTTTTTTTCTATTACTATTAGCCTTATATAAGGCTATTAAGCTTTTAGCTTTTTTAATAAAGGCTTAAATAATAAGGCCCCTACAGTAAGCTAGAATGATAGAAGTTAAAATTAAAGAAAGTTTATTTACTTATATAATATAATTACTACCTTAATTAAGTAATATAAATACTACTAATAGGTTTACCCTTTAGTAGCTATATTAACCTTCTTCCTTTACCCTACTAAGCCTAGTATATCTATTACACTTCTAAAGTACATTCCCTAACCTAACTATTAGTTATAGTGAATAATATTAATTATAGCTATAAATAGGATATCTACTATATATAAGAGCCTAGAGCCTAATTAAGGCTATTATATAACTAACTATAATCTTATTATTATAATTAAATTAGTATTAAATTAGGCTAAGAGTAAAGATTACTATAAGATCTATATAATAGCTATAGTTATTATAAAGAACTTCTTATTAAAAAGCCTATCTAGTTTAATTAAAATAGCTATTTTTGACTATACTTTAATTAACTTAATTAATTATATAGATCTAGCTTACTTAAGTTACTTTATTTATTTAATTTAACTAGTTAAAGAGCTATTTAAATTAAATAAGCTAGAAAGGGCTATAAAGGAAGGCTTACTTTTTAATATAGAAAAAGTAGCTTTCATTATTATATAATAAATCTAAACTTAAGCTTATATAAAAAGTAACTTAAAAATATTATTATTAAGGGTAAATATATATACTATATCCTCTTACTTATATAGAATCGATATATAGACTAGGCTAGTTATAGTCTAAGACTATAGGAGCAGAGCTAGGATAAATATAAGGTAATAGTAAGGTTTAAAGGAATTAGGTTAACTTTATTTATATAAGTTAGTTAGTAAAAGTTAAATTAACTTAAAGTTAATAATAACTCTATTAATTAAATATATATACTAAGGTATATAATTAATTAAATTTATATCTGAGAATAGATAAAGTGAAATTAGTAAAGAAGTAGTAGCTTAAATTAGGGAAAACTTTTATAAATAGCTTAATTTATTTATAATTTAAAAGTTAATATAATAATAAGAGTTACTTTAAATAAAGCTTTAACAGATTTTAATTTAAAATTATATATTATTATTAAAAATATTAATTTTTAAAAAAGAGTTTTAAAACTTAAACATAAAATATAAAAACTATAAAAAATAAAAAAATAAGTTTATAATATCTTCACAAAATATAATTAAAAAATAAATAAAATACTTTAATATAAAATAGTAAAAAATAGATATTAAATAAAAATAACTAATTATATTTTTAATTAAAAACTTAAAGCTTAAAGAAATAAAAAAGAAATTAACTTTAAAGTTTATTAGCCTTTTTAAGATTATTATATATATTAAGTTATAACTATATTACCTAGCTTTATTAAATTAATATATAAGAATATATAGTATTCTTTATATAAGCCTTTTTAAAGTATATTAAATATGTAATTAAATAGATAATTATTTCTTATTAATATTAAACCTTTAAAAAGAAAAGAAATAATATAAAGTAAAATATATTTAAAAAAAAAGAAATTTATAAAAGATTATATTATTTTATAAAATAAAAAAAATAACTAATTAAATATAATTAATAAATTATTATTATAAATATAAAAAATCTATTTTAAATTATTATTATATAAGTAAAGTCTTAAATAAATTAAAAGATTAGAAATTTAAAATTATAAATAAAAATAGCTTTTTAAAAAAGAAAATAATTAAAAAAAAGTATTAATTAATATCTAAAAATATTAATTATAAAACTCTTATTAAAAAGTAAAATAATTATAAAATATAAATAAATCTTTTTTTATTTTAATTTAAAATTTACTAAATTAATTATAATAATATTTATAAAGATTAATTTATTATATTATTAAAAGCCTTTAATAATAATAATTATAATTTTTATTTAATTTATTATTACTTTTAAAACTAACGTTTTTATAAATATAATTAAAATTATATTATTATAATATAATATAAATATTTAAAAAAAAGTATTTAAAACTTTAATTATTAATTTAAAGGAATTATAAAGTTACATTAAAAAGTTAAAATATCTTTATAATAATATATAAGGTATAGCTAATAACGTCTTATATAATAAGATAATGTAATATAATACTTATTTTTTAATATATTATAATATATATATTATATACTATATTAAAAAAATATAATAACTTTAATATAAAGTCTTAAGATTATATACTATTACCTTAAACCTTATAATTTAACTAAATATATAGCTTTAATTTATAAGTATAAAAAGATATTTCTTTTAATTTTAATAAATTAAATACCTTTTTTATTATTATTTAATTAAAGTAATTATTATTAAGGCTTAAACTTTAAAAGCCTAATTCTAAATAAGCTAAAAACTATAAAAATTATTATAAAATATAATATTATATAATTAATATTAATTAGAACTATTTAATTAAAGTAATTAATAATTATATATTTAGTTTTTTAATAAATATTAATAAGGTTAAATTTAATATTATATTAATCCTTTAATTCTTCTTAAAGTATTTAAAATTATGAAAGAATACCTATTATATATTAATAAATTATTAATAAACTATTAATAATATAGTAAGTTAATCTTATAATCTTTAATTATTAAGTATAATTACTTAATATTAATGAAGATAAAGCCTTAAATAAAGCCTTTATTAATTATATTATAGATTAAATAGAAGTATTAGAAGACTAAATAAATTAGTTAAAATAAGGTTAATATTTATTAACGTAATAGTAAGTTTTTATTAATAATATTATATTAACTAGTAATAATAGTCTATATTAGCTATAGTTTATAAAGTTAAGATATATAGAAAAAGCTTAACTAATAAAGTCTATAACTCTACTATAACTTTAACCTTTTTTAATCTATCTATACCTTAAAGTTATCTTAATAATTATAAAATTATTAAGAACTAATAAATTCTTTACCTTAACTATTTTATTTAATAATAAAACTAACCTTAATTATAGTTAAGATATTAAACGTAAATAACTTCTAATTAGTAAGTACTATTAATTAACTATATCTATAGCCTATCCTAATTAACTATAACTACCCCTAAAATATCTATAATAATAATATTATTACCCTTTAAATAAATATATACCTAAAGGCTAGAATCAAAGTATAAATAGAAGTTAGTTAATTATTAACTATTAGTTATAATTAATAAATAATTAATTAGTTATATAGCCTAATTATCTTTAATTATAAGCATTTCTATTACTTAATTAAAAGCTTTTATTATAAAAAGTAACTTAATAAAGAGATATAAAGGCTAAGTACTTTAGATATAATAAATCTATACTTTAGTAAGCTAAAGGCTAAATATAGCCTCTAGATCTCTAGTATTATTATACTTATAGGTATAATTACTACTAATCTATAAGTAGATATATATAATAAAATCGCCCCAAGTGTTGATTAGCTGTGTTTACCCTCAATTTGTGTTCCTCATACTGCACTGCGTTGCCTTGCGACCTGATCCAATCTCAGTTAGATCATAAGGTTGAAGGCAGCAGCGCCGTATGACCTCGAGACTTGATTTTAAGGATATTGTGTTTTTTAGCGTAGTGTATGACGCCTTATATTATAATATACTAAAAAAGAAGCATTATATTGTATTATCTCATTATATAAGACCCTATTGGCTATACCTTGCGTATTGCTATAGAGACATTTTGACTTTTTAATAATAAAATCACTTAGAAAATTCTATAAAGTTAATTATATAAGATAAAAAAGATTCTATATATAAAAAAGAGTTTCTATCTAAAAGTTAAAAGAGTCCTTTAGTAAGTAAATAAAGCTATAGTTAATTAAATAGAACTTACCTAATTAAGTATATTTACCTTATAAAATAATAGCTAATATTAAAGTAATAACTAATAGTATTAATAGTAATTTAATAAAGACTTAGTTTTAATATATTATAATACAAAGTATTATATACTATATTAAAAAATATAATAATTTTAAAATTAAATCTTAAAGTTTTATAATACTATTACCTTTAATTTTATAATTTAATTAAATAAATAGCCTTAATTTATAAATATAAAAAAAATATTTCTTTTAGCCTTAATAAATTAAATATCTATTTTATTATTACTTTAGTAAAGAAATTAATACTAAAACATTAAATATAAAAACTTAATTCTAAATAAACTAAAAACTATAAAAACTATTATAAAATATAATACTATATAATTAATATTAATAATAATTAATTTAATTATAATTCCTTAAATATAATAACTAGTAGTTATATAATTAGTCTTTTAATTAATATTAATAATCTTAATTTTAATTATATTTTAAATTTATATACCTTTTTTTATATTTAGAAAATTATAAATAAAGACTTATTATATATTAATAAATTACTATTAAATAGTATTCAGAATGAGTCACGATTGAGTTACGCTAAATTACCTACTTAGTTACGCTTTAGATAGCTATATAAAATCAGGGTTAAGCCTTAAAAATCCTTTTTTAGCTTCTAAAAATAGCCTAGCTATTCCTATATAGGGTAGTAATTATTATGCTTATGTAATATTTTCTATAAGCCTATAATAGCTGCTAAATTAAATGAGTTATACTTTAAGACCTTAAAAAACGTGACTTATTTGATTTAGTAGGGATTATAGGCTTATAAAAAATATTATATAAGTATAAATAATATTAGCCTAATTAGGAATAGCTAGGCTATTTTTAGAAGCTAAAAAAGGATTTTTAAGGCTTAACCCTGATTTTATATAGCTATTTAAAGCGTAACTAAGTGGTTGATTTAGCGTGACTCAATCGTCACTCATTCCGAACACTGTATATTATCTTAATACTATTATAGTCTTAAACTATAACTAGCCTATTATATTAATAATAAGACCCTCTTTATAATAATAACCCTGTTAATTATAATATAAAGCTACTTTTTATATATATTTAATAAACTTATAAACTTGAGTAATAAGGAAAGCTACTTAGTCTAATTAAAAGGGAACACTTTCTTTTAAAACCTTTTATAAGTTTAAAAGGCTTAATAGCTTATTATAGACCTAACCTAGGTCAATTATATTAAAATAGGCTAAATAAAGTATATCATAAATTAACTAAATTAGGCTATAATTAAAAATAGCTATTTTGATAAACTTAAATTAATACCTTAATAAAAAGTTCTTTTTAATAATAACTACTATTATATAAATCCTTTTTAAATCTTCTTTTTTATTTATTTATAAAATAGGTCTAATAGCTATATTAAAATTATAGCTAGGTATATAGTAAGCCTAATTATATAGCTATAGGCGATGATATATAATAAGTATTATATTAATAGCTATAATTAATATTAGTAACTATAACTAATAGGTATAGAAAGTTAAGTTAAGGAATATACTTTAGAAGTATAATAGATACACTAGGCCTAGTATTCTTTTAGCTAGGGTAAAGGAAAAAGGTTAATATAGCTATTAAGGGGTAGTATTTATACTACTTAGTTAAAGTAATAATTATATTACTTAAAGTAAATAAACCTTAATTAATTTTGATCTTTATAATACTAGCTTACTATAGGGGCCTTATTTTTTAAGCTATTAATTAAAAAGCTAAAAGCTTAATAACCTTATATAAGGCTAATAGTAATTAAAAATAAAAAAGATAAAAACAAATTTAATTTAATTTATTATTAACTTATAAAATTAAGTTTAGTTTATTAATATTGATAGTTTTTCTTTTAATATTCAAATATTATAAATAAAGGTTTATTATATATTAATAAATAAATATTAATATAATAAGCTAATTTTATAATCTTTAATTATAAAGTTAGGTTCTTGAATATGTTTTTAAATATATCTATTATTTTAATTATTATAAGTTAAATAAAAGCTTTAAAAGATTTAATTAATTACTTAAAGTAAAATTAAAACCTATTGATAAAATAATAGGCTTTTATTATTAATATTATATTAAATAATAATAATAATAATTAATATTAAAAGTAATTTATAAAGTTAAAATATATAGTTATAGTAATTAAATTAATAATATAAATATTATATTATAAAAATTAAAAGCTATTATAATATAAAAAAGAGAAAAAAAAAAAAAAAAAAGTAAAAAAGAAAATTAAAAAATTAAGGTTTTAATATAAATGGAAAAACTATAAATATTAATAAATTAATACTAGTTTAATAAGTTAATAATAAATTAAATTAAATTATATAGTAATATAATATACTATAAAAATATAAATTAAAAGTAAATATACTTAAATAATACTTAAGTTTATATTATTTTAAACTTTTAATAATATTACTAATTAGCCTTTTATATAACCCTATAACTCCTTTAACTTTATTATAAAAACCCTTTAGCTTGAAATCTTACTTTTTTAAGCTTTAATAAAATAATATTATTATACTTATTTAGTTTTATTATTAATTACTTATAATATTTATTTTATTAAAATTTTAAAATATAAAACAAGTTTCTTTTATTTTTATAATTCCTATTAGCCTTATATAAGGCTATTAAGCTTCTAGCTTTTTAAATAAAGGCTTAAATAATAAGGCCCTTATAATAAGCTAGTATTATAAAGGTTAAAATTAATTAAGGTTTATTTACTTTAAGTAATATAATTACTACCTTAACTAAGTAGTATAAATATTACTTACTGTTCAGTAGCTATATTAACCTTTTTCTTTTATTTTATTTAAAAGACTAAGATAATACTAAGCTTAATATATTTATTATAAAATGTATTCTTTAATCTATTAGTTATAGTTATTAATATTTATTATAAGTACTAATATAATACTTTATAATAGCCTATAAGCTAATTAAACCTATTATATAACTAACTATAACCTTATTAATATAATTAAATTAGCCTTAAGTTAAGCTAATAGCTATAAATACTAAAAGCTATATATAATAACTATAACTATTATAAAGAACTTCTTATTAAAGAAGTAATTAAATTTAATTAAAATAGCTATTTTTAATTATACTTTAACTTACTTAATTAATTATATGGATCTAGATTTCTTAAGTTATAAGATATTACTAGATTAACTAGATAAAGAGCTATTATAGCTAGAGGTATTAGAAAAAGCTATAAGGTAAGGTAAGACCTTTATAGCTAATTAAGTTACTTTCTTTACTGATTTTAAAGGCTTAGATAGGTACAAAGAGTGGCTTATAAATATAATTATTAAGGCTAAATAGGTAGTCTATATCCTCCTAATTATATAAAATTAATAAAGGAATTAGGTTAACTTTTATATAAGTTAGTTAATAAAAGTTAAATTAACTTAAAGTTAATATTAATAAGCTCTATTAATTAAATATATATATATATTAATCCCCTAGTTATACTAATAGTATATTAATATTTAGCTAGTCTTTATAATTATAAATTAGTTATATACTATATAGTATAATTAATTCTACCTTTAGTTACTACTAATACTAATTTTATAACTTTAGGTCTTTAACTTTAAGCTCCTAAAACCTATATAAAACTGAATATATTTTTCCTCTAAAATACCGCAATTACCTCTCTTTTATCCTAGATTTTATAGTATACTGTCCCCCTTATCTTTACGCTCTTGTGGTTTATAACCATAACTAGCCTAGTCTATATATTATAATAGCTATAATTTAGTTTTCTTTAGTACTTTCTAGACCTAATCCTAGATAGCCTTAAACTACTTATTATATATATTATTATAAAAGGTATTAATAAATACTAGCTCCTTATAGTATATATATATCTCTTTAAGTAACTTCCCTTTTAGCTTATTTAGTTCTTTTAGCTCCTTAATAAAGAAAGCCTTCTTAATAGGAAGTTATTAGTAGAGGGGGTATATAAGTAAGAGGATCTTATAACTAAAGGCTGCTAGCCTAATATAGCTAATATTATCTATATCCTCCTAGGTATATATAACTTCTATTCCCTTATTATATAATTTATTATAATCCTCTTTATTAGTAATAGCTTAGTTAATCTTATACTTTATATTATAACCTTCTATCTAATATGCCTTATTATATTAAGGTAGCTATAGGCTTCTTTAGATAGGTATTATAATAGGGTAGTTATAATACTATTAGTAGCCATAATTAGAAGGTAAGTTAGATAACTTACTATAAATTATATTACATAATTAAAGTGTAGTATACTATAGGGATTAATATAGATCTTTAAAGTAGGTTATAGGGAAAAGGTCTAGGCTAGCTAGCTAAAAAGTAAGGCTTTCTAGCTAGCTTAAATATAGTTAGGTTTAGGCTATAATTAAAGTAGCTAACTTAATTATATTAACTTAATAAAGCTTTACTACCTAGGAGGTAAGTAAAGTTTAAATTATACTAGACTTTAGAGATATTTAAATACCTTTTAAAGCTAATATATAAACTTAAAAATATATATATATATATTAGTATATAATTAATTAACTTTATATTTAAGAATAGATAAAGTGAAATTAGTAAAGAAATAGTAATTTAAACTAGGGTTACTAATATATAATAAGTTTTTATTTATAATATTTTAGTATTAAAAAAAGGATATAAATTAAAGATATTATTAATATTAAAATTATTAATATTAATTAAATTATTAATTATATTAAGATTAATTATTATATTTAAAAGTTTATAATTTAATTAATTATTATATATATAAATTATATAATATTATATTTTATAATAGTTTTTTAAGTTTTTAACTTTTTTTAAGATAGTTTATTTAAATTAAATCCTTAATAATAATTATTTAAATTAAATAATAATAAAAAAGGTATTTAATTTATTAAAATTAAGGAAAATATCTTTTTATATTTATAACTTAAGGCTATTTATTTAATTAGATTATAAGCAGTGTTCGGAATGAGTCACTGACTAATTAGTCATTTTGATTTGACTAATTAGTCAAATCAAATCAAATCACTGATTTGACTATAGTCATTTTAGTCAATTTAATTATATTTAATAAAAACACTTAAAATAGATATACTAAATCTTATATTGCCTAAATAGGAAATTAGGTAATATATATAGATTATATATAAAAAGTACTATATAAGGCTATTTTTAGTATCTATATAAGGCTTATATAGCTCTTATAATTAATTAAAGTAGATTTTAAGAATCTAAAGAGCTCTAATTAGAGCTTTTAAGTAACTTTATTTTTAAAGTGCTTATATTAAATTGAGCTATATAGTTAAAATTATAAAATAATTATTATACTATAAACTATATAATATATTATACTAGAAAGGCTATATTGCTTAGTAATCTCTCTTAATAGGCTAAATAATCTACTTTTGATGACTTTTTACCTATTAAATATACAGTAAAATTACTAAAAAGGTAATACTTTTAAGCTATTTAAGACTATTAGTTAGTAAGAAGGCTATTATAATAATGTAATATATAGACTTTATAGTATATATATTTTTATATAATTTTAGCTATATAGCTTATTTAAATATAAGTACTTTAAAAATGAAGTCACTTAAGAGATTTAATTAAGGCTCTTTAGATTCTTAAAATATACTTTAATTAATTACAAGAGCTATATCAGCCTTTTATAGATACTAAAAATAGCCGTATATAGTACTTTTTATATATAATCTATATATATTACCTAATTCTCTATTTAGGCAATATAGGATTTAATATAGCTATTTTTAGTGTTTTTATACTGATTGACTAAAGTGACTATAGTCAAATCATTGATTTGACTATAGTCACTTAAAAATTGATTAGTTAAATCAAATCAAATTAATTTAGTGATTTGACTTGACTATAGTCACTGGAAAAAGTGATTTGACTAATTAGTCAAATTAAAGGTATGTACCCAATCAAATCAAATTATGATTTGATTTGATTTGATTTGACTCATTCTGAACACTGATTATAAGGTTAAAGGTAATAGTATTATATAACTTTAAGACTTAATTTTAAAGTTATTATATTTTTTAATATAATATATAATACCTTATATTATAATATATTAAAAAACTGTATTATATTATATTATTTTATTATATAAGACCTTATTAGCTATACTTTATATATTAGTATAAAGATATTTTAACTTTTTAATATTCTTTATATTATATTATATTACTTTATAATTTAATTTAATTTATTATTAAATTATTAAATTAGCTTTAATTTATTAAGATTTATAGTTTTTTATTTTAATATTAAAATTATAATTTTTTAATTCTTTTTCTTTTTTTTTTTCCTTTTTTAATTCTTTTTTTTTATTATAATAGCTTTTAATTCTTATAATATAATATTTATATCTTTAATTTAATTACTATAATTATATATTTTAAGTTAATAAATTATATTTAATATAAATTATTATAATTATTTAATATTTTTTTTTTTTTTTTTAATTACTATTAGCCTTGTATAAGGCTACTAAGCTTCTAGCTTTTTAATTAAAGGCTTAAACAGTAATAATTATTTAATATAATATTATTTATAAAGGCTTATTCTTAAGTATTAATTAGCTATATTTACTTTTAATTTATATTCCTTATACTATACTATATTACCTTATAACTTAATCTAATCTATTACTAACTTACTAAGCTAGCTTTAGTTTACTAATATTTATAGTTTTTCCTTTAATATTAAAACCTTTATTTCTTAATTTACCTTTTTGCCTTATTTCCTCTTTTACTTCCCTTCCTTTATACTATAATAGCTTTTAATTCCTATAATATAATTAATATCTATATTATCAAATTAATAATTATAACTATATATTATAACTCTATAAACTAGACTATCACTATAACTTAATATAATTCTGGTAAAAAAGGCTTATTATTTAATTAATAAGTCTTAACTCTTTTTTAATTTATTAGTAAAGTTATTTAAAGCTTATATTTAACTTATAATATATATAAAGATAGATATATTTTATATATTAAAAAGCCTTATTTTATAATTAAAGATTATAAAATTAACTTATTACTTTAATAGTAATTTACTAATATATAGTAGATTTTTATTTATAATTTTCTAAATATAAAAAAAGGTATATAAATTTAAGATATAATTAAAATTAAGATTATTAATATTTATTAAAAGACTAGTTATATAATTATTAGTTATTATATTTAGGGAATTATAGCTAGGTTAGTTATTATTAATATTAATTCTATAGTATTATATTTTATAATAGTCTTTATTATTTTTAGCTTATTTAGAATTAGACCTTTAAGGTTAAAGCTTTAGTATTAATTACCTTAATAAGTTAATAAAAAAAAAAGGCATTTAGCTTACTAAAGTTAAAAGATATATTTTTTTTATATTTATAAATTAAAGATACTTATTTAATGAAATTATAGGGTTAAAGGCAAGAATACTATATAACTTTAACACTTAATTTTAAAGTTATTATATTTTTTAATATAATATATAATACTTTATATTATAATATATTAAAAAATAAATATTATATTATATTATCTTATTATATATGACCTTATTAACTATACTTTATATATTAGTATAAAGATATTTTAACTTTTTAAGAAAGGCTTATTATTATTTTATTAAATATTAACTTTATTTTAAGTAATTTATTAAGTCTTTTAATACTTTAATTAAATTTTTAATATAATTAATAAAGCCCTAGTTTAAATTATTATATCTTTACTAATTTTATATTATTTATAGTCTTTAAATATAAAGTTAATTAATTATATATTAACATATATATATTTAATTAAAAGAGTTATTATTAACTTTAAGTAAATTTAACTTTTATTAACTAACTTATATAAAAGTTAATTTAATTCCTTTAAACCTTTAGTCTAACCCTGCTATTACCCTGCCTTTATCCTTAATTATATATAATAAGGAGGATATAGACTACTTATTTAGCCTTTATAATTATATTTATAAGCCACCTTGTATATCTAGCTAAGTTTAGGCCTTTAAAAGTAGTAAGGAAGGTAGCTTAATTAGCTATAAAGGTCTTACCTTACTTTATAGCTTCTTCTAAGGCCTTTAATTATAATAGCTCTTTCTTTAGCTAATCTAGTAATATTCTATAACTTAAGAAATCTAGATTTATATAATTAATTACGTAAATTAAAGTAGTAATTATATTACTTAAGGTAAATAAATATTAACTAATTTTAGCCTTTATAATATTAGCTTATTATAAAGCCTTTACTATTTAAGCCTTTATTTAAAAAGCAAGAAACTTACTAGCCTTATATAAAGCTAATAATAATTAAAAAAAAAAAAATGAAAAAGAAAAAGAAAAAGAATTAATATTATTAAGAGGATGTATAATTAAAAATAGTAATTAAGACTATTAATATAATTAAATTAAAATAAAATAAATCAAAAGAAATATATATTTAAATAAAAAGTATATTTTTTAAAAAATAAATATATACTTAATAAGTATTATTTAAATAATTTAAAAAATAATAATTTATATTAAAGTATTTTATATTAATTATAAAAATCTTATATTAAGATAAAAAGAAATAGAAAAAAAAAAGTAAAATATATAAAAAAACTTAAAATTAAAATCAAAAAGAAAAGAAAATAAAAATATAAAGAAAAATAATAATAAAAATTTAATAAAGAATTTAAAATTAAATTATTTAATTATAATTAAAAACTAAGATTTAAAATTAAATAATAATATATTAAAAGACAATATATTATTTATATAATTAAAAAAAGAAAAGAAATTTACTTTAACTTAAATAAGGACTTGACGTTAATTTAAATTATTATTTTTTTATTAATTTTACTTTATTTATAATTCTTAAATATAAAGTTAATTAGTTATATACCTTAATATATATATTTAATTAATAAAGTTATTATTAACTTTAAGTTAATTTAACTTTTATTAACCAACTTATATAAAAGTTAACCTAATTCCTTTAAATGTTACGATTTGTGCCCATAATAGCGCTGTAAGGCTTCTATAAGCAGCTGTACACACCACTGTAATTGCTACAATAGCAGTTATAGCCCAATCTTTTGCCCTGTGGCGTAGTGGTTAGGTGTGACCGTTACATTAAACCTTTAAACCCTACTATTACCTTATATTTAACTTAAGATTCTATTTATAGATATATTTTATTAATTTAAAAGTAGCTCCCCCTTTACTATAATAACCCTTTTAGCTATATAAGAAGCTACTTTTTATATATATTTAAGTTACCTATAAAAGTAATAAGGAAAACTACTTAATTAAATTAAAAAGGCTTATATAATAGATTAACTTAATTAAATTATAATTAAAAATAATTATTTTAATAAAATTAAATTAGTACTTTAATAAGAAGTTCTTCTTAATAGTAATTATTATTATATATAACTCTTTATATTCTTTCTTATTAACTGCTCCTATAGTAGGCCTAATAGCTATATTAAAGTTATAGCTAGTTATATAGTAGGCTTAATTATATAACTATAGGCTATTTTATATATATATTATATTCATAGCTATAATAAATATTATTAACTATAACTAATAGGGAAAGTTAGGTTAGGCAATATACTTTATAATAGCTATACTAGGCCTAGTATTCTTTTAGCTAAGGTAAAGGAAGAAGGTTAATATAGCTATTAAGGGACCTATAGGCAGTATTTATACTACTTAATTAGGGCAGTAATTACATTACTTAAAGGAAATAAATATTAATTAATTTTAATCTCTATAATACTAGTTTACTATAAGGGCCTTACTATTTAAGTTATTAATTAAAAAGCTAGAAACTTAATAGCTTTATATAAAGCTAATAGTAATTAAAAAAAAAAGAGAAAAAAAATAATAATAATAAAGAATTAATTATTAAAGAATTTAATTAAAAAATAAATAAATTTTTTTTTTAAGTTTATATATTAGCTTTAAAAGGTATTTAGGTATCTCTAAAGTCTAGTATAATTTAACTATTACTTACTTTCTAAGTAATAAAGCTTTATTAAGTTAATATTATTAAGTTAATTACCTTAATTATAGCTTAAATCTAACTATATTTAAGCTAGTTAAAGAGCCTTATTTACTCTTTAGCTATTTAAGATCTTCTTTCTATAATCTACTTTAAAGATTACTCTAGTAATCCCTACAGTATACCGCGCTTTAATTATCTAATATACTTTAATAATAAGTTATCTAACTTACCTTCTAATTATAGTTACTAATAATATTATAGCTATATTATTATAATACTTACTTTTAGAAGAAGCCTATAGACTTCTAATCTTAATTATTTTTATTTAATAAAAAGACTTAATATAATTAAAATAAAGGATATAATTAACTAAACTATTAGTAATAGTAATTATTATAAGCTATATAATAAGGCTATAAAAATCCTAAAGGCTTAAAAATATATAAATAATATTAATTATATTAAGTAAACAGTCTTTAATTATAAGATCCTTATAATTATATAGCCTTATTATAAACTACGTAATAAAGGCTTTCTTAAGTATAAAATAAAGGTATTTAATAAGGTTAAAAAGAAGCTATTTAAAGGGATAGATCTAGAGGTTAAGGAAAGGGAATTTATTATAGCCATTTATAGTAGCTTATATAATAAGTAGCTGAAGGCTATTAGGTAGCAGGCTAAGAGGGTAATAAGGATTACTTTAAAGTAAGAGGGGGATAGTATATTATAAAATCTAGGATAAAAGAGGGATAATTGTGGTATTTTAAAAGAAAAATATATTAAGTTTTATAAAGGTTTTAAATACCTAAAGTTAAAGACTTAAAGTTATAATATTAGTATTAGTAATAACTAAAAGTAAGATTAATTATATTATATAGTATATAACTAATCTATAAATATATAGATTAGCTAAATATTAATATACTATTAGTATAAATAGGGGAAAAAATAAATAATATCTTTAAATAAATACTTAATAAAGTAAAAGTATTATTAAAGATATAAAATAATATTATTTAATATAATTTATATTTAATAATAAATAAAACCTTAATTAAAATTATTTTAAAATAATTAAATTAATATTATAATAACTTAAATTATATAATAATAATAAAAGTTCGTTAAGACTTTCAAACTAGGAAAATTAAAATAAAAGTAAATTAAATAATTTAAAATATAATAATTATAGTATAGTATAATAAACTAAGTAATTATATATAATATAATAAGATATTTAAAAATATTAAACTAGCTAAAAAATAACAGTAATTATAAAATAATATAATAATCTTTATATTTAAACTTATATAAAAAATAAAATAAAAGATCTTATAATACTAAAAGGAGAAATTTAAATTAAAAAAGACTTATAGAAATACTTTAACTATTTAAATTATAAATAGATATTTTAGGTATTAAATATATAATATTACTATTAAATATATTAATAAACTAAAGTAATTTAAGATTAGTTTTTAATATATATTAAAGGATATAAAGAATAAAAACCTTCTTTAATTATTAATACTTTAAGATATTAAATTATTAAAAGATATAAAAGAACTTAAATAATTAAACTTATAGCTAATATTAAATTATAAAAATAAGTGTTAAATTATATTTAAAATCTTAAATATATTATTAATTAAAAATAAAAAGTTTATAATAAAAAAGATAGTAAAAAAAGGGATTTTAATAAAGAACGTTATAAAGTTATTTTAAAAGTAAATAAACTTAAAAATAAATAAAAAGTTTTTTTTTTTTTTTTTTAATTACTATTAGCTTTATATAAAGCTATTAAGTTTCTAACTTTTTAAATAAAGGCTTAAATAGTAAGGCCCCTATAGTAGGCTAGAATTATAAAAGTTAAAATTAAAGAAAGTTTATCTACTTTTATAATATAATTACTGCCTTAATTAAGTAGTATAAATACTACCTATAGGTCCCTTAGTAGCTATATTAACTGTCTTCCTTTACTTTATTTAAAAGACAGGCCTAGTATATATATTATATTTCTAAAATACATTCCCTAACTTAAGTACCTATTAGTTATAGTTACTAATATTAATTATAGCTACTAATATAATACTTACTATATAAAATAGCCTATAGCTATATAATTAGGCCTACTATATAACTAGTTATAACCTTAATATAGCTATTAGGCCTACCTTATAGGTAATTAAAAAAGAAAATTTAAAAAAGATTTATATAATAGTAACTACTATTAAAAAGAACTTCTTATTAAAGTACTAATTTAACCTTATTAAAATAACTATCTTTAATTATAGCCTAAGTTAGTTAATTTATTATATAGGCCTTTTTAACTTGATTAATCTAACTTAGGTTAATAATAAGATATTAAGCCTCTTAAACCTAAAGAGGGTCTTAATGGAAGGTTATCCTCTTTAATTAAACTCAGTAGCCTTCTTTATTACCTTTATAGATTTAAATATATATAAAGAGTAGCTTCATAATATAGCTAAAAGGGTTATTATTATAGAGAGGGTCTTATTATTAATATAAAGATAGTATATCTATAAATAAAGTTAAATAAAGATAGGGTAATAATAGGGTTAGACTGAAGGTTTTATTAAAGTTAGAATTAAAGGAAGTAGGTTAACTTTTATATAAGTTAGTAAAAGTTAAATTAGCCCTTACTAATTAAATATATATACCGGGGTATATAACTAATTGACTTTATATTTAAGAACTGTAGATAAAGTGATATTAGTAAAGAAATAGTAGTTTAAACTAGGGAAAATAAAGAGATTAAAAGAAATTTAAAAAATATAAATATATAATATAATAAGTAAATACTAATAAAGTAAAATACTTAATATAAAAAGTTAATAAAACTTAATAAAATAAATTAATAATAAAATATAAATACTTTACTAATATTAACTATATAAATAGTATATATAATTATAATTACTTATAAGAAAAAGGAATATATTACTTATAATAAAGTATTAAATAAATAATAAAAAAATAAAAAATAAACTTTTAAAAAAAGCTTTAATAATAATAATATAATAAAAAACCTAATAAGCTTATTTCTAATTAAAAGTTAAAATTAAAAGGAATTAATTAAGTATATTTATTAATAATAAAGTTAATATAAATTATATTTCTTTTAATATAATAAATGATTTAAAATTACTATAAGGAAATAAAAGAATACTTTATATTATATAAAATAGAAAAAGGAATACTTATAATTATAATAATAAATAAATAACTTAAAAGATTATTTACTTTAAAGTATTTATAAATAAAAGAAAAACTAAAGTATTAACTTTAATATTATCTTTATTTATAAATATAATATAATACTTAAATACCTATACTTAAAAAATTACAATTTATAATTTAATTAAAAAATTAATTAAATAAACTATAAAGATTACATTCTAAATAATAAAATAATTTAAATAGTAATAAAATAAGACTTTAAGCTTTAATTAAAAGAAGTAATAAAATTAACATAATAAAAGACTATATATTTTAAAAAGAAATAAAATATAAATACCAGTGTTCGGAATGAGTCAGTGACTCATTAGTCATTTTGATTTGACTAATTAGTCAAATCATGATTTAACTTAACTAAGTGGGTCCTTTGATTTGACTATAGTCACGAAAAAATTGATAAGTCAAATCAAGTCAAATCAACCTGATAATTTGACTTGACTATAGTCACTAAAAAACTGATTAGTCAAATCAAATCAAATCACTGATCTGATTTGATTTGACTATAGTCATTTTAGCTAATTAGCTTAAAATCACTTAAAATCGCTATATTAAATCCTATATTACCTAAATAGGAGATTAAGTAAGATATATAGATTATATATAGGAAGTACTATATAAGGCAATTTTTCTTATCTTTATAGGGCTTATATAGCTTTTAAAATAAAATAAAGTATATTCTAAAAATCTAAAGAGCTCTAATTAGATATTTTAGAGATATATATTCTTAAAAGCTCTATATTAAATTAAGCTATATAGTTAAAAGTTTAAAAAATATATATATAATAAAGCTTATATTTAGCTATATAATAATGATATCTTTGCTTAGTAATAGTACTAAATAGCTGAAGATTATTCCTTTTTTAGCGATTTTACTCTATATATAATAGGTAAAAAGACTTTAAAAGTAAGTTATCTAGCCTATTAAAATAGATTACTATATAATATAGCCTTTATAGTATAATAGCTTTTAGATTATATAGTATAACAAGTCTTTTATAATTTTAGCTATATAGATAGAATTTATATAGGCACTTTAAAAATCAGGCTACTTCAATGCTTTAATTAGACTTCTTTAGATTCTTAAAATCTACTTTATTTTATATAAGTAGCTATATAAGAGCTAAAATAGTAAGAAAAATAGTCTTATATAGTACTTTTTATATATAATCTATATATAATACTTAATTTCCTATTTAGGCAATATAGGGTTTAATTTACCTATTTTAAGTGATTTTAGTCTAATTGATTGGTTTGACTATAGTCAAATCAAATCAAATCATGATTTGACTATAGTTATGAAAAAATTAATTAGTCAAATCAAGTCAAATCAACCTGATGATTTGACTTGACTATAGTCACTAAAAAAAGTGATTTGACTAATTAGTCAAATCAAAGGTACGTACCCAATCAAATCAAATCATGACTTGATTTGACTTGATTTGACTAATTCCGAACACTGATAAATACTATAAAAGTAAAATCCCTAGTTTAAGCTACTGCTTCTTTATTAATTTTACTTTATCTATTCTTAAATATAAGGTTAATTAATTATATACCCTAGTATATATATTTAATTAATAGAGTTATTATTAACTTTAAGTTAATTTAACTTTTACTAACTAACTTATATAAATAGAGTTAACTTAATTCTTTTAAACCTTTAAACCTTACAATTATTTTATATTTATCTTTACTAATTTAAAAGTAACTCCTCCTTTACTATAATAACCCTTTTAGCTATATTAAAAAGCCACTTTTTATATATATTTAAGCCTATAAAGGTAATAAGGAAAGCTACTTAATTTAATTAAAAGGGATAAGTTTCTTTTAAGTCTCTTTTTAGGTCTTTAAGAGCTAATAGCTTATTATTAACTTAGTTTATATTAATCAAGTTAAAAAAGCCTATATAATAGATTAACTTAATTAGATTATAATTAAAGATAGCTATCTTAATAAAGTGAAATTAATACTTTAATAAGAAGTTCTTTTTAATAGTAATTACTATTATATATAACTTTTTATATTTCTTTTTATTAATTGCCTTTATAATAAGCCTAATAGTTATATTAAAGTTATAGTTAGTTATATAATAGGCTTAATTATATAGCTATAGGCTAGTAGCTATAATAAATATTAATAACTATAACTAATAGTTAAGTTAGGGAATATATTTTAAAAGTATAATAGCTATACTAGGCTTAGTATATTATAAGGGTTAATTAGAGATCTTTTAGCTAGGGTAAAGGAAGAAGGTTAATATAGCTATTAAGGGACCTATAGGCAGTATTTATACTATTTAGTTAAGGTAATAATTATATTACTTAAGGTAAATAAACCTTGATTAATTTTAATCTTTATAATAATAGCTTACTATAAGGGCTTTACTATTTAAGCTATTAATTAAAAAGCTAGAAGCTTAATAGCCTTATATAAAGCTAATAGTAATTAAAAAAAAATATTTATTATTAATTTAAGTAATATAATATAAAAGATTAAATAAAGCTTAACTTTTAATAATAAGTCTAATTTATAATTATTTTTTTAAAACTTTTTATAATACTTTATAAAATTTAATAAACTTATAATTTAATTTATATATTAGTTAATTTATTTTAATATTTTTTATAACTAAGTAGACTATATATTTATTTACCAAAGTTAGTCTTTTTAACTATATTACATTATAATAGTTCTTTATATATTTCTTTATTAATTTAACTTTTATTTTTATTTCTTTATATAGGTTTTTAAAGTTATTATTTTTAAATATAATAATTAAATTAATTAACTTTTCTTATTATATATTATAATAAATATTAAATATAAATATAAAATTAATATAAGCTAGTATAAGCTTTATACTTTTATTATATATAGTATTATAAATAAGTTAAGCTGTTAAGAGCTTTTTAATTTAATTATTTTATTTATAATTAATATAATACTATAAGTATTATTTAAGTATTTAATTTATATATTTAATGTATTTATTAACTTATAGTTAAAATATAGTTATAAGTTAGTAATTTAATTTAAGTTATATTATAAGTAATTACTAAAAGTTTATTATAAATATAAGTCTTTTATTAAAAAGAATTTCTATAAATAAGCTATATATATTAATACTATATTACTATATATAGTTATTAAGTTCTTTTATATTTATAAATTCTTTATAAAGTAAATTATATAATTTAAAATATAGAAATTAAACTATAATATAATAAACTTAATAACTATATATAGTATAGTAAGGCACTTAAGTATATTAAATAAGCTAAAGAAAGAGCTATTATAGAATAAGATAATAATATTTATATTTAATTATATATTAAGAAAGAAGGAAAATATCTAATAACTTTAAAAAAAAAAAAATTTAAATTAAAAAAAAAACTATAAAAATACTTTAATTATCTTAACTATTAATAGATATTATAAGTATCCTATACTTAATATTATTACTTATAATATAAGTAAAAAGAAAAAAGTAAATAATTACTTCTTAATATAAATTAAAGAATCTAAAGAATAAAGACCTTGTTTAATTATTAATACCTTAAGATATTAAATTACTAAAAGGTATGAAGAAATATAAGTAATTAAGCTTATAGCAAATATTAAAATATAAAAGTAAGCCTTAAACTTTATTTAAAACTTCTATTATATTACTAAATAAAGATAAAGAGTTTATAATAAAGAAAATTATAAAAAAAAAGATAAATAAAAAGATATTAATATAAAAACTAATAAAGAATTTAAAAAATATAAAAATATCTCATAATTAATAGACTATAAAAAAGTAAAATATTTAATATAATAAAATTACTTTAATAAATAAGGCTTTAATTATTTATATAATATTAATTATATTAATAGTAAATATAGTTATAACTACCTATAGAGAAAAGGAATATACTACTTATAATAAGGTGTTAAGTAAGTAATAAAGTAATAGAAAATAAACTTTTAAAAAAAGCTTTAAAAATAGCTATAAAATAAAAAAGCTAATAAACTTACTTATAATTAAAAGTTAAAATTAAAGATAAATATTTAAATATACTTATTAATAATAAAGCTAATATAAATTATATTTCCTTTAAAATAGTAAATAATTTAAAATTATTATAAAAAAATAAGCAAATACCCTATATTATATATAATAAAAAAACAAATACTTATAACTATAATAATAAATAAATAACTTAAAAGATTAATTCCCTTAAAGTATTTATAAATAAGAAAAATTAAAATATTATTTTTAATATTATTTTTATAAAAAGATATAACTTAATACTGAAATACTTATAGTTAAAACGCTATAATCTAAAATTTAATTAAAGAACTAATTAAGTAAACTATAAAGATTACCCTTTAGATAATATAAAAATAATTTAAATAATAATAAAATAAGAATCTTAAACTTTAATTAATAAGAGTAATAAGGATAGGTATACTAAAGTATTACCTATTTTAAAAGGAATATAATATAAATACTATAAGGGTAAAATATATTAAATAACTAATAATAAATTTTAAAAGATAGTTTAAATAACTAGATTATAATCTTTAAAAGATAAAATAGATTATTAAAAAGGAATTTAATAAATAATTTAAAAATATACTTATTTAATACTATATTTATAAGAAACTCTTTATAAAAGAACTTAAAATAAAATTTCTAAAATATTCTTAATAAGATATTAAAATAGTTCTAAAAGATAGTAAGAACTTAAAGTTCTTTTTAATTTATAACCTAACTTAAATAAAACTTATAATATTAAAAGAATAATTAGAAAATATATTTAAAAAAAAGATATATTTAAATATTAAAATCCTTAATAAGATACTTTATTATATTTATCTTTAAATTAAACTTAAATAAGTTATAATTAATTATAAACTATTAATAACTTAATAAAATTATAAAGAAAGATAAAATACTACTACCTCTTATTATAAAACTTAAAGATAGATTATTTAAAAAATAAATCTTTACTGCCCTTAACCTTAAAGCTACCTATAACCTAATTAGGATTAAAGAAAGTAATAAATAGAAAATAGTATTTTAAATAAAATATAGACTATTTAAATATTTAATTATACCTTTTAGACTTATTTATATATTTATAATATTCTAAAAGATAATTATAAATATATTATAAGAATATTTTAATATATTTATAGTTTACTATTTAAATAATATTTTTATTTTTTTAATTAAAAAAAGAGTATATTAAATATATTTATAAGGTTTTAAAAGTATTATAAAAAGCTAATATACTTATTAAACCTATAAAAAGTTACTTTTATTAAAATTAAATAATATACTTAAGCTATAAAATCTTTTATAATAAAATATAAATAAATAAAAGAAAAATTATTATAATAATTAAATAGAAAATACTTATTATAATTAAAGAAATATAATCCTTTTTAAGATTTACTAACTATTACTAGTAATTTATTAAAGACTTTAATAAAATTATAATTCTTTTTATAAAATGAATAAAAAAAGATAAAATATTTAAATAAAATAATAAAGCCTAAAAAGCTTTTAAAAAGCTTAAAGATACTATTATTAATAAACTAATACTAATTATATTTAACTTAAAATAATAAGTTAAACTTAAAACTAATACTTTTAACTTTACTTTAAAAAATAAATAAGATAATAAAATAATAATAATATATTATATTTAATTACCTTTTACTTTTATAAAATATATAAAGTAAAACTTAACTACTCTATTTATAATACAGAATTCCTAGCTATTATTAATTACTTTAAGGAATTTTGATATTACCTTAAAGAAAGTAAATATTTAATTAAAGTATTTACTAACTATAAAAATATTACTTACTTTACTATAATTTAAGAACTGACTTTAATATAAGAATTATAAAAGTTAAAAAATAGCTTTTAAAGAAAAATAAATAAATAGAATAGTAATTTATTTAATTAATTAAAACTATTACTAAAATAATTTATAATATAGATATTATTATAAAATAAAGATATAACTTCTTTTATAAATTTTATTTATATCCTTTAGATAGATATTAAAGAGTTATAAAAACTCTTAAAAGATTATAAAAATAAAGTTATAAAGTTAAAAGAAAAGTTACTAAAAAAGTTATTAAATAATATAACTTATATGCTAAAATAAAAATATAATAATATAAACCTTATAAATAACTTTAATTACTATTAATAATATAATAACTTTAAGACTTAATTATAATAGACTTTATTATAAAGTTACTTTTATTAAAAGAACTTTTAATTAAAATCTTTTATAATAATATTATAATTATAATTAACTAACTTATAAAGTTTTTATATTATTTACTCTTTTTTTAATTGTCTTAGCTGTAAGATTTTAAATAGTTTTTAATATTAATATATAGTTTAAATTACTATAATATTAATTTGGTTATTTTATTATAATTCTAGCTAGAATTATATTTACTATTAAGTATAAATTATATTAAATAATATATTTTCTTTTAATATATTATTATTTAGGTCTAAGTATAAGTATCTATTTAAGCTTAATAATTTTATCTTTCTTAGCTTAATATCCTTATTCTCTTTTTTATTTATTTCTAGTTTCTTTTTTCTCTTTTTCTCTTTAAAAATAAAGGATTTCTATTATAAAAGTAAAATATCTTAAAACAAGTTATTATTCCTTTAAAATACCTAAATAATACTTATTAAATATTTATTCTTTATTAAAGAATAGATTTTGTATATTAAAATATTTTAATCTTAATTAATTATACTTAGGGTTTTTTATTTTTATTTATAATATTAATCTAGGTTTAGTTTTATATTAAGTATTAACTTATCTTTTCCTTTTTTAATTAGTATTTTATTATTTATTAGTATTTTACTAAAAGTTATATAATCCTTTTTACTTTTTAGCTTATTTTTCTTTATATTATTTATACTATTAATTATTAATTTTAATTATAATATATACTAGTTTATTAAGGTTTATAGGTTTAGGTTAAATATTTACTATAGTATCTTTAACTTTTAATTTTAGTTTTAAGTATATTTATATTATATATACTTTTTTACTTTAGTTAAGCTTAATTACTTAGTAATAATATTTAATTAAGTAATTTACTATAAATCCTTATTCTTTAAATTATTAGATTTTTATTTTTATAGTTTATTTTTTAATTATAATATTAAAAATATTTTTAAATTTATTTTTAAAGTTCTTATACTTATTATAAATATACTTTATATTAACTTATTATTTTTCTTTAAGGTAATTAATATAGTTATAGATAATAAGTTCTATAAGTTATAATACTTTATCTTTAAAAAAGCCTATTTTATATTAAATTTTAAGTTCTTTAATAATAAATTAAATAAAATACTATATTTAATAACTTTAAAGGCTAGTAAAGAATCTTTAAAGTTTATTTATATTATTACTAAATAGTTTAAGTTAATAAAGTTAAAGGATTTTTTCTTAAGTTTTTATTTATAGCTATAAAGGCTATAATATACTTAATATACTTTTTATAAAGCTTTTAGCTTTTTTTAGCCTTTACTTTTAAAGCTTTTATAAAGTTTATAAAGTTAATTACCTTTTTCTTTAAGTCTTTAATTCTATTTTAAGAAATTCTAGTATTATTTTTAATATTACTTAATAACTTATTATATTACTTTCTTAAATATTTAAGCCTATTTTTAAGCTTTATAATTTCTTTTTTATAAATATTTAAGTAAGCTAAAGTAAGATCTTTTTTATTTTCTTTATTAATTTTTATAGTGAGTGTCTTGGGGTTTCCAGTGTCTCAAAGGGGCTTCACCAAGACCAGCTGAACCGCACCACAGTAACATGTCGCTGTCGCTTCGTCTTCTGTAGACCATCCATCTTGTGCAAGTCCTGCCCGCGGGAAGAACTTTTTGTCTTTGCTGGATAGCTCGTTTGTTATGTTTCGCAATTGAACGTACGTATCAGGAGGCCGGAGGCGATGTTGAAAGACCCTCACACAAGCTTAAGAGACGTCAAGAGTATTGTAATACTGGCAGCAACTTGATTCTATAAGATCTTGCCAATATGGCTGTTCATCGCAGATATGTGGTCTGCCTGTTCTATTTAAATGATGATGACGGATTTCTCTGTTCTTTTGTTAAGCTGAAACTCCGCAAGAAGACGGCGTTGTTCAGTAATCACTGTCCCTATATACAATGTCTGTCAATAAGTAATTATATAACTGGCCCGAGATAAACTGTAGAAGTCTGTACAAGGCGCGGGAGGTTGACTCGTGTATGTAGATAATCTGCAACATTAGATCACACTGCGGTGACGCTTGTATAGTACACTTATATAACGGTGTCCTTGGTATTCAATCTCTAATTATTATTAATCGTTTAACTCATGTATATACTCCTTTTAGATCCTTCAAAATAAGCCAGCAATAACCAATAACTCTCAGACCATAGTTTATCCTTGCCAACACATTAATCATCCACTTCGTGTATTCTACCAATTCTCATTGAAGCGTCTACTGAGGCTTCTCATATGAATATCGTGGGGAGGACAGGACAGAGGATGTCGCGGACTTGCTGCCAGGTGTGTAGGCAGGCGATGGCTGAGGGTAATATGCAACTACAGCAGCATTGACCGATTCATGGTGCTCTTTGGCATGGCGGACAATTGAGGACCAGACTCGTCGAGCGTTGATCTTGGTGGATTCCATTGTGTTCGGAAAGTGTAGTGTTTTTGTGAGATAGTGGAGTTGAGTTGTATGTAGTAATGGTTTTATAGGGTTGGTTGCAGTATGCAAGATATAGTTGTAGTGTGGAGATAGTGTAGTGTGGAGATAGTGTAGTGTATAGATGTTGTGATTGAACTTGTTGGTCTTGTTTGAAGTGTTGATTTCAGAGTTGAGGATGCTCTTGAATTGTTTGTTCAATGAATTGCTTGATGATGAGTAGAATGAAAGATCTATTCTGCCAGGAAATCTCATGCTCTTATATTCTGTTCGACATGCTCTCTCACCCTGCATATGACTCTATAGAATTCTCTCGAATTATCTCCCTGTAAAATTCCTGTTTGACATGACATGACATGTCCTCGTTCAAGAATTCCCTTTCGGGCTTGAACAAACGAGACACGCAATTTTCGCAGCGTATGATTGGACACCGGCCCGATGTCAATTTAGTGGCTGCACCCTATGGCATGCGCTATTGTCAAAATCTTTAGGTCATTTGTCATCTTTGCTTAGAATGTCAACTTGACAATTGCGCCCTTCATTGTGTAGTGACTATTCTGAGTCATACGAGCTTGTCGTCCCCTACGCCCTACAAAGATTTTCAGCAATTAAGCTTGTCATTCTCGCATTGGTAATCCGATAATCGCAATGACGCCCTTTTCTGACAACAGCGATGCTTTTTTTCATGTCGCAATGGATCACGCGACAGACGCTTAGTCTATACTTTTTCATCCTTTCTTTTTTGCGACGTCAATGTATTAGGGTTTGTCACCACCGCATTACTAAGTCATTCTATCTCGACAAAGTCAATGCTCCAGCCACGTTTTCCTTTGCAGGATATCTCTACGCAAAAACTTCGAGATTGCTCTTCTCTCGTATTTTGCTGCGCGTCATCCCGATTCTCTTCTGCGTCTACCATCCGAGTCTTGATGACAATCCATCCAGATCTTGATCCCTCATTACTATACTCTTTATCAAGATACGCTATCAATCTCTGGACGCGCTCTATGTCCCAAATGCCTTCTCTCGTGTCAGGCCGAGACGCAACCCATCCTTTGATCCAGTTTGCTATCACTGCATCGGACATATGGTAGGCGTTGAGCATCGCAGGGAGCATTCCATATCCGTAGTTGTTAACGATGACGGAGAGGTCATATGGGAGACCGGCTGCAAGGCGACAGATCTTGCGCAATATGGCCGAGCGTTCAGAGGGAGAAAGTCTAGGGCCTGATTCTGGCGAGTACATGAGGTCAAGTCGAAGCGTAGATACAAGGTAATGCGTAAAGCTCGTAGCCGGCCTGACTGGTTCCGGGGCGGAAAGAAGTGTCAGTGGCTTCATATTGATGTCTGCCTCTGGCCCCTCGCCGTCGAAGTCAGGAATGTCCTCCGGTAATAGGCTAGCTCGCCATTGCTCGAGCTCAAGTCTAAGCTCGTCAACACGCTGATCCCACTCCGCGCCTGGTCGAAGATTAGACCTCCATTTCTCTTCCAAGTCATTCACTCTGGGCATGATGTAGAGCAGCCTATCATATGGCAGCGTCGAGCCAGCGAGATATTGGACGAGAGACCGTGATGCCTCAGATGACACAACTTGTTCCTGTATCGAATGTGTACCCTCATAGATCTCCAATAGGGCTGCTATCCTCGAGAAAGCAGTTACCAGGGATTCTCCGATAGTTGTCTCCCTCACGAGATTTAAATGGTTCGACAGGAACTCGACCGCTGCACGACCGTGCACGCACCATAGCCTCATCTGTGCTCGTCTTAGTTCAAAGTGTGCCAGTAACAAGACTGTACTAAGCCAAGACACAATCTTCTCCCGTCTTCCAGGGCCGTGTTCGTTTCCCGGTGTCGGCATGTCTGGGTTCATATCCTCTATCGGGATGTTCCCAACGTCTCCTAGAGCTATGACAAAGTGTTCTAGTGCGTGTATCGCTGCCTGACTCCGTAGCTGCTGCCCCATGTTGGACTTTGAGACTTTCAGAGCTGACAAAGCTAAAGCAGCATGGTAAAATGATGCACTGAGGAATCCGGCATCCATGATATCGTTTAGATACAATAGTGTGAGGACGCCGTATGGCGATGTATCCCGAAGGTGATGGTAGTAGAGCATATCCTCTGGAAACTTCATGCTCTCGAGAAGCCCTTGAGGGATGATCGGAGCAGTGGGGAGTCCATTGAAGAATTGACTACTTCTCGGGGTTGGAACCTGTGTTTTTGGAGCTAGCTGGGGAGATGAGACGCTCAATGGACCGAAGAATGGGAATGACGTTTGATGACTTTGATGCGATGTAGCAACTGGTGACACGATGTATGGTAAGCCAACACGAATATCCCCAGTCCGTGCCGCCGCGTCAACATCTGTATCAGGTATGAATCCAGAGTCCCAATCCGCGGGTGTATCAGAAGATGAAAGTGTAGCAGCTACATCGGAGCTGTTGTTTGCCTGGCCAGCATCGTAAATGGGAGTTTGAGCCGCAATGTTATCATTCTCTAACTCTGGTGCTGGAGTTGCATATGAAGAATAGTACTCAGGTGCCGGACTCTGTGCTTCGTTTGCTTGTGGTGCATCGCCAACACTACCTCGCCTTTCTGAAGACTCGCCTATCGCTTGGCCTGACCGTGTCCGACGCGGAGAGTCATGTGTGAACAACTTATTCTGGTCTTTGAAGATAATCTGGTTTGCATAACCACTACATGGCATGAACAACCGTATGCACTGTGGATACCATGAATCAGAAACTCAGCCCTATGGAAATGACATACGAGTCATTGGCATCGACTTACGTTATTGCATTCTGGCTTTGTCTCGTCACATTTCAGCCGCCGAGCTCTGCACGTGACACAGCCATTGCGGTTGCGAGTCTTGACATTTCGCCGTCGTACAACGCGGCCAGACATTGCTCTGCAGCTGAGTAGTTAATAGTGATCGGAATTGGCGGAAACAAACGAGCCTGGTCAATGTGTCGCGACGCTTCCTCACCTCACTACCAAACAAAGCTGAAGAGTCTGAGAGGTTGGCAATGACGAAAGGTCGTATAGAACTACCGTATTAGGATGGTTTGAACGAGCGGGGAACCAATGCAAGTCTATTGGCGTTCTAGACCCGATTAGGCAGAGCCGCGTCGACTTATGCATATTGTAAACTGCCAACATAACTCTCTTCTCTGTCGTGTCATATCTTGCGATGATTCGCAAGGCTGAAGGGCGCATCAAGGCATAATTACATCACAGACTCATCGACCTCAAATCAACTTCACGGTGGTCGTGGTGAGGTTGTAGAGAGTGACTTGGTCATTCGCAACGTGTACAGCCAATCACATCTGCTGTCTCTAAGCTTCGTTCACCTGATGAAATACCGCTCCTGACATTGTACCCAGGCGAAGAATTGAGAGACACAATATCCGTCAAATACACTCACATAAAGAGTACAAATCATAGAAGCACACATTAATGTTCTTGAGCTTAGTGTCAGGATAGACCCTCTGTGTCCGGGCTATCACCGTGTTTATGCACTGGGAGCATCGTGATAGTTGATGTCGATTGAAAGCGGCAGGTCCGAGGCATTGCCGAACGTCTCTAATACGAGCAGCATTGCTACTGGCCTGAATTGTTCAAGTAGACCTAAGGTCAACAAACAAATAACGATGGCGAAATGCATGGTCCCCACAATGGCTTGTCGGATGTAGCGTCCCCAAGCGGAAATGCTGAACGAGCTTCTAGCCAAGAGAAGGATTGTTTAAGTCGAAGAATATCCTACCATTTCGAGCAATGCACACCTGGTTCCTGTTCGTGTGCCACTACCAAATCCTCTATTATAGTGTCTGTGGTGATAGTCATTGCATTTGTTATCCCGATCCGTCAGACGCCACAATCCCATACACAGGACAGCAGTCATCTCATATCGTCATGGAGGTCTCAAAAGCGATATCGGATCCCGAACCGGGATCGTTGATTCTTGAGAAGAAGACATCATTCGAGTTGCAACAAACCACAAGGGTCATCGTCACGTTCGACAACAATGACCCAGAGAACCCCAACAACTGGTCCCAGGTATGCAATCCCCATATCAACAAAGGACGTCAAGTACTGACAGCTGTTAGGCCAAGAAGAGATTTGTGGTGTTTACCCTCACCTTGACATTGTTCAACAGCACGCTCTCTTCTTCCCTCCCAGCCAATGCCATGTCACCGATGGCCGCTGAGTTCGGTATTGACGATACACGAGGGAACCCACAGTTGGCACTTCCCATATCACTTTTCCTCGTAGGATACGTCTTCGGACCTCTCCTCTTTGGCCCCCTTTCAGAACTTCAAGGCCGTAAATACGTTCTCCAAGCGGCCTTCATCGTCTACATCCTGTTCACTCTTGCTTGCGCTCTAGCGCCCAACTGGCCGTCAATGCTGGTCTTCCGACTCATGTCAGGAATTGTCGGCAGCTCGCCTAGCACTCTTGGCGGCGGCATCATCGCAGACATACACAGCGACCTGACCCAGCGAGGCAGAGCGCTCACATACTACTACACAGCGAGTATCTGTGCGCCATTGATAGCTCCAACGATAGCTGCCTACTTGGCCCCGATCTCTTGGCGATGGGCTTATTGGTTCAGTCTCATATTTGCAGGTGTGACTATCATTCCGTTGGCATTCTTACCAGAGACCTTCGGCCCTACCATCCTTGCCAGGCGTGCGAAGAAGATCCGGCGATCTGCAGTGAAGGCTGGTCAGGGCAACGTTGAAACGTATGCCGCGATTGAACTTGAAGCAAAGGGTTGGCGCAACCTTATGAGTGTCGTTCTCATTCGGCCACTGCATATGCTCTTCACCGAGCTAATCGTCGCTGCAACGGCTACATACATCGCGCTAGCTTACAGCGTGTATTACATGTTCTTTCAGACATACCCCATCGTATTCAAGGGCATTTATGGGATGTCAAACAAGAAAAGCAGCTTCATGTACTTGCCCATCGCAGGAGGTATCTGCCTTGGCCTGGTGATCTTCTTCCTATGGGATGCCTACTACAGACGCTGCAAGAAGGCCGGTCTAACCTGGGCACAGGAGAATGAGTACAGCAGGTTGCCTCTAGCATGCATGGGCGGACCTCTTCTGGCAATCTCACTCTTCTGGGCTGGCTGGACAGCACAGTCCAGTATCTCGTGGGTGTCACCCATGATAGCAGGAATTCCGTTCGGTGCAGCTCAGCTTCTCATTAGCATCGCTCTAACGACTTACTTGGGCGATTGCTATGGAGTGTACTCAGCATCGGCCATGGCGGCGGGATCATGCCTACGAAATCTTGCTGGTGCAGGACTATGTATCGCTGCGGCGCCGATGTACACCAAACTCGGTGTCGGATGGGCTTCAACACTTCTTGGAGTTGTGAGCGTCTTTATGTGTGTTATCCCATTCATCTTCATTCGATACGGGGATACCATTCGACAGCGAAGTAAGTTTTATCAGAGGCTAAAGGCGGAGATGGAATCGTCACAGAATGAAGCAGATAGTGATTGAGGCAGAGCTATAACGATGCATGGAATAAATAAAATGATAGATCTGGGTTCTAATGTTAGATACGATACCTTTAAATAGATGTCATCAATAATGCTCAGATGACACTCAAATGATTGAAGTATAATAGCTTAAGACAGTTCCAGCCAAAGTGCGTGTACCCCTTCACTAGTTGATCCTCACAATGATCCAAGGCTATGATATCGCCCCATGGACCACAAGTTCTTCTTATGGTGCCTACTTGGAGACTTTGTCAAAGACCTCCTCAAGCCAGCCCAATGTCTCTTGGGCGAGCTGTTTCTCTGCCCCAATGGCACAATGAACCCCAGATCCCAGCTCAGTCTTGAACAGAAAGTAGTGCGCCTGCTTTCCAAAGGCCCTCGCCATCTCCTCTGGCTGTTCTGGGGCAGTCATGTCATCCTGACCCGAGGCGACAAATACGGGACACTTAATTTTGGCCAGACTTTGCTTATCAACATTGAACTCTCCTACCATGGTCACCCACTTGAAGGAACTCTTGGTGTTCCATGCCCACATTCCTTGGTTGATCGGCTAGCTGAGTGCCGTCGGAATCTTAGGGTTTTTGAGAAGGCTGTAGATCTCATCATCAAAGGCAGTGCTGTTACCTGACAGGAAGAGCTTGGTCAAAGCTGGAGGGAACTGCTCCAGGATGGTGCGTTGAAGGTTGAGCATCTCGTCGATCGCAAGCACAGCCGCCAATCTGTGTTCATGCGTCGCAGCCAACGGCGCAAGAAGTCCACCAAATGACATGCCAACGAGAGCGACTCGGTCAGAATCAACGTCATGTCGACTGCGAACATAGTTGACAACGGGGGCGACGGCCTCCCACCACTCGGGCATGAAAGCAAGATTTTGCTGGCGACGCACTGTCGCTTGTCCTGGTCCTTCGTATGTGATGCAGTTCCAGCCACGCTGGATGATCTCACGACAGTTGCTATGGTAGAGCGCCTCTTGAGACCCATCATAACCGGTTCCGATAATGACCGTAGGAATCTTCTTGCCATAGCTAAGGCGTTTCCCAGCGGGGAGTTGAGCATCTGCTGGGTAAAAGTATGCTGGGACAGTAAACTTGGTGGTCTTCAACACAACAAAGGTCGGAGGCCTAGGAAGAAGATTGACAGCGTTTGTAAAGCTTGCGTTCTGTTTCTGCCAGAGGATGTTGATACGAGGGTCAGACTGATCGCCGTGTAAGAAAAAGTCGGCACCCCTGTAGTAAGATGAGGACCGGAAGTAGGCTGAGCGAGCAGAAACCCAGTCCTTCTTCTTCTCAGCAGCGACAGCCTGCTCGCGGATCTTGTCTGCGAGAAACTTGAATTCGTGATACCAACTCTCGGGATTGTTTAGCTTGATCACAGCAGCAGCTCTGAGGAAATGGATTTCCCCCGTGGCGCTACCGCCTTCGTTGGCTAGGGAAAGATATTCGCTGAGGATGAATGAGAACTCAGTGTCGTTGCTGAGCTGGAACATGGACGTGGTGGTGTTGGAAATGGTGACATTTGGAGGATATGCCTTGGTCTCATGAACGTTGGTGGCCTATTCGTCTGTCAATATTACTCAAAATTAGAGGCTGTATCAGGGAGGAATACCGCCACAAAGAGAGTGCCCCATGCTACGATGCAAGGGTAGGAAAGCATCTTGAATAAGATGACGACAGTATTGAATGTGTAAGTTGTTAGGATTTGATTTGGTGTCTTGTGTGTTGAAAGGAAGGCTGGTACTCCGGCATCATGACTTCTTAAATGTCATTCATCTCGGCGGCCGCTTCCTGCACAACGACATCGTGATATTAGACATGCTCGAATGGGTTACCTGATTAAACCTTCACTTCCTTGATACCCCATTCTGAATACTTCCCAAATGATATAGCTATCATAAGGCTGAGATGGATCTCGAATGAGATACTGTATTTAGACAAGCGAGTATGCGATGTTCATGAGCCGTGCTTACATGATGCTTCATGGCTCATGCTGACATGCCAGGAACAGTCTTACATAGTGCCGATATAACCGAGTAGGAAGAACGATCGACTTATGACTGGCTTTCGTTTGACATTTAATTGATAATCTGTCATATTGATCTCAGCAAATTGTGGTCCGCTGTGACGTTCTTCAAGATTTTGCTGCTCAGCGCCGTGGGGCTAAGGGCATCTCGGCAGTTTGACAGGCAGAATGGGAACTTGAGTTAACTGTCTTTGAGCCAATTGTCAACAAAACGGCCAACAGGGAAGAACAAAAAGAGAAATATGGTCAAAAAGACAAGATCTTGTCGGTGGAGAGGCTCGAACTCTCGACCTTTGGATTACTCTGATCTGTGACCAAATCACGCTTCGTGCTATGAGACCAACGCTCTAACCAACTGAGCCACACCGACAGGTGCTTTGAGTGGGCTGGGATGCCCACTCAATTCGTTGGCGGAGAGCGAAAGAATTGCTGTACAAGAATTGAGCGTCCCAGGGCAGAGGTGATTGATCGTGGACTGCATTGGGTGGCAGAGATAGACTGTTGTTTCAAGACGCTCCTCAATAGAAAGGTATTTGCCCCGCTATCCTGGGCGTGAAGAGTCTGTGTCATCCAGTCTGCTCGCGAAGAGGCCAACCTGCAACTCAATCAACGAAAGTACTTTATCAGTCCCAAAAACGAAGGATCAACCCCTCCCGTAAACTCTTTATTGCTTTGGAGTTTACTTGGCAAGCTTAGCCAAGCCCTTGAACACCGTCACGACCAAGCTCCTGATGTTCCCCATCCCCATTCATCTGGTTCTTCTACGCTAGACACTTTCTAGTTAAGCAGATGACCCACAAGCAACTAGCGAGGAGGGCAAAAAGGGAACATGCGGTTTGTGTGGATCGAACACACGACCTTCAGATATCGAATGATAGTGATTGAAGTTGGACTTCAGTCTGACGCTCTCCCAACTGAGCTAAACCCGCTTGTTGTTTTGCCGAGATTTGACTGGCAACATAGGCGACTCCTGGCCACGAACCACAGAGACTTGAGCTTGGGAGCGTCCACTGATTATGTCGTGTTTGTTCAATCGATTAGTCGATTGAGAATCAGGGGAGCTCCAATGATAATTGAGTATAGCCATCCAGAACTTGCTGGGTTATTGGCGCGACCGGTTGATGTTGGCTTGTCTTACCGCCACCTGACGTGGCGAAACCATTTGAGTCCAAGCTCAAGGGTAAGCTTTGATGAATGCCGACAAAGTCAATTCGCATATCGTCCCTGGGGCAATAAGCCATCTCTGTATTGAACTTGGTATGGTGCTGGCATATCAGCATTTACGATTGCTTAATTACAGATAAGTGATATCCTGGGCATAAGCAGGTTGTGTTGGTGAAGCGATTAAGGTGAGTGTTGTTGTGCAGTGAATGTCAATCGTGTAGTCAGCAATCAGCTACAGCTGAATGTCAACGCGTGTACAGGTCTGGCAGCATCGGCTTGGTGTTATTCCAATAATAAAGAGTTATCTGACCCACTGTAACTAGTACTAAAGACGGCAGAGTAACTCAAGGAAACAATACCACCAGATGTCGCGAGTAAAGAGAAAAGGCAGCAGTCGGTTGGATGACTGTCATACTATCGATATAAGCCAAAAGACATGCTCTGTCTTGCACATACGACCAAAGGTAGTGGAAAATACGGGATCCCGTCCGCTCTCCCATAGTCAAGCCACTAACCGGCGGATTAGTAGTTGGGTCGGTGACGACCAGCGAATCCCCGCTGTTGTATGTTTTTGCTGGTTGTGTCTCTGGCCTGTCTTTCTTTTTGGCTGCTGTCAAGTGCGCGGCTTGACCGGGCTGAGAAAACTTTTGGTCGCTGGTTGATTGTCGCGTTGATGTCGCTAAAAGCAGCCAGCAGATAGTTGCTGCGCAAGTGGCGCCAACTGCATCACGCACACCAATTTACGGCGGCGAGTGAGGGACAATGAACCCGACATCAGTGAGTGAAGTGATGCATTGCGATAAGTCAGTGTGAGAACTATATGAAGCGAGGGAACTAGAATCGGAGCGCTGAGAAATTGTGCTTGCAAAAGAGGTCGCTACTTGAAGCCATTCAATTGCCTGGCTGTTTGGCTCCAGGTGCTGGCTCTGCCACCTCTAGCGACCTTGCAAAATCCTGTGTTGACAGAAGGAAATGTACCTTTTGCGTTGGTGGCTATTGAGCGCCGCCGTAGCAAGCGCTTGGTCGCAAATACAGGGGTCATCCCCTGATGGTCCAGAGTGTTATCGCACTGATAAGCTGCCTGATCGGAAGTACCAATTTGTGGCTGGTCAATTCGGCAGCCATTTGAAGGCCCCGCTATTGTTAGAGGACGTGCAATGTCTCTCAGTACGCGAGCGCCTTGACGTGTCGTAACGCGTCGCGTTATATCATGCCAAGTCCTCCTCGGCCTCTGGCACACGCGATTGAACCCAGACACTCCTTGTCACTGTGAAATTGATGATGCACTTCTTCTCATAACACTTGTCGACCGCCACTATTTGGTGGCTCCATTTCTTTTAGTGCCTCCAGAGGTACCGAGTAGTGCAGATAATGCTCATAATACCAAAAGATTCACAGCCCGCGACGCGCTCACCTAGCAGACTCTCAATTTCAATTCTCTCATTGTGATCCTCGTGCCAATCATTCTCGGCTGCCTACCTGAAGATCAAATCCCAATCTCCCGCAAAGCTAAAGGGGTCGCCAGTGGTGTCGCAAGTAGTCTGCCCTATGGGTCCATGAGCCAAGACGTCATGACACGTAGTTATCGTGAAGCCTCTTGTCCAACAACTACTTGACGAGGGTCAGTCACACATCACAATGCTTGATGTCCCTTTCTGGTAGTTCAAGGGCGGTTACCAGAGGTAGAAAGCGTTCTCAGTATAAAGCCACTTCCGCCTTTCGAACCTGACTTGACTCAACCGTCACTATACAATCTCAAAGTCATCCTGGGCACTTCACCAGCTATTTTGATGGTGCATTGTGGCCGCGTGGCAATTAAATTTAGCCCAGAAGCTGGCTTAATTAGCAGTAGGACGGTTCAGTCTATCATGTGTTACAGGACTGGAACGGTTATGGTTTGAATATGGCCTATATAAACCATGGGACCGGAACATTGCATTCGACAAACTGCAACCAATCGACACGCTGGCCTGCTTTTCCGATATTCCGAAGATCCTGTTGTTTCCAGATACCCTCGATAACATCTCGTAGAACCTTGATGTTGCCAATGCTTCTCACACTGTCCATTCTGTCAAGGGTATGCAGAATGCTGACGCGGTCTTGCTCATCAACTTCACATGCAATGATGAACACTGGCCATGGACTGGTTGCAACACCTAGGCCTTTCAAGACTCCCAGGGCTTGTTGTACGTAAAGGGTCCGCGTGAAATCGTCCTCTGCGATGGGATGCACGCGCTGAAGATAGAGCAGTGTCGCCAAGCGATATAACTCAGCGATGGCCAGGATGCGATGTGATCTCAAAGTATCAGAGCACTCGATGGGTGCAAGTAGCTGTCGGAGGTTGTGGAGCTTCACTGTCAAATCGCACCTCTGGAGCGTTGATTTGCTCAGACATTCATGTGCCGAGTGTAGTCGCATCATGTTGATCTTATCGATGATCTCAAGCACCTCAACAGAACAGCCCAAGGACCCCACGATCTGAACTAGAGTCAGGAGAGTGGACGTAAGAATGGGGGCACTTACGAGAGACTTGTCACCACTGAAAGCGCAAAGAGTGGATGTTGAGACGGAGCCATGGCTTCCGTCAAGTCGCCATGATGGATGGTTGAAAGCAGCCAAAACATCATGGTATAGCCACCAGGTAAGCAGGAAATCTGAGCTTGAATCGGGTGATTCTGTGAAGCGCTGTCGCCTTATGATCTCCTTCGCTCCGTTCAAATGGATGTGCCAATTGTGCTCTTCTCTATCAAAGACCTGCGAAATGTCAGTCACGGTACCCAAATGTCTGGTCTTACGGACATCATAAACACAAAGCATCATTACTGCTGCAAGCTGAACTTGATTGCTCGATGTGCATCTTGATCTCGTACAACTCGTGAGGGATATTGACAAGTTCCGGACGGCTTTCAGTTTGAACGACATTGCATCAGCTATCGAGTTTGAGTAATGGATCATTGCTACGGCTATCATTGCGTTGAGCAACGCAAGCGCTGAAGTGTCTTGGCTTGATAAAGCCATGGGTAGCAATGTCGAACAGAAGCCATTTTGAACTTGGGTCGTAGAGATCATTGGAGATATAATGTTTTGATCTGATGCCGTTAGTAAGTGTCCAAGGGAAATGGAGAACCTCACACACAATAACCGAGAAGCATCCCTGCACGATAGAGTAAGGGGCCATGAAGTGTGAGACTGCGTCGAGGTCGTTGGAGGAGATTCACAAGTATATGTCCATCACTCTTGGAGGCAGCAATGTGAACATCTGATAAGGATGTGTTCAAGAAGTATTTGCCATAGTGAACCGAATCTGATAGTGTTGTTGGGGGCCGATGCTCAGCAGGGTCACGTTTTCTCCGCCGCCCATCATGACGATCTGGCCAGAGAAGTTGAAGGCCGTACCCAAGGCATTTTCTTTGTGTCCGAATGCAGTTATTGCAACTCGGCGTTGCCCTATCACAGCCGATCTTGCGTCCTAGACTTTGTCAACTTGATGATCAATACCGGTCATGTTATCTTACTTTTGCAGGTCCAACAACTTTGTTTGGGCAGCATCTTCGCCTTACTACTTGGCATTGACTGAATCTGAGGACCTCGAGCTTTGGTGATACGAGCTGACAGTTTGTTTCGGTATCTTGCCACTTCATGGCTCAATGTGTAATGGAAGTCAGCGGGGTCCAGAGGATGATGTGTCAGCCGCCAATAATCTCCATATTCGTCACTGAACCCAAACAGGCAATTCGATCCAGCTATTCATAGTGCCTGATAAGTTCACGTACGATTGATACAGCATAAGCTGAAAGCAGACTGACTGAATGTATAACAACACCTGCACTCTAAAACATCCCAACCTCAAGGCAATGGGCTGTTTGTGCGATTGGATATCTGAGTAGACGAGTAACTACGAGCGCTATCATGAGAACGAACCCGCGCATGATCCAAATTTCCTGGGAGAGTAAAGTCTCCTGGCCGGTGGTAGTATGAGCCTTAGATACGGCTGAAAGAGAAACCATCATTTCGAGATCTCGCCTCGTCACTAATCCACGACGACATGCTTTGCAACCTTCTCGTTGACCTTGAGACTCAGCAGGTCAGGACGCGCATAATGCCCAACAACATCAATGAAAGCCTTGGGCTTATCAATATCTCTCAAATTGACCACAGCCGTGATGATGCCCTCTTCGCCATCACCGATAGGCTCTGCAAGTGGCTTGCCATCGGGCCCAAAGATCATCGAGAATCCACCACCTGGCTACATCAACAGTCAGCAGTCTCTCCATCTTCAAAGAGGGTTATCTTACTGTTTTGGTAACAGGATTGCCTGTAAGTCCATTCCTTTCCAGGTTCTTTTCGGTGAGAACCTGTGAGGCCACAGCGACAAAAGTTGCCCCTTCAATGGCCATGAACTGACTTGCGCGATAGCTCGCCTCGCCAGTTTCGTGGTACAACCACGCAATCTTTTCAGGGTCTGGCATCTCAAACTCAGCTGGCCAGCTGGCGATATGTATCTGCACACCCTGCGCATATTCATTGTATCGAAGCAATGGCTGCAAATGCTCCCAGCAGTTCAAGGCGCCAACCTTTCCGAACTTGGAATCAACGACGACTTTGAGCGATTCGGCTTGTCCTTCACCCCAGATTGTTCGTTCCACGTGAGTTGGCTTGATCTTTCGTCGATGATGAATGATTTCACCATCTGTATCGATAAATGACTGTCCCATGTACAGGCTTGCTCCATCTCGCTCACTGTACCCGAGAACGACGAGCATACCTGCTTTCTTGACGGCTTGTTGGATTCGCTTCATCTGAGGTGAGTCTCGGCGCATTGAATTGGCCATGTACTCGTGGACCCAACCCCCATTGTAAATGACTGGCGACGTCCACATCTGCCTGTGTAGTCGAGTTAGTACCATGAATACATAGCAGAAGATACCTTCTGGCTGACAGATTCAGATCATACCATGGATAACCGGGGATCCAAACTTCGGGAAACCCAAGTATTTGGACTCCATCAGCGGCAGCTTTTTCGATCAGGGAGATGGTTTTGTCAATGCTTCCTTCTAGGTCGAGCCATACAGGCTCTGCTTGCACGGCACCGACTTTGACAGTTTGGTCCATGATAAGAAGAAAATATTATTGATACAAACTGATAAAGACAAGGTTGAGATGGCGCGCTCTGCCACCTTTCCACCTTGATGCTGGAGACGATGACGGCTTATTTATACATGTTTAAAGTATTCATCTTTCGAGAGTCCATGATAATGGATGCTTCATGGTGATAGTTGGTGGAGATGAATTGCCGAGATCCGTGTCCAAAGGTGGCCCAAGGAAATAGTTTGCGATCTCAAGCGTGATAGACGTCGTGTCGTTGATACCTTTGCTCGAAGACAAGCAATAAGATCCACTATGGTACACGTATCATAAGACCTGATTACTTATCGTATAATTATGTCCTGTTTGGGATACAAAAGCCGGCATCTAGCCTCCTGCTTGCTGCTACCCCGCATGAACTAATGGCCAACTTCGCAAACTCTTGCCTCACGATTTTCACTAATGGGTCTTCAAGTGACTCAAATTGAATCCAATGACTAGTTTACGTGCTACAAAGGACCGTACTCGACAGCTGTGGCTGACACTGTGTATTCGGGAGGGCGCCAGAATTGCTCCCGATTTATGACACCTCATATACCATCAGCGCCGTCTTCTCAACTTATGCCGCTGGCGGCATCAGCGCATCCACATCCGGACCCCATCCATCATCGTTAGAGATAGTGATCGTGTTGTCTGATCCCTCCTTCAGATCAAAGAAACCCCGACTGAGTCCCGTCTGAGAAAGATGGCTGGTAGACAAGAACGCAAGCTTCTGAGATTCGCCGTTGACATTGACAGTCGCATATCGTGATCCGGTGTCGCCATTTCGGTACTTAACATTGATAGTAGCTGTACCTCCAGAGCTCTTGATGTTCTTAAAGGTAAGAGTGCCTTTCTTATCACCTCCGATATAGCCGACGGCTTTACCGCCACTGCATTCACTGCATGAGATGACTCTGGCATCATTGCCCATCGTTGCCGTCTCACCCTCAATCTTTGTCATCTTTGTCTCGGCCCAAGTTCCCTTTGAAAGGTTCGGTGACCAAGAGTCGTACCAGCTGAGTGTTACTTTGTTGCCATCAACCTTGAGCGGAAGCCAGACGTAGGTGCTAGCAGCGAGGTTTGTAGAGACCCAGCGATCACCGATGTAGATGGCATTGCCGTTACCAAGAGGCTGGATGTAGCTGACCTGGCTTTGATAGGTCTTTGAACCAACAGGCGCAAACTCGGTCCAGTTGGACCATGGACCAGATATTGACTTGGCGTAGCTGTAGATCTGTTGAGATATTGCGTCAATACACATGAAGCATAGCCAAAGGTCATCAATGCCACTCACGTTATCGTTGGCATTCCAGCCGGTCAGATGAGAGCCAAAGATAAAATAGTATCCGTTCTGCTTCAGCATAGCTGGGGACTCAGCAAAGTACTGCCACTCGTACGTGATCTCCGTGACGTTGAGGTAGTCGTCCGACAAAGCCATGATTCGCGTTCCATACTCGCGCTGTATCTTGTCAGTTCCTGTCCTCTGCCAAAGTGCACTGTGAAAAGCTTACGTCTTCAGTCAAGAGATACGCAGACCCATCATCATCCTTGAAAAGTCCCATGTCGCGACTCTGCTTACCAAGAGGTCTGAAGCTTCGGTGGTAGGTATACTTGCCGCAGACGCTATCACCAGTTGCGATACCAACCCGCGCATCCTTGTAGTCCGGGCTGTCGATGTGCATGTAAAGAACATACTTCTTCGTCTGGTCGTTGTAAATGACCTTGGGTCTTTCAACGATACGGTTGGGACCGAGGTCGCCTGTTTCGCTGGTGCGGGAGAGGAGCGCGCCTCGGTATGTCCATTCGACTAGATTGGTGGAAGAGTAGCAGTTGACGTTCTGGAAGTATGTTCCGTCCGTCTTGTCCTCACCAATCATGTAGTAGGTTCCATCAACCTCACTTAGAGAGTCAGATCTCTGTCCGGCAAGATAGACTGTGACACTTACATCAAGCCATGACCGTGAGCTTGGACATGCTCACCAGTGTTGGTCTGGGTAAAGTCTGGTCAGCAAAGCAGTCGTGCTGAGCTTTCGGTTGACTTACAGCTGTCCATGTTGCTCCAGACACGATGTCAAGAGAAGCCTGAACCGTGCTGGCTGCCAGCGCAGCAACAAGAGTCGAGAAGAAGCGAGGCATCATGCGATCTGGTATGGAACCACTTTGAAGGACCCAGTTGCAGTTCTTGGAGCTTGATCGGGACCAACTTCGAGGATTACTCAAGGCTCTTATTATACTCCGCCCCGGCTCAATTCTGTTTACGGTATGCTCGGACGCCGGCGAGACATGGCCCGATGTGAAGAATATCTTTTCTGGTGTAAGTCTCCGTCACTTGACACTCGACCTTTTCTCAGCTCTACTCGGGTATTCGGTACTTGGAAACCAGTTTAGGGTTATATGATCTACATTGCAATTTCCTCCAACGGGTTTTCCATATGCGCACCAATTTGGAGACCTTGGTTCAATCATAGGAACCTTCCTTTGTGAGTACTTCACATGATCTGCCGGCCCATATGTGGGGCCGACGTAAACAAGGAGTGAAAGGTCTGGGGTAATCGACAGGGGGAGATCGAGTGATGGCCCGGGGATATCGGAGCCGGGAAGAACATATCCTTGTTCCAACGTTACTTGAGCCAAGACTTTTGCACCTCGTGGTGTATGTTGCATCGGACCATCGACGGAGCAATGGCATGCTTACTTCACCGTCCGAACTCTCATACCATGTCGAAAATCCAGCCTGACAGATGGTATGGATCAGTCAAGGTTAGTGGCGAGATGCACTCAATGATACGTCCTCTGCCGAAATTATACATGGAGCGTGATAGGAATCATTGGCCGTGCGTAGATGCGTGAGAACACTACTGTCGTGACGGGGCACTACGTAGTTCCGTCATGATCATTTCTTGGTTTCTTCAATATGGAAGAGTATTGCGGAGGTATATCGTGGTAGCTTAACTAGGCTCTTTGAGATCTATACGCATATCGACGGACAGCTTTCTATACCGCAGCTCACAGCTATCTAAACATCAATAACCTTTGCCTCATTCTGGTTCATGGTCGCCCGAACCGTCTCCGCAGTCCTAGGCTCCAACGACTTCTTAACAGGATTAGGGGCATCAAAGACCTCATTAAGCTCCTCCAGCGTCCGGTCCTTCGTCTCGGGGAAGAAGAAGAATATGAACGCAGCCTCAAGCAGGTCCCAGAATACGAAAACGAGGTAGAAGTAGTAACCAATCTTCTCAAAGGCTGGCCCCGAAGAGTAGGCCAGGACGAGAGAAATACAGCTCGAAGCCCAGTTGCCCAGTGCTGTTCCCTTGGCTCGCGTCGAGGTAGTGAGTGTCTCGGCGATGTACATGCTTTGCTGGGCAGTCCATCCAAGTGAAAAGACGACGCCGAAGAGGAAGACGAAGGCGATGGTGGTATTGGCTGCGTTCTTGTTGCTTGGGTCGTCAACTGCCATCTTGGATGTTCCTGTGATGACGGCGAAGATGACTGAACAGAAGAGGATGCTGTAAATGAGAAGAGGTCGACGGCCAACACGGTCAGTCAGACGGGCACCGATGACCGAGCCGAGGAGTCCAAGAACGCTGTTGGTAGCGTTGAGAGCAAGAACAAGCTTCTCATCTTTGATACCAGCCGTGTTCATCATAGCGACAAGGTAGTAGCTTGACAGCGAGTTACCAGATGCTTGACCCATGATAGCCATACCGAGAACACAGATAAGACGTCGCTTGTTGCTGTGCGAGTTCCAGAGCTCACGGTAATCCCACCATCTCTTGTCTGAAGCCTCAGTTGAGATCTGGGCCATCATCTCCTTCATCTGAAGTTGGACAATAGGATGGTCGACTGATCCTTCGCCGTGATACTTGGCGAGGATGGCGGCAGCTTCATCGTGCTTATCATTGGCGATCAACCATCGGGGCTGTTACTTGGTCAGTGAGTGAGCGGTGGTGATATTGACAAAGACACTTACAGATTCTGGGAGGAAGAATGCAAAGACGGCGACAATACCAGAAGTGACAAGCTGGATCCAGACTGGGACTCTCCAGCCGTTGTTGCTCTTGATGTAAGCGCTGCCATAGGTTGCCCAGCCAGCGATAATAGCTCCAACAGGCCACATGCAGTTGTAGAGACCAGTGAGAGTACCTCTCCACTAAATTCTTGTCAGCAACGTTTTGGTAGACTTGGCAATGCTGCTTACCTTGGGGTGAGCAAGCTCGCTGACGTAGGTTGGGGCAGCGATACAGCAGTACGAGACACCAAAGCCGAGGAGGAATCGACCACCCATGAACTGAGGCATGGCTTTCGCAGTTGCCCTTCGTATTGTTAGCGCTACCGGCAAAATTTCGAGGCAGTTACTCACTGAACACAAGTGCCGATGATGATGATGAGGGCTCCCGTGAACATTCCGGCGCGTCGTCCAAAGCGATCAGTGGTGAAAGGGACAGTCGGGGCTGCAGCGATACTGCCAACATTGTAGATCATGAAAACAATGCCAGTAGCAGAACCATCAGATTTCCTGTATCGTTGTGAGTCAACGTCACTCCCCGCAAGGTGGTCATGAACCTACATGTCAAAAGTTCGTTGATAGGACTTCATTCCGTTCAATCCACCCATCAAACTGCCATCATAGCCATTGAGACAACCACAACAATATGCCACGAAGAGTACAGCATAGAGCTGAAACATAGACGGTGTCCATGGTGAGAACTTGTTGTTCTCAACTTCGTGCGCAATCTCGGTCGCAAGTACCTCTGGCGGCAAGTCATTGGTCAGATCGCGATGGAGTACATCAGACTTCTCAAGCTCGTCACGCTTCTCAGACATGATGTTGGCCTTGTGTACGTGTCTTTGGGTAAAGGTGAAAGACGCAATGGATGGGAACAAGCATCAATGAGAGACTCGAGAGAAGAGGAGAGAAGAGAGAAAACCTCTTTTATAGATGACGATCCCAGAATGGACTCATGTTTCCGCGTTAGCTGTTTCTAGCCAACCGGTCGGGGCCGCAGCCGAAGTTCACCGGTCGTTTGCGAAAATTAGGCATGACTCTTCGGTTCGTGAATAAACTCATTGATAAAATCCGGGGTAGAGGCAAGGAACCAGCATCAAATGGCTCCGGGGAGTCTGCGGGGAAATTCTTAAACTTGATAAAGATCGACAAAACGCTTTGAACTTGGCGACTCGACTCCGGCTCCGACATCCCCGATTGAAGCGCTCCAATTGATTTGGGGGCGAGTGGAGAGGGAGAGTCACATGGAGTAAAGACATGCCAGCCTCTCCCAATTCGCACTCATGCGATGCCTTTTGAGTTAGGCTAGGCTAGCTACTGACTTGAAACAAATCTTCTGGGATAGCTTAGAATTCAAGGCATTCAACGTGGCAAAAGAAAGATCAGAGTTGACTGAGATATTATGACACAGACAAAAATAACTGACAAGACTGGGATTCGAACCCAGGCCCCTTTCGAGACTGCGAATCGTTACTAGTTCGAATCGAACCTGAACACAGCGCCTTAGACCGCTCGGCCATCTTGCCTTTTGATTGGATAGGCACTGAGTCCTCTTGGTACCTTATCAACAGCAGCGTCAGCATCATTGCATTCATCGTTCAGTCTCATTCCAGAAAGAGCTGTCCAAGAGTTAGTAGCAGCCTCCTTTCCTTTGCTACCGCACCTAACAAGGCGAGACCTATAAAGTCAACTCTGTGGAGGCAGGCACTCCACTCTCTCTGTTCCTACCTTATGGCTCCTCGGCCTCCCTTTTGTTTTTCGCCTCGTCAGCCAAGTCCGGCTCTTGCAGCTTCAACATCAACAACCTTCAACAAAAGTTGTCAGAATTCATCATCAACCATCATAAGTCATCAAACTTTATCCAAGAATTATCGAGAATCACCAGAACTTGCCACATCGTCTTCAAACTCACCAAAATTCATCAAGAGAGCACGTTCACGCCTCGCGATCAAACGAACAGAGAGGTAAGGCGGGCACCAAACTTCGTGCCAAACTACCAACTAACCAAAACGTCAAGGCAATGTACAACTCATCATAGAGGGAGAGGCAGCAAGAATGCAGGGCTTCTCGAGCTGAAAGAAGGAAAGGGGAACTTGAAGAGATGTGGCCAGAAAGGAAATAGTACCCCCCACACTTCGCCCCTAGAAACCCCGCAAATTCCGATCTCTTGAGAATTATGGTCAAGATCTCAAAACTACAGATGGAACTGCATCAACCGCTTGGGGATCTGTGGGAAGAAGGTGGAGCATTGCTCGATGCGGTCAGAAATTCGCCAAGTCACAAGCTGACATTAGCTGCTGCCAATGAGGCTTTGGTGACTTTGGAAGATAGACAACCTACATCGACAGGGGATGGGCCAACGACCAACTTATCAGCAGGTGAAAATTAAAAGGGGGAGGACGTGGAAATTGAGAGCCATGGCTATCGCCTGCAACTACTCCTGACTACCCTCTTACTCCTTTTCGCGAGCGGGATTTTTTTGATCCTTTTGTAGTTTCTGATGGACACCGTATTATGCCGAGATTACCCCTACCACGTGAATCCCCAAGTGTTGAACCTCGAGGGGTTGAGCCTCAAAGAAGACGGGACCCTGATGAAAGCCCGCAGTGGGAATACGTTCCCGGTGAAGGATACAGGCAAGTCGAACCAGGTACCCGTTCGGGAGCTAACCAGCAGCACTACTCGAGGAGAGCGAACGAACAACGGCGAGAAAACGAGCGTAGGTTTTTGAGGGATGTGCAATCTGAAGTTGGCAGAGATAATGGATATCCTCATGTTAGCAGAAGCTACCAGGTCGACAGAAGAGAGCCTCGAGACACCAGAAGAGACCCTAACACTAATGCTCGAGCTCCTATTCCGGATATGTGGACTGCTACGCCAGAAGCAAGGGAGTGGATGGGCAGAGTGCAACGGGAAGTGAACATTCGAGGTAGATTCCCAGGAGCTAGTTTCAGTGAGCGAAGTTTCTAGCGCCGATAACCTCTCTGATACTTAGATCAATGATAGTCTACTTCGTAGTTTAGCATAGTCGCATTTTACCCATTCAAACATGATTGATCGCGCATTGCAAAATGGGCATGGTCCTTGGATGTGATTGACACCGAACTCCCAAGAAAGCACAGATCCAGGGTAAGCAATTGTTTAGAGCCGCAATATTTGAGTCACAACGGGAGGGCTCAGGCATCAGTCCAAACGGGTGGAAATTTTTTAAGGCTAGATTCAGTCTCAGTAGACTTAAATTCCCAGCTACCGGAAGCCATTTGTATCGAATACAATTCACTGACGTTGAACTTTCTTCACTTGTTAAGCCATCAGACGTGGTCGCCCAGCCCCACCCACAATTTGGCACACCAGAAATTATCCACCAAAGCAAAAACATTTCTACCCGACGTCACATCTTTATTTAAGGCCTACCAATATCCTCGTCTGTGTCTTCAGCACTGAGATTACAATATTCAAGCTTCTTCCCTCGAGCGCGATTGTTTCAGCAGAATTCTACGACCTTGCAATCATTGGTTATCGTTGATGACTAACGGTCGCGAGCCCAAAATTTGTGCCGCTAGCATCGCTGAAGCAACCTCCTCTTTCCAACTCGCAACTGTCAATCAACACGCCAAAGGCTCAGAGCCGCACAAATACAATCTATTCTGCGCCAAAATGAATCACTACCGACTCCTGTATCTGCAACTCGTCTCCTTTCTCGCACCTCCGTGATCAGGTATCTCGACCTGGCTTGTCCCAGCGCCGACGCCTTACCAGCTATGCATGACCTTTTGATCGCCTGCAACACCGTGATTCCAGTACATGTTGTCCTCGAACCAATAGGACGTCCTTTACAGCCTTGATGCCGCATTGTCCGACCGCTGAAGTTTGCCCACTTGCTTGCAATCATCGTCGCCAGACAACCTTTGTGCCTCGACCGGTGTCAATCTTGCATTGCCTGTACGAACGACCAGCTATATACGCCCCGACGCAGACCGTTTCCCCGAATCCAGACTTCAACATGATTGTACAATAACGTCGCAAAACGAGCAGCTTCCGTAGCTCTGCAAGAATGCCCACGGCCGACCGCGGCTATTCGAGCCATTCGAGCAGACCCATTGTGAAATGACGCCGCAGAAAACATGTTATATCTCGGAAATGGCCCCCCCCGAAATACACAGCGTAGCGCACGCGGTCTTAATGCTAAAGCAAGATCAAGAGCTCCCGCTGCATTCCTCGACTGCAGCCCACGTGTCTTCGCAGCCCTTGGGGCACCACAGAGGCCTGCTCTCTTCTGAAGAGACGCTCGCGAGGCACATCGACTTGACCTGCCATGGTCACGACAACTGCAATGAGAAGAGCCGACCTGAACACCGCTGCGCAGCCCGGCCGGCTGTCGATCGAGATGGGCAAACAGCTTTCCGCATATCAACAGGACAATACTCAGGAGCGCAGCACGAAGTCTCCAGCCGGCCAACAAGTCGAAGTTACAGACGAAACGGTGGTGGTTCCACCAGCACCTCGTTGCTGCCGATCGAATCGAAGCCATGAACGCCAACATAAACGAAGATGCAACACCCCCTTTCGCCTCCATGAGAGGGCACCCGACCGGGCCTGCATGTTGTCGCTACGGTCGACACTGGGCGGCACCAAGTCGTTTCGCGACTTGGCTTCATGCGGTGACTCGACTCTTGTTATTGCCGTCAATACTGCTTGCATGTTTGCGAGCTGCCTTACAGGCACAAAGCCTCAAAAGCTGCGTCTATAGCGCAGGAACTCGAGAATCTACAGACCTTCGTTGTCGCCCAGCTGATCTACTCCGCATCGCTGCACAGTTTGCGCCTGGCTACGCGGACCAGCTCAACTCTCACGAAGCGAAAGAGACGAGCCACATTTCATCAGTCTCGCCCTCGAACTCATCGCCTGCGTCCTCTTGACTCATTCCGTGCTCGTTTCGTCGTGGATGTCGCCGCGAGAAGTGGCCTGCTTCAAACCCAGCGCCATGCTGTTGTGATTCACTGTCGCTGAGCCGGTGAACAAAGTCTTCGGAGACGACTTGAACATCCCGTCAAGCTTTTCCCGATACTGAGGGCGTCATGATGCTTTTGATGTCTGCTATCGAACTGGAATACAGGCCAAAGACTTGTCATCGACTCTTGACCCAAGATGCCTCAACCCTACGCGCACTCGCGCCATCTCCAGCTCAGATACTGACACCCGACTTTGAAGCGACCACCTCGAGGTTTTTACAGCGCTGGCACCCTCAATGACATCAAGAGATGACGGGCATGCCGACGGCTTGTTTCTGTCAATCGAGTCGGACCAAGCCAAAAGCCTCAATGTTTATTTGAACCACTGAAGAGTTCCTGTGGCTGGAGACTCGGATGTGAAACACCCCAGCAAAGACCTCGGCATGTGGCGAATCTGCAATTTTGAACAAGTTGTCGAGTGTTGTTGATTGAAGATGGTTCGAGGCTACCAGACAGCTATGTGAATGTTGAGACTCATGCTGCGACGGACACTTCCCTTCGGATTCACTATCGCTGACATTCGGCCGGTTCTTCTCTTGTCGACGATCTTGCAAAAGCACTTGGACCCAGCCAACCAGCCGTGAGTGGTGCCTGCGACCAGTCGGATCGGAACAATTCTCGCCTGCATCGTTGTCACGCACACTGAACTTCCTTTGACGCTTTCATGGACCGTCCTCCCTTGCTCCTCAATTCCATCGACATTGATTTGGCATCGTCGTGTGTCGAGCCCAAACCCATCTTTGTACCGATGTTTTGTAGCTCGCAACCAGTCGGGACAAGGATAGCATCTCGCCACATCTTCAGCGAAGCCAGTAGACAGCTATGAACGACCAATTTTCGGCGTTAGACATAAGCCTGTTTCTGAGCTGAACATGCGCCGGCGAGATTGTCATTGCTGCCCGTTTTCTTCGTCCACACAGAGTACATTTCGATGGCAGCGCTTGTTACACCGTCATCAGCAGTACCCGCCAAGCTATGCTAGCAAGGAAGTGCTGATGCCGAGACAGGTGCCATGCACATTGCTGCAATCCGCTGGTTTGTGCCAAGGGCTCCAGGCACCACCGTAGTTGATTGGCATTGTGCTCCGGATTGTCACCGTTGCTTGAACAGCTAAGACCTGGAGGCCATTTTCCGCAAAGGTGGCCGGTTCTCGACGAGCTGTCCAGCTCGCATTCGTCCCGTACTCCAAGATGGGGACACTTCATTCGCCACGACAGACGCTCTGGTGCGTTCCTTTACAACCCCATTTTCTCACAATACAAATTCCGATGGGGGAGACCAATTGGGTCCTCGTGTCGAAGAAGCAGCCGATATCTCTTCGGGGACTTGGGCACATCCCTCTCGTGGTTTATGACTTGACTTCATCAGATTGTTGCCCACCGTTCAGAGTCAACCCGCCACGGCACTTGTAGGCAGTACGATCACTTATCCCTCGTACTGGGCCGACAGGAAACCGTGTGCGACAACTGCTGCATCCGCGAGCACGGCCCAACGGCATGTCCGTCAATCGTTTCTCAAACCACATTCGTGCGACCGTTAGCGTAAGCCGATTGGCGCTTAGAGCACGCAGAGAAACAAAGATCACCATGTACAGGCCAGTGGAGGCTGCGACAGCGTCTGCGGTCTGTATTCAGCCTCGAGCGATCGGCTGCGATTGGGAATGACGTGGACATGCGATCCCATGCCTTCATCACGCAATGCTCAAAGGACGCCCTGGGCCCTTCATTCTCGTTCTCGAGTGACGAACTTCTAAATGCGAGCATTGGTTTTGCGAGGCAAGGTCGTCGCCGACGAATTTGCTGCCAGTATCCGCTTGCCTCACTTGTCAATGAGGCGGGAGAAGCTCCCCATGAAATCCTAACAATCATGGCGAGCAGAGGGCATCAGCGACGTGTCACATCGATAGCTCGATACGCCACCAATACGAAGTTTCAATCACAGATTCGGATAATCGGTCCCTGATTGCATCTTCGCCGACGGCATTTTGCATTGGACTTAATAACTCCCACCAAGCAAGACAACGATCGGATCACACCAATGATCTTTGGATGTTGAGCTCTTGATCGTCGGACCTGAATGTGAAAGCTGAACGCATGTACAAATGAAGCTGCAGGTAGCTCCCTGCAAAGCGTGAATGCTGCCCACGTTCATATTCGGCTTGGTGCAAGGGAAGGGGGAACAGCGCGTACAGTGTTGATCACTGCTGAGCATTCTACACTGCATGTGCGTAGGCCAGACCTATGGAAGAGTTGGCCTCTCACTTCGACTCTCCGTTTCAGCATCATCCAGAGGGTAGCATTTGGGCCCCGAACTCCGATGGTCCTCGTGCCAGAGCTTTGGAGTGAATGCGATAAAGATCTACCGGTAAAACTGGTTGACTACCGTTGCCTCCGTCGCGGACTTGCCTTGGTGTGTCGAAGAAGACGGGATGACGCGATTGTCAAACGCGTCGCTCGCGTTACGACAGAGAGTTGACGCGATGATCCATCCTCTTGCAGGTCTGAGAACAACGACAAATGAGAGCGATGGATGGCTCTGCAGATGCACTTATTGCGCGCGTTCAGCGACGCCCTCGTCAGCCTTCCAAGGCCAACAGACCCCACGCTAATCATCTCCCTTGGAGCGTTCCCGACCCCAGCGACTGTCAGTAGTATCTATTCCTTCTACAGCGTCAAGCACTGACCCGTCACGACCAGTCCACAATCACGAGACACGATGCGCATGCGACGAAGACGACCACGGCCCGACCACGATTGACGAGTCCCCAGCGACAAACGACGCCCCAAGCAAGCTAACACCAGCGACGCAAGTGTCCTTCACGAACGAGCGAACAAACGACCAAAAGGCGAGAGCGACCGAGCGACCGACGACTACAGTGAACGACGACGATCACGAAACACAGCGACGACTCAATCACCACCGCCCCCGATGTTGATCCGAACGCACGACGACCGACCGCCATACGAACAAGTAACGACATCAACGATCCTCACGCAACTACGAACGACAGATCTCCAATACAGCTACATGCTTTACACATCTCTACATGGTCAACAATCCCACCACATGGCATTGGGTCATCGTGGGAAAGGCGATTCGCTTTGGCAGTGGGCTGTCGGCTGTGAAATGTTTTCCTTCCTGTCCTGTCGACAGTCCAGCTTGCCCTCACTGATTGCGTGCGATGTGGCTTATTGCTGCAAAGGTAGCTGTACTGACGACTGTCTTCATTACCGTACGAGAGGGTGTGCTGCTTTGCCATCAAGACAATCCGACCCAACTTCTCAACACGCAAGAGCGGCAGGCCCCCCTGTATATGGCATTGGAGACAGCCATCGGGATAATGAACTTTTCAGCCACAAGCGACAGGTAAGGCACACGTGAGGGCAAAGATGGGCTGTGGACGGACAGATGCTATGTGTTCCGCATGTATCATGTCTCAATCTCCAGCCTTTTGAGGCTCTGTCAGATGTCAAGAGGAAGGATAGCAACAAGCTGGCGCACAGCGATCAAACTAGCCGGTTACACATAGGGCTAATGTCCTTGCCGTTTCCGCTGTATTCTTTGCCTGGCATCAGTGTCTGTACACGAGATCTCGGCGCCTGCTCCGCTACACTACTCGAGAAAGTTGGACTGGCCTGTCTTGAGACTCCAACTTTCTGAATCATTACGACCGCCTCGATGCGTTTCGGTAAGAGCAAATCGTCTGCTCCTCAATGCAACCACCAGGGGGGCAAGAAAACTTGAGACCTTTATCCTAAGTGATGAAAAGACTTAGGCAATTTAGTCTAAATTTAGGGAAGCCTTTACTGAGTTTATTATAGCACCCTCTAAAGCCTCATGTTTTCTTGCTCCCTGAGGCCGAGAAAGCATGAGTAGACGCCTCTGCCTGCGCGAGCATGATTTCGCCTTCCACTGTCACCAACCTTGATCAAGATGAGCACGGATATTCTTCTTCTGCGCCAGCTTCGCGGCCATCCCATTTTGCGAATATGTTGCAATTGAGTATTGATCAAATACACTATGTTTCTTTCGTATCAAGACCCCGAAGTGATTCCCATTCGTCTTCCGTCATTCCAAACTCGATCAGATCGTACCACTTGCGGTTCATCCAGACAGTCTGCCGTCTTCTTCCTTCCAGCTTGAAACCAATACTCTCGTAAAGATATACTCCTCGAGGATTGTAATCGGTAGTAGTGATACCAATTGTATGCAGACCAGCGTGTCGGAAGCCCCAGTCCATCATCCAGTTGATGGCTTCTCTTCCGTAGCCCTTGCCCTGATGCTCTTTAGTAAGAGAGATGCCAATCTCGGCAGTTCGATGATGGGCGACTGTGGGTGAGATGCCTCCCCAGCCGATGCACATGACGCCAATAATAGTTCTAGGCTTCTTGTCTTTGTCTTCAGTCTTGTCGCTGTCGTCATCCTCTCTGAGATATATCGCGACACCGAGCAAAGAATTGACAACCGAGTCTATGTATGACTCGACCTCCTTGGGCCCCTTTGGCAAGAGCATGGTGGGTGCTGAAAGGGCCTGGATGACAGGATCTTGAAGGATGGTGAGAGCGATCTTTTTAAGGTTTTCATCGGTCTTGTCAGCTCGGACGTACTCGAGTCGCTTTGACTGGTAAGCATTGGCGATATCTTCTGTTGAGTAGTCCATGATGATTGATGTGATTGAAGAGTGCGTGCAATGATGTGATGTAGTGGTAGATGTAATTGACTGATGGGTTGGTTATTGGTGATGAAATGAAATGCTTTTGTAGTCGGATGAGGCTCTTGAGTGCCCAGCCATCTTTGACGCTATTCCCGAGTCGGGCGCCGGATGAGTCATTGGCCGCTTTACGTTCACTCACTCGCATTCCCTTTTTGGTAGTTATTGAACGCGCAAGGATTAGTCTAGTTGCCCTTTTGTTAAGTAGTTCCTTAATGGTAGCCATCTCCAGCAAGGATTGTTGCCGCGGGCAATTGTAAGTGTAGCTTTTAGTGTGTACTGCCTAAACTGGGTTTATGGGAGTGTTATTCTGAGTTGACAGACCAATTAAATGATGCCGCAGAAAGTATCACAATACCAGCATCGCGTGCCAATAAAGGTTAAAAGTTAAACTTTACCACAAACAAAGCCTTAATTCTGAGCCCCCTCACAAAAGCAAAACCAAAGGCCAATCAATATCAGAGACTTGTTCCATTCCACTAAGCATCGTGAAATCTCACCTCCGTTTATCTTCCCAAGCTCGACTCGACATACAATGGCAACCTCAAGCTTCCATAAGTTCCCAGAACTGCCCCCCGAGATCCAGCTGCAGATATGGGAATCTGCATTTCGCTCACCCGAAGCTATTCCCGGTGGTCTGCACTACATTGGCCTTGACCATGACGGATTTCCGATTCCACTGGATAAAACGGCCAAAGACGAATTTCAGAGACCAAGGTCAGGTTGGGAATTGGAACAAGGTCTCTGGACGGCATGTTGGGACTCCCGAGCAGCTGCAATGAAGCATCAACAGCAGCAAGATGTCGAATTCAGCTGCTCTAGCTTTGGCCATACCACTTTGGACTTCACCTTGGACACCCGCGAATGGTACCATGGGAGAGGGCCCGTATTAATAACTCCTCCTATTGATCAAGGACAAAGGAATAGCGAATCACACCAACAGAAAATCTTCATCTGTCCCTCGCGAGATATTTTCTGCGTCGCATTAAACAGGGCAGGGCGCGCCGTGCGCCTTGGGAACTGTTACCCACTCCGAGTATTCAAAGGACTCGCCTTCGAATTCGACCCTTCTTGGAACATCAAGCTATCACAGCATGACAACTACTACCCCATAAAGAAGTTCCCGCCTTCGTTGGCCTTTATTATCAGGCTGGTGTTTGAGGCAGCACATACCAGGCATTTCACCACACCACCCATCAGGCTTGTCGATAGGAATGCTCGATGGATAAACGACAACACACAACTTGGTCTTGACACATTTTATGACTGTGATCACGAATATGTAGAAATAAGCATGAAACCTGGCTCTTCTCCTGCACGGATCGTTTGTCATAGCCCGGTTCTCGAATTCTTCGACCACCTGGACAGACTGTTGGAGGACAAGCTCCAGAATTTGGGTGCTTTTCGTCTTGGGCGGGGGCCGAAATTCGTTATAAGGGATTGTTTTTCTATCATTGCTTTGCGACAAAATGAAGCAGAAGCTGCAAATGAGTGAGGTATTAACCGCACTCTAGAGAGTGTCTATGATGCCTTTGGCCATTTGGGCACAAGTTTCGATGGGTAGAGAACAGAGTTGTTCTGAGAGGCTGGTTCGGGTACTTGTGCAGTGGGTCGCCTCAGAGACCTGGGTGGAATAGGGGTTTGAGTTGAGAGGCCACAGGAACTGAATGGGATAGTTCAGGATTAATGCCTGAGAAAGCCTTTTTGGAAAGCATTGCGTTTCCTTGGTTCATTCCTTATGTGATTTAATAATAGGGTTTGGCATCACTGATGTGTTTATTATGGATTGGAAAGCTTGGTAATTCTTGAGTGAACCTTGAAATATACTCTCGGCTTGATTGGGGAGATATGGGTGTGACTTTATGTTAAGGTTTACTTACAAAAGTAATAGAACAATGGCATACTTAAGGAAGACAGAAATGCCATTTCGGTACCTCGCCTTCATTGCAACTTCACTCCAGATCTTTCACTTCCACGTGTCAAGACAGACAATCTTCTACTAATGTCCCCCCCAACTTTCCATCTCTTCTCACAGCTCCCGTGTGAGCTCCGACTACAAATCTGGGAATCAGCAATCAGAAACTGGACAGCAAACATTCACGACTCTTCAGCATGGAACTGGGATAATCTTTGTGCAGCAAGTCAGAAGCCAGAGGCTCAGAAGAAGCAATCCTATGGCATAAACTATGTACGCCTTGACAGTATGGGTGATTATATACCTCTAGACTGCAGCTGGAACAAGCCTCACCCCGCGAACCGGTCTGCTTACCTCTGGCACGCCAGTCTGTGGATGGCCTGCAAAGAGTCTCGTGAGGTCATGCGAAAACACTGGTTCAACGACCCCTACTCCAAAAGCCATCCCGAATATGTGGAAGAGACGGTGAACGACGGTCTGAGGAGATGGTTTTACGGCAATGAAAAGGGTGAAAACTTGTTTTGGAATACATGGTGTCAAAGGCTGCAAGCGTACGAACCCTGGCTTATGGCCACACCCCCCGGGGACATGTTATGCATTACTCCGGACGATTATAGGCCTCTCGCTCGGTTCAAACTTTTCAGGGAGTGCAGCTATAAGCATATCTATGAATATGCTGTCGAGTTTGACCCGGCTTGGATCTCCGAACTGGCTGGCCTCGATAAATATCGACCGACGGATCGCTTATCACCCACTTTAGCCTTCGCCATTAAAGTCTTTTGCGAAATAGCAACACGGGAAATGACTGTACCGTCTGTCATCCATCTTATCGACAAATACTCTGGCTGGAAGAACGTCAGTAAAGCCGAGGAACCATCGGTGTATTACGATTGCAAACACGAGTATATCCAGATCGACCCGAGCAATCCTCTGGCCACAAATCGTCTTGTCCGAAGCACCCCTATGCTCAGGTTCTTGGACCAAGTTGATCGGCTTCTCAAATACGAATTGACCTGGAAACGAAAGACATCGCGTCGGGGTTGGCGTGATTGCGGGCTTCCGCCGGATGGGTTGTCTGTTCGGAAGTTGGTGCGGGTCATGGCCAGGCGTGATAAGGAGGTGGTGCTCAAGGCAACAAAAGGCAATCTTATTACGCCTAAGATGAAACAGCCTGCCTTGGTAACTTCGTCAAATGGGAAAACCGTAAAGAGCAAGCCAGCTGTGCGATGGAGATAGTAGTTTAGATTGGCTGTGGGTGTTTGCCCTGTTTTTGCACCTTAGACTCAAGAGGCAGGACTCTGCTTGGATTTTGCTGAGATGTTGTCGGCATGGAATATGTGATGAAAAGCGGATTTGGGAATTAGAAGACAGTACTGGTCTTTTAGAGCGTTGGTGATGGGTACTCAGGAGATTATGTTGAGAGATTCAAGGTTCATAAGTAAGGCTACTGCACGTGGTATCTGCAAATGACTATCGATATATGTACCTTGAAGGGATCCCATTCTTGTCGCTTTCAGTGAATGATAGTTTGGTAATTTTGCAGTTCAGGTTGCTGCCAGTATCCGATCAACCTTTACTTTAAGGTTCAAGAGAACTAATAGATGCATCACGCGCGCGGCCATCCAATGATTTACAACATCGAAGAAAGCTTCTTTGGGACACTGACTCACTCCCGAGAGTCTCACGTATATAATCCCAGAGTCGTCCACTGTCTTCAAACAAGCACCTCTGGTCCGACTCCCTATCTTTTCTTTATCCGTCAACCAACACTTGAGCCGCTGGTAACAGCTGACACCTAGAACTCATCATGGATACCACCACATTCCACTCTTTTCCGAGACTACCTTTTGAGCTGCGCGAGCAAATCTGGAAATATGCCTGCTTGCAGCTGATGGAGAGGCGCAGGAACATTCACTACCTGTATATGGACGAAAATAGAAACATCTGGCCTCGGGACTACGATCGGAAGACCAATGACCCAAGTAATAGCAACAGGTCTAGCTACACATGGCATACCTATATATTGCACGTAGGGCTATGGACAACTTGCAGGGAGTCTCATGATGCAGTAAGGAAACTCGAACATCTTTACATCAGCATGCGCTGCGAGTTACGCGATTGGCGTTGCAAGAGGGTAGTTTCCCCCCAGAAAACCGATTCTTTGCCCCGGGACCAAGTTATAGACCTTACTCGGGACATATGCTTCATCACCAGCGATTCATGGGAGTCTCTTCTGAGGCCCTGGAGACCGATATATCTTCAAACCGAAGATGCTCGAGGTCGAAGGCGATTGAAGAAACCACTGAACATCGGTGTCAAGTTTGACCCATCGTGGGCCGAAGAAATGCAGAAGGCCGTGGAGACTACCTACTTCGCCACTGTTCTCCGTGACCTCTCTCCCCCACTGGCCTTTGCGATCAGACTACTTTTCCAAGTTGCAACCGACAGCCTTTCTTTTTATTTTAACCGATCGAAGGTTATGTTGATTGACGATGTATCTGAATGGCAATCATTCGACACTGAAGGGCATGCTGGATGCAGGATCTTCGATTCCGGCCAGGAGTATGTGGAGCTGGGATATCTTCTGGGCTTTAGTACGCATATTCCACATCCGGACAGTCCAATGGACGACTTTATTGAGGATCTCAGTTACTTGTTCATGGGCAGATTAAATGAGGCTTGCCAGTGGCATAGTAGGACTCACATCCTCGATACTGACTTTCTTCTACCAGTTCTGAGACGGGACAAACAAGTTCCAATGATCCGTCAGTAGCATCCTGTCCAGACCTATGGAATGACTGCCGCCTATAAGGTTAAGCTTTAGGCTGAGATTCTGTCCAGACCCAGATCAAAGCGCATGGCGGACCTGGAGTCAGCGTGTAGATGATCGTAACAGAGTTGGTAGAACTAGCATTAGCAATCAACAAGGCCCAAGCAAGACACTCGAGGGTATCCTCTTGTGCTGGTTTGTTCACATAATCTCATTCAACCAATGTCTCGCTAGCTTTCCAACAAGATTCAAGATTCAAGCTCTAAAGTCGTGGATCGCAAAATGACTTTGGTAGGTAGGTTTAGCACTCACCTATCAGAAGCTTGCGCCCTTGTGATTCAAGGTTTTACCAACACAGAGCTTGTAAACCATTAAACCGGGCTACACATAAATAAAGCTCTTTCTCAGTTTTCAATCCTAGCACAAACACCCTCCACTTTCTCGTTCACTCACTACCAGACTTACAAATCGACCCCAAATCACGCTCGGTCCACCATGAGTCGAGCCACTTTCCACCCATTCCCAAACTTGCCTGTCGAAATCCGGCTGCAAATCTGGGAAGATGCATGTTTTGATTGGACCAGTGGCCGTTTTGGTCTGCACTATATCAAATTGAATGAGAACCGGCAACTTGCGCCCTTGAACTGCGAATGGCAAACGACTGGTCCTAGAAACAGATCTGCATATCTATGGCACGCAGGTCTTTGGACGGCTTGCAAAGAGTCACGAGATATTGCTGCGAAGCATTGGAGTAATTAGGGTTGGCCAGATATGCAGGAGAACACCAAGGATAAAAGTCTTGGTGATGTCATCTGGTTCGACACAGGATTCCCTCGTCCAATTATCCTTCGTACAGCACTTGTACACAGAAAAGGCGACTACGAACCCTGGCATCAAGTCGCAGATATGAACCATGATATCTTTTGCGTCACCGCTGAGTCTTGGGAACCACTGCTCAGGAATTGGAAACCCCTTCATGTCGAGGCTGAGGATGAATGGGGGCGCCACTTTATTGAAGATATCATGAACATCGCTGTTGAGTTTGACCCGTCCTGGTATCAGACGATTAAAAAGTTCAGTCCGGATAACTGCGTCAGCGACTATCCTCCGTCTTTGGCCTTTTTGATCAGATTACTTTTGGACCAAGCCCACGACAAGGAATCCAGGAAGGCGGTTCAACTTATCGATAGAAACGTTTTATGGCACGTCGATAATGAAGCACTGGCTCGTTATCATCCGATCTATATGGATTGCGATTACGAATATTTCGAAATAAATTCCCACCAACTCGAGTGGGATAGTCCACTGTCTTGTTTTCTGTCCTTGCTCGATAGGTTGATAGGCGACAAGTTGACCAAGATCGAGTACGGAGAGCAGAGCTTCAAGTATAGTCTGAGCGAATCAGATTGGGAGCAGGACGATCGACTCCCTCCTGAAGAGCTAATGAGATTTGTCGTGAGGCGGGATAACCTGCGTCCGCGAGATTTCATTTAACATCAGAACAGAGTTTCGAGAGAAAAGGCGCTAGCTTTAGTGGGCTCACGTACACAGTAACCTGTGTTACTCATGCCGGTATCATGCGGAGTAACTAATGGAGAAACTGGTATTTGGCTTGCAGACGCCCAGGAAACCTAACCAAGATCGTCTGTGATGTTTGGTGCATGATGTCAGCATCGCGGTAGCCATGATCAAACAATGAGGTCCTTAGAATCAACACTATCGCATTTGAGCCTACGTCTACCTATACCAAGTCACGGAATGTGGTTTGAGACGTTATAAACATTATAATTGATCTGCGGTTTTTATGCCAGCTTTTAACAGACGACTCGCCCTACTGTAGCCTTGTGAAAGAGGCGACAGTCCCATCCAATGTCGCACCTCCAGCGGACAGGCCTTACTTCCATGGTTTAATTTACACAGCAGGGAACGGCACTCTTTTCTCTAGCCCAGCTTGGTTATTAGATGACAAAAGTCTAAACTTTGCAAATCTTAGGCCTAAGCCCCTCTAAAGTCTCCCCTAAGTTTAGACGAGTTTCATCATAACTTTTCCATACCTTAGATTGAGTGGTTGACGTGGAGGAACAAATGGCCCGGTTCTTGCCTCATGCTAAATGGAAGTGCCTGTCACTGCCAGTCGGCAAGTCCAGACCGTTCCTCCCTCATAGACCCAAATAACGGGAGCTTCCACTGCCTTGATCACAGCCTCGTTTCTCTCCATCATCATCAATCGCCTTTCCTTTGCCCCGTCAACAACTCTTATTCAACAACTGGCCTCATCAAAACACCATCTTCAAGCATCTCCATAGCGCCCAAACACTTCAGCCGAGCGCCGATACCCATCGCGCGCCTCGCCGCAATGCCCAAAAACAAGGTGAACATCTTTTCGCCTTCACGTTCGCGCCCGTTGCGAGCGTTGAGCTGAGACTTTCTTTGCCGCAGTGCACGAACGAGCGATCACCACAAGAACGTGAGCAGCCCATCGTCAATCTTTGTGAGTCTGCCCATTCCCATCATCGAAGTTCAATTTTTGTCAAGTTGATGCTGACTATTTCTCTCTTCTCTTAGTCGTCAAACGTCACTTTAGTAAGTTCTGATGCCCTGTCAAACGTTGATAACGAGCTGATTGCTAACCACTTTCCTCCCCAGAGCTACAACTGTCCACTGTATGCATAACTTCAGCTTGGGATGGTTCATTGCTTACATTGATTCTCCTATCGCTACTGCTGACCTTTCAAATTCCTTTTTTCGTAAGTGTTCCCTATTCCGCTACAACAGTTCCCCGAAATATGTGTCTGAGAAGAATTCTGACCGTCTGGGCTTCTAGAACAAGCGATATTTCAGTAATGTAAGAATCTATATATAGTAGACGAGCATCCCCCCTACCGACCGGCCACCGCACCAACAACCAATGAAACGCACATAACACGATCATTTTCCGCCACCTCATTCGATTCATTTTGTCAAATCCGATTGAAAGATGAATGCCGATCGATCATTGGGCCGACCGTCTCTCCCAAAATACGCTCGAGCACCATGCTTGGCTTCCTTCCACCATGCCCAGGCAAACATGATGAACGGGAGTAGGGGAGGGGTCTTCGCTAAAAGTATATGGGGGGTTTCACGAAACGGACATTAACAATTTTATTAGGAGATAAACGATCACCAGCCCTCTCAGGGCGGCCGCTTCGGCCGCGGACGTGCCGCTTCGCGCGGTGTAAGTTCGCCCCCAACTACTCTTGAATTCAATGACTGACTGGCACGACAGCGAAACTTCTCAAACGTAAGTACAGCAACCAGCCTGTTGTCGACCTTTGAGCGTCTGACTTACATGTGGAACTAGTCATCCAACACCTCGCGTCGCCCTTCGGGGCAGCAACAACAGCAACAGCAGCCAGTGGCCGCTCCGACAGAAGAGTTATTTCAAGCTTCTAAGGTCGCAACACTGCCTAATCATTTCTGATGGGTGAGAGTCCCAAGCCAGCGGTATGCGACCCCACCGCAACCCTAAACTCTGCAAAATTTGGCAAAGGCGTGCCTAAACTTTAGAAGATTTAGGCCTAAAGTCGTCATGGTCTCGTCTGGACCTAGCTGTTGGTTTTGTCACATTTTCGCAAGGAATTGAGCTGACGCGGGCCGAGAAGCGGGACGTGAGTCAACAGTCACAAGCTTCACAAAATTGCAGAGCTGATGAAGCCTAGGAACGTCCCGAAGAACCCGTCGCCAAAACGGCGATCGATGTAAGTCCAAACAGCATACTATATGAACTTACTGATGGTGAATAGGAGTCGCTCCAAGCTGAGTTTGAAGAACGCGCCGCCAAGCGGCAGAAGGTCGAGGAGAAGGAGAAGGAGGAGAAGGAGTAAGGTTTTTGTTGTGAGTATGTTCGAATCCTATGTCAAAAACCGAATGCTAACGTATATTGAGAAGGAAAAGTCCATTATAATATGCGGTAGTGTGACTGGGTGCATGGAATCATGACATTATTATCATCAATATCGAAATGAACAAGATTGGAGAGAAACGGAAGAAGTGGATAAGGAAGAGGAGAAGGAAGAGGAGGAGTAAAGTTCGAAGGGAAAATGCACGGGAGGATTATGCTGGGTATTGACATCAGCCTCGCCATAAAGTCATCAAGCTAACCATCTCTTCATTCTACATACTGAGGGTTTCGTAAAGCCATTCTCGATCCTTTTCTTCTCTTATGTCATGCCGCCAAGAGCAAGACCAAGGCTCGCACGCCCACGTCGTGAATGTCATCAGCATCCACGTCAGTACAGCAGCTCCTCTGGTAGCATAATCTTTTCCAGTTTGTCTGTTCAGTCGCCATCCCGAGCTCCCGCTTCACATGCAAGCAGGTTAAAAGGACACGATATGCATTTTGCTGGACGTCTGTAGCTGCCAGTCAATTGTCAGCCGGCCGCACTTTGATGTCTATGGCCCTTGAATGCCGCTCGCCTCGCCTCCCATCTTGATGCGACAGTCTGCCGGCCGATAGCATGTCTCACAAACATATTATATGCAACTAAATACGGAAGGAAACTTTAGGACTGTGCGCTCGCTCTTTTATGCATGATTCGCTACCGGCTGTCGACGATGATGAAGGTCAGCCACCATAGACCTTGTTTCTCGTCTGCTCTGCAATCTTCACTAGGAGTATAGATAGCTTCTTGTTTCCCATATTACAATATCCTCTTCAAAGTACGTCCATGTTCACCAGAATGGTTAGAGCCCTTTCCACCTCGGTATTGCAGCACCACTCTGAAGCTTCGTTGCGGTGACTCAGCAACTCTCCTCGCTCACGAGAACAGTTTCGCACCCTGACCTTGGCTTCTCTGGGTCTCGTTCAGGCAAGCTTTGGCCTCACAAAGCATGGCTTTTGTAATGCTTAGATCTAAGTTTGCGCATCGAAGTGCTTGACACAAAACTGGACAGAGCTGGGAACTAGGACTAGGAGAAGAGTTTATGGCTCTGTTAGTTAGGAGGTTCAATGATAGAAGCCCTTGGATATTATTTTCTGCATTAATTAAGTTTGACTATCGAGCTAGCGAAGCCAAATCCTCTTTGTGCCATGTTCTAGTCATATGCTCAATTCGTTTCTGACTTTTTCTTTACCAGTCGACGGGTATCTTGAGAAGTTGTGGAACATTTTGAGACGCTAATCATGAGTTTCCATTTCAAATACGCTTCATTTTACTAGTAGCAGAAGCAGGCGTATCTGTTGCGAGATGGCCTCGTCCAGCGCTGATGACCCTGGGTTGGAAATCGTACTTTGTGATATATAGAGTTGGAGAGTCATGATGAACTTGACTTCTACTCATTAGTTTCTCTGTATCTCCGGTAATCTATGAATTAATACGTTCAATATGGGGTATGGGGATCGATTCTATCAGTACAATTCGCCGTCGTATCATCGATACAAGAAGGAATGCCGCCTCCCAGCCCAAATTGAATTTTGACTTGTGGTACTGTGTCCACGCCACGCTACGGGTGGCGAGGTCATCCGGCGTTATCACCGTTCAGTCTCAGAAAATAGATGGCATGTGTCAGCTTCAATATGTCAGATGCTGGAGAGTATGACTGCGACAGGGTGTTCAAAGAGATGTAGCCGGTCTCGAAAAAGGCTTCTGGGCTGTCTTGGCGATCTCTGGGGAATCCTTGACACCGACGTATTAGGATCGTCCGCCATGATGCAGGAGTAATTCCAGGTCAGAACGCTGATTAATATAGCTTTAAGATGCATTGGTGTTTCTACATCTAGTGGAGCGGACATCTACTATTTATCTTCCTACTGCCAACGGGATCTACGCTAAGACTGCTGTATTCTAGAGCGAACTTTTTGTCTACATGTAAGTTCATTGTCCCGTGTATTTCCACATTCAGCGCTCACTAAACTCGCATATATAGTTGGCTTAGAAAGGTCTGTCTCCTCATTCCCGACAGTAAGTTGGCGTTGGGCATCGGTGTCGTGCAAACCCATGGCCTTGGCCCAGATCATCTGAGCAGTGACTAAAGAAACTGAGAGGCTACTATTTGGTTAAGATACGCTTCTGTAAGGCCAGATGATGGAATACTCGATAAATACGAGCAGAAATAAGAAGATCAGAATATTTCTTCTCCTGACATACCAACAAGTCATGTTTTGTCGAATATAATACAGTTTATGAAGTACCAATAGGTATGCTTCAATGATCATACCACAGTCATACCAGAGCCAGGTCAGATGCGACCAAATATCCCCTTCTCTGTCCACATCTTTGCCACAGTAGCAAGACATCCACCAAACAAGCACATAACACCACTAAAAACAGAAACCTGAAAGAAACCTCCATACTTGCTCACAAGAACACCATTGACAGGAGGACCGATCAAAGCTGCAAGAGAGCTCACAGCCAGTCCCATTCCCATATAAGTCCCGTTGTTTCTCGCATCCTTTGACACGAGTGTGAAGGCTGCTGACACGCCGGAGATGATTGTTCCAGAGCAAAAGCCAAATACTAGAGCATAAACCACCAAGGCTGCTGTGGTCTTTGCTTCATTCATGCAGAGAATGACAACCCCCGTGCACAGTCCTCCGAATGAGTACATGTTCAGACGGCCATATTTGTCTGCCAATACTCCCGGAATGATGCGGCCAAAGGTTGACGCAGCGTTCGTGATGGCGAGCAGATATGATGCCAACGTGGGGTTGACGCCTCGTGAGACTGCATAAGTCGGGATGAAGAAGAGTGGAGCAAACATGCCGATGAAGAGAAAGAATAGAGACCCTATTACAAGCAAGTATAAAGGATCCTTGAAAGGCTCAATAAGGAAGAACGAAGTCTTTCTGCTTGGCAGACGGGGTCTCACAGCCATGCATGAGAAGGACATGAGAGGTATCATGACAAAGCCCATGATGCGGATGGACCAGCCGAAGCCAAGAGAAGAGTCATTTAACATCTTTGACAAGGCGATCGGAAAGACAACTCCACCGATAGAGGAGCCTGACACGGCTATTCCAAAAGCAGCAGCTCTTTTCTTGTCAAAGTATTGTGAAACGGCAGCGAAAGCGGGGATCTGTAGGAAAGCCATTGCAGTGCCCATGAGAATACCTTGAGCAAGCATGAACTGCCAATATTCGGTACATAGGCTCGTCATCATGGTCGCGAACACGTACGTAACGGCGGCTGGGCGAAGGACCTATGAAACAGTCAGCCTCAATCATCTCATGATGCGTTAGAAAACGTACCCAAGAACCATAACGATCAAACATGGGACCACTCAAAGCTCCCACAGCGAATTGGATAAAAGTCGAGATGGATCCAATCCAAGCGATTGCATCTTCTGAATGTCCTTGAAGTTGGTGAGTCATGTAGTATTCCTGAAGAACGCCGAAAGAGTTGGCGAAACCGAGGCATGAGAAGAAGATGCAGGCTGATCCAGCTGCTACCAGCCATGCTTGAAGACCTCCATCTGGGGCAGGCGAAGGATCAAGAGGATTTTCTGATACTGTCTTCTCTTCTTGGTCCATATTGTTGCCAGAATCAGAAAGTGCCTGATCCTGCTGTTTTATGAAGTTATCCTGATCGGCCATGATGAGGGACAGCGAAAATGGGGTCGAAGTGGTGTCTAGGTAGGAGACTCTTGAATTGAATATGCTGATGGCATGGAAGATTTCTTAGTAGTAATTCCAGGTCGCTTACTCCTTTTATGTTGAGAAGGACAGTCAAGGAGTCGAGTTACTCCTAGCCTCTATCATACTTCCCTGAGGATTGACCAATAGCGATTTAACGGAGTCGGGGTCGGACTCGGAGTTAGACTAGAACCCGGCAAATGGAGGACCATAAGCACTACAAGTGCATTTCTTACCACTTCAATTACACAATTCTCCGCATCCCAACTCATTCTCAAGTAAACATCACCAAAGACCGCGAAAATGGAACCTGTGCGTCGCCGACGAAGACCAGCTGTGTACCAAACTTCATCTCCAATTTTACTACGACTCATGCCTAATATTGTCGCAGGTCATGCAATCTCTGTCGGAAGCGCAAGATGCGCTGTAATCGCGGATCGCCGTGTAGCAATTGCATGCGCGCAAGAAAGGGCGAATGCGTCTACGAGAATCCTCCTCCAGCTGAAAGAAGCACAGCAAGTCAAGATCATGTCGCTGAAATTGCGGGAGACTTCAATGCATTTCTCTCATTACCAACACCTGAAGATCTCGTCGCGAGTGCAAACTCTGGATTGCCTGGTGTGAGCACAGGAGCAGCGAGTTCAACGGGTGCACCGACACCAGTCAGTCAATCGTCTGTTCAGGAACTCGACATGTTGCGAAATAGAGTGCGTCAACTCGAGAGTCAATTATCTTCTACCACTGCAACACCATTGCAATCTCATATCTCAACGCCAGCTTCAACGCTTGAAACCTCGACATCAAGATTGGGTGGGACGTTTCACCTGCACTCTCAGAGACAACATGTTGGTACATTAGCAACGCCTCGAGCCATCTCTCACAAGTCGCGGTTCTTCGGGCAAAGCCATTTTGTCTGTGGATTACCTTTGGTAAGTCGCGATACTTCAATCCACATTCTCAGATGCCGACGAAGAATAGCTCCGAGATATTATAGAAGCAATTGACCAGTACGCAACCGAGACATCTGGTCTCGTAGTCAAAGTTCAGAAGTGCAAGACTATGGCGAAGCGCATCAAAGCACTGCGTGCGCCAGCTTGGCCGACACCACTCACCACTGAATTGGCATCCAAAGCTCTTTGCGACAGTCTCGTCGAGTGTTATCTGGAGGGTATAGAAAAGGTGTATCGTATCCTTCACATACCGACATTTAGGAACAAGTATGATGCTCTGTGGACTTCTGATGCTGCGTCAGATAGAGACTTTGTGGCTCAGCTCAAATTGGTGCTTGCGCTGGGCGCGACGACCTACGATGACAATTTCTCGTTACGAGCCTCGGCGGTTCGGTGGATATACGAAGTTCAGACGTGGATATCAGAGCCAGAGTTCAAATCAAGACTTGGTGTTCAATTTCTCCAAACAAATATTCTGCTTGTTCTTGCCCGGGAGATGGTCTCCGTGGGAGGAGAATCGTCCTGGATCGCATGCGGTTCACTCCTCAGAACCGCCATATCAATGGGTCTGCACAGAGATCCTGCGCTTCTATCGAAAACTACGACAATGGCTTGTGAGATGCGACGAAGGCTCTGGAACACGATACTGGAACTCTGCCTTCAGTCAAGTCTCTCGTCTGGCGGGCCACCAATGATCACAGAAGAAGAGTTCGACACTGAGCCGCCCGGGAATTTTGACGATGACGAAATCATGGTCAATGGTGCGACTTCCAGACCGAATAGCGTCTTTACCCAAGTTTCGACAGCGAGGGCATTGCGATTGACATTTGCGACTCGTCTCAAAGCTGTCAAGTTGCTCAATGATCTCAGGTCTGGGGATTCGTATCAAGAGACGTTGCATCTTGATGCAGAACTGAAAGCTTCATACAAGGAAGCCAATCGGATGTTGAAGGACTGCAAGAAGAGCCAAAAATCACCAACCGAGTTTGAGCTGACTGTAGGTGACTTTATCATGCGTCGGTATCTCTGCGCACTTCACTTTCCTTACTACGGACTCTCTTTACAAGAACCGAGCTACGCCTTCTCACGGAAGATGACGATCGAGTCAGCTTTCAGAATGTGGTCCACCATCTCCTCAAATAGTGCAACCTCTCCAGCCAAGCAACAATTCTCGCGTCTCGTCACATGCAGCTCCGGGTTCTTTAGACTCTCAGCATGGCAGTCCAGCATCATACTCGTCCTCGAACTGAGGAGTACGGTCCAAGAGGACGATGGCTTCTCCTTGGCACCAGTACGACCAGACTTGTTGAAGGTCATGGAGGACTCGAAATCCTGGAACTTGCGAACTGTTGAAGCGGGCGAGACGAACATTAAAGGCTATCTCATGCTGTCGATCTTGATGGCACAGATCATGGGCATCACGCGACATTTATCTGAAACCGAGATCGTTGAGTTCATAATGAAAGCTGGTGAAGAGGCGATGCAGGACGCGTTGGGACTGTTTGAATCGTTTCTGGCTCAATTACAACCTGACGGTACAGAGATTCACGATTTGCAGGAAATTGATCTCAGCTTCATGAATGACTGGGATTCTCTGGTGAGTGCGTCACCCGCGACGTTCGATCAATGCTGACATTGACAGATGGTAGATGATTTTCTTGATGATGGAGTTTCGGATCCAATGGCATGGATATTCTGACCTTTTTTCAACACATACTGCATTTGACCGAAGACGTAATGTCCTGGGAGAGTACACGATGGTGGATCATGTCGTGAGATTTGAGAGTCAAGTGATTCTGAGTATACCCCACGCAAGTCATCGGACTAAGCGTTTCATCGCAACGACGCTGGGTGTTATTCTATTTGTAATTGTCTATGTGATATAAAGAATGGATAAAGATTATGTCAATTTGAGGGAATGAGTTGCATGTGCGACTTGGTTGGAAGATGGAGGTTGATATTTCATGCAATTGACTCCACAGATGTGAGCTTTATGCAATTAGTGCACGTCATGCCAACCGTGGTTTCGGCGAGACAGATCAGATTAGCTTCATTGAAACAAATCTCGAATTTACTTCAATTGACTGACTCTCTCTTCAAGCAAAAGTTATTATTTTTTACTTATATACCTCCAGTCAAATGCTGCTCGTTGTGTCTGTCAGTTGACAGTGAATCTGCATAAAAGAAGTGCCCCACTCTTGTCTCAATGGTCCAATTGCGTGTGAATGCTCCAAAACCTCAACTCCAGCGACTCTGGATCATCCATTTCCAACGGAAGAACAATACCAGACATCACAGACGTCAAAAAGAAGAACTGGATGGCGTTTGGGATTGCTCCCGCCAGGGCTTGAACCTGAGACCTTCGCATTACCGGATACTCGGGTTGAAGTATTAGTACGACGCTCTAACCAACTGAGCTACGGAAGCCACCAGTTTTGATTGGTGGACAATGTCTCACCAGAGCTTACGAGCTTGCTGTGGAGCTGAGACGAGGCGGACGTAGCTGATCTCACAGATCTGTGTTGGTTGTGGAGTTTCGAGCACCGACATCGATGATGCAACTCTCAACTTGACATTCTCATTAACCTGGTAGTCTAGCCGGTAGTTCACGGGGAAAGCCTCATTAATTATAGTTAGAGTACAGTTAGTTAGGCTTACTGTCATGACTTGAAGATTTCGACAACTCAAATAGAAGGGACTGCAAGGCTTGATTTCAGGACATCACTGGGGAACAGAAACGTTCGAAGCACCAAATCGTATTTCAATTGTCTATAAGTGTATATGCGGTAGATCTAGCACAAATTATTATATATGGATGAAGTTAAAAGTCCACCATCCACCTCCTCCCCTCCAATCACACCATTAACCATTTAGAGCATGGCAAGAGCGCCAACGACGGCAATGATACCGGCAGGGACAACCTGAGCGGCACCAGCAGTGACGACGTGAGTGGGGGTAGTAGCAGGAGGAGCACCAGCGGGCTTGGTACCGGCAGGGGGGTTGTAGGCGGGAGCGGTAGCAGGCTTGGTGGCAACGGGAGCGACAGAGCAAGCAGTGGGGGTGACGAGAGAACCCTCACCGTTGAAGGGAGAGTAGCCAAGGCACTCAGAGTAGGTAGCAGCGCAGTAAGACATGTTGGCGTCAGGACCAGTGCGGCACTTGTTGTAGGCGTCGGAGCACTTCTCAGCACAGCCCTTGTTCTCAGCGGGAGTGGAAGGCTTGGGGGGAGTGTAGCCGGTAGGAACAATGGGCTTGGTGGTGGTGAAGTGGCAGTCAGGGACGGTGACGGTGCCGGGAGCAGTGACGGGGATGGTCTTGTTGCCGTAGGTGAGGGTGGTGGCCTCAGGGCAGTAGGTGGTGACAGCGGTGACGACCTCAGTGGTGTAGACAGCAGTGGGCTTTCCACCAGCGTGGCAAGAGGTAGGCTTGACGAACTTGCCGCTCTCCCAGGGGTTGTAGTTCAAGCAGGCAGCGTACTCGGCAGCGCAGGTAGCCATGTTGGCGTTGGGGGCGACACGGCAGTCATCGTACTTGTCAGAGCACATCTCAGCGCAGTCCTTGGCGTGAGTGGGCTTGGGAGGAGGAGCATAGCCAGTGCCGGTAGCAACGGGCTTGGTGATAGTGCAAGAGCAGTCCTCGATGGTGAGGGTGGTGGCCTCAGTGACGGTGTAGGTCTTCTCGCCGTAGGTGAGAGTGGTGGCACCGGGGCAGTAGGTGGTCAGGTGAGTGACGACCTCAGTGGTGTACTTGACGGTCTCGTTGGAGGGGGGAGCATAGTGGGGAGAGGCGGTGGCAGCGCCGATGAGGACGCTGGCGATGGAGGCAGACTTGATGAAACCCATTATGGCGGTTTTGGTGCTGGAATAAGCTTAAGCGAGTGTAAGTGTTTATTGAGCACGAAAAAGTTGGACTGTAAACGAGAGTGGTCTTGTCGTGGATGGGATGAGAAGAAGGAAAGCTTAGAGGGCAGAAGGGGATGGGGGTTTATAAAGCCATCTTCGCCTCAGCTGAAGTGAACGTTACTACCGATGCCGAAACCGATCGATGCCCAGACCCAGAGCAGAGTCCACTCCCGTCTAGCAAATTGCGGGGATCAGGAACCACCAAAAAGCTCGTGTTTATTTACAGCAACAGAACAGGTTTTTCAATACGAAGAGGTAATTTACCACCTCAATGGGTCCGGAACTCGGCCGCTCCTCGCCAATCCCATTGGCCCTCGCTATACGGCTCGCCGAGGAGGCGGGCGACAAGCGGCAGGGATTAACCCGTGTAGCTATACGACGAGTCATCTCATCCCCTTCCCCCTGCGCTAGGCTAAACCGTACCGTGCAGTACCTGCGCTAGCTCGACTCACTCTTAGCGCCCAGCTGATGATTTATGCATCCTTCATCCATGATTTGTCGTTAACTAAAAAAGAGGAATCAAATCAAATCTTGGTTCTTATCAGCCTCAATGATTTCCATGCTTTAAATTAACCCTCGTAATCAGTGATCTTCTACTCTATTTAGATCAAGCAATTTAACCTTGTCATGTAGCTAGCACCTCCGCTACGACATCATCACTACAGACTACAGAACTAAAACTTTGCTTCGCTGTGAATATTGGGTCTGCCGGCTTATCCGAACAAGACTAGCGTTTTTGAGTTTCATCTGGTGTTGCCGGCCACTGTACTGTGGACGGATAATTCAACCGGCGGGAGAAGCGTGCGTTTACCAACGATTGGATGTAAAGGTCTCAAACTTGATGATTGGGTGAGACGCGATGTGGCGTTCTGAGCTGACACGGGTAAGCTTACTAGAACCTGATGATTCAGTCAGATATATTCCGACCGTATCTGCTCCACTGATCTAATCTACCTACTGGCTCTCTTCTCGCGCCATCTGCCTGTCCAGCAATTCCTTCAACTCGCCAGTGCAATCTTCTTGGCCCATGAAGACTTCAATCATCGTGACTCCCTCGCTATCCTGTACCACTTTCGAGTCCATCGCTGTCCTCAATTCCGCAAATGTCTTTGCTGAGAAATATCGCTTCGATGCCTCTTCTTGGCTCAATCCAAACAATCCAAGCGCATGCTGGTGGTTCCACGGCGAAATATCGTTGTAATCCGCATTCCTCCCGTGAATAGCCCGCTCAATTGTGTATCCGTTGTTGTTGATGACGAATATGATTACGTTGAGCTTTTGCTTGATCATTGTGCTGATCTCTTGGGCAGTCATTTGTAGACTTCCGTCGCCGATAAACAAGACTGCTCGCTGCGAACCATTCATATCCCGTTGGGCTAGCGCTGCACCGAGTGTGGCGGGGAGCATGTATCCGATCGATAGCCAAGTCACGCATGTGAAGTAGCGACAGTCTTGGGGAAGCTTGAAGGCCTTTCCGCCAGTCGCAGCGGTACCAGTTTCGGTCAGAACAATATCCCCACGTCGGAACATGGGGTTCACGTAGCGATAGAACTCAGCTTGGTTGAGAGCATCTGATGGTGAAGGCTCAACCGGCGCCTTTGTCGCGATGGCAGGACTCTCAATTTTAGCAAGCTTTGAAGAGTCAAATTGGCTGACGATCTTTTGAAGATACTGTCGAGGGTCCACGTCCCGAATGAGCTGACCAGCAATCTTGATCTGACCAGGCGAGAACGACACCGTCACACTCTCCTCCGGGATCGCCTTGAAGATGCCAGTGTTGATGTTGCTCATGTGTGGACCGAAGAACAAGATCAGATCAGCAGACTTGAAATAATCGAGCGACGCTTTATCTCCATCGTCGGCCAGGTATACGCCATGAACGTTGGGCAACTCCTCGCTGATCAGGCCTTTTCCAAACGCCGTTGTCCAGGTTGGCCAGTTAGTGGTATTGATGAGCTTGTTGATCTCATCAATAGCACCGATACTCCGACTCTCGCCGTCAACATAGAGGAGAGGCTTGGTAGCAGAGTAAATACGCTGCAAGATCTTATCAACGGTCTCCGCGCTGATCTCAGCCGTAGACGGCGCAGGGCGAATAACAGGCCTCTTTTCAAAATTGGCTGTCGAGACCTGCATCGAAACCAGATCATCAGGGATCTGCAGATAAACCGGTCTCTGATGAATCATGGCTTGCTCAATGATCCAGTCGATCTTATCAGCTGCAGTCTGCACATCCGTCAAACAAGTCTGCGCAGCAGTGACATGTCGATGCATCTCCGCAAACCTCCCATACTCTCCGTCCAAGAACGTATGATGCACCAAGGCCCTTGCACTCTGGAGGGTTCTCGATGGTGCACCGACGATGTGAATGACTGGTGCTCGTTCAGAGTACGCACCGGCGATGCCATTGATCGCTGAGAGCTCGCCTACGCCGAAAGTAGTGATCACAGCACTGAGACCTTGAATGCGAGAGTACCCATCTGCGGAATAAGCTGCGTTGAGTTCATTGCAGTTTCCGATCCAGTTGATACCAGTCGGTTTGATGTAGTCCAGCAATCTGAGGTTATAATCGCCTGGAACGCCGAAGATGGAGCCGATCTCAAGTTGCTTGAGACGAGTGAAGAGGTACTCCCCGAGGGGCACAGTTGCTTCCTTTGTATGTGTCATATTGTTTGTAAATGTCGTTCTATATCTATGATGAGAATTGAAGAAGTGTTGAAGAATGAAATGTCTTTATATATCTACAAGAATCAGGGCGTCGATGACATCCCCGCGTTGATCCGCATCTTGACGCCTTTGATTGCCGGGCTCACATTCCAAATCGGGCAAAGTAGCAGAAACTCCATGTCTAGCCGGGTCCGTCACCTCTTTTGCCGAGGCAGGCCTTCGGTGGAGAGTTGAAGCTACGCCAGAAATGGTGAATTAAGCGGCGTTAGGGATGGAACATCATTGATCCTCGATGCCCGTCGGCGCCGCAATGTCATTGATGGGACATCAAGCTATCAACCATGATAACCTTTGGAACTCATCTGAGATATTTTCACGACATAATATCAGAGGATAAGCCATTTCTTGAGTAGAGTAAATTAACTCAGATCAGTATTAAATAAAATAAATGTCTGTCTTCTCCAGTCTTGAAGTAGAAAACCGAGCTCACGAACGTGGAAGTGAGTGTACAGGGTAAGCCGGGGGTCATCTGATAACGACCAAGCGTTGGTTCAATTTCCAGGCACGCGTGACCACCATAGACATGACAAAGGGCGTCGAATTCGTTATCGTGACCTGGACCAGCTTTTACACCGTAAGTATGCGGTTTCCGACCGCCATTCGATTAAATGCTATAGCGAATCACCATAACGTATTAGCTCTCCTCCTCATTCTGTAAAAGGCACCTGTTCTTTATCGGTATCGATAAGACAGGGATATCGATAGGGCTGACTTAACTGACCTCATTAACTCAGAAGACAAGGATGACCATGTTGATTTACAAAATTAGGTACAATTATTTGTGGATTCTGCTACCGATATTTTATATCTATAATTAGATTATGATCAAGGAATAAATATCCGAGATTTCACTCAGCAGCCTTGCTGGCGAAATGCGGATGATGGCTCGTGTCAAGGTGCTACCCAATTTCGTCAATTGATCTGTTGGGGGTCACCACCTAAAAAAAGCCACAGTTCGTACTCGTCTCGAAGAGCCTGTTAAATAATTGTTAGAGGAGAAGACGATTGCAGATTTCACACGTGTTCGCCCCTTGCATCTGGGCAGTTCACCACGTCGCGGGTTGACGAACAATGCGCCAGGATGTGGATGGATGAGCCTTTATGGGAAGATATACCGGTAAAGTAGGCAAGTCTCTCAGCTTTTTTCGAACACTCTGCAGCTATCTCGTATCGATAGTATCTTTTGCCTTCACCGTCATACTTGTTATTAGACATATTGCATGATTGGTTCGCTGAAAACAATGCGACTGGGACTGGACCTCAAAAAGAGTCTCAGGTAGGGGACCGTTCTCATAAATGAGTCCTGCGTCTTCATTCATGGCAACATAGTCATAGTCCTCCCGACTCCCGTGGATGTTAACTCGCAGTTGTAGTGGACAATGTCAGCACCGAGCTCAAGCACATTGTTAAGTTGAGAGTCAATTTGACCATGTACGAATGTGTTGACTTGGCATGACATGGAATACATTCACAATCACTACTAACTAAGATGTAGTTTCAAGTTCATGATCAGGTACTGGCTTGACAATTGTTTTGGAGTCCTCACTTTGAGATGGTTTGCCTTGACTAGAGGAATATTGACCTCATCGTCTGTACCCTCTTGACGACAGCAATATTGGTCTTCGCAGCATCTGACCGAGCTTCCAGCAAGAGTCCATCGGAAAACCCTTCCGCCGGAAGCTTTCCGATTGCTGATCTACAGGATACTGAATTCAACCATTGATACGGCTTCTCAATCTGACCGTTTCTTGAGTACAGCTACTGTGAAGCAAATGCAAGCCACTGGAGAAACTTCTGGTCGCCGAAGAGATAACTGAATGTTTTCTGATGGCGACGACTTCAGACACGTCGCTATAGCAGTGCTGAGAGATGCAACCGTCGGTTAGTTAGCCAATACCGTTACATGTCACACCAACCTCATGCAAAAACTAACTGCTTTCAGGCATGCATTGACAGATTCCTTTTCTCAGCCAAGAACCGATGTTTCTCAATTCAAGATTGATAGTGAAATCAACATGCACCACCTGGTTGGTTACTCACGTGCCTGCAGATCATATTGCCGTAAACAGTAAATTCCAGAGAGACATGCATGAACTATCTCACATGTATCGCTATGCGAGATACATTCTCTTCAAGATGAATGGCCAGCTCGGCAATCTTATCTATCTCATCTGTATGACCTTGTCCCACTTTGTCAAGTTCTGGCGAAACGTCAACGCTGCTGCGGGGTAGCTTCAACCTTGTTCCGCTTCGGCATCCAGATTCATGGCCCGAGACCAAACCCGACTCAAACATTACAAACAACTCTTTACTATACTGAGCTTCAGCACAGCCGAATTGAGTATATAAGAGACGATGAGTTTACAACAAATTATGGAGCATCAGCTCGACAATTCGACATTATCGGACACAATGTACTCTCTCATGTCTCCAGCCGTTCTGCTAGGATCTCTTTTCTTCTCATTCCTAGCTGCAGCAAATTCTTCTATACCACAAGTTACTCTCCAAGGCTATGGTACATTCGCTGGCACAAACATCTCCAAGACTTTGCTCGGAGACAACCTTCCTCAACCCGTCAATGCTTGGCTTGGGATTGACTATGCCGAGCAACCCGTAGGCGACAGACGCTTCCGTCCTCTCGAGTCCCAGCCCCAATCTCTCAAGGGCGTGCAAAATGCTACAAAATATGGATCAGTTTGCTTGCAGGATCTCATGTATCCTAATCCAGACGAACAAGACGAAGCGTGCTTGAACTTCAATGTCTTCCGTACACCTGGCGTGCCGCTCAGCAAGAAACTCCCAACGCTGGTTTGGATCCACGGTGGAGGCTTTGCATCATTTTCAGGACGAGACTTTGATGGTGCTTCTTTCGTTGCGTCTTCTGCTGATCCGGTTGTTGTTGTTTCGTTCAACTACCGTCTCAACGCGTTCGGATTTTTACCTAGCAAGCTATTCGAGCGTGAGGGACTTCTAAATCTGGGTCTGCAAGACCAACGCTTCTTCTTGCAGTTCCTGCAGAAACACCTGAGCTCGTTCGGAGGAGACCCTCGACAAATCACACTTGGAGGCTTGTCAGCTGGTGCACACTCTACCGCATTTCACTACTTCCATAACTACGGCTCTGATAAGAATAAGCCACTATTCGCACGCGCGATTCTTCAGTCTGGTTCAGCGACAGCTCGATCGTTCCCCGGTGTCGACTATCCAAGATACAAGGAAGACTTCGCAGGCCTGATGAAGTATATCAACTGCTCTACCGATGTTGGCGACAAGGAGCAAATGAGTTGTCTGCGCAGTGCGCCTGCACAAAAGATCAGGGAATACTCGGCAAAGGCATACGAAGATGCTAAAGATCAACTGAACTGGCCTTGGCAGCCATCAATTGGAGGTCCAATGATCGAGAAAGCTGGATCTCAGAGTGAAGAAGAGGGCGCTTTCCATCATCTTCCCATCATCACGACCTATACCTCTAATGAAGGAAAATACTACACTCCTGGTAATTTGGAAACCAACGACGACTTTGTTCAATTTTGGCATCGGATAAGTCCTGGTCTCAACGTCACAGACCTCGCTCTCATCAATGAGCTTTACCCAGATCCCGTAGCATACCCCGACTCCCCGTGGGCCGGATCCCCGAACAGCACTCAGTACAACCGCATCTCAGCTGCGTGGTCCGACATGGCTTACATCTGCATGAGCCGCCACACCGCCGTCACTACATCGAGCGCAGGAGTTCCCACCTGGAGTCTTCATTTCAACACTCCTGACTTTCCATTGGTTGCGCAGTCATGGAAGGGAATTTCTCATGCTTCAGATGCTGCATACATCTGGAATGACCCCCATGTTGCTTATCCCGAGACTGCGCGGATTTACTATAGGTATATCAACAGCTTCGTCTTGACAGGCGATCCCAATAAGAAGAGGTTGGATGGAACTGTGGAGTGGCCGCAGTACAAGGCGGGTGAGAAGGGAAGTGCGTATGCGAAGCAGCTTTTGGTAAACCCTGGAAACTTTACTGTTGTGGAGGAGGACAGAGGTCGAGGAAGGCAGTGTGAGTTTTGGAATGATCTTGAGAGAGCTGGTCGTCTCTACAAGTAGAGATGCTTTATGTCGGAATGATGTTCCGTTATCTTAGCGGTTAGCATACACCATACACCACAGTGAAATGGAAAGCGGCCAACATGCCTACGCTATGTTCATCAATAGAAAAGGGCCTGTTGAGGCCATCAAAACATCATCATAAAGCCTTCACCATACTCATCAAACTGAACGCAGTCCCCACTGCCCAATGGCAATATCAACAGCGTCCGCCTTACCTTACTTGTCGCTTACTACTTGCCGCTTCTTGAAAGACTTCGCTCGTCCGAGAATTCCCTTAGTTCTCTCTGCAGTATCTGCTGATTTATGCTCTCAGGCATAAGTCTCAGCTGCACATAGTACATCTAGCTGAGAATTGACCGCGTCTTCATCTCCCCAAGTCCACGCGATATCCACGTCCTCATTGGTGTTTCCAACCATGATATATATCGCCACAGGAAAGCGAACCAACTGAGAAGACTCCCCGCTGGAATCTATCAATCAGACAAATGGATTCCGTTAATGTGACATTGCCAGTGAATGGTCGGAAGAGGGCAACAGTGAAATGACGCCTACCCAGAACCACACAGCCAAGAAGGCCAAGAAACCTATGAGTGGTATGTTCGATGATGTAGAGTGTGCATCACGCAACTCAAGAACTCACTGGCTGCCAAAGGAATGCTCCGGACTAATGGCAAGCAAGACAAACAACTCAAAAGCCATAAGCCTTGATCGGGAGTCCTTTTCTCACTTCAAGAAGCTTGTATAACAGGAAAGATGTAGTTAAGACTCATGCGCATGAAAAAAAAATCTTTCCTGTATGCTCTTGAGCGTTTTCCAAACCTGACCACGATGAAGGTCAGTCCAGCAGCCCAAGCACCAGCTGCATATGCCTAAGCGAGGAGGTTGAGGAATACGTCTATGAGGATGGTCTATCTCTTTGTCGAGAGCAGTAGGCATCATTCGTGAGGATAATGCTCGGAGTTCAGAGACGGTGGTACGAACCAACAGCCAAGTCACATGATCCTAACAGTTAAACGGGGAGCCCCGTCCCCCACAACTTTGTTCCGTGATTCGACATCATCAACATTTTCAGCTTGAGCCCTATAAACACATGGCCATGAATCAAACAGACTTCTTCCCCAAGACATCGACTATTGAGTGTTTACCTAACGAGTTACTCGGCGCCATTTGCGATCTTCTGCCAAACAGCGACATCAAGACTCTTCGACTCGCCAGTCCTCTTCTCTGTCAAAAATGTATGCTGCAGATCAGTCGCGTTTTTATGTCGCCCAACCCTGTCAATATCAAGGTAGCCCAGGCAATTGCCACACATGAGATTTATCAACTGGGTGTAGAGGAGATTATTTGGGACGATGCTACCTTGGTACCTTCCGGGGGCGACGGAGTACTATTCCACGAGTACTCCGACGAGAGCGAAGAAGAAGTCCCTAAGGAGATAGCCGCCAAAGACCAAGAAAGCTTTGCCTAGTTTTCTCGTGGCTGCAAGAGTAGTGTTGAAGCCGCTAAAGATCGTATGGGGGACGCGTTCTCACGAGCTGAAGATGTGTCGAAACAACACCAGTTGGATAATGCAATGTCATACCAGGACGCATTTGAGTACTACAATCTCCTGGAAGATCAACAGACAGATATCATAGTTTCGAAAACAGATGAGTATATCTTTCGCTACATCGTTCGACAATTCCTGAACTTGAAGAGAGTGAGCGTCACACCGGCTGCTCACGGATATCTCTTCGAGCCTCTATACAGAACACCCATGATCAGATCTTTTCCATCTGGATTCATCTATCCTGTACCCCGAGGGTGGCCCATACCCTTACCTGGACAACTGTCAGCATATGTATTGCCTTGGGTTGGCGACGACGCTCTGGAGGAAAACAAGAACTTATGGCATGGGTTTCGAATCGTCACAAAGGTCCTAGCTGAACAGAAGCACAACGTCACGGAATTGATGCTTGACGCCCATCAGTTTAATACTGGCATAAATCACTTAGCCCTGAACCGAGACACGGAAGAATACAACAATTTCTGCGATATAATAAAGCGTCCCGGTTTCCAGAAGCTTCAATTATCACTTCTCGTTGGTTTCTATCTTGGCGAAGATTATGAGATATATGACAAAGGATACTTGCACGATGTCCTTTGTGAAGCAACCGATATGAGGCATTTTAGTTTCCATACGGACTTTGCTACGAATCGGCAATCTTGGACAATTGACATGTACAATTACACGTCGCTATTTGACGTCTTCCCCATCGAGCGATGGCAGCAGCTCACGCACTTCGGGCTATCAAACGTACTGGTAGCGCAAACCGATCTTATCAATTTCTTGTCAAAGTTGCCGCCGACAGTACAAACTGTTGAGCTGAGCTTCCTCAGTTTCATGGAAGGTGACGGCCACTATATAAGCTTGATGGAGGATGTCCGCGATAAGCTCAATTGGAAACACCGACCTGTTGAGGGGAGGATCAAGATCTTTGCCAAAATCTTTTGTTATTTGCCATACTATGGCCGATACATTTGTGTTGACAAAGAGGTCGAAGAGTTTGTCTACAATGACGGGCCGCAGCCGTTCCAACTTAGGCAGCCCGGTAACAGCCCTGATGTTGACCCGGGTACCGGCGTACTAAAAGACTTGTTCAATCCGGTTTGGGAACGTCCCAATGATTATTCTGCAGAGAGAAGGTTGGTATTTCCACGACAGCAGTAGCTTCGATGCGGCGATGAACTGGGTGCCCAAAATTGTTTAAGTATCCAGAGACATGACGCCTGGAGTCAGTAAAGAACCAATTGCCTATGGAATATTGAACACCCCAACTTCATCAATGCATTATTATCAAAATTAGTTGAGCATCTACTGATGGTTTGAAAACATCCAACTTACCTTGGACAAAGCATGAAACAGATGCCAGTGTTTCAATCGCCTCGATAGGCCTGCAATCAATGGGCTATTGATTAAAATTGATCTGGTAGCGCACGATCAACTCAGCGACAAAATCACTGGATAGACACAGAAAGTTGAAGACCTCTTTTACATGGAAACAATATGATACCAACAGACTCGTGACTAATGGGGNNGGGATTGGAAGCTACTGGGTGATAGGATATTGAGTCCTCAATGCAAGGACATCCAGGCAATCTTGAGAATGCCAACAATAAGATTAATATTAAGTAAATTACTTCTGGAAAGTAATAAACCCAGATCAAACTTAGTAATATTGGATATGTGCTTAAAGTACGTGCAATGGTTATGCTCCTCTAGCTTGACTTTGGTTCTGGTGCACAATATCTACCCAAAACATCGAAAGTGAAACATCATACTCGCTTCTTTCGAATTGAAACTGAGCCATGGGCAGCTATGTCGCCTTTCGCATAACTTGAGTGGTAGGTCTCCCAAGTGGTGTGGCAGTGTTTGACAGTGATTCATCGACCCACCTAACTCGAGGTGCATCTTCTCTCGACTCAACATTTGAAAGAGTGATCTGACTTTAGCTTCACACCTCTCGCACTTGTATCCTTTACCCTTTCTCCATACATCTTCCCCTTCAGCCCTGCACATACCTTTCAACCAATTTGCTACTCAAGTCGGCATCTCACTTCTCTTTCTACAACAGCATTCTTCCACCAAGCAAGCGCAACTTCTTCCAGAATCACCCAATCTTACGAGCATCACCGCAGTCATGGACACCGACATGGATGAATTCGCCCCTCCGTCGATTCTTGAGCGGATGCCAAAGCGCATCCTCCCGTCGCTCATCGAACAGCTGGATCGCGAGGATCTGAAGACCGTCACAACTCTCTCAAGGCGAATTCGGCGAAAGTTCCTCCCTAATATCCTACGAGAAGTCTTCTTCAATGGCAGTGCGACTCAGATTGCCTATCAGCTTGTATCCTTTCTCAAGGAGAAGCGAGAGCCTACTTCAGGTCCAGTCCACGAATGCGTTGAGTATGATATGCACAAATGCACCGTGTGCGTTACCCATGAAATACTACTGACCCGGCTGCAGGACCGTCACTTTCCGTCTCATCCAAGACGACGGGGAAGGGGAAATCCCTTCTCTCCCTGGTGCTTTCGGCACCCTGGGCGACTTCTTTCGCCGAGCGCCTCAGCTCCAGAATGTCTTGTTCTTTTTCGCCAAGTCAACGCGATTCCAAAAAGCATGCTTCGTCAACCTTGTAGGTGACACATGCGACTGGACGCCCCTGAAAACACTCTCGCTGGATTACGCGGATCTCATGATCGTCAACGCCATGACCCGTGGCTGTAAACCACAGAGCTTGGAATCTGACTATATCACCATGCGTCGCGGGTCAGAAAAGTATGGCATATTAAGGAATCGGCATCCGCAGTTAAAACGGCTGTGGATTGTTTGCCGATACCGGATGGAGCACGGGGAGCTTACAAAAATTCGGCGTGGGATATCCTGCCCGCGATCAGCCAGGACTTCAGAGGACTGGAGTGGCTCATTCTTTCTGAAATTTTCACCAAAGATGAGTGTTTTCTGCGCCGTCACTTCGTATCGCGACGTGACCTGACGAAGCTTGTAAGTAGAGTGTAATCAGCTTTCGTGAGATGGATTTCGCTGACACTATCCGCCAGTACAGAGCTGTAGACGACATCGCATCGAAATTGAACGAAATGCCCAAGCTAGTTCGTTTTGCCTTTCCCCTCGACCAGAATACGATGTGCAATCGTCTTATGCGTGAAGATTGGACATCGTCCACCAAGGAGCCTCTCAGTCACGAACAAGTGGCAGAGTGGTACACGAGACTGATTCTGCACATCTCTCGATCAGTTCCCCGGCTGGAGCAGATCTGTGTCGCTCATGACTATCCATTCTTCTTCCGTGGGATCAAGAAGCCCGGTGAGGGCGAGATGACGGTCACCGAGTGCAGTTTGAGTGAGCTGGACCGAGACTTCGAGTTTCCCGGCGGTCTTTTACACTGAGTTCGTGGGTTACCCACAGCACACAGGTTACGAAGCCTCTTTCGCATTCGCAACCAAAATGACTCTGCACGGTTCAGAGAAAGTGCTCTGGGCTACGAAATTGATGGGAATGGATAATCCACATTGGAGTCTGAAAGGGGCCAAAAATGCAGATTTAGTGCAGAATAGGCATGTACTCGGCAGAATTGCTATTATTTTGGAGAATTGACGATATTCGTGGGAAATCTGGACCTCGGAACTACGCGAAGAAGAGCTGATTTGCTTTTATCGTGGACAGGATTTGGTACAACGCTAGACATATCGCTTATACTCAGAAGGGCCATATCGCTAGCTACGAAGTTTTACACAAAATGTACTACGTTTAGCAGCTTATTGCGGTAATGTTAAGTGACATGTATAAAATCTGGATTCAGACCCTTGCCTTGCCAGTTTGCTGTAAGCGGAGACAGAGAGCTTCAACTTGGCTGCTAAAGCGACAACGCTCACCTTAATAAGCGTAGTACAGCGTCGACTCATTCTCAGACCGCCTGATCTTCTTATTCTCCTGCATGAGCCAGAACCTCATTCCCCACGCACCAATCGCAGTCGCGACACTCAAAGCAGCGCTTGAAGACATGGCCATGGTGTAGCGAGGTTCGTCAGAAGAAGGCCACATGTACGGAGTCCAGATGAATGATGCGACAGCGATACAGTTGACTATGGCGAGGGAACAAGCTTTCTTCTCTTTGGTCTGAGAACAAGTGGCAGAGACCCAACCGAGAATGATACTGTTGACTGCGTATGTACCGATCGAAAAGACGCACATTGCGACTATATTTGTTAGTGTCGGCGTTATCATTCTGGGATGCTTGGGAGCTTACAGTATCGAGCACCAGTATTGAGCGTCGCACAACCAAGAACAAAGCCAAACACCGCGACAGCCTTCGCAATGGTGATGTGCCTAAACAGTCAGCACCAACACGACCGTCAACATGAATAAACTTACCAAGTCCGCTCATTAAACCGTCCGGAAGACCAAGACCAAGCAATCGAAATCGCTCCCGCAATCAAATAAGGCGGACAAGTCAAAACCAGGGTAATAGTCTGATTGAACCCGAGCGTCTTCACAGCAGTGGGGAAGAAGTTCTTGAAGCCATTCGCACCAAGATGACAATGCTGCATGACGACAAAAAGCCAAACCTTGGGATCTTTCGCTGCTTCACGAATCCCAGAGAAGCTTGTGGACTCGCCAGCATTTCCTACGGTGTCGCGCTGGGTTCGCTCGTGGGCTAGTTGTCGTTCCTGCTCGGTCAACCAGTGTGTTGTGAGGGGCTCGTCGGGGAGGACGAAGAAGCCGATAAGTGCGACTACGAGGGTTACGGCGCCTTGGATGATGAAGAGCCATTGCCATCCAGCGAGGTTGGCCTGGGACGTTAGTGAATGCGGAGTGACGGGGTTTGACAACGTACCATTCCGTCCATCTCAAAGATGCCAAGGGCGATCAACCCCGCAAAGGCAGTTGCAAGGATATTTCCGGTATAAAGAATCGAGATGCGAGTCGCAAGCTCCTTGCGAGTGTAGAATCTCGCAAGGATATACAGTGCACCAGGATAATATGGCGCCTCAGTAATGCCCAAGAAGAAGCGCGTCAGCAGCAAACCGGTATAGTTACGACTCAACGCCGTCAAGCCACTGATGATGGCCCAAACCGTCATACAAGACGCCATCCAGATACTGGGCCGAACGCGAGTAACGACCATGTTGGCTGGGATACCGACGATAACGTAACCTGCAAAGAGGATCGAGACGCAGGTCTGATATTGGGAACCGGTGAGGTTGAGGTCTTTTTCGATGGTGTTGAGTCGAGCGAGGGCGATGGCATTGCGGTCCTGAGATGGTCAGCATCCACGAAAAGACACTTGAAGGAGAAACTGACAAGGTAGTTGAGCCAGTACATCAGCCAGAGAATAGGCATGATCCACCAGTCGAGCTTTCGCACGAGGGCGATCTCACGAGGGTCAGTCTTTTCATGGGCACCTGAATAATCGCGTGCTTGGGGGGCTGTCTTGAGGACCTCCTCGACCTCATCGAGAGCGCCGAGGTCCCTATCTCGCTTGTCCAAAGAGTGACGAGTATCCATGTTGTTGTTGTTTTCGTTGTAGTTGGTTGGCAGATGACCATGATACAATGCGAGGGCGATCTCCCTCTTTATACACAGCCTCACCCGGGCATCCTAATGCCACCATGCAGTTGCAATCCTCCCCAACATCAAGGTTTCATCGCTTCTCACTCATTGACGTCAATCCGCAAAATACCGTATCTTCTCAGCCATCATCTTCTCTGCGCCCGTAAAGTAATGCGCGGATCCCAATACGAAAAATCCATTGGATAGCGTTGTTCTCGAAGAACTTTAATCCCCTCCCTCCACGCCAAGAGCATCTTGGCAGGCGGGGTAACGACGCTTAAAATCATGCTTAAATGTGCAGACTAAGGCCTTCCTGGAAGGTGTTTAGGGGAAAAGAGTGTTGAAGATGTCTTGGCGAGAATATCGTCATTGTCTTGAGCGAATTATTTTTGCTTGTTGGCGTCGCTGCCTATCAAGTTTCTCGAGATATGTCGGGAGCTATGAGTCGTGTTTGAGGAAGCAGAGTTTGTGGCTGAAGTGGCTAGAAGAGATAACGGAAAGGAACGATAGAAGGTCAATCTGAGTTTGGCCTGACGGGCGCAGAGAGGCATACGCGAGCGATGCATACTGGTTCCTGCGATCATTACTGCGGACAAGCCTATCGCTCTGATCTGGATACCCCAACGCCCAGAAACGCCAAGTATGCAATCTTCCCCGTTGGACCAGATCATCATGTTTCCGGCTCATAATCTAGCTTCCGGATCGTGGTGGCACTGCAAATCCGGGGCAGATTGTCGAGTACTTGCCGATTGGCTACCCCAATCTACACACAGACAATGTCTGCCGGAACTTTCTCTTCCGCTACGACGACAAGGTTTTGGCGGACAGACCAGGCCATCTTCGAATGCGGGCGTTCAATGAACGCTATTGTACCTAGGCACTGTTGGTGACACTCTCATCTGAAGGAGTAGTTTCACGCATGCAACTTTTATCTGACTAATTCGTCTTGTCAAAGGTGCATTATACTGCATCGATCGAGACATAGAAAGCAGGTAAATCATAGGGAGCAGGAGTTCTAATGGTAAGGATATGTATTGACTACTAGCCCAGCTATCTTCCAACCGACTAAGCAGTTACCATTTTGACGAGATTTTGTACAAACAAACAACTATATACAGAGTTATAAAAGAAGAATACGGTGATGACCAAAAGCAACTGCAACGATGCTCCCCCTCAAGACCAGAGATCTGATCCTGTCACGCAAGCCACATTTAGCGGAGAGCGTTGACAACAGCAGTGTAAGCAGACTTGGGGTTGTAGTTAGCATCGAACAGAAGACTGTCGTGCTCCTTGCGCCAAGAGTTCTTGTCAGAGACACCCCAGACGGTGATACCAATGCACTTGGGGACGTTGAGGCAGGCCTTGGTGACGGTGGCGTAGTCGTTGGCGGGGGCAGCGCGGATGTCGAGCTCGGTGATAGCAACCTCCTTGACACCAGAGTTGGCGAGGGCAGTGAGAGCACCCTGGACTTGGCCAGCGGCACCGGGGTCAAGGTGAGTCTGGGAGCCAATGCCGTCGACGGGAACGCCCTGGCTGAGCCACTTCTTGACGGAGGGGACCATACCCTTGGTGACCTTGGAGGCACTGCCAGAGTCGAGGCTGTAGTCGTTGATGTACAGCTTGGCGTTGGGGTCAGCCTTGCGGGCGGCGCGGAAGGCAATGCCAACGTAGTCGTCGTTGCCGAAGACGTTGTTGAAGTGAGAGTCCTTTCGGAGGGAACCGTCCCAGTCGAAGATCTCGTTGACGACGTCCTAAACATGTTAGCAAAGCAGTCTTTAAGAGGTTCCAGTGAAGAAACATACCCAGGCATAGATCTTGCCCTTGTAGCGTCCAACGACTTGGGTGACGTGGTTCTCAATGACCTTGGTCAGAGTAGCCTTGTCGTTGATGTTCTTAACCCACTGAGGGAGCTGAGAGTGCCAGACCAGGGTGTGACCTCGGACCTTGAGGCCATTCTGCTGAGCAAAGTTGACGACCTGGTCGAAGCTACCGAAGTTGAACTTGCCCTGGCTGGGCTCGGTGGCATCCCACTTGCCCGAGTTCTCGGGGGTGACGGCGCCAAAGTCGGCCTTGATGATGGCGGTGTCCTTTGCGACGCCGAGCAGGTTGGGGTCGGTGATGGTTCCGTAGTAGAGCTTGCCCTTGTTCTTGATCAGCTTGTTGATGCTGTCGGCGGCCTGGCGGGGCTCGATGGCGGTGGGAATGGCCGCGACCAGCGAGGCGGTGTAGAGGAAGGAAGACAGCTTCATTTTGGAACAAGTTTCTTGGTTGTAGAGATATGTGACAAAGAAGGATAAAACGTTTGATTTGACCTGCAAACGGTGAATGAAGCTGTGAAGTTGTTGTAATGAATGTAGTTGTTTGAGTGATGAGAATGCCAAGGGCCAAGAGAGGGTGGACTAGATCATCTTATATATCTTGATCAGGTCGGTCCCTTGTCATATTGCAGAACGATGGTATTCTCGAAAGAGTCAGTGCCCGGGATTGATTTGTCCGATTGAGCTAGCCCTTCTCAGTATTCGGACGGTGCTCCGAGTACCTAGGGCTGTTTCGAGATAGATTGTCGTTGAAAGGAGTTATGCCGAGACAGGGGTACGTGAGTCGAGGCGACTCTATCTCCTGGATAATCTCCAGATTGACGGAACTTTTGGCATACCTTGCTTTTTTGCATTGCATTGTTTCTGGGGTGCATATACACGACCCCGTAATTCGGGCCTTTACTTTTGGCCTCACCGTCATCTGATGTACGGCTAAATGGTATGTTTTGTTTCGTGTCACTCTGCCGATGGCCAAGAGATCGACAAGAGTTGAGACGATATTCTGTTTACTTGGCGTACTTGTTTTCATCAACTTCAGGTGAAACTCGAACAAGAACTCAAAAGGCCAAAGCTGAAGGGAGCTAGTATGTGTCAGTCCTGGCCAACGCCCCACAGACAATGGGACTAGCAGGGCTGGCAGGGGTCTCATTTCGGCTGAATAGGCCCCTTGAGACGTGAGACCAATCCCGTATCAGCTAAAAGCACGAGCCAGATGCCCAATTCAGGAACGTGAGCTCGTTCAGCGTCGTTCCTACGGGGAAGGGAAACACGTGGGTCACGTTTCATGTATGGGGTGGTGGTGATATTCTAGATTTCTGCCGAATCGAGAATCATCTTGGGGTAATATTTCTCCGCGTAAAGCCACCAATCGTTAGCAGTGGGTAAACGGATACCGGCACGGAGAGTTGGACAACTTGCTCGATTCTGGTTTCATCTTTACAGGAGGTGGTAATGGCAATTGTCTGGACGGGATTTAGCTGCGGGTTTGACGGGCGCGCATCAGCTGGGATCGACCGGATGAATTGGATATCACCGGATATTCTACTCACGATGTCTCGTGATCGTTCAAGGTTGAATAGACGTAGCATGATAGTCATGTCAAGATTAATATTCCTCCAAAGAGGGAAGAATGAGGGGCATTAACGTCGCATTGAAGAATCGTGTTCAATATGCTGCTGGATGAATTCAGTAATGTCATCATCGACTGCGCCTCTATGATTACCGCGCCTATGAGATTCGTGATGCAATATTGAAGGAGATGTCACCATTCACATCGTGAACTGCTTGAGACGTACGGAATAGACCACGCATTATTGTATGGAAGTGAAGATGACACTCTTCCATTGGAAAAAGGATCCGGAAAACTCGCAGAGAGATTGTAGGTAAATTGATAATAGAGTGAAAATTATCAATTGAACCAACCAATCTCCAATAATGCCTTACGATGGTATAATAAATATTCTTCTGTTGAATGTAGGGTAAGATATTAAATGATGCTTCACCAAGTTCACCTCTCTGCTCTATCCTACCTCATGCCCCACCAGAACCGAACCCCACTTTGATATTGATGACGTCCACTGCCGCGGGAACCACGGGAGTATAAATACCAAGAGTCCGACTCTCTTCCTTCTCTGTAGCTTCCCCCTAACCTCCAGCTATCGATGTCATCCCCCAACAACACGACAAGACCTAGCATTTCGACTCTATGGACAGCACCGTATTTTCACTTCACCGAGCCGTCAATCAACTTTCATATCCACCTTCCGGCCTTAGCAAGACTACACCGACGTCTTCTTCTGCTGCCAGCCTCAATATCCTGCCCTCATGGAGCTTCAGTAACCAGACAGAAACTGTGATGTAAGGCTTCAACTGCCTGTGTCGCACATAAGAACAGTGAAAACATATATACACAGCGTACTCAGCGATGTGACGGAATGTCTGCAACAATCTCATCCGAAACTTGACATGTCTTGGACAATCGTAAAGGCAGCTGGTATACTGCCTGAACCGGGTTTATGAGAGCGTCATTTTGGAGTTGATAGATTTGGCATCTGATGCTTGTCTTGACGCGCCTTTCTCGATGAGAGGGTAAATATCACTCGCGCTCGACTGTAGAGTCGTACATGGGATGACTGCCGCCTATAAGGTTAAGCCTTAGGCTGCGTACGGTGATGAATGCATAGTTGTAAACTCTATAGCTAGAGTTCACAAAACCCAAACTCATTGTGAGAGTCCGGGTGTATGGTCAGCAGGTACGTCTCTGGAAACTTGTAGTGACAGTGACAACGGTAATCAGTGATACCGTATTATTCCATGAGTTCCGTGAGGTGATTCCAAACCACTAGCCACAAGTATAACCTAAAAGTTCATATATGTCTACTCCGTAGCCCATACCGTATTTTGCATTATGTACTTTGTATCGGTGTCTCCAAATTCTCCCCCTATCTCTGACCGCCGTGCCCCATGCCACGCAATCAATCGTAATGCCAAGCCCGTCTGATATGTATGCGAAAGTGTATTCTGCTGCTCATGTCTGATCTGAAATCCGTACCCATGCCTTGTGTAATCAGATGTTGCTCCTTTCAATCTGCCGCACATCTCTCCGCCCGCACGCAAATGCGATGACGTGCAATCATATCTTGAAGTGCCAGTGGCTTGATTGGTGGGGCTGAACGATAGGAGCGCTTATGCATGCATACAGGTCATTTGCGGCTCCTTGTCCCCCAGTGAGTGATCTCTGATATGATCACTGTGCATGAGCTATGCCGGGTGAAGAGCGTGATGGCTGCTCTGTGCCCTGATCGCGGCTCAGGCTATCTTTTAGGGGCGCGCTTATCGTAGACCGTAAGCTGAGAACCTAGCTGAGCATCCCACTATCCGTAGAAAGACTCGCGTACTGGACAACAGGCGAATATGCCCGCATAATAGCGACATTATGATCTGCGTCAGCTTTGCAAAGTTGTTTGTTCTTCCCCTGATGCCACCGTAAGCTGAAGCAATGCTCAAGGGGCTTCAAGTCAATACGAACTGCCAACCTGAAGAGGTGCGACAAAAAAGCAATGGCCTGATGTGATATTCCCTGTCTTGCGAACAGACATCGTTCCAATGAGTCGGGACCTTGAACGAGCTCAAACGAGACTTAAACTCAGTTGGGATTAGTCTCAGGACAGGAGGGAAGCCGCAGAGAGGCTGGCTAACCGAATTTGGAATGGTTGAAACGTCTAAAGTCGTGAGGGATGGCACCTAGCAGTTCAATATACGTGAAACAGAGGGGACCTATTAGTGAGCCTCTGAGGCCAACGACGACATGTGTCAAGGTTAGCATACCTGTATGGTTATTCTCAGGTTCAAACTCTAAATACCATTAAAAGTATTACACTGCAGGTACAGAATATTAGCTTCCGCTCAGCACCTCCAAGGCTCCCACCACGGAGCCGCAAGATAACGATAACACCATATCTCACTCTGGAATCTCATTGGCCAAACCTAATTACTAAACCCCAAGTCAGCAAAACCTCCCCTGTCGTTGAAACACGATGAAACTAGAGAATCAGGGATCTCAGCAAATCACGTTGATCCGCCGAGAAACTAAACGTCAGGAGTAAAATGAAAGGTCCATCATCGAAACATGACAATAGGCGGAAACAGATGGAAAAATTCCACAGTTCAAGCCAAGACGGGACATGGCAAACATTCCGCCATGAACCTTGCGTTTTTAACAACTTGAGACAGAGTTAAGCGTAAACGGTAAAGCAAGCTGGCGCCGAACCTTGTCGAGCATAAGCTTGTCCCGAACGACGACTCCCACTACACGAAGATGATGAATCGGTATATAAACATCTTCAACGAGCCCTCTGGACTGAGAAGAAGCATCTTTTTCCAATCAGTCCATTTCATTCTTTTCGAAGAGCTAGTCTCTCACTTCATTCTTTAACCTTAACATTCATTCTATCAAGTTCGCTTGCGACTTTACAATTCCAATCATTTCACCATGAAGACCACCACTTACGTTTCCGCTCTTCTCGGCCTGGCCTCCGCTGTCAGCGCTCACTACACCTTCGACAAGCTCACCCTCGGTGGCCAACTGGAGGGCACTGATAACGAGTACATCCGTAAGCACCAGAACGGCTACATGCCCACCAAGTTCAAGGGCATCCCCGATGGTTCCATCTCTCCCACCGACAAGGACTTCACCTGCAACAAGGGCTCTACCCCCTCTACCGGCGTCTTCAAGGTCAAGGCCGGCGATGAGATTGGTCTCAAGCAGGCTTTCGGCGGCACTGGAATGCAGCACCCCGGCCCCATCCAGGTCTACGCTGCTCCTGTCAAGGACGCTACCAGTGACAGCCCTTATGACCTTAAGTGGTACAAGATTCACCAGGCTTTGATCTGCAAGTCTGGCAACGCCGAGTCTCTCCGCTCCACTGCTTGGTGCTCTTGGGACGAGGACTCTGTCCACTTCAAGATTCCTTCTACTCTTCCCGATGGACAGTACCTCCTCCGTGGTGAGCACATTGCTCTCCACGGTGCTCACGGCGGCGAGGCTGAGTTCTACTATGCTTGTGCTCAGGTCGAGGTCACTGGTAACAGCGCCAAGAGCATCCCCGGTACATCTGTCTCTATCCCTGGTGTCTACAAGCAGGACGACGCTGCTGTCAACTTCAGCCTCTGGGGAAGCTCTACCTCTTATGATGTCATGCCTGGTCCTGATGTCATCCCCGGTGGTACCATCCGTGGTTCTGCTGATGGTGCCGGTGGTGATGTCACCAAGACTGTTGAGGGCGGTGCTGACTCTGGCTCTGATTCTGGCTCCGACTCTGGTGCTTCTCCCACCGAGGGTTCCGCTCCTGCTTCTACCGCGCCTGCCTCTTCTACCGAGTCTTCTGCCGCTCCCGTTGTCCCTGACGTTCCCGACTCTCCTGAGACCACTCCCCAGCCTACCCCCGTTGCCGCTGAGAGCACTCCTGTCCCCTCTGCCGGTAACGGTACAGGCAGCGGATGCTCTTCTGGCTCTTACAAGGCCCGCCGCCACGCTCGCCACTTCGCTGCTCACCATTTCTAAGCGTATGCAATAAGAGAAATGATTGGATGTCAGTGATTTGACATGATGCACGCGGGACGTGGTGTTTTGAAGTCATGTCATGCGCTGGCGTCTTGGAGGAAAATTTTATTCTGGACTTGATAAGAAGAGAACATTCTTCAGCTTTCTTTGTAAACTAGATACGCTTCTTGTAAATATAATCTTCCTGGCTGAACTTCTGGACCCGTTGTTTGTGAATCTTTGCCGTTGCTGATGTTGGAACACCAAGTCTCGTACCTGCGGTTAGCAAATGTTTAACTACTAACAGATGAGTACCATGAGGATGAGGGAAAAGCATGCACCATCTCTGCAAATCAGGATTGGCCTTCTGCGAAGTTTAGTCACTTCAGTCTCGTGCCGCATCTTGGTATAGTATCTTGTCCGCCATCACGTTGAGCCCGCGGGTCCCGACAGCCCGGGTCAGCGCTAGCATTCCCAGAAAATGCAATGTGACGACATGGGCCTGTTTACTGACATTACTTCACTAGTACCGCCACAGCGCGATCTGACACAAACAAGCAAGGTCTCGACCAAAGGCCCTGCGACATTCATCCCCTTTCTGAACTCCAATGACCCGATTACTCTCTCCACATCACCGTCGACATTTCCAGTGGAGGATAAACAAAAACCTCGGTTATCGGTGTTTTAGTCGGTAATATGTTTCAATAGTGTTTATGCCCGGTTGGAACTTGTACGAATCTGAGGTTCGCAAACAAGTCCCGGTCTAGGCTTAGTTGGGAATTTCAACAGGGGTCAATCATTGCCCCTGCGTTAGTTAGCTTGTTTTAGAAAGCGGTCTCTGGCGGAACCTTTTTGACGATTGATTTGATTCGTGGGTAAATTCAAAATTCTTGCTGTGTCTTAGAGCAACTTCAATCGTAGCCACGACCAATCACTCATCAGGGGATATTCCTCTAACAACATCCTACGCTGAAGGCACGAATCCAAAATTTGGACTACTTACGCTTCGATCCTACTCCTTCAGGTACAGGAATAGTACACGCCCGGAATATGTTCCAAGGACCATCGTCGTTCCTGACATGTATACGGACTGGGGTTTGTAATCCGGTGGCAGCCAGAGTATCCTCTCACCATTCCTCATAACCCAAGCAGAATCCCTACCGATGTGATATATCCCCAGTACGTCATCGTCAGCCCGATCACCTTGGACAATGGCATCAAGGTTAAGAAAACTGGCCCTCAAGTTGGCTGGCGGGAGCTCCGGACGTGGCTGCGAAAGATACAGACTTTCCCCTGTACACGTATTCCAGACCTGCACCTGGGTGTTCGTATATACCCCTATGAGTCGTTCGCCTCGAAAAGCCAGAGTGCGTATGAAAGACACTCCGGGCTCCATCTCAGTTTTGATAGTCAGTGTTTCGAGTCCAGGGAGACAGCGTACCTGGATGTCTCCCCAGATAGTATATGCAATCTTGGAAGCGTCTGGCGAAAAAGCGACGCAAGGAAAGTCTTTCAACGGAACGACCAGTGTATGCTGGAGAACTGCATTTTTCACATCCCAGATCTCAACTGTATGTGGCTCTGACGACCCAACAGCCAGTCTTTCACCGTTGGCAGAAATAGCCAGGCAGTAATAACGCCCTCCCAGACAACTGAACGTCCGCTCGAAGGTACTGACTTGGCGTAGAGGGTTGGTTTCCCAAATCTCAACGGTTCTGTCTTTCAATATGGCAAATAACGGTGCCTCAGTCGCAGCTGCTACGAATGTCTTGTTCTCCAAGGGGACTTCTGGTTCTAGTACTTCTTTGCAGACTGCACTCTTCATATCCCAGATCTTGATGTCCCCCCAGCTATGAGAGAGTATGGTGTTATCATCCCTAAAAGGGGTCACCAATTCCACCCCCATCGGCCGTCGGGTGGCTGTGCTATCCGTCGAAGCCATTGATGTAAGATCCCATATCCTGACGGCTCCTTCTAACGATTGGCCAGCGAGTAAGGTTCCGTCGTCTGAGATAACAGGTCCTACCTTGATGTAACTGCAAACAGACTTGGAAACGGCTCCTGTCTTCATGTCAAGGATGAGAGTCCGATAGTTCATAAGGCTGACTATCAGCCAGTCCTTGTTGAGAGCCAGTTGGTCATGGACGATCGGTGTCTCAAAATGCAGTGTGTGAAGACATTTGTATGACTCCGTGCTCCATACCTTGACCATTTTTGATGTGGATGATAGTGAAGCGACCAAACTGCCGTTGCTTGAGAAGCGTACGATGTCATGCTCGTGTTGAGATCCTAGGACAGTCCAAGATGGCTTCGTGGAGTAACTCCATTGTGAAAGAAGCATGGAGTTCTGGGCGATGGCCGCTATCCACTGGCCCTTTGGTGACAAGAGTATAGGCCAAGGTTTGTCTGGTATCTCGAACGTAGAGACGCATTTATCTGTGTCGAGACTGTTGATGAACACTACACGTTCAAGACCACGCGTGCAGACTGAGCATATAAACCTGCCATTGTCAGAAAATGCGATACTTTCGGCGCCAGATAAACCCGCAAGGGGGAAGCTCCAAATGAATGCGCTACTGTCGAGATCGCAAATCGTGATTATGTCAGGCCATCCGACTGCTATGATTCTGCTATTGTACCATGCCAGAACCGTCATGAAGTCCCGCTTGGGGCCGTGGCTTAGGCTGTGCAGACGAGAGCATGACCTCTGGTCCCAGACTCCAAGATCTCCCTCGTGGCCAATCGAGGCTAGCTTGTTATCGGGAAGAAATGCCAGCTGTGAGAGTCTTCCATTAAAAACCTCAAGAGTTTGGCTCTGTGGCCAGTTTGAATCTATGTTGGAGGGCTGGGCGATATAGTCAGGGTAGTGACGGTCTTTGAGTGGAGCGGGAGCGATGCTCCCCTTTGGGCTGAAGATAGTCCCGGAATGGTATATCTGGAGAGGAGTTCCTTCTATGCCTGTGCGGAAATAGCGAACGAACTGTATTGCATCTTGGATGAAAAGCAGTGCTTGTGCTCCACAAGTCTCCTGTCGTAACCGTGAGCATTGGTATTAAATGACTTCGAAGGATGCTACTTACGTCAACCATACTCTGCAACTCTTGGGGCATCCGGAGGGCATCGTCAAGTCTTCCGAGTAGACATAAAACCTCAAGCCAGTTCGAAAAACAACTTTGGAGAAAGCGATGCGCATCATCTTCGTCATGAACACGCCCGCCAGCTGATTTGAGATGGTGAACCCAATACAAGCATGCATACTGGATCTCCGCGGACAAACACTCATCGATAGTAGATGGCTCAATATCTAATAGAGTCTTTCCAGGTGACGAGAGTCCACAGATATCAACCTTCAACGTCTCTCGCATAAGACCCAGACACCTACTTGCGAGTCTGGTGTGTGTCTCCATTTCGCTCACCTGTAGATCACCAGCAGACTGACTAAGGGTATAATCTCGGAATGAAAGATGGAATAGACGGAGAGGACTATTATCTTCAGGAACGTCAATCACAGAACGCAGTGGGTCGACCTGGCTGGATATAGACCATGCATCAACGCCCAGAAGCTTCGCCAGTGGGACTATTGGTAGAGGACTGGCGAGCAAGACAAGAGAGCCAATGATATCCAAAAAGCTCTGTCTAACCTCGCCTTTGTCTTCATCAGGCGCACCGCTTAATATGAGGCTTAGGACAGGCTTGTACAGAGCCTCATACGCAGAGTTGACTCTCGATGACTTATCGATGATAAAGTCAATCTTATAATCAGGACTCTTTGCCCAGTGTCTATCACAGATCATGCGTACAAAAGTCGCAGCTGCGATGAATAATGGTAGGGCTTTGTGAAGCAGTAACTCGAATCGTTCATCTCCAGGCCAATCTGAAGATAACTGCATATGCTTCTGGCGATGAGTGCGATTGTACTCTACCACGAATCTCTCCATCGCCTGACGGAGGTAGACACGAAAGTCGCTCTCTATAGTTCCAACATGGAGCTTATGAAGCACAATTTCTTTGTGAAGCGGTTCATTGGCAAAGTGACCCATGATATCAAGCTCTGGTCTGCTTGTGAGAAAGACTCTCAGTACCACCGGGCATGTCGACAGTAATAGACGAAAGATCTCGCCACGGTCTTGTTCGTCACATTCATCCAATGCGTCAAGAACGAATACAATAGGCTTAGCGAGCCCTTCCTCTTGGAGTTTGGAAAGTGGACTTAGAATCAGCTTCTGCCATTGGATTTGGATAGGTGCCATGTTGAGCGAATGATCTCCCTTCACGGCCTCCAATATATATGGAAGGATGGGAGGGAGATGTAAGGCGAGTTGATATGCCAGTATCGAGAAAAGATGTCGGCCATTTCCTCGATTGCCTGCACCTTTCTTGAAGAAGAAGCTGGCACCAAGACTTTTGGCCTGTAGGTTTCGAGAGACAGTACGTGAAATTGTGCTCTTGCCTGTACCAGCAAGGCCCGGAAGCCAACAAATGGTCGGACTGGAGGGATCCTGAGCCCATTGTTCGATGTCATCGAGAACCTGTACTCGCGTTCCCTCGAGACAGAAAGAGTCGTGTGGATGGTAAATATGATCGAAGACATCTTTCGGGTCGATAAGAAGATTTCTTAGCTGCGACTTGACCCTTTCCTCCGCCCTTTCGCTAGAAGCGTGTTAGACTATGCCGACACATCGAACTCTTGATTCATACCTGGACTCCAGCCTAATATCGACCATTAAATCATGCAAAGACCTGAGTTGATCTCGGCTTTGAGAGCTATGATGAATTTCACATAGCGAACCAGCATCATGTAACTTGTCTTTCGAAACGACGAGGTCATTCAAATATCCTGTAAAATCCTCTAGGCGAAAGGCATCTGTGAAGGCCTTTGCTGCTGCTTGCTGGCGACGGAGAGCAAATCCCAGAAACCTGATACAGTGAGACAGCGCATCAATAATTGTCTGTCGGAGGTTCACATTGATAGGAAGGTCTGTGGAAGCCGTCGAAGCGAGGTAAAGCTCGTAGTAAACGCTGCATTCAAAGACTAGAACAGTGATTTCGGCGATACCTTCGACAACCTTGCCCCTGATCTCTTCCCCAGCAGTAAGATTCTGAGTAAAATTAGCATGGCTCCATAATTCAGACACTAAAGTTAGCCAGGGGATGATGTACCAGAAGAAGGAAGCGTACAGCGGCCCAGGGGAGGGCAGCGGGGTTGGGATTCGTGCTAACAGCGATATCGCCAACAACAGCGAATCGATTGAGATGCGGAACAATCTTTTCCATCGCCTCAGTCAACCTTTTCCGCGTACCAAAACGATTCATTTCAGTCTCCAGCCGCTTTATCAAGGCTGGCAGAGTCATTGCAGCATCTTCTGCCAAAGCTTGTTCCCGAACTTGTATGACCTCTGACAATTTTCCGCCGTCTTTTGATGCTTCGACATTCTCAATCGCTTGCTTCCAAAGTTTCTGGAACTGTCCTTGCTGACCATTCCATCCGTATTCAGTTGTCGATATGGTGGCGGCAGGTTCAGCCTTTGACGCTGACGATTCAACCGAGACATTTTCTGGTCGAGGGTCTTTGGTGACTACGACACCCACTGAAGACATGGACATCGACGGCGAACTAGCCGATAATCTGCCTGTGATGAGGCATCAGTGATGTTTACTGTCGTGTGTTGATATAGAACCTGGGCGTGCTGGCACAAACCTTGAGAAACGGCTGGCGTGATTGCAGCAGTGCCTATAGAGTCACTGCTTGATTCCTTGCCTTTTCCAGGGTTGAGGCGCCTGATAAAGGCTCTAAAGGATGGCCGCTTAGAATCCGACATGATTGTCAAGCCTATGACCTGTCGCTCAGAGCTGGAGGCTGCGAGAGCCAGCGGGTGTAATGAGGGTTGAGAGTATGTAAGTTCGAAGAGGGGAACTTTGGGTGTGAAGCGCATAAAATCCGAGCTTTGTCTTGATACGATTGGTCAGGTATCCGTAAGGCTGACAGGCTGACAGGGATGTGAATGCTGTTGTTCTTGGCAACAATTCTTTTGGGGTAAGACGGGCATGATTATCTGAGTAATCTATTACTCTTTATCTATTTGACTGAAATCTCCTGCCTCATTGTTGCTTTCTAGATGTGGAACGAATCGTGGGGCACATTCGGAAAACAAGCCATTTAATTTGAAGCACCAGCTGTCTGGGAGGCAACATGGTGATACCACTAGAAAGTTATAGCTAAGGAATGAACGGGAATAGAGGAGAGGCTCATCTAAACCCAACAGCTGTAGCAAACTAATATCAGAAAAACAACAGACAAACACCAACGATCCTCAGCCAAACGAGCGACTACAGTAAGACATCCCCTCTCTCCCTTTCATGCCACACATAGAACTAGCAGGACTACTTCGCAAGGCAGACCTGAGAGTAGTAGGTAGCAAAGGTAGTAGCCGCAGCAGCACAGCAGAAGATGCTCTCCTGGTTAGCCTTAGCCGCACAAGCAACACAAGCAGCCACAAAGTTGATAGAAGAAAAGTTTGCGCAAGATCGGCAAGAGCTAGGATGAGGCGCACTATCACAGCTCCAAGAGTGAACACGGCCAAGAGCAGCATCCTTGATCTGAGGACAGTCACGAGCGCGAACCTCAAGATCCCGGCTGTGAACCTTCTCAGCGTCAAACGACTCAAGAAGGTTCTGCTCCTTGGAGATGGCGACGATGGGCTCGAAGTACTGGTCGAAGAGGGACTCGGGGATACAAGCGGTGGGATCGTTGATGTAGGTGCTTGGGATCTCGGGGAGCTTGTAGTCACCGGTGGCGTTGAGGTTGGTGAAGGTATGGCCGAGAGCCTGGAGATGGGAGAGGGTGATGCAGTGGGAGGCTTCGCCTGCTTTGTAGGTGACCTCGGTGACCTTGAAGGGGGTCTTTTCAAGAGCCTTGTTGGGGGTAGTGCTGGCAAAGGCAGCGGTGGCCAGGGCGGCAAGGATGAGGATGAAGCGAGCCATTGTAAGAGAGTTTTTTTTGAGCGTAGAGAAGTGAGCTTGGGTGTGAATGAGATGTTATGATGGTTGAGTGAGTTGACAATGGGGACATGAATGCCGTCTTAAATAGTTCCTGTCGTTCACGATGCCCTCATCGCCGTTGCCGAACTTGATACTCGACGAGTTCTCAACTGCCGGTGAGTTTCTCACAGCTTGGAGACTTCTCATCTTCGTCATGACATTCATCAACTCAATCATCGTCGGCTTCGGCTCTCGGCAGTTCACACACTGCTGACTCGAAACAACCCATGATATCTCTCAAACCACAAACAGAACACGAGTTGATCTTCCTCGCTTCTATCCTCATCCGTGATAGACTGGGCGTTTGACTCTCGCCATAATCTGCCGGTATAAGATGAGTCGATGAACGGAGTATAGTCTGATGTTTCTTTGTTCTTTTTTGGAACATTGCCTATTAATAGATCCGCTTTGACAGTTTCACCCGTGCAAATGGTCCGTGCCTGTAATTGAACTGCTGCTATAGGTCAGTTATGGAAGTCGTGCTCGGTGTTCGATTGGGCAAATAACCTCACACCGAAACCCCCACGTGGGCTTCGTGTCGGTATGCTTTACGGGCCGCTGCCAGCGACGGCACGTTGCGCTGGCCCCGTCGGCAATACAACGGCTTCTGGAAATATTATACGAAACAAGCATTTTCTAATGCGAAGAAGGTTTGTAGGATCCCATTGCCTGCATAGTCCCCCCACTGCTCATCAGTGACGCGGCAAGATACCTTCCCCTAACATCACAACCAATGAGAGGCTCGCATTTCAACACGAACCTAGATCCATCACGCTATGTCAGGGGATAGCGAGGACTATCTTCATTGAACTCTATTATCCACGTATAGAGCATCGTATGTCTCGGAAAACAACGCTTTGAACTCTAAGTTCTCTCTGCTGGTTCATGCTCTCAGCAACAAGTCTCATTCCATGCTTATAGGCTGAGATACGGATGGCCTCACGAGAGTCCAAGTTTGGAAGGCGGAACTTATGATGCCGATGAGCCGAATGTGAGATGTTCGGTTCGGCAGTTGTTTCAGTCATGATGAAGTCGGATTGTGTTTGACTACCATGAGCCGAGTCACTATCCGTGCGAACGAGGTTCGCCAATTTCCTGACGAGACGGTTGCTGAAGCATCAAGTATAGCTGTTTGGGAGAGTGCGAATCTCGTGGGAGATCCCGACATATAAAATGATCAACTTTCCCAGCTCTTTTTGCAACCCACCACTCTCATCATCAGCAACACTACAACAACAACTTCTACAGCTCCCAATCCTCAAGACTCAAAGATCTCATCCAAGATGAACTCTCTCAGCCTCATAGTCCTCTTCTTCGGCGCGTAAGTCATAGAACCCTCCGCCTCAAACACCAAATCTGACCTCCCAGCGCTATGGCCGACTTTCACCACAACTGTGGCTGCACTGTCCGCGGCACATACAGACAGGATCTTAGCCAGGCTGCCTGTGCCCTCTGGGGCTCGAACCAGCCCCACACTCATTGGGACGGCTACTCTGTAAGTACTCAGATCATGGACCCACAGAGCATGGAAGCTGATTATGTAGTGCGTCGACAAGGGCTATGGCCGTGGTATCGACGGTGCTCCCTGGGAGACTACTTGCAAGCAGGCCTGGGATATCAACTTTGGTGGCAACAAGGATGATGCTTGGGGCAAGTGCTGGCACTAAGCTGACTGATGCCCAGTCTTTGGGATCAGTGCTTCTTTGGCTCGGGATGGAGATCGTGTGATTTGTTCTTTTCTGCCTGCCAACATTCACATGGCTTCTTGTTACTTTGGAAGCTATGTAGCACTCGTATTAGTCTTGTCATGAGCTTATGGCAAGGAGTTTGCAATTGACTTTATACTGTACACAATTCTTGAGCTATTCCTTCTCGAGGAAACTTGATGCGATTTTGACTATGGTTTCTCATGTCACGTGTAGCTTCGTCAACGGCCATGTCTAGGACATAATAAGGTTACTGATTAAGTCATCACAAGGGGGCCTGTGGCGTAACGGTCAGGCGTCACTGGCTGACCAAAAGGCTGACTAGGCAGCCCGAGGTAAAAGCTAGAATTAATAAGGACTTTTTAGTATATTGGCTTGACATATCTTGGTGAGATGTCATAAGCTTTAACTATCAGTTAATGCTTTGGCTATCAGAACACTGCGTGACACTACAACTTAGGGAGCCCTGATCTTTAGATCGATAGTGATAACTTCTCTTTCGCAATTTGGTGTTCTCACATAGCTAATGATAATTGAACTATTGTAGATGGTATGGCATATTTCTCAAGACCTTGAAATGAATAGCTTCGGCGTTAGAATATCTGCCGACAGAAGACTAGAAACGTAAGATTAGAGGACTGACGTAAGGGGTAGCGCCCTTCGTGAAGTCAAGTGAGTATATCAATTGTTAAAAGTAGACCTCAACCGGGGACATGTGTTGCTAGTTATAGCAGATCACTGAGCGTGGTGGCGGGTGAGCCGAGGAAATGGGAATGAAAATTGGCATTAGTTTGGGCCAATCTTGATGACAGCCTAGCGTTATGGACCAAGGGCGTCAAAACCAACACCGGTTCCCTCCTCCAAAATCAAGGCAATATTACAGAGTAAAAAGTAGTCTATATTCAAGACTCCGCAAGACAGATTGAGTAGCCCAGAGGTGCATTCCTGATTTCACCGAACTAGTGTAGTTTTGCATTCCAACCATCTACAGATCGGTCTGGACGCCGTTGCAAACGTGGTAGCTCGTGGAAATTACCCGTATTTGCGGGTTCACCGAACTTAGATCTAATCATTTTACCCACAAAGTTAATCATCTCGGCAATGCGGCAGTCGGAATTCTCCGGACACGGGATAGTATTTGCTGTGGTGTTCATTAATGTCGACTGCTGTTGGTGCTTCGATTAAATTGTCATTGGATGGCAAAGTTTCTGGCCACTATAATAGCATACTCTGAGTTCCGCTTCTGGAAAAACTAATCACATAGCTAGGCTTGCCCGGTGAAAATAAAACTTGATGTGAGGTTAGTGCTATGGATAATGCCCAGGAATAGATGGAAGATAAATCTTGGCAAGTCTCCCACAATGCGGGGGACCAATAAAGCTGACCTTGACTCACGCCATATAAAAGATCAGACGCCACACTCTACTCTGCACCAGGGTCCTTCATAGCATTGGCATCACATAGAATATCCGCCTCTATCTTGTTCCAGCCCTGCTTCTCAGCCAACATGGCATCTCTCATTGCCTCTGCGGCGTCTACCCTTCTGGTCAAGTTCGGTACCGGTCTAGCTGGGAAAGCTGGCGGCTGGGTCTTCCAGGAGGGCCTAGCAGCTGTAACTGGCGGTGGTACCGACACAGGAAGGATCAGACAGGATATTGCCAATGTCTTGACAGAAGTGAAGCAGATACAGACATCTGTCACTGAACTCTCAAGTCAACTCTCCGATAGTCTACTGCAGCTGCGCAAGGACAGTCTGAGAACTTACATCACTGATATCGAAACCTACTACTCGACAATCGGCGATATCATGCAGGAGGCTTTTGAACTTCCTGAGAAGAAAATTACAGATGCGGAACGTCTTCTTCAAGCTCAGGGGCTGCAGAAGCGCCTCAACAATCGCCTTAAAGCCTGTTCAAACGACGTTCCTGGATACCTTGACCAGATCAACGACTTCCTCAACGAGCGGGGCTCCAACGCTTTCTTCCAACAGGCTGCACAGCAAGCTCTTGATCAATCGGATGATTTCCTTGGGTATTATAGCAAGACTAAAGTCATGGTACGTGCAAACACACCGGAAGAACATGTGACATGACTGACTGATGCTGATAGGCACTTAGCTACTGGGTTGCGTACATCAAGGGCATCAGCCTTCTTCAGATGGCCCACGACACTCCTCAAGTGAACTTTGAAGAAGGTTCTTTTACCATCGATCGACACAAAGCCAACGTTCTCGCGCAGGAGCAGAACTTCAAAACTACAGTTGGGGAAGCAACCATCGCTCTTGCTGAAGGAGTCATCAACGACCCGAATGCCACAAAAGATCTCACCTGGAGAACAGCCGCCGGTACCTACATTGAAGCATATAACTCCCCTTACATAAACTACGTCCTTTCCGGTATTCCTGGACCACGACAGAGCGCGTGGATCATCAAACACATCCCGAGAGTTACCAAGGAAGAATTCGATCCGACGCAGGGTTACCCGGTCCTGCTTGAGCCATCCGATCGAGATGACTATCCTCTCTGCGCAGGAGGATCGCAGTATGGTCTCGATACTAGATGGACTACCACTACACTGGGTGAGTATGAGTGCCGTTGGTTCATCAAACCGAGGTCTCCTGGGGAAGCGCGCTTTTCGTTCCGGTTTCTAAGCTCTGAGGCTTATAATAACGGGTCATATATTGTTGATAATCCAGCGATCGTCCCAAGAACGTTGAATTATGTCGATGTTCTTCACCCAGAGGATGGAAATCAGTTCTTCAGTGTTACGCTTGGTGAAGAAAAGGTTTAGGGATACTCTGATATCAGTCAGGACCCTTAAAAGCTTCTAGATAGGTCGAACATGGGAGTATTCTGTATATTGTCTGACCTTCTTTGATCTAAAGGCGAACGTGTTGTGTCAATAAGCTTGGGACTAGTACTAAGTTGCCCTTTTCTCATCATCACATGAAGTCGAAGCTTAATAGATGTAATACCAGGAGGACTGTGACGAATTTTAGAGCTAGATTATTTCGAATCATTCTTTTTACTTGGGCCCTTACATTGAGAGTTCCGACCTGGGCAAGCTCAAATGAATATGTAGAGTCGTTAACCAGCTATGCAAAATATCTCGGTTCCCAAACCAACAGACCTCTCAGATTTAGATCAGCCATGCCCCAGGGCATTTTGTTTGCCAAAAGGTGGCCTGTAAGGAGCTTATGACAATCGAAATCAGCGTCATGAAATCCAGGTCAAATGCAGCAAAGACTTTAAAATGTGAACCTTCTATTGGAAAATGTGTGAAAACCTTGATACGAATGTTTACAAATGAATCTGCACTACAAGAAAAACGATGCGTCCTCGACCCTGCATCTCGTGCCCAGAAATAAGACCCTACTCATCCTTAGCGGGATCAAAGCCAGGGCACTGATCACCAGCAGCCTCACCAAGCTTCTTAGTAAAGCTATCATCCTTATCCCAGAACTTGGGGCCAACACCACCATTCCAAGCATCATAGAGGTAGTCTCGAAGAGATCGGCCGTTGACAACAGGCCAGTTGTCCCAGCCAACAAGGTTACCGATGAACCACTGACCGGTGTAGTTCTCAATATCGTCATCGGCTTCGTTGGCCATGCGCCAGCAGTGAGTGAAGCCACCGTCCTTGTGGTAGACCACCTTGGCGCGCTGGCCGTCGAGGCGAGGCGTGTTGGTGGCATGTTCGTACCCGCCGTGGCATGAGGGGGCGACACGCTTGACATCTTCGCCTTGAACGAATACGACGATGTTCTCCCAGTCGTGAGTGTGGCCGTTACCGCCGCCAGCAGCGTTGATGGTACCCCAACTAAAATTGGTCAGACATAGATGTTGTAAAGAAGGTGAATTGATACTTACGAAGACTGGTCCTTCTCAAAGTAGTACTCATACATAATAGCGCACCAGCCATTGTTGCAGCGCTTTCGGCTGTAAACATTGTTGTTCTCCAGACGGTTTGGCTCACGGCAGTCAGCAGCAGGACCCTTGAAGTAAACGTCCTTCTGGCTGAGACCGCGGTTGGTGTTGCCGTCCTTGTCGATGGCGGAAGTATAGTAGCAGCCGTCTGTGTCAAAATCGGTGACGGGCTGGAACTTGTGCTCGATCTCGTGAGCTCCATCGTCGAGACGGCCCATAAGAACTCGCTTGGCAAGCTTGAGGGGTCCGGCTTCGACGCTGAGAGCGCCGGCGAGGACGGTTGCGATGGTGAAGGCGTGCATGATGGTGAATTGAAGATGAAGTTGGAAAGAGAATGGAGAATTGAAGAATTGAAGAGAGGAGAGAATGTTGTGAATTGATGGAGTGATGGTGAGATGGGATGGTAGACTTGTGAAGGCAGATAAAGTCTCTTATATACGTGACTGTGATAAGCCTCGAGCAGAATGCCCTGGCCCAACTTGAAGCTCATCATGACTTCAAACAGCCATTTCTCATGTCAACATCCAAAAATGAAACGAATCATGAAGGATTCATTATACGAGTAGGATTCACCATCTCAGCCAATGAATGAAGCCAAATTTATTTCGATGATCTCACTGCATACATAAATTTCATGCCTCAGTTCAGCTCGTTGCAACTAAACGCCCAAACCTTCAAGGCGCAGCATATGCTCAGACCAATCACACGAATTTCGCACCCGTGCCTTAATTTTAAGCTTAGCGGATCTTATCTGCTTAGCCACAACGATCGCAGATCTGACCAATCAAATGTCTGCCGGACCTATTTTAATCTCGGGGGTAAGCTTTTCGTTGGAACACGTAGGATTTGACTAGTATTATTCTGGAAAGCATGCTCGTGATGTTATTTGGGGGCTGTGAGGCGTTTTTGGTGAAACCAGCCTTCTTTTTGATGGCGGATGACAGAATGTCAGCTCCAGGTTTCATGTTGAGAGGTACTTTGGTCGGGTGGTGGTTTGTGCGGTGGGGAATGTAGCTTTGATCAGCGAGATTAAATGAGAACGGGTCATGATGGATGATGAGAAACATATGGGTGGCTTTGAAGGATGGAAATTATCTTATGAAGAGCCTGACAGGATTGAGGTCCAGGTAATCTATTCATTTAACGGTTGACTGAGGCTGGCAATTTAGACGTGGCGGAGAATGAATTCTCTTGTCATTTTGTCTATCATGAGATCATGTTTGTTGCTTCGTCTAATATACGTTCTTGTTCGTCGTGCCTGAAAAGTTTTGGGTAGTCTCTAAATCACTTTCCAGTGTAGCCTCAATGAAACTATACGTAAATTCATCGCGATAAAAATAAGCGTTGATAAGATTAGAGTAAGCGGGCACGAGATTGATACATAAGCGCCGATAGAGAAATACCCACAGGGCTGTGATTGAACCGGGGCCAGTCGTGGGGTCCAAGCCGATGGAGGTGCATGCTTCAGGGTAACTCTGAGCTTTTATTAGATCAACACAATTTAAGGTGGTTGTCATCATGAAAACAAAAATGCATCATAAAGAGTTATCACGTTGAATGAATAAGCCTCTAATATGATGAATGAAAAGAACAACTACTGTTGATATGTTGAAAACATAAACAGGAAACGTCTCTCAAAGAAAACTTCTATACTAACTTCATTTGTCATATTGGTATGAGAAAGGCAAAAAATATGAACAGCGCACTTTTTGGTGCTAGCATTAGCTTATCACCTTAAAACCCTCAAGGAATGCACTGTAAACAGGCCCATCAAGTTCTTTCATAGCATGGTAAGACTATAGAAGCAGGAAGGGGTATCCTTGCTCCAGGCGATGTTGGAATGAACCTGATGGATGGCTAAGAGATTAGCCAGGTATTTTCAGCTGCACAAGCCTGGATCAGGCGCTCTGCGTCTCTATTTTGGGTTTCTATCGCTTTTCCCGCCAACAGAAGAAAGCTGATTCTCATTCAGCCACGTAGTAAACTTTTGCAAAGCTATCCCGAGATGTGATATCTTATGCTTCTCTTCATCTGGCATCTCCGCCAATGCGAGACCCATCCCGTCAGGTTGAAAGCACGTCTGCCATCCATAACGCATCACGCCTCTTGCAGGTACAATCGTCCCGTTGATTCGTCCTTGAAATAGCACAGGCTCGTCACCGGGGCCCTGACAGTATCCTATCGTTGCAACTGCTTCAGCGGTTTTGTCCGAGAATCCACCTAGTAAGAGATGTAGCTTCTCGGGTCCTAAGGCCTCGAGGAAGAATTTTATGTAAGGGCCTGGCATGCCGTTCATCGCGTTGAAGCAAAGAGCTGTATCATCGACGACGACTGGACCACCGACCTGCCCAATGTGTCAGCCTAAATCGTGGTATGTGAAAGATATCTCACCATCTCTGCGGCTCTGCGACATTTTGCGATTGTGATTTCTTCGATCGATCCTTGTATCTCGGGCAAATCGAGAGATTGATTGCGGACGGTAATCCCAGAGGGGGCGAGGATAGCCTTAATATCGGCTATTTTATTACCATTGCCAGTGATGAGGTTGATTTCAGTTATTATGGCCATGATCAAATAAATGGTGCTTTTGGTGCGAGACTAATCTCTACAAGTGCCTCGACTGGACTGACGGGTATGATTCATCAAACCATGCGGTCTTATCTGACTCCGGTACCGGGCTTAGACCCACTTAGCACTGTACTCCACCATCGACGATAACGGTACGTTTTGCTAATTATCCAGACATGAGATGCTTGCTTAATAGATTCTTTTCTGTGTAAGCCTAAGCTGAACTTCGACTAAATTGCCTGGTTGAGCTCAGCCGCACCTCAACTTTCTCCGCAAGAGAGCTCGTTGATATGTCGAGTCTCTGACTCTTCGGCTACATCAATACAATATCTTGGACCCCGTTCCCCAGGATGAGTTTTTCCTCCTTTGTTGTCAGTTTGACATCGAAGTAGCCCACTCTCTGAAAGACACTCTCACAGCGTGGAAGTCGTTTGCAGTTGCGAAAGTGAGATAAATCGTCTTCTCCAGCTTCCAGAACAATGATGCCATGAAGTTTCAATTTCTCTGGCCGGTTCTTCCCGGCCATTTTATTGAACCCGGCGCGCATTAGTACTATACCCTGGACCTCTTGTTGTGAGTGCCCAAGATCAAACACTGTTACTGCCCCATACATGTCGTCTATACCCTCAATACGGCACCTCAGTTGCCCTGTCCGAAGTCTGAATGGTTTAATCAGTCGGACTGTGGCCGCTTGTAGATGAAGCCACCCGCGTGCCAGCTGACCGAAGAAGCTATGTCCTTTGAGCTCGAGGTAGACATCCAAGTACTTTACTGACGACATAGGTACAGGATGCAAGTAAGAGGACGTCCAGCCAGGTAAGGTGACGGAACCAAAAAGAGAGGCCCAAGACCACGATGGTGCAATATACTCCCTCGAAGCTCGCACATCCCTCTCAGCGACGCCCCAGCAGAGCACGTGGCCGATATCCTCCCACCACATCCCTGCGCAGTACTGAGCACCTCGGGACCTGGCAACAAATGATGCTAGCCCAGACAATGCTGGGAGCCGATCCGAATCGTAGGACAATTCTCGTGCTGAATAGTCGCGAATCATTTTGTACCACTTATGGACCTTTTCGTAAGACTCTAGAGGCTCAGTAATTTCGGTGATGGTGTACCAGTTCAGTATACGGTTGTCCTCCTGCTCAAGTTCTTCATACCTCTTTTGCTGACATGTCCAAGTAGTCTGGTAGTTGCTGAATCGCAGCATACGCCTTGATAGGTATTGCTCTTGCAAAGTCCAACCTCGTGTGTCTAGAGGCATATGTTCAGGGTTTACATATTTGTCACCCTGAGGGTACAAATACACATGTATGCTCCTTCCAGCTGCATTAAACACCTTGAGTTCCCAAAGGGCAGGCTTCCTTTGTTTCAAGAAGCCTTCTCGGCCATCCGAGGCAGTGGTTGCTCCTATAGTGAAATATGCGCCGCGGTATACATCAGCCATCTGTGATGCTTCCCTCTCCCAGTCTGCAAAGTCGCCTTGGATAATGCAGAGAGAGTCGATCCATAAATAACGCACTCCGAACTTTCGACTAACCTTGATGGCATCTTGAAAAGTCTTTGGAACATCTGGAGTTAAAAGAAAGCCCTTATTCATCTGTTCCATTGTAGCCCGAGTGGTTACGAACTCCTTGGGCTGTCCCCAGTAGTGACTTAGAGCCACATATTCGACCTTCTGGCGAGGTTCCACCAACTTTACGACGTCAGTATCTTCGGTCCCTACATCAAGTAATCTCGTCGGGAAAAACTTGGTGTCTTCTTGCTGACATGCCTCATGATTGTTCACGCATTCCTCGATCCACTTTGTAATGCGAGCTGCAGCGATGGCCCCCAAAGGATCCGGGAATACAGCAACTTGGCTTTTATTTATGTTATTGGAGGAATCTAGTGGAATATTAGCCTTCTATCAAGTTATGTTCAAAGGACTTGCTTTGTTTACCTGGAAGGGTAGTAACGTCATATGAGTTCGGACTGCAGCTGTAGAAATATCGGCCCTCGCGAGGCTCTTGACCCTTCTGCCATGTTCTGTACAGGTCTCTGACTAGAGCAAATAGAGAACAATCTTCCTCTGCAGTATCTGCAGCTACACCAGCTTCCAGTCTTTCTTCGAAATCTTTCAACTCATATTCTGCATAGGTAGGGACTGAGGAACTATGGACAGAGCTTGCAGTGAGAAGATTGCAGAAGTATCATAGGGGCCTATCAGTGTCAGACATTTTGACATGAAAAAGTAGAATACATAGAGTATTATGCTGGTCTGTTATCTGTTCAGGTTACTGGTATATCATGGATGATGATCTGATGTTTTGGTTTGGCCACCCATTGGTGCCACGACATCTTCGGACCCACATTGGGTACCTTTGCTTCGTCAAGACTTGATGTGTTGGAATTTTCGGTTTATTTCTATTCTCCAAAACCCAGCAGATAATTGACTGTTTTCCCATACTTGTGATGATAAATCGACTTTCAACCTTCCAGCTCATGTCGCTGCGTCTTCCCATTCGCCTCGACTGGTGAGGTAGCTACCGGTAACTCAGCAGTAGCTTGATTACTGTCCAACTCTTGCAACCCGTTCTGCTTCGAACTGTCAGCTGAAAGCTCAGCTTTGCCCCATTGCTTCGTGGCTCCCTCGCCGCTGTATTGGGGAGATGTTCACTGGCTTTTCTCTTGCGACGACGTATCCATAGCCAAACAACAACGAGTGCCACTATAAGCAGCAACTCCACCTACTACACCACCTGCGATGGCCCCAACTTGTGTTGTTGAGGAGTTGTCAGGGTTGGAGTCGAATTTGGGGTCGTCTGTTGATCTTGAAGCTGTTTTCGTTAGTAGGAACATTGTCAGCAGACAATATAGTATAAGCTTACCGAAAAACCTTTCTACCTCCCTGTTGTCCCACTCAACCTCATCCCTGGTTTATGTCAATAAAGAGCAAGTCGAGAACACCTGGTAGACGTACCCGCTCTGATACCAGTCTCTCATAACCTTTGGCGATTCATAATCCTCAGCTTCCGCATCATACTCACTAGACCAAGTCAAACTTGGCAAGTCGAGAATGCCGATTTCCTGTATCCAAGGATCCTTATCCTTCCAACCCTCGTCTTTGCCCCAGTTGTTGCCACCTATACTTTAGCATCTGACGCTTTCCAACAAGAGCACATCCATGCATTCCTCTTTTGGGACCAGCGACTTCCGCCTTGAACCACTTGAAGGCCGGGAGTGATAAAACCCAGACAACGCCGAAGGCCTTTATCTTGTCATTCCAAGTGTTCCAGCCTCCGTAGATGTATCTAGATCAAGTCAGCTAAATCGAATACTAAAAGCCACTTTGGCAACGTACATCTCGTATGTATTGTTTGGCCCTTGTACTCCGACAGAACAAAAGTCAACTCTAGGATCTGGAGCGGCACCTGATGTTTTTTGGTAGTACCACTCTTTGGGGCTGGGGTCGAATAAAGTAATGTTGGTGAAGGACACTGGCTCTGACACGTTTCTGAAAGCGGGCGTTTTGACCTTTGCGCCACCGATAAAGATCAGCAATCCCGACGAACCGATGGAAGGTATACAGGTAGCTCTCCCGGACCAAGTAGCATAGTCCAGTGCTTTTGTGGACTCGTTTGTCCACTTTTGGGTCGTCATGTTGTAAGTCAGCAGCCCATCAAGTGGTCGTTCAACATAACTGCCGTCAGTGAACCTCTCATCTGCCCTTCTTTCGCCATAGCCACCGGGATGGTATCCGACGCCGTGGCAAGAGGTGTAAGCCCCTCTCACAGTTCGATACAGAGAGCTGAACAATGTATCGTCCTCCGGGTCATGGATTGACCAACTTCCCTTGCCATCATCAGCCTCAAAGGCGTATAAATGGTGGTCTCCAGCTGATGAGGTATTCTTGTAGGATCCTTGACCGCCCCATGAATAGATCATTGATCGTTCCTCGTCAACCCAAAGAGCTGGTTGCTTTAGATATGGCGATGGTCCTTTCTCACTCTCAGTCAATGCGACTGTATCGTTTGTCCAAGATTCATCCAGCGGCATTGAAAGGGTAAGACTGACTGCTCGGTGTTAGTATTATCCGCGATACTGATCTTGGTGTTACTTTACCGGCTGTTGATCGTGAGTCGTCGAGGTCGGAACTGACCTCTCCGCCGTCGATATAAACATAATCCTCAAGGACAGCAATTTGGCATTTGGGTGAGTTACTGAGAAGGTCATTCAAGATATTTCCTTACCGGAGAGTAGCGATCGTCGAATGAAGTCATGATTGGCTGGTAATTGTGCCGATCCCTTGGAGCTCTGTCGCATTTCGAGTTCTGCCGCACAGCATAGGGAAATGAGACAAGAGACAACTGCCAGTTGGCATATAGGCCAACTCATTGTGATTAGATGCATAGGGCCGAAACGTCACTCTGTCAAAACGTATGTATAAACGTGCAACTCATTTGTGAAGGGAAGCTTCTGTCGAAGAAAAGACAAAGACGGAAGCCAGTCAGCGTGTTGAGATGGAGTGCGTTACGGCTAATGGTGCGAGGGGAAATTATAGGATGCTATTTGGGGGCCGTTTTTGGCACCAGGGTTTTGTTGGATAGCTCAGACCAGTTGGTCAAGCACTGACTGCCATGCTGCAGTTCACGTGCAGGTGAATCCTTTGATGATGGAACCCTGGTAAATTACAAAAGAGTTTGAAGCTTGAAACGAGTTCTTCTGTATCTCATTCATAGTCTTTGTAGTTTTCTAAACCGGACGGCGATCTTGAATTGTAGCTCTCGTATATTTGTCTAAACTGGGGATGACGGGGCGGATCCGAGCTTAAGCGCCGGTTTGATGTTTCAATCCCAGCAGAGCTGGCCAATCTGCACAATCCACGGTAAGCACTAATGTCTAGGCTTGTATTCTTCAATTAAGCATATTCTCCCATTGACATGGCATCATAAATAGAACATAGAGTGACATTCTTGTGACGCTGCTGCCTGCCTGTTGACCTGCCATAAGCGGTAATGAGTTGATCAATGCCCAGCGCATCGACAAGGTGGGGACTTCAAACCCGTGTTAACCCATGCATTTTCTCCAATATAAGCATTCCATTACGTCCTGATCCTCCCTACCGTCAAATGGCACAAATTCCCCCAGGAACATAAAACAATCTTGTTTATTCGCAGATTCCCGTCGGCAAATACCCTTCCCTTAACGTTCCACAAGTTCATGATCATGGTGTAGGAGCAATCAGAGCCGTTTGAGCACAGGCAGCAGAACAGACTCCGAATGCGCTGTTGCAGGCTGCAATTGTAGCTGGGGCCGTCGCTCCAGCTGTAGCTCCCCAGGTCGCGCCGCCAGCAGCATAGCAAGCCATCGCGACAGAGGCGCATCCCGCCTGACAGACGCCGTAGGCGATCGGACCTGCGACCGCGGTGGTCGAAAAAGAGGCGATGGCGACAAGGAGAGGGAGGGGCTTCATATTGAAGATCAGTGTTATCGCGCGTGTACGTCGTAGTTGCTGATACTCTGTGTTGTGAGTAGCTAGGATACTCGTCTTGGTCTCGTTCGTGTAGGATAATTAACTTTAGAAGTTTGCGTTTCTGAAGGCTCTAGATGTTGTTAACCATTATTTCCTATCGAACTTATCATGCGGCGGGGTAAGTGGTCGGCCTCCCGCATCAGAGCACGTCATATAACATGGTAGGCTGATGCCTTGCTGGCCTCACTTTGAGTACTGACAGTCACAAGTCACTTCTGGCACGATAATATGATAAGAGCGTATTCTCTCCATTTGCCTAGCAATAGATAGGCTATCTATGAGGGACACGTCTTTTGTATTCCAGCCCAATAACCGTTTTCCGTACCATAGAAGATATTGCTTTTCTACCGAAAGCTAGCATTGCCTTGTCCCGTGGCTTTGTGATCACGGAGTTGGTGCAAACAGACCAAACAACGCACAAACCGCGGAACACTTTCCAAAAGCCACATTACAGGCAACAACAGTTGCTGGAGCAGTTGCATCAAAGGTAGCGCCCCAAGTCGCACCAGCTGCTGCATAGCAGGCCATGACGATCGCAGAACAGCCGGCTTGACAGCTCCCGTAAGCTAAGGGACCAGCAGATACAGCTACTGCTAAGCTGATGACGGGTAGGGCCACAAGTCCGAGTCTCATCGTGGCGTCGGTGCCGTCTGTTGAATGATAGCTATGGTTTATGACAGTGTAACCAAAGGCTTGCATGAACATACAATATTGGTTTCAGGTTTAATAGATTCTAGTGTACCAATATTGGAGTATACAACTCAAAGCAAGTCCTTTGCTCCTGAGAAGAGTTGAGCTATTTAGGTGCTTGTTGATTGAGGAGTTGGATCATGGTGCCTCCAAGGAAGAGCAGAATACAGTCTTTTCATACTGCACTGAGGTTCCAGTTTATGGGCAATATCTGTCCTTTGTCTTCAACTTTAGGGCAAAAGCTTTCCAGAACGTGTTCATTTGTGGTGGAATCCTTTGGCTGAGAGTTTACACTCATCACACAGAACTTAATATCCTCTTAACCCTATAACCAGGTCACCGTTCTCAGAAACCAATAAGATGGCGACAAATTAAAAGCAAGTTCAACTGTACCATCCTTTCAAGGCCAGTTACATAGTATAAAATAGACAAGATGACGGTCGTAATTGACAATGGTTGGCCGCCAGCGTCAAGATGCATCATCGCGCACCACTTAACAAGCAAGTCTCATGACATATAACCTCGCTTAGCGAATCAAATTTCTTCTCATTGACTTTCATAACTTCATCAGATGAGTGCGCCGCTGAAATACAGATAAAGGCCCCGCACTATCATATCCAAACAGAAACGTGTCTTATGGGGATCCTGCGGGCGTAAGTGGCTTTCTACCATAGACAAAGTAGCTAATCATAGAGTCAGCGTCACATCATAGATTCAGATTCAGTCGGCACTTACATAGGCCAATACGCATGAATCCTGGGGTTTTGCAAGTCCTTTCTCACATGCGCACAAAACACCCTCGTCTCCTCAGTCGACCACCCAAGCCCTCGCGTGAAATACGCCAACGACAGCCCATCCAAACCGCCAGCGATATTCGCACAAGCCCACGCACCCAGCTCCTTAAACTTCTTATCTCTCGGCCACGGATTTGTCGGCCATTTCTGCTGCACCTCAACGATGTCAACGAACCCCGCAGCAGCGAGGTAGTTCTTATACTCAGTTGTCGGAAACACAGGACGACCGAGGTTTTGACCAGCTTCGAAGCAGGATTTGCACCACTTGGAGAGGTAGCTTTCTGGGTGGAGGGTTCCGTCGTCGGAGCGCGCGGGGAGGGACATGTCTTGGAGTTCGAGATAGCCGCCGGGTTCGAGGTTGTCAAAGGCAACTTTGATGATTTGGGGGAAGTCGGTGAAGCAGCCGAGCATCATTCGGGCGAAGATGAAGTCGAATTTCTGGGTCCAGGTCCATTCTTTCTCGAGGTCGTCTATTTCGAAGCTGACGTTTGGTGGGACGCTGAGACAGGATGTCAGTATTTTATCACGCGAGAGCATATTCAGGGCTTTGCGTACAGAGCTGGCTGGATTGGGCTCAGGTCAACGCCGATGACCTATAAAGTCAGTAAGATGAAGCTACGCGACAACGATTTAGATACCTCTGCCTGAGGGTTTGCATCCGCTGGAAGCACTGCTAAGTGTTTATCTTGACACGAGCGGTAAGTCACTCACCATAGTCAATCGCCCATGAGCCAGTGCCAGTTCCCATATCAAGAACACGATTCGCGCCTTTCGCTTTGGGACATACAGCAAGTTCTCCGTCGAGCGTTCGAACATAAAGCTCGTGTTGTAAGTCTACTCATGTCAGCATTGCTCTCATAATAAGAAGCCACGACATACCTAGTCTTTCATTCTCTTCCTTATATTCAGTCAGTAACATTAATATGCAAAATACCTAATCCGGTATCAAGTCTGTCGATCAAACCTACTTCGTCATTCGGCAGGACATATTCTATGACTTGTCAGCTTTTTCCTCCCGTTCGGCACAAGATTATCTTACTCCCGCTACTCAAAGCATGATAGCTGCGACCATTTTCCTGTCGATAAGCCAAAATACTCGAAGAGATTGAAACCACCGATGGCTCTACTTCCTACACGTTGTCAAAATACGTCATTTTGAGGTTCCGTCAAAGCGTAAAGTGACCCATGAAAAAAGCGAGTCATTGAAACATACCTTGCCAATTGAGGAATCGGCATCGTCGTCGTCACCTGCAGCCTATGCACGTCAAATCAGACCCTGCTCATGCATGAAAATAGAGGGGTAGTAGGTCTCACGATAGCATCCTGGGTCTGGATAACAGGCTCTGAGTCTGGGGGCGGAGTGCTCCCCTCGTGCTGGGGCTCTTGAAGTGCCATCGTCGATGGGGCCAGAGTTAGAGTGTGATTGAGTTGTGGATCACGGAGGATTGATTGAGAGGAACGCCCCCGCTTTCTTTATTTTTTTTGTGCCGGGCCGTTCCTTGTGTAGCGTGATGGGCTTTTCTGGATCGGAACGTGGCGTTACTGATGTTCCGCCAATTGATTTGGACCGGGATGGCTTCCGAAATGCGCCATCCCCATCCAAATCATATCATTTAGGGGTCTTGGTCCGGTGTTGGTGGTACAGCTCCACTAACTGACTGCCGTATTTCCGAAGTGAGGGTCTGTTAGAGGGCCTGTACTGCCTGATATGAGTGGTTTTTTATCAAACGTCAAGCTCGGTAGCGTTCGTTCATGTGCCTTCAAATCAACATGATCTGATTGGGCAAAGTCCGGTGAAGGCCTGCGCCGTTACAGGGTATCTCAACCTCCAACGGCTTCGTCGGCTGATTAGTCTGATTAGTCAATTGCTCCTGGACCAAATGCTTTCTCTTCCTTCGCCCGCTCATCACGGTTCGATGCACTACTCAAACACCATTCAAGATGAGCACTGAGGGCGATACCTCTGCAGGCTTTCTGCGCGATGTCTGGCAAGGCGTTACCGGCCATCCTCGGGCCGTCATCGCTACAGCGGTCCTTGGGCTAGTGGTTCTCTTCGTAGCTGACACGTGGCGGACTTGGTACCGACTATCACATGTTCCTGGTCCGTTTTGGGCGGGGTTCTCCAAAGCTTGGATGGTGAGACAATCCTTCAAGGGAATTCAACCTTATGCGATCCAACAAGCCAATGAGAAATATGGTATGAGTTAGATGTTGCTTGCAGCACGCGTAGCTAACTCCATTTCCAGGATCTCTCGTGCGTATTGGGCCAAATGAGCTGGCCACCGATGATCCGAAGCTGCTGAAGCGGATGATGTCAAGTCGCTCTGCTTATACCAGAGGACCATGTATGTGATCACATTGACAGCCAGCTTATCATATCAATGAGCTAACTTTCTCAGGGTACAACGCTCTTCGTTTTGAGCCGGGAAAGGATAACCTATTCTCCATGAGAGATGACGACGCCCATGCAAAGCTGCGCAACAAGATGGCCGCTGGTGTAAGTCCCATCACCTTATAGATGCATGTACCACAGATGCTAAGCATTGTCACAGTACTCTGGGAAGGAGAACGAGTCCCTCGAGCGCACCATTGATGAACATATCGCCAAACTCATCAACCTCCTAGAAACAAAGTATCTCTCAACAAATCAAGACTACCATCCGGTGGACTTTGCGCAAAAGATCCAGTTCTTCACTCTAGATGTCATCAGCGACCTTGCCTTCGGTCAGCCATTCGGATACATCGAGCAAGATGACGACGTCTTTGACTTTATCAAGATCACAAAAGCTTACTTCCCAGTAACTCTGTTCATTGCGAATATCCCGTCGCTCGTGTCCTTGCTGCATTCACGATTGTTCAGTGGTGCGTTGCCGAAGGAGAGTGATAAGCTTGGCTTTGGTGCTTTTATTGGGTGAGTCTTGTCGGTGCCAAAAGTCTGCGGGATGCTGATAATTGTAGCGTCGCAAACAAGAAGGTCGCGGAACGTTTTGCGCCAGGTGCCGAGCCTCGTCCAGACATGCTCGGCTCTTTTATTCGTCACGGCTTGACGCAAGAAGAAGCTTCCCGAGAGTCCCTGCTGAATGTCGTCGCTGGAAGTGATACCTCAGCAACCACCATCCGCCTCATCATGCTCAGCCTTCTAAGCAATCCCATCATGTATCTCAAACTTCAGAAGGAAATCGACGATGCAATCAAGGCTGGAAGAATCTCATCACCCATTACTGATGCCGAAGCAAGAAAGCTTCCCTATCTCCAGGCCGTTATCCAAGAAGGGCTCAGAATCAAAGCTCCGGCAGCTGGACCACTGTTCAAGCAGGTTCCACCTCAAGGCGATGAGATCGATGGCAAGTTTATCCCCGGAGGTACACAGATCGGACAATCGCCATTCGCTGTTTATCACTCTAAGGAGATCTTTGGTCAAGATGCGAGTCTCTTTTCGCCTGAGCGATGGATCAATGCGGATCCTGCGAAATATGAAGCTATGGCTGAGGTTGTCAGTCTTGTGTTCTCGACAGGAAAGTATCAGTGTCTTGGTAAACCGGTTGCGTTTATTGAGCTAAACAAGATTCTTGTTGAGGTGAGTCTTGGCTGAGTGACGGGAAGACCTGAGACTAATTGTGCCTGACAGTTGTTGCGACGATTTGACTTTTGCATGACTCGTCCTGAAAGACCTCTTCATATTATGAACGCTGTAAGCTCTCTACTCGAATTTTACATTGTGGTTACTGACTGGTGATGTAGGGAATCTGGTTAATTGAAGATTTCCCTGTTCGCATTACACGACGAGGGGCATAAGGAGACGAATCTGCGTATCAATAAATGCTACCAGTCTAGCATTGGAGTTGATTATCAATCTGTTTATCACGTTCAAAACGATTAACCATATTATACCGTATGTAAAGTCAATATAGTTTAAGGTTATGTGAAGAGCATGATAATAATTCGTTTATCCTGATGTGCTTTTGTTGTCATTCTCCTTCGCTTGAAAGGAACCTTATCTAAGTTATAAGCTAGAGGTGTTATTTGCAGTAGAGATTTGCGGCTGAGAGCTCAGATCAGCAGAGGGAACTTAGAAAGGAACCATGATTGGCTCAATGTTCTTGGCTTCCTAGATCTTCATGAAGGCTCCATCGAACAAATCTAAGCTTGTACCTGGGCTATTGAGCCAGCTGAGGCTAATTGTCAATAGCGTCAAGCCTCACTCAGCACCTGTCGCGGGGGCAAATGAGCCCCTGGCGAAATGTGAGTAAAAACATTAAATCTGCCTTTCGCAATTGCATGGTTCCTTTTGACCTCTAGTCTCTCTTTCAATCCAAGCTTTGACACTCTTTATTGTTACAAAGATGCGTTTCAGCATCCTTTTTGCAGTTGGTCTTGCGACCGATGCTGTATTTGCCAGCGTTTGCAAACCTCGATCTTCTGCCAGTTCTGGTGAGTTTCCCTCCACGAAACATGTTCTTGGGTCATTTCTAATAGATAATAGGCGTTGTGTCTTCCGAGAGTGTAACTTCGATCATTTCTGCCACTGCTCCAACGACTACTGTCGAAGCTGAATCAACGACTGCTACCTCTGCCGATCTGTCGACTACTCTCACCTCTACCATTGACGATGAGACGACAACTGAGGCTACAGAGACGGCCACTACTACCGAAATATCGGTGACTGTCGGTTCATCGACTACAGTTCTTGGGACGACAGGTACTACAGAGACCACCACTACAGAAACCGTCACTACTGATACTACAACCACGGATGCTTCTACCACTGATGAGGCTACAACCACTGCGGTGACTACCTCTGCTGAGACAACTACAGCCGATGCCACCACCACAACTGCAGACACCTTCGCCCCCATCCCAACATTCAACGTCCTCGCTATCGGCGCGCAAGTCGACGGCCAAAAAGTCAGCGGCGAGGTAGAAACAGGCTACGAGATAGGATGGAACCTCCAAGGCGCACCGCAGATACTCGCATTCTCCATCGACCCCGACACAAACCAAGTAATTGAAATCAGCGGATACTATCTGTGTGTCCGATACACCGACAAAGACATCCACCCTCTCACGCTCTGTGATCCCGGCACCGAGAACAACTTCATAGGCGGGCTTTCTTATGTTACATGCGAGCAGACTCGCGATCGCACGTTAGAGTGTTCGGCTCCTGCTGGGCAGTGCATAAACGATCCTCTTACTGGGATTCCGATTTGTTCGGCCGTGCCTGGAACATTTACGGCATTTTATACGTATCCTGGTATGACGACGGGTGTTGGTCTTGCTATGGGACGAAAAGGCAATAGCCCTACGACCGATACTCAACCTGTTTACCTTGGGATTGAACCTGCTTCTAATGACTCATAGCTAGCGAGGCTGGAACACATTTCTTGTCTAACCTCTTTTTTGGCTCTCCAATCTGTCAGCAACTCAGCTGTACATAACATGTCTGACATTACTTCTCATCGTGAACTTTTAAATTACTCCGTACATTATATTTGATCCTCTAGTAATTGAGTTAATGTTATGGTTATTCTTGCTCTAAATTCTTCGCTCAAGAAATTTTAGACGGGTCTTCTTAGTGTAGCGCTATTGACTTTTAAACGTCGCTGCGGCGTTTTGTTAGTTTCTGATCTATTGCATTAGCCACGCCTCGAACGTCGATAGCGCCGAGGCCTCAGCTAATAGCTTTAGATGAGGCAAATGAGCAGCTGCAGTAGGCCATCGATCGGTGCATTCAAAGTCCATCTCAGTTTCAATTTCTTTTCTTCTCTCCTATCATTCTTTCTCCAACTTCTACCACTCATTCACCATCCCGACATGCGTTTTAGTCTTGTTTGGTCTGTCGCCTTTGCGGCAAATGCTGCCATGGCGAGTGTTTGCAAGCCTCGGTCGAGGGATACGAGTAAGTCACTGCCAATACAGAGGCGTAGGGTCAGAAATCTCATTTAACTGTTAGGCATCGCATCGGCGGAATCTCGCACGACAATGATCTCTACTGAGACTTACACCGTCGATACTACCACCTCAACTACGGTCGATATCTCTGCTAGCACAGCCACGTCTACTGTTGATGATAGCACGACAGAGGGTACGACCGAGGTCGATACATCCACGACAGGAATGCCATCTTTGCCGACTACAGCCACTACGGATGCCACCGACATCAGAATCACGGCTGACGTCACGACAGCTCAATCAACTACAACATCGGATGCCACTACAACCGTACCAGCACCCGAACCCTTCGAGACATTCGACGTTCTTGCTGTCGGCGGCGGTTCCATCGATGGACAATACATAAAGGGCATGGCAAATCTGGGCTCAATGATGGGATGGGATCTCACAGACACCGGGATAGGCCAGATGCCTCCGTTTGTCATTGAGCCGGGCACAAACTTTGCCAAAGTGGCGCGCAATGATCTGTACCTATGCATTGGATACGGAGACGGTAGCGAGCCCAATTACGTCGCGACATGTGACCCTATTTCCATCGGTGACATTACCACTGGGTTCCTCACTTGCGAGCAGACCACTGATCGAAAGCTCAAGTGTTCTGTGCCAGGAGTTCACTGCGTCTTCGACGTCCTCGAGCCGGATCCGGACTGCACGCCGACTGGTGGAGAGTTTGACCAGTTCTACACCTTCTCTGGGAGATCGGATGGACTCTGGCTTGCTATTGATTCGAGCAGCAACCCGCCAACTGATAGCACCTATCAGCCTATTGAGCTTGGCATTACGCCAAATCAGTCAAAGTAGAGACCTTGGCGTAAGGTCTTTTGGACATTAATGTTGTATAGATGGTGGATTCATTAACGGTGTCTTGGGTTAGGATAAGGTAGTTAATGACTTTGTCTTGGTACGAACTCAGAAATATTCTTGATAACTTTTGTGGCTTCTATCTGCTTAGATTCGCTTCATGAGTAGCCAGCTCACTGCCATAATCACTCCTTTTGACTGAATTGGCTATAATACAACGCTCGTCACTGTCCCGACTTGCTTCTGTTTGCGGTCCTCCAACAGAAATGATTTGTTCAGATCTAGATGCGTCGCTCTTCCAAATACCTGGACGAGGGCTTCGAGCAGCTATATCTGACAAGTTGTAGCCCTTTGCGGGACCACCTGGCCCTGTGTAGTACAAAGAGCTCTTTTTGGTCGATCCAAAGATGCGGGGGAAGATCTTGCCCAAGGGCTGTCGTAGGACTGGGAGACATGCGGCGATGATGCCGAGGTTAGCTTCGATGAGGGTCCATACGCCGCGATCGATGAAGTTCCACGTCATGTCTTTCTTATTCCTGAGGGAATTCGACACCGAAGTTACTCGAAGAATCGATGTGATGGTGACACTGTGACATTGGTTAGTTACTGTGCGGAGACGTTGGTGTTTGTACTTACAATCCACCTAGAAGAAAGATACAGCAGAGGAGTAGCTTCTCCCGTCGACTGGTCTGAAGCCGCATGATAGGCATAATCGGAAGAGCCAAGACCATAACATCGGTCAAGATGTTGAGGACGGCGTAAGCAACCCAAAACTTATTTGAGTCGATGCATCTGGCATCGACAGACTTGTCCCATGCGCCCTTGATAGGAACGCATTGCCAGATCGTCGCTGCGATACCACCAATACTGTATCCCACTACAACTCCCAGTACGACAAGAGACCAAACACGAAACGACTTCGTGACGAATAGGCGGAGATATAGTAGAATCGCAGCGACTTTATTGAGGCAGACGGTTGCTTTGTATGGTGTCTGAGCGATAAAGAACATCTTTAACGCCATTCGAAGATCGGGCTTTTCGAGGTCGGCTTTATGCATTCCGTAGCCATGGTGTATCGCAAGTTGTATGTACGTCGACAGAAGAACAGATGATATCTTGGATAATTAGCGATTGTGCCATTCGGAGGGTAACGACTTACCAGAGAAACAATAATGGCAACGTCGTCTGATCCAAGCTTGTGTATCGAGTACCGCGCAATACATCTCGCAACGACAAACAGACCCGATGAAATGATCATCACTAACGATGTGATGTATAACTTCCAGCCATGGTTGTCGACGCCATCGGCGGGAAATCCCATTCCTCTGTCAATCATTTTGGTGGCTGCATCCTACACGGGCGGGCTAGAGTGGCACTTGGAGAGGGGCCAAGGAAGACCCCCAGTATATAAAGTTGTGCAGACGTCGGTTCCAACAGCGCGGCACAGCCAATGGTGCAATAGGCCTATGTCACTCGGCACATCATGATATGATGGTGACCGGTACTAATACAAGCAGTGCCGGGCCATCGTATGTTGGTTCCAAAGTCACGAGGACTTACTTTCGGAGGCGGCGGAAGAGTAACCGCATCGTCGGGTGAATATAGTCCGTAGGTGTCGAATGACGACAGGGCCAGCGAAGAATGTGTAGCGACCATCCTGTCTTGGTAGTGAGGGAATAGAATCAATCTCCGAAGAAGAAAGGATGAACGGTCCTTTTGCCTGCGATCCGGGGTGAACCAACCAGTTAGTGGTGTCATTTCATGCAGGGGTGAGGCGCGGGGAACTGTTTTCCGGAGGTTGGGTAACTCAGACGGTTCATGACCCTTGGAAGTAACGAAAAGTATGAGAATACGAGTAACAACTGAATCTGAGATTACAATTATCTCACAATTGACTAGAAAGAAGCACGATTTTAGTCACCAACTTGTAGCTTCAAGCTTCATACCATTCTTTGCGGGCCGTGCCCCTGTCAAACCGTTGATCCGGAATGGTCGGCCGCTAAGTCCATCCTGACCTGGTCACATCCTTTGTGGATTCCTATTCAGGGCAGTTCCCCGATGCGCGTCCAAATGGTTAAATAAAGTTCCCAAATCTCCCCATCCCAACGTGAGACAGTGACTTTTGCCTTTCTGTCACCCCTGCACTACTGCACCTCCATCATGTACGCGGCTTTTGCATTCGCTCTTTGGGCAGGTCTGACTGCTGCAACTCCGAAATGCAACCCATCCAAGTACATCACCGTCGAAACGGGGAATGGACCGATTACTGGCCATGTCGCGGATAATTCGCCGTGTGTCGTTGAGTATCTGGGTATTCCGTATGCGAAACCGCCGGTGGACAAGTTGAGGTTTGCGGCTCCTCAGCGAATCACGTCTTACTCGAAGAAACCTTTCGAGGCGAAGAACTTTGGATATGATTGTCCGTTGACGGCGAGTAAGAAGGTGGATTATCCTGATATGACACCTCAAGCCCAGCGGATCATTTCATACTTTGCCAGCGCGGCCGGAACTCCCCAGAGTGAAGATTGTTTGACACTCAATATTTGGTCCAAGGCTACGCCCAACTCTGCCAGAGCAAACAAGCCCGTGCTGGTCTTCTTCTATGGTGGACGTAAGTTACTCGTGTGTTGTGTATCAAGACCGGGACTGATTTGGTGACATAGGCTTTGCTATCGGAAACACCGACAGTCCTTTCTACAATGGCAAATACTTTGCTGACGCAGAGGACATCGTCGTCATCACCGTCAACTACCGCATCAACATCTTTGGCTTCCCCGGTGCCCCTGGCGAAACCCAGAACCTAGGTCTGCGCGATCAACGAGCCGCTGTCGAGTGGGTTCGCGATAACATCTGGAGATTCGGCGGCAATCCTTCCAAGATCACCATCGCCGGCCAATCTTCTGGTGGCGTGGCTGTTGACTACTGGACGTACGCCTACAAGAAAGACCCGATCGTCAATGGAATCATCGCTCCATCAGGTAACGCTTTTAGTTTCCCTGTCAACTCCGCTGCTGTCCAAGAGAAGAACTGGGCTTCGGTTGTGTCAGCTGTAGGATGCAACACTACCAGTGAGGTGATGGCCTGCATGCGCAAAGTTGACTGGGAGGATATCAAGAAAGCTGCTGCTGGTATCAGGCCTGCTGCTAGCTCCAGCGTTCTCCGATCCATCCCTCCATTCTACCCCAAGCCAGACAACGAGATTGTCTTCTCCGACTACGTTAGTCGGACCAAGAGCGGAAACTTTGTCAAAGTCCCTATCCTCTTTGGCAACAACAACAATGAAGACGGATACTACCGTATTCCCGCTTACGGAAATGGAGTTGTTCCGACCGACGCCCAAGTCAAATCATTCCTCCTCGAATCCTTCACCTGTCCCGTATCATACCAAGCCAAGGCGCGACGAGATCACAATACACCTTCATGGGCGTACCGATACCTGGCAGACTGGGATAATACGAGATTGTTCCCTACGAGTGGCGCGTACCATGGAGTTGACCTGCACATGATCTTCGGTGCATCCGGCGATGTCAGTGGCATTGAACCATCGGCCGACCAGAAGAAGCTCACCAAGATCATGCAACATGCTTGGTTCTCTTTTAGCGATGATCCTTGGTCTGGTTTGAGTAAACTTGGATGGCCTAAGTTCGATCCCAGTCGTAAGACCTTGATTGAGCTGGGTAAGGGCACGAAACCTCGGGTCGACTTTGTGAAGCCTTCTGTCTACGACGCTGCTTGCTCAACTGTCACGATGGGGGCGCTTTCGACTTCTACGTAGGATAAAACATTTCTATCTTAGACTAGGCCTTTGGTATCTCAAAGAGCTTATACTCTTATACCACCAATAATGTCTTACAGTCTTTCGCTCTCTTTTTATAGTTGTGTCCCTAGAAGTTCCTTCGCGATATGTCCATACCCCAACAGTTACCTCCAAGTTACATATGCTATGGGCTGTGTAATTTTCTCTCAGAGAATTGCATTATAAAAATAGCATTCATTCCGTATAGAATGGCATCAATATAACATAAAATTGTGGGATTATGAAACCATTCTTGTAGGTAAATGGTGCCTTATCGCAGACCTCCATTCACGAGCATAGGACATTGGGTAGGCAGACACCCTCCTGTCCTTGGTTGCAGCGCCTCAGATCAAAGCGCAAAGACATGTCGCATTCCAGGAAAGAAGCAAGATCAGCAACTAGGATGGTCAGGTTTTATTCGACAAAACCGTTCAAAGACAGTAGACAATACATCGAATGCCAGGTTTCCGCCTTGGAAAGAGAGATAACCGGTAAGCGAGTTCGCTACATGTCTCGTGTGTAAGGCGCGTGATGTGAGCTATCAGCTATGGGGACTATTAACTCAAAATAACACTCTTATTAAGGTTAATCTAGGCAATATACTAGCTACTTAATACAATTACCTAAGATAAGCTTTATAAGCCTATCTAATAATAATTATATCTATATATAAAAAGAACTCTAAATACATTCCTTAAGGGATAAAATAGCTACCTTAGTCCCTATTATAGCTCTCTAACTTAATATTATTAGAAACACTCGTTAAGATGCAGGCTCACGCACCCATCATAGACTGGCGAAGGTTTCGAGGAAAACATGTATACGGTGGCTATGTTATTGTTGCTAAGAAGGAAAGGTTAAACTGGCTAGTTAAGGTTGGGGAATATTGAGTCACAAGGTGGCGAAAGATCTGTCATAATAAAGTAATTCTAACACAATGCTGGGCCACATGTCTCAGTCTGATGTCCGTGGAAAAACGGGAGTCTAGGACTACTAAATAGTTTCATCACATTCCTCACACACGTCGTAGCACATCAAACAGTTTAAGCTTAATTTACGCATTTTATGGTAAAACATGCATAAGATATCCCAGTTTAGCAGTCTAGACGAGTCTAGGGCTTGACGTGAGGGGTGTCGGGACTTGGTGCTCCGATGGAGTATCTCACTGTGATTCGGTCCCCCCACCACCATCTTCTAGACTTCAGCCAGCCACAAGCGGGATGTGAAGTACGTTCACCCGGATCGGGGAGTCATGTATCACTCACGCTCAGCCGCAAGCCTCTTTATGCAAGTGTATACAACTTTCACATATGATTGTCTCAATCGGACACCCACTTGAGACCGAAAATCTCAAGGTGCAAATATTATCCAATCTAAAATCTACTAAGTCTGTACCAAATTATACCCCATTAACCAAAGTATTTTTATCACCCGGGATAGTGGTCTAAGGTTTCCTTGCCCTCCTATGCCACTTTCATTGCGAGTAAGAGTCTAGCCATGCTGCAGTCACAGGCAGTCGACATACCAATGCATCAATTATGTTATGCTAATAGGGCTGAAAAGGTTGTCGGCTGATCAATCCATGCTTTCAGCCGCACCTTGGGACATGCTCCTTGGGGAGCCGTAGAGCTGCCGCCACTAAAACAAGGTGCCAGAATGAATTAGTCTCAAGATCGACTGAAATCCACTAAGCTCACCTTGATCTTTTTATCATGTAGGATAAAGATCTCAAGTTTTTGTGCTTCCCCTTGCTGGCATATAGGACTTGTCTCACTTGAGAGGCGTTCATCCGTTTTCTGAAGGAGGTTCATCCGTTTTCTGAAGGAGAGGCGCTGGTATCGCTGCTGCTGCCTCTCAAGATCACTATAAGACCCTCTCTCGTCCTGTGCTTGATCACATCACTCTCAACAGTCATATTTGCATACTTCCTCATACAGTCACTTACCCTCAACCCTTTCACCATGTCTGGCCCTACCATCAACGGCAATACGTTCTCCGTCTCGTCCCTCCCGGATGGCCCTGAGCAGTCCGGTGAGGGCGAGATGAGAATCAACCATCTCCCCGAGAACACCAATTACATCGTTCTTGAGACTCAAGACCCTCTTAAGAGGCCCGAGAAAAGAACGCTCCAAGAACTCCACGTCGAGCTGCATGAGTACCTGGGCGGCAACACCTGGCTCTGCCGCTATGAGCCCACGGACATCAAGTCCCTGCGCGACCTTGCTTTCGTCAAGGATGCGAAGCCTCTGCAGCCAGAACTGAAGCTCCAACCGGCTCTTAAGGATGGTGCGGCTGAAAGTCGCACTGTTGATATCGTCCTTCAGAATCGCGCGGATGACTCTGCTGAGGATATCTCCCAGCGTATCCAAGATTCTCTTGGCATATCGCCTGAGGACATCACTATCAGAGATGGTGCCTCTGTCATTCGCCTGACGGGCAATAATGACAAGCTGCAAGAGATCGCCAAGATTGACAGTGTTGGGTCCATTCAAGAGGTACATAAGCTCACCTTCTTTAACAATGTCGCCCGTGAGATCCTTCATGCCGATGTCACTGGTCCCAACACCACCATCTTCAAAGGAGCCGGTCAGACAGTCACCGTGGCTGACACTGGCTTTGACACTGGAGATACGAACAGCACCCACCAAGCCTTCACTGGCCGTGTTAAGAAGCTCATCCCCATCGGTAGATCCACCAAGACCAATGACACCGATGGGCACGGGACGCATGTTTGCGGGTCTGTCCTTGGGGATGGTCACTCTGAGAAGATGGGAGGTCCAATCCAGGGCACCGCACCAGAGGCGACTCTCATTGTCCAATCTCTATTGGACAGTCGAGGTGGCCTGTTCGGTCAATCTGAAAAGACTCTCGGCGATTTACTCAAAGAGGCCCTCGATCACGAGTCTTTCATTCATACCAACTCCTGGGGCCCTGTCTGGAGGCGCCAACTTGAGTACAACACCGCAAGCGTTGACCTCGACACTTTTGTCTCCAATCATCCAGAGATGACTGTTTGCTTCGCTGCTGGTAACGACGGAAATGAGCCGACTCGTCTTGGCCACATTGGTGCACAAGCAGCGGCCAAGAATTGCATCGCTGTTGGGTCATGCGATAATCAGCGCAAGGCCAAGAACAACCGATTCGATACCTTCAAGGCTGATGGCTTGGTTGAGGGTAATCCCAACAACATCTCCCACTTCAGTAGCCGTGGGCCAACGCTTGAGAGACGTATCAAACCTGATGTCGTTGCGCCAGGTGCCATGATTCTGTCGGCGATGTCGAGAGATGCGAAGCCGGATGACGGATTCGGTCGTTCAAGTGACCCTGCATGGACTTTTCTTTCGGGCACTAGCATGGCTACTCCGCTTGTCGCAGGCTGTGTTGCCGTTCTCCGAGAGACGCTGCAGAAAGACGGTGTCGCCTCTCCAAGTGCCGCTTTGCTCAAAGCTTTGCTTGTTAACGGAGCTGTTAACACGGGCAAGAAAGTTGAAGCCCAGGGCTTCGGCCGCGTTGATCTCGCAAACTCTGTCATCCTCAAGGGCATCACTACCAACAAAGGCTACCTGGAGGGTGAAGTTTTTGATGAAGATGACCAAGATGAGTTCATCAAGACACTCACCCTTGGGGACCTTCTTATGCCTGATGGACCAGACTCGCAGGCTGTTACTTTGAAGGTCACGATGGTGTACTCTGATCTTCCTGGTGCTGCTCTGCAGAACAACATCAATCTCCAGGTTGCTGTTGGTGATGCGCCGAGCAGATTCGGAAACTTGGGGGATAGGCCTGATGATGTCAACAATGTGGAGCAGGTCATTTGGAGTGGTATTCCTGCTGAGAGGGACACTAAGGTCACGCTTAGTGTCACTGCACCGAGGACTATGCTTGGGGGTAAACAAGCCTTTGCTCTGGTTTGGAGTGTGATTTAATGAGAGCTTGCTAGAAACCTAAGGATCTCGACACCAAGCGACAAGAATATTTAGGTAGCTTAGCCTATACTCAAGGTCTTATTTACTAAATTTATTTTGGCATCTTCGTCTAAGGTCTTCAGTTTTCTTGCTCTCGAGGCGGGCTTATCTTTGTGCATAGAAACTGGAATATGGTTACTCATTCCGATAACAACCAGGAATGCCCAACGGAAAGCTCTAAAATCCAGTTAGTTGCATGATGAGCAACAAGGTAAATAGCTGCATAGATCCTCTTGTAAAAAAATGGTCCGAAAGTGCGGCTGGGCCGTGTTAACCGGGTCGGCCGCCTCTCGGAGAGACGAGACTGGACGAGCTTGCGCACAGCCTCGAGATCGACAGTTTGAGGGATTCTTGATGAGAAAAGTGGTGTCATTTTACTCTCTTTTCAACACAATGGAGAATCGCTTTATCTCGCAGTGGACTGGATCAGGTTTGTGTCTTGGGGTCTAGCTGTTGCGATATTGTCGATGCCAACGACCTAGACTCAATCTCGGGAGCAATACGAGCATGGCCACGAATCAAGCGGCAGTCTGTTCTTATGCATGTTGAAGATGCTTATTTCCAGCTAGAAAGTGCTTTATTTTATTGACGTTATCATTAAATCTGTGAAGTGCCCGAAGGTCCACGCGATAATGATGCCAGCCTTGTAGGGCGAGCATAGTGGAGCCCGAGATTGAGATCTACGCGCTCTGTTGCTTCTGAACAGCCTTCTTGTATAGACTTGAATCTGCCGATTCTAATGAATGGGCTGTGTCTACGGGGCCTCTTGTCTTATGGAGTGCTTCTTGTGAACCAGTCCCATGAGTTCGTTCCGAGTTTGCTGATGATACCGGGCCGAAGTTGTTACTCAGCAACTCCGTCCTTCAAACTAGCGGCCGCTGCACTGCCACAGACTCCGGAGCAGACGTCATCTAGATATCGTATAGTTAAAAGCCGCGTTTTAAAGCCCGAATCCTTCGAATATTTTTAGCTGGCGTGAAACAAATCCACATGGTTTGTGGCTTTGCCCTGTAGCTTGATTCTTCATCGTTTGAGGCTAGCAGTTGGCATCCGCACTCTAATTGTCATGCCGAGAGATTAAATGGCCTCGGGCGATACTTCGGACAAGTCACCTATTTTAAGAATGGCATTGCAAAGTGCCTAGCAGCAATAGACTACTTAGCCAAGAGGATATGTACATCTAGTGAGTCGGTGACAAGCTGTTTGGGAAAGCACTTAGGATAGAGACCAAGTAGGGTTGCTATTTGAGGTACTTCTCCATTTCCGCCTTGTCTTCTTGTGAATCCACCGCACAATTCAAGAGGATCATAACCCATGTGCATCAAACAGCACCATACGGCGTGTTGAAACATCCGTGACGAATTTATGGCCTAAAAATGCTCGTATTTCCTCCTCGGGTATATTCAGAGGCTCAAGATTGGTCTTCGATGGTCGATCATGACCAAAAAGTCCACAGGTCGGCCGCCGCTAGACGGACGTAGCAGAACATGTGCCCTGCCAAGTCGGCAGTCAAGATATTTCCGAAGCTCTAATAAGAACATTCTACAGACCCGTCAACTGATGCTTGACATGTATAGCATTTTGGCTATATTGTATCTTGTTCGCAATGCTGATAGGACATAACCGACGACTCTTTATCGTGTACGCCTCCTTGGCTAGTTTATGGGTCTTTTTGTTCCAGGTTTGTAGGCTCTACACGTTTTCCGACCCTTCTTCTTTCTTTTATGACTCGGGCCGAGCCTACGAGACGCGATACAGTGCTATTCGGCAACGCCAAGCTGATGAACTGCTCGACGTTGCCGAACACTTCCCAGTAGAAGAGCTAGCGAAACTACCTCTTTTCAACAACGTCGCCGAAGCAATACCACGAGACTCGGAGAGGCGTATCTGCGTCGGTATACCGAGTGTCACGCGAGAACGAGACCAGTTCCTTCCTAGAGCAGTAGCCTCGCTTGTTCAAGGTCTGAGCCTCGAACAGAGACAGGCGATACACATCGTCGTACTACTGGCAGACGATGATCCGACCTCCCATCCCGCCTTTGGTAAACGATGGCTAGACCGCCTGGTTGATGATGTCATCGTATACGGCAATGCTTCGACAACCGACGCCCCCAAGCGATATCGTACCGTCGCATCGGACCACAGCCATGAGCTCTCCCGAAACGACCGAGTCCACCACGACTACGCTACATTGATGACGGCGTGCCAGGAACAAAAAGCAGAGTACTTTGCTTTAGTAGAGGACGATATCATTGCTGCGCACAATTGGCTAGGGCGACTATCTACTGCGTTGGAAAAGCTCGAACGAACCGAAGACGCAAAGAATTGGCTGTACCTGCGACTGTTCTATTCCGAAACATATATGGGCTGGAACGCAGAGGAATGGCCAACCTATCTCGTCAATTCGATAACGGTATACGGTATCGTCTTGGCGTTGTATCTCCTCGTAGTCGCGATAGATACACGACGGAAATCTTTGACCTTTCACCCAAAGTCTACCATTTGGGCCCTGCCACATCTCACATTCTGGACTGCATCCTTCATCATCTTGTACTTCCTCGCCGGTCGTCTCACAGTCAATCCGTATCCAACAGGCGTTCACGAGATGCCAAACTACGGGTGTTGTGCACAGGGTCTGGTCATCCCTCGACAACATCTTGACGAGCTTGTCGCCGCCCTGAACACCGCGTCTGATGCTATTGCTGGCGATTCGCTCATAGAATATTTCGCGGATAGTCACCACCTGAAGAAGTATGCTATCACGCCAAGTGTACTGCAGCATGTTGGAAGGTTGGGATCCTCGGATGTTGGAGGTACTCGCAAGGTGACGTGGAGCTTTAGCTTTGAGAAGACCAGCGCAAGGAGACCACGGTAGTAATAGACCTATGATGTTCAATGCAAACTCAGCGCGCATGAGACATCACATCAGTTCAACCTCAGTAAGATCCCTCATCAGGCTTTCCCAAAGGTCTTGTCCATACGGGAAGACCATCTGAAACCCCTCACTGGTATTCGCTTCAACACCATCCTCATCAGCCAACGCAACGCGACGTATAGTATCTCCAATATCTGCTTCAATGTCCGATGAGAACCCTGATGTGCGCTCAAGCTCCACCAATGCGCCGAGTAATCGGACTCCTCTCCTAGCGATTGAGCTTCCTTGAGCTTCCTTGAGCTTCCTTGAGCTTCCTTACCAGGGAAGTTCTTCCCAAACTCGACATAATGACGTAGCCTATCCCAGTCACGCGTGAGCGCATTTTGGGCCTTGAAGAGTAAAGCGAAGAGGAGAGTGATTGAGCAGCTGATCATGTACGACAGCGTAGTCCACATTCTGCGGCAGATGCGTGCCTCAAGGCAGTCGGGCCATCTCTGGAATGCTTCGATGCTTCGCTCCGCTATCGTCACACATGACAGCTGCAGTGGGTCAATGAACATCCCAGAGTTGATCGAGGGCACTTACCTGAGAAAACGCGTATCGCCTGTCGCGAAAACACGATAGTTGGAATTGGCGATGAACGGTAAATATCTGCCGAACTCATTAGCCATGAACACAGGTACGTCCTCAGCTTTCTCTACTTTCTGAGCAATACTCATGAGAAGCATTGCTGGCATTAGGCCCGTAGGCAGACCATCGATTGCTGGATTGTCGCCTGGCGTAGTATTGACATCACGTAGCGAATCAGGCAATGAGAGATACAGGCTCTTGATTTCCTCGTCGGCTCGTATGACTTCATCATATCTTCTGTCGATATCATCAGTCTGCGTGTTGTCAACTCTTAGCATCCGATCATGATATCTCCACATGATGATAGACACTGAGATTTCCGTCAGCCTTTATCCTACTAGTTCGAAGTGACTGATCTTACTTTGGGCAAGACAATTCGTCCAGGTAGTAATGGTACTAATTTCAGCTGGCTGCGTGTCAATTCTGCCATCTTTTATCAGACGTTGTTCATCGTCATGGCAGTTAGCGGGCATCGGGGTGTTGAACTGCGAATAGTGAATCTGGCAGGTGTTTTGGAACGGGATCTGCAGCCATTCGTAGCGCACAAGAAACCACCAAACTCGCTTTCGCACTTGACGGTCGATGGCCTCGCTCACACCGGCACCAGGGTCATCATGACCCAGCCGATGCAGGTTCAGACATTGAGCAATGCGGATAGCAGCGGATACGATAACACAAATTAGGTCGGACTTGTCAGAGTTATGAGCAACTTGAACCAGCAAGCAGATCGTTTGAACCGAGGTCAGCTTATGCTTGTCCATGAACTCTGCTGCATAGAGCATCTCTCTGCTCTTGTCGAACAAGATACGGGACGCTTTGCTGTCAACTTGCATGCCAAACGTCAGTAACTTGTAGAATAGTGATTTCCAAATAGCTCACCTGTTATTAGATGGGGTAGTGATGCTAGGTAGTCGTTGTCGAGATGGTAGAGCGTTTGCTTATGACGCGTCAGATTAGCCAGTTTAGCAGCAGGGCCCGCGTCGTACGGAGAGAAGAGCATAATAAAGGGCTATCCAATTTCTGTCACATTCAATCATGCGAACATTTTCATCAAACTCGCGCAGAAATGTTGGCATATAAACTGTGTATTGCATCCAAGTCAGATGCTTCTCATGAAGTACTAGCAACAAGCGAGCATCCTCGACAGGTAAGAATGTATCCCACTTTTGAACGGGCTGCGTTATTGAGATGGAAATAGGCCCTCTCCCAATAAATGGGTTGAGAATATTGCGCCGACCGTGGGTAAGAAACTCCAGCATGGCAGCAGCTTCGTCGGTCAGCCTTGTATCGGGCGTGGAGAGGGAAGCCAGAAGTTGTTCAATCATTCGCTCGTCAATCTGTAGGGAATCATTACAGCTTGGAGCAGTGCTACCAGCTGTAGGGACAGCAGTAGTATTGATGGGCACCTCCTCAATCGAAGTTGGCGACACTGTTACAAGACTTGATGTTTCTGGAACAGGTACAGAGGGCGGGTCGGTTACAGGGTCATCCAGTGCTGTCGAGGCCCTGGAGCGTCCTACCGAGCGCCTCGAAACAACGGCGACGAGCTCTCGCTGGCATTGTGCAGCTTTATTCTGGCGCACGCATGTGGTACAGGGAATAGTCTTGGAGCATTTGATCTTGCGGCGAGAGCAATTAGTGCAAGCGAGAACAGACCGCTGACTGCTGCGGACTGATCTCGGATTTGGCATGTGTGATTATTCCCGATCGGCCGTGTTTTGCACAATTCTTGTGCGTGACATTTACAACACGGCCGAGATTTGTGGATGGATCTGGTATCATCGTTGTCCGGCTAAGCCCCGGCTAGCATCATTTGCAGCACGAGCAGATGTACTCTGTTAGAGAACGGGGCTTTGTGGTCCGGATTGCACAACTCATCGACCTGTAGGTCGCTGAAAAGTTTCTGGGTTAATTTTTGATGGTGATCGCATGTCCCCACGCTCGGGATCATTGAAATTGGCTTATTTCCCGGGGTAGCCATGGGGATGCTCACGAATGAATGGCTTATGCACAAAACTCGGCCGAGTTCATACTTGATATCCCAAGATGATTGGCACTTTCTCAGACGGTGGCACGTTAACTCAACAGATGGCTTCTTAAATACCGTCATTTCCCAATTTTGGACAGGAATTACTTATAGACTACTATTTTATCACAATCTTTCTTCCTTTATATCATCATCATTATTAACTGCGACGTACTGAATGATCAGCGAACGCTCGGGCTACCCTACATCATTTCCATCATCAGCAACGCCACAGCCATGGCCCAAGACGCTATGCCTCATCTGACTGGCACCAAAATTTGCGTGTACTGCGGAGCAGGCACTGGTGCCAGTCCCGCTCACATGGAAGCTGCTCGGGCGCTCGCTCGTGCGATGGCCACAAACAATATCGACCTTGGTAAGTGAGGGAAGCCTTACGGGACCCCTTCGGCCCACTTGGAAATTGTGGCGAAAATTCTGACGCTGTAAAACTCCCTATCAATAAGTGAGAGGAGTAGTAAAATGAACTTGGGGGAACAATATAATAACGGCTTGAGTATCAGGCACCCCAACTGGCGTAAACGGCACCCTACATACAGGGGTATATAGCCTCTAATTGGCTCAATTACAGAGGTTAGGCTATAAAGTCCTTGCTTAAAAGAACTTACACTATAAATAAGGACTCTTATCTAGTACTATAAAGTATAAAGCCTCAGGATTATTATAGAAAGGACTTTCTATAGTAGGCCTATAGCTATAGGGCATATAGTAGCCAGTTTAAAATTAATTACTAACTATAGCTCTTAAAATTAGATTATAATTAGTAGCTAGTACCTTACTTAATATATTTAATATATCTTAAAATAAGTAAGCCCTTTAGCTATAGTTCTTTTAGGCAAGGACTTTATAGCTAAACCTCTATACTATTAATATAATTATATATCTTTTTAAAAGGTATTTTTTTAACTACCTTAATAGCTCTTTTTCCTTTTAACTTAAATTATAGCTATTTATATAGTAGTTAAAAATCTTATAAAAATTAATTTAAATAATATAAAAAATTTATATTTTAATAGTATTTTTTTAGTATTTTATATTTAATTTTTAACTTTTATTCTTTAAATACGCTATAAATATATACTAAGTATACTGTATTTATAGTAGCTATGCCCTGAAAGTGTGCTATAATTATAGTAGATAGGCCCTGTAAGATAAGTAGCCTAGCCGGCTAAACCCCCGCTTTAGCGGGCTGTTAGATGATTTTATGCGTGATACAGGCGGGGTGCCGTTTACGCCAGTTGGGGTGCCTGATACTCAAGCTGTTTGTCAACAAGTTTACCCGTGTGGCTGCCAAAGAGGGGATAGTGCTTCTTAGTCGGCTTTAGGAGACACAAGCAGGGTTTTAGTCAAGAGTTATCCGAGGTGTGTTACGAAGGGCGCACGTCGACAGGCTTGAGCCCCGTCTAGATTTCTATTTCACAGTTGACAACCCTTTCCTTTCGCTATTCAGCTCATTGCCATGGAAGTCGATTGGTCCACGGGGAAAGTCTGCAACCGCATAGATAAACCGCATCTTGTTGGTCTCCACCGTGGTGGCCCTGGACTCTACTGCCCACTCTGCCTGCTTCTCTACCAGGAAGTCACGATCTCAGGGTCGGTAGTCTGGGTGGCCATTCAGAGTTGAACAGAAATACCTACCGAATCCAGTCCGAGACAGCGCTGAGCTTCCACAGATGAGGGTCCGGATTGGGTAGCTATTAGGTTATTGCCGGCGCTCTGGTTCCGAGGCGGATGAAGACACGAAGGTCCTCACGGAGTGGGGCGTTAGTAACCCGTTGTCCCTGGAGATGGGGGGGTTTGGGCCATCCGTACGGGCCCTAAGCAGCGGGCGGTTTAGTCGTGGAGGATGTTATTGCCGCTGCTTGCGGGTCCGCAGAGCGCAGGTTGGGACCTTTGTTGCGCATTTGACAAAGAATAAGCTGTTGATAAGGCTACTCTCTCAGAACTTGCAGGCCAAGAAAATGAAATTATAAGTGGAGGTTGTGATAAGCTAATCAGCCTCGTGAAGACTACGACAGAGTCCTGGTAGGCACGGCCACCTGCTGTAGAGCAGCTCACATATGTTGCCTGCCAAATTGTTGAAGCCATATGACTAAGATGTCTCGATCTGCCAGTGGCTACGGTGCGGATCACATGTAAGGAGTTGTTAAACCTTTGAGTGCTACCTTCAACTCCCACAGTGCTGCACGTTGGCGGGTCACAGTAAGCCATTTACGTAAGCATTAAAGAAGAGCTCGAGCACTACGATGATATCTTGAAACGTGGCGTAATCCTTTGTGCTAACGATATTTTGGGCGTGACATTTGCGACTAACTCAAACTCTCTAAAAACGTAACTCCGGGACCCCTTAGCCGCATCCCTAATGACTTTTAGGGCTTTTCTATCGATAAAGGTTAATTTACCTGCAGGAAGGTTATTTCGCCGCAAGACCGTCGCTATCCGTGCATCATTTTTTATACACGCACTATGGTTATTTCAGCATGAACACACACAGACATAGTAGAATAAAGCCCAGACTCTCAGATTATTCCTCTCAGAATTATAGATATGCCTCTATAAATTTGGGAGCAACCGAATCGCGACGTTATAGACCTCAGTGATGGCATTGGGGGCTTATCGGATAGGCCTGAGGTGAAGAGCATCTATAGGACAGAGCCGGCTGGGCCTGGATCTTGGGTAGGTTTGAAATGCCCCTGTTTTATTGGAAAATAAATTGGTCTGTGTGTGCGAAGTCGCTCCATAGTGACCCTCCTAGAGGCTTTCCATAATATTTCACTTCCAAGACATAGTAAACTACAATTACTGTAGTAGCGAGAAAGCGGGGATCAAATACACTTGTCAACAAGTGGCTGTCAATGAATGTCTCAGTACGACACCATGATGGTGTCGCTAAAAATGGCTTAGTCCTTGATGAGCGTTCCAGGGATTAGCGTCCTCCCTTATGACCGTATGGTTGCCATTTGCCGTACCTGGGTTCTCTATCTGTATGAAGGAGGGCGGGGCTCTATCAGGAAGAAGTTGCTCCAGGCCAACGTACCCTATCTATCTAGCCATCGCATGGTTTGAATGTATTTTCTGGTGAGTTTAGCAACTGCCTGGCGCAACCAGTCGGCTTCTACCGTCCATAAAGGCATTCATTGCGGAGTAAACAATCCCTGTAACGGTGCTAATGCGGTTCTGCGTCACTTCTTACGGAAGTATTCATCACGCCTCAACGCAAAGTCAAAAGCGCCATGTCACTCGCTCGAGACGCTCGAGAAAAGCCTCGTCATTGGTACATTCTATCTCCACTGCCTTTAACATTACCCGCCCCGTCGCAATCCACGCTCCAATAGTTCTGTGTCTGAGACGGATCTCACGGTTTGCTTCGGCAATCCCGCCTGAGCTTGATGCTAGAAGCCAATTTACAGAGAGTTCCTTTTACCATCTCTTGACTGGCCAACTTGCTAACGTCCCCGCAGCACCCTGAACTGTAAAAGCACGTAACAGATCTGACACTTCAAGGCCTTATTGGGTCAGAACCAATGCGCACTTTGAAACTGGGCCAGTTAGTTCAACTTCTGTCTGATGTAGTTTACTGATGATACTCTGCATTAAGCTTCGCAAATACGGATCCGAATTTGTGGGGAGCACATATCCGCTGCTATCCGCCGGGGTTTGCTATGAAGCTTTTTAGATTACCAAGGTTAGGGTCCACATGCTGCGCGCAACATCTAAAGTTTAATTATGCCACTCCCAGCATGGGGCTGAATATCAAGCCTTCATCTAGCATCAACTCTGCGTCAACACCGATAGGATGGCTTCATCTTGTGGGAGAACATGTCGTGACGATGATATTGTTCTCAAGGTAACGTATTTATGACTTCACCACAAGCAAAGTTTACCTTCTTGACCGGAAACTTACGCCACGATTTGAAAGAAGTTTACCTGCAAATGGAATCTGCAGTCGATGATGCGAGAGCGTTACGGAACTTGACGACGGCGGTAGAAGTGTGCAGGTTTAGGTTGATGTTGACGCAGTCGTGAATCATGTCCCAGAAGTGCGAGAACCGCCAAAACGACTAAGCAATATTGCAAGTCGCGTGTGGATGAAAGGTATAAAACCCTTTGCAATGACACTTCTTGACATCTTGTTCACGACAGACAGTAACGTGTCCTTCGCCTGGCCACTTGCTAAATTTCTTCAATACTCTCAATCATCTTATATTACTCTTTCTATCGTCAGACAACATGGGTGACATCCGATTTCTTGTCCCGGATTCCGCATCTCAAGACTCCAATGTTCTTTCTATCGACCCATACGCCTTAGTCGAGGCCCTTCTTGGTCAGAAAGTTAACAAGCCAGCATCTGTTGGCTCCGACAGCCTTCAGTCTGGCTACGATGACCTTGACATGAAAGTTGAGGCTAGACTCTCCAGTGAGGGGAACATGCGCCCCGATTCGCCACCTAAGGATGTCAGGGTCGGTGCTGCCAACCCGTACTCACTCGTGGAAGCCCTCCTCGGCCGAAATATTGACAAGTTTTCGATAAACTCGGCAAAGATCATATCCAACGTCCTGCAGACGGATTACGATGAACTCTTCGACATGAAGCATTTCTCAGTGCTATTCGCCGGGCTAAAGCTCAACGAGAAGGAGAGGAAAGCAGAGAAGTTGTCTGAGAAAGACATGAAAATCTTAAATGAGCGGGACCTCATAACCCCTGATTTATCAGGGGTTCAGCAGCTGGATGACCTTGAGAAGATCGGTTTGAAGGATCTGGGTAAGACGCGTGTTAAGGTGGCTCGCATGCAGAATGGCAAGGTGCACTTAATGCTCCACGCTCACTCCCTGGGGAAGACGGTTTCCAACCGTGAGTTGACAATGTTCATCAACGAGCTAGTCAGTCCATTCAGGCTGCAAAAGGGTCACTGGACACCACCTAATAGCTCATGGCGCGATATGTACGACTATTTCTTCCAGAGCGTCAACAAACGTCTCATTGGCGATCTTACCATGTTTGAGATTGGCAAGAAAAGAGAGACCATGCGCTACTTTGATGATCCCACGCAGGGTTGTGCCAGTAACAGCTGGCTGATTGCCGCCCTGTTTTCGGTCTTCTGGTCCGACCCTGTTATCATTAACCGCGCTACTCGAGTCCACTCCGACAAGGATGAGAAGAAACGCCTCTCCATCAAGTTTCACGACAAGGGCGGCGACAATAACGGTAAGACTGAGGTTGTGGAGGTGAATTACGAAATCCCCATCAACAACTCGAACAATGAGCCCCTGTACTGCCGCTCCAGCGACGGAGCTGACATTTGGCCATCGTTGTATGAGAAGGCATTCGCCAAATGGATCACTGGTAGCTCATCAGAGCAGCCCGACATCACCCAGACACATTCCGGCGACCCTGTGAAGGCCATGGCACAGATCAACGGCCGGGATCCCCACTACTACAGGACCGAGAACCATTCTGCTAACGACATGCTGGGACTTGTCCGCTCCAACTGCGTCAACTTCAAGACCATTAACCCCATGACTGCCTGGACTTACGCCACTGGCAATATGTACAGAGGCAGCAACGTCGTTGCCAACCATGCCTACTCTATTCTCGGCTATACTATCCTTGGTGACAAGCAGTACCTTGTTCTCCGCAACCCATGGGGTGTTACAGAGCCGATTGGATTGACCAGCTACCCGGGGCTTCTTGAGCGCCTCGACCCCAACTTGTGGCACCCAGCTTCCCTGCTTGACCACGGAGGCCTGTTTGCTATGGAGACGGAGGCATTTAAACATTGCTTCGCGTATGTTGGTGTTGCGAAATAAGTCGCTGAAGCGTAAGTGCCGTACATTTCGGATTGAATGGCTTTACCGACCTTTCCCCATATTTACTCGATATCCCCGTGGTATAACGGTGTCTTTCCTTTAGCGATACTTATTTCCTATAGGTAGCCGGTGCAGGGTGGGAGAGGGAGATATGAGATGACGGAAGGCAAAAAGAATGAGAACCGGAATTTGCAGTTGGGAACAATGAACGTGTTATTATCGAAATGAGGGGGGCTGTACCTGGGGTGAATATGAAGGAAGGGAAAAGGGAAGGGGAAAGAAAAGGTGGGGGCGGTGGTTAAGGTAAGGGAAAGCGTATTACCCTACCTGATGGACAGTTGATGGGTGTTGAGGGTCAACAGTCTTGAGTCATTCTTACACGCTACGTCAGCAAAATTAAGATGCTTCAGATAGGTTAGGTTAAAGATTGATCAATATGACAGTAGCTTGATTTGGAATATACGAGTCTTGAATATGTACTCTTGTCAAGACCATCCTTTTTAAGCAGAGAGAGCTCACAAGCTATGAATTGATTGCTGTATAGATCATCCAAACCTCAATGGCTGAACACAGCAGCAGGCACGGCTTACCAGTTAGTCCGGGCTATTGCTGGATACATTACGTGAAGACAGGGAGTAACCCAGGAATAGGATCTGGTCTAGCCAGGCCATATCTACTGGAGAGGTTTATGCTTGGAGCCTTGCTGATCGCGTCGATGCCCATGTCCTTCAGACTTTCATCATTTTCAGTGGTGGCACGAGATACACCTGTGGCACGATTATTGGCCTGAGTAGAAAGCTCGTTAGCGGTTTGCTTTCCGTTGTGAGCCAAGTTCTTAACGCGCTGCTGCACACCTCCAGCGGTCTCACGCGCCTTGGGAGCTAGCTCCGTTGCCTTGGCTTCGCTATTTCCAGCAAGGGTGTTTCCTTTCTCAGGGGATGCGCTGGTCAGCTCTTTACCACGCGCCGTTGCATCCTGGGCTATAGTACGTCTCTGGGGCGAGTTAATGAGGGGAGCGATGTAGAGCGAGCTCAAACCCAGTACGGCTAGCGAAAATAGAGATGCAACTTTTATTAGCTAGAACACGGCGGTGAAGCCGAGAGAAGCCTGCCCAAATGTTAGTTAGGGAGTTTTGTCTACACCGGTGAGCAGTATCTTGCGTTATAACATACGGCAAAGGCTTTGCTCAGGTCTTGTACAAAGATAACCTTCTGTACCTGGACGGCAGCATACTGGATAAAGTCATGAATGCCTCTCAGTATGGCATTGAGTATCGGCTCTGGGACCGTTTTGTACTCCTTGGGTCAAAGACGAGAGAGAAAGGTGTTGGGGCCGAATGTCCGGCGGACGAATTCAGCGAGAGAGATTACTGATGGGACAGAGTCAATGTGTGTTCATCTCTAGAGTCTCATGCAGTCAAAATATTACGTACTTCCAAACACAACAGCTCCAACATTTATCATTAATTGGGTAAGAGGTAGGCAGTGTGTTCCAATCAGGATGCTCAGAGCAACAAGGTATGACCTGAGGGTCCGAACTGGATCCTCCCACTACAGACACATATAAGCAATCATGTTTGTAGTTAGTGAGTAGATACCAAAAATATCCATTGATGTACTTGTAGAGGCTGTCTTGGCGAGCTGTTGGAACGAGTTTATTAAAGCGATACTCTTCTGCCTTCTTGATGTTATTTTTCATCAGTGTCTTACCTCTGAAGTCCTTTAACGGTCCTCTCTCCCCTTGTAGGTTCCGATCGTTTGAGGAGATATTTTCTTCGAGGGTTTACTGAATTGCGGAAGCCACTAGAGATCGACAGTATGGGCAATCAGCTTAACGGATGGTACCTTTTATTGATCTGCCAAACCTTACACTTGGAAGGGTCTTGTTCGGATTGCTGAGCATCGTTGGTCTGGACAGGCATGATGACAACGGCTGGTGCACTCATGATGGTAGTAATTATGGACGATACCTGTCTGAAAGACTACTATCATTGGTTTCTCGGGTTGACAAGTGAACCCATAAAATGGTTTGAACTGACATATATCATTTCGTCTTGAAGAGGAAGAGTTATATTCACATGCTTTGGAATATCGATCAAATCGACTGCGTCATGTTTACGTCTGCTGAGGAGATCATAACGACGTGGTTTGTGACATCAGCCAGCGGCCACAACGTCTTCGACATTCTTGGAACAAACACTCCGCGAAGCTTGTTCAAGCTCGATACACGCCATTTTAAACATGATGATACCGGATGGGAATACCATGTCGACTTCTGTGGCTTGAGCCTCTTACATAATTTGTGCCTGCTTATGGCGTCTACGGAGCTGATCCCCCGTATTCCTTATGATGTACTTTGAGTTCCCAACTCAAAGCTCAATGAGACCGGATAGGGTGATTGTTACATGTTCTCTCACTGCAGCCGGCAGAAGCAATACTTACATAAGATAGCTGTAATGTATAATCAAGGTTAAGCTTAAAAATTACTTACTATATTAGCAAAGATCATATTGCTTAAACTGTGGGGTTAATAATATGCGTTTGATAATTATACCAGAGACAGGAAACTTCAGCGTTGTATATACTTGCATATCTTGGATTTAACATATATTCTAATATTAATTAATCCTCCAGATCTCCAGTCTAGTCTAAATTAGTGTACCTAATGAGGTGTTTTTGTTCTCTCTTATATTCTAGTTCTAGATCTTGCGATACCTCAAGACCTTTTAAGATTCTACAGATGTCTCTCTGGTCTATGCTCTTGTACTTCCTAAGTTCCACTTGTACAAGTAGGGCCAATGACAGATCTCCATCCAAGCTTGTGATAAACCAGGAATCCGTTCACCGTGTCATACCACTCTCTGAGTTCATCCGTTACCTTGTAGCCCGGCGTATGTTCTCCGAATTCGTCTGTTAAAACTGGTTTCGCACTAGGGGCGCAGCACCCTTGATCTGTATGGTGTTTTCTATGAGACTGTATGCAAATTCGTCGCTGACCTCAGGTTGGAGCCAGCGATTACATGCACCTTCACAGAGTTTACTCGTTTGTAGATAGAAATGCGATGTGCAGCACTTACAGGGAAATGACGTGATAATCGCCTAATTATTTGCAGCGAGGGTGTTGACAAATAGTGCCGTGAAGAGACTGTATTATATGCAAAGCGGCTGGAATGTCGGCATCGCCAGAAGATTTTGCCACAATCAACGACGTATAAACCCTACTCATTGGAATTTACAACATACGCTTTTCCACTTCGTTCAGGTGTGGTGTAACGGAAACAGTAGATTGGGTGAAGTTGCTGCAAGTCTCAAGTGTTTCATAAGCTCATTATTGTAATTATCGTCATCATCGACACGTGTGTAGTCTGGCGCGGGGAAGGGAGTCCGCAAGGTTGGAAGCCTTAGTGCGGGATCGCATCACCTTCCCCGCATCTCTAATTAATTAGTCTAGACGTACAATTGCGCAACGATTACCATTAGGCCCGGGCACGGAGCGAACACTCCGGGTATCTATGTTTGAATGAAGGTGTAATTGAAACACTCGAGGGCTATATCTATGAACCAGTGCACCCTTGTTTCAGCGGGGAGTAATACTATCGAACGTACGACCTAACCACTCATACGTTATTCCAAATTGCCCCAAATATCGAAAGATCCTTAACTGTGCTGCTACAATGTCAGGCTCAAATACCGACAAGGTACAGGAAGACCTCAAGAAGTTTTCCGCGGAAAACATCGATGCTTACATCCAGGCATCGACGTTTACTGATGACATCCAAAATGTAACATTATTCTTTCAAGACCCTAATACCTAGCAATTTGCTAATACTTGCAGGCTATTCGTCAACATATCCAAACCGAGTACAAGGCGTGGTTCTTCTTCCGCAAGCTTGGAGCTGACTGCTTGCGCTCCAATGTGTCACTGCACGGCTTTGCAGCGTAAGTGTATACATGCCACTGGTAATTTTATATAGTCGTTGCTAATGTCAATTACAGGCTTTGGAAGCGATCCGCCCAAGAGGCCTTTGCTGATGCAACCTGGCTAGAGTCGTACCTCGTCCAGCGTGGTGGCCGATCCAAGCCAAGTGACATCCCTGCACCCGATATCGAGTGGCCTGATGACCCTATCGATCCCGTCCAGCCTGTCTATGCGGCCCTGCAGACTGAGAAGGAAATTCTTGAAGATCTTCACCGTCTTTGTGCCGCTGCAGAAAAGGCCGGTGATAACGCACTGGAAGATGTTATTGAGAGTCGCTTCTTGCGCAAGGAGACGCGCCATGTCAAGGACTTAGGCGACTTGCTGCAGCAGTGTGTCCGTATCAGCAAGCAGGCTGGTCACGGCTTGTATCATCTCGACAAGGAGCTTCGTGCTAACAACGGAGTTGTGCCGTGGGCAAGCTTCAACGATCCTGACAAATCTGACGAACTGCTTCGGGGTGTTGTTAAGGACCTTTACAAAGCTGCGGTCTAGGGAAAAGCTAGAGTCAAGGATATAAGACGTATGAAGGGGAGCGTTCCGGTTATGTACACTCGTATATGTTTTAAATATCAACTTGCACTACTACATTACTCATCCACTATCCTGAGCAGTTGCTGCTTAAAACTGAACCCGCATTGAGCTGGTGGTAAGAGTCAGCGCCTATCTTACTTCTTGTCCGGTTATATTTAATAAAGTTCGAGTTAACCAGCGCATAAGCTAATCCAATAAACAACAGACTGGGCTAAAGACCTTTTAATTCCTTATTGTATTTAGTCCCTAGGTAGCTGAGGTAGCTGGTTAATTGAGCAGCATTACAGCATTTGGCTTCTTATATCCCACTTGCAAACAATACTGTCTTTACTTACGGAGTTTATACTGTCTTGTAGAGCCTATAATATAAGCGCCGAGTAGCTTGTATATAGTTAGAGAGCCGCTAAGCTATCTTGTATCTAAGCGACATAACAGGTAACCTAAAGACAAATCCCTGACACTTACTGTTTTCGTCGACAGCCTAGGTATTATCTGCAGGCGATTCTGCTAGAATTGTATATATAAATTAGTCTATAGGGTTGGCTTATTTCTATAAAATCGCTTGCTGCTGACTTGTGTTACTAATTAGCTAAAACTTAGTATATATTAGGGTTAGGGCAAGTTAGTATTAATTTTTAATATTAAAAGATTTATTAATAATATTCTTTTATTACTTACTTATATTATAATATATAAAAGTAATTTATATTTATATATTAAGTAATAAAAAAGTATATACTACTTAATAATAAGTATTAAATACTTATTAACTAAAAATATTAAATAAAGTAAAGATAATTATATTAATAAAGATAGGGCTGGTTTTTATATTCTTTTAATATTTTATATAAAGTATATAATATAAAAAGTATATATAATATCTAGAGCTATAACTTTTATGTAACGGTTATAGTTTCTAAACAGGTAAACTAGTCTGTACTAGGTTTATATTTATAAAATGCATAGGGCGTTATATTAAGTATATTAGGGTATTATATCTCTTAATAGTTAATAGTACAGGTTAGGCTTATTAAGGTAAAGAAGTCTTATTAATAGCTAGTAAGCTAAGTTCTATTTAATACTAAATAAATATATATATACTTAGAATAGTTATAGTCTAGATAGGTGGTTAAGAGGTGATTCCTAAGGGTTACTAGTAATTAGCTGGAATTACTAGTATTTCTACTTAGTTACTAGTAACTAGGGCTTGGCAGTTACTTATAGAATCTTTTAGTGTATGGTAACTGTAAATAATTAGAAGAAAAATATAGGGTATATATAATATAAGCGCTTCTTCTATTTAGGTTATAATACGATCTCCCTCTTTTTATTAGTCTTGTCCTTAAGACCTATATATCTATTTTTTCTTTTTATATTATCTCTAGTAAGTCTAACTTAGACTTATATTCCCTTATTGATTGCTAATACTATGTCTTCTATAGAGACTTAGCGTTACCTTACCTATATAAAACTTATTACTTCTACTAGATATAAAATCATACCTTATTCCTTATATATTGAAAACTATACTAAGTATATAATAAAGGATAGGTAGAAGAATTATTTTAAGTATACTTATTGTAGCTATTCTTGCGATAGAAAGGGTATAACGTTATCGGAAGGTTTATCCTTATTTTTTGTTTATAAGGTATTTATATTAATCTTATAGCGGATTGTTTAGTTTAAGAGAAAAATCATATTAAGGCTAATAAGGAAGCTACTAAAGAGGAGCTTATTTAATTATAGTATTAACTAAATGAGTATCTTTTAAAGTTAATATGCCTTTATTATTAAAAGTATTTAGTTCAGTCTAAAGGGTTAAAAGCTCTTAAGCGTGATTCTAAGGCGATAAATAATAGTAAGAAGGCGGAAAATTTAATTATACCTTCTAATTCTACTATTATAGTAGAATCGATTAAGGCTAGTATAGTAGACCTTATTAACTAGTCTGCTGTTTTAGACCTTTCTTTAGTTTTTGGTAGAAGTCTTTCAGGAGTCGCTAGGCATTAATAAGGCATTTTATTAGTTCCTATATATTTTCGCTTTCTAGGTAGTTTTTCCATTTTATTAGGTACTTCTTTTATCTATCGATTTTTTATATATCCCTAATTTCCTCTACTTTATATACTTCTAGTCCTATGATTTATTATGATTCGTTACCGGTTCTGATATATATTATATCTGCGGCTAATTCTAATATTAAAATATAGTAAACTAGGTAATATCTAATATTTAAAGGTAAATCTAGTTTATATTAATCTTCTCCTGTTTTTTATTTAATCTTAACTAGTCTTAAGTACTTATAGTCTAGTTTATAGCTTAGTCAATTAGTTTTAATATTTTTAGTAGATAAGTAGACTATATCTCCCTCTATAAAGGTTAGTCCCTTTAACCTTTTAGGGTTATAGTGTCTTTTTATCCTTTTCCTAATATATTCTAACTTAGTTTTAAGTTCTTTATATATTTCTTTTAATCTATTACTTACTATAATAGCTGCTAGGTTTACTGTCTTAGGTTCCCGAATATTGTAGTATATATTAGGTGTAAATCTAATATTTACGTTAAATAGCGTGAGTTTTATGCTTTTATTGTAGGCAGTATTGTAAGCTAGTTAGGCATATAGTAGCTTTTCTACTTAATTATCTTATTTATAGTTAATATAATACTATAAGTACTATTCTAGCACTTAATTTATTTGCTCTGTCTGGCTATCTGCCTATAGTCTAAAAGCTATAATAAGTTAGTAATTAACTCCTATATATACTATAAGTGCTTGCTAAAATTTCGAGGTAAATGTTAGTCCTCTATTTAATAAGATTTCCTTTAGTAGTCCCCTTTCTCTTACTACCCTATCATAGAAGATATAGGCTATAACTTTTATATCTGTTGCCTCTCTGTAGGGTAAGTAGATTAAGAATTTCATAAGTCTATCTATAATAACTATAATACTATTATAGAAGATTCTAGTTAAAGGGTCTTCTAATAATAGTAACTTAGTTATAAAGTCTATCATAACCGAACTCTATAGTCGTTCTACTACTTTAATTAGTTATAATATTCTATAAGGCTTATATTATTATGCCTTCATTCTAATATAAATATCGTATTACTTGATAGCCTTTTTAACTTCTTTTTATATTATTTAGTATCCTTATTATTATAATCGCTTTAGGGTTTTAGTTACCCCTTAGTATCTATATAGCGGATATATATAGAATTCTCAGATAAATTCTTCCTAGTTATTTAGGATCTCCTTAGTTATTATTACTTATACCTATCCTAGGGTTTATATCTACTAGGTAAAGCGGTATTCTCCCTTATCGTTAGTTTCTAATACCTATTTTATTATCTTTACAGTACCGATATTATAGTCTAGTTATTAACTTATTATATCTACTCTTCTGTTTTTTAATCCTTTTCTATAAATAATTATAAAGTTAAATTTATATAAGTACTTTATATACTATAGCTATTATTAATTAAGTTTATATATTATAGTAAAGTAAGAGATATTCTAGTAATCTGTATATACTTTAATTTAATACTTACTTCCTATAAGGTAGTATTTAAACTCCTTAAAATAGTTAATAATTACTAAAAATTCCTTATTGTAGATTAGATAGTTAAGTTCTACTCTATATAGCTTATATAAGTAGAATATAATAAGGTATAGCTTCCCTATATTATCTTATTAACTAATTTGTCCTTTTAGTATAAAGTCTAATATATCTGTCTTTAATTTAATTTCTCTTTCTAGATTGAATATTGCTAAGACTAGTTTGCTAGAGATAGCTTTCTTAAGCTATATAAAGGCTTCCTGCGCCTTATTATTCTATTTAAATGTTTTCCCTTTCTTTATAAGCTCTATTATTAGGTTAGTGATCTTATTAAAATCCTTAATAAACTGTTAATAATAGTTAGTAAGTCTTAAAAAGGCTTATACTTCCTTTATATTATTAGGCTCCTTCTATTCTGTTATTATTGCGATCTTCTTTAGTTCTACTAATAGCTTAGTATTCTATAATGTTTTTAAAACCTTATAGATATATTCTATATATTCTTCTTTATTATCTAAGAAGATTAGGATATTATCTAGGTAATATACTATAAAAATATTTAGGTACTATTAAAGTATACTGTTAATTATCCGCTAAAATATTATAGGTATGTTTATAAGACTGAAAGGCATTATTATATATTTAAATAATCTAAATCTAGTTCTAAATGCTATTTTCTATTTATATCCTTTTTTAATATAGATAAGATTATATACTCCCTTAAGGTCTAGAGCTATAAAGATCTTTTTACCTTATAACTAATCCTTAAGTTCTATAATAAGTAGAAGTAGGGTTTAGTCCTTAATAGTATATATATTAATTAGTTAATAGTTAATAACTAGTCTATCTTTTCTATTCTTCTTTAGTATAAAGAATATAAATAATACTAATAATAAGCTAGATTCCTTAATATAGCCTTTTTTTAATATCTTATTAATATATTCCTTTTAAACTTACAGTTCTTTCTAATTAAGTAAATATAGTTTCTAAAATAGCAAGTTATTATCTATAAGGTTAATTTTATAATCCTATTTACTATATTTAGGGATTCCTGTCTCTAGTTCTTCACTAAACAGTTTATTATATATCTAGTATTGCTTTAGAATGTTCTTAAGTCTATCCTGGCTTGGCTTTATGCCTGTTTTGTCTTTTTATAGATCTTATATTTTAAGGATACCTAGGATTTCTGTTTTATTTCTTATGCCTTTCTTATACTTATATTGTACTCCTTTTAGAGGTAATAGACACTCTGTTCTATACTTACCTATACTATCCTCTTTAGTTAGGGTTTAAGATCTCTTATTATTTATTATAATTATTTTTTTATTACTATTAGGGTTACTAGGAAATATAACCTGGCCTATCTTCTAGTTAATAAATGGATTTTCTTATATAAGCTATAATATACTTAGAATTATATATATATCCTTTCCTAAAGGTATAACATTAAAATCTACTTATTAGTTTTATCTTTTAATAAAGATCTTAAGATAATTAGTCTTTTAATCTATAATACTATTATTATAGTTAAAGAGCTATCCTTCTACATTAACTAGCAGGTAGGGTAATAATTTCTTTCTTTAAGGTAATTATAGTTCTATAACTATTTTTAGGTTAATAAAGTTCCTTTTTACTCTATAGTTAATCTAAGCATTTAGCTATCTTTCCTTAATCTAAACTTGTAGTACTAGGCTATCTATTAAGTTTACTATATATAATATTCCTAATATATTTATTAGTCTAAGTTATTCTTGTCTATAGTTCTGGCTTATCTATAGCTTGGTTATAGATAGTATGTTACTTTTCCTGAGGTGTTTCTGTAAGTCTTTTTATACTTGCTGTTATAGTATCCTTTGCTATTAGTATAATTGTTTATAAATTTATTATTAAATAATTACTTTTAGAAGTATTCTTCTAACTCCTTAAATTATTCTAAATCTATCTTTTGCTTATTTTAGGCTATTTCTTATTTTCTAATAAATCGCACTTCTCTTCCTATTATGGTTAAATATCGTAATTTACAGCCTTCTTTATTACAGTTAAGTCCTTTATAGTATTTATTATTATCGCTTAACTCGCTTATTAGGGCTATTTTTTCCTTTTTTAGGTAGTAATAAGCCTATTTGCAAACACCCTATACCTATTATTTATATTCTTCTAGTTCTTATTAATATTCTTTATTTATATAGTAGGTTTATGTCTTAGTTAGTTTATTAATATCTTCTAAGTATAGTCTATCCGCTTCCTACTGTCCTTATAGTTCTTTAGCGTTTTTAGAACTAGTATTATTAACTAATAGTTTCTTTATTAGGCGATCATACTGCCTATTATTAATTTTTTCCTAGTACTCATTTTCCTATTCTTAGGTCTTAGCTTTTCCTTATATATACTTTCCTTAAGTTATTTCTTTAAACTCTTTTTCTGCTTCTTTAATTATATACTATAATTACTTAATCCCCTTAAGTAGATCCTTATTCTTATAGATCTATTAATAGTAGGCTATACTAAATTATAGCTCTAGTACTCTAAGGTTATTATACTATATAAAGGGCAGGTATCCTTCTATTTCTTCCTTAAGGTATAGCTTATTGTTAGGAGTTCTAGGTATTATAACTAGGAAATAATTATTATTAAGTTTTTCTTACTTATATATGTCATACTAGTGGTTTTTATATAAGATCTATAAGATATCTTAGTATTATTTATGTGTTAGGAGTGTTTGTATGTTATCTTGTAAGTTAAACTCCTCTTCCTTATAGTGTAGATTTATTATATTGTTAGTGTAGTAAGCCTTAACTAGTATTATACTAATTATATCGGTATCCCTATATTCTCTGGCTCCTTATATATAGAAGTCTTTATAATTTAAGTAGGTTCTAGTTCTGTTCTTATTATAGAGTGGTTTGTATTCTTATTTCTATTTCTGCTTAATTTCCTTATCTCTGTGGCAGAGGTATTAGGCTGTGACCTTTACGATCTTACCTCTGTGTCCTATAGATCAGGATTGCTAATATCTTTATATGTAGAGTCGATCTCCAGCTTCACATTTTATTCTCTATACTTCTTCTATATCCTAAAGTGTAGTCCTTATTAGGATATTATCGATAGTTTATAAGGTCTCCTTTTACTTATCTGATTTAGGGGTAGCTAGGCTTCCTTATCTTATTATTCCTAGTATCTATATATCTCCGATTTCTCCTTACTTCTTTATATCTTATTAGAGTTATGCCGATTTACAAGATATTTTATTTTCCTATTCTTAGTACTCCGGGTTATTATAGTGTTATTCTTTCTTAGCCTAGTAGTATCCTTTAATTTATTCCTAATACTCTTTGCTTCTTATATTGCCTATATAATTTCCCTTTATTTTCGATTCTAGAGCTTTTTTATATATAGGAAATGGGTCTTTAGGTTCTCTTATAGAACTTTTGGGATATACTCTCTAGTCCTTTCCTAAGGTATACGCTTTTCTAAATACTATATCCTGTGATATATTATAGGCATTACGGGTTATCCCTAATATTTCGGTTTATATTACTATCTGGGGTTCTGGCTATTATGTTAGTCTTAGGGTTTGCTTACCTTAATTCAGGTTTCGTAGTTTTTATAGTTCTAGGTACTGTTAAGCTATATATCCTATCTAGTTATAGTTATAGTATTTATACTTAGATATATCTTATAGCTTATATTAGTTATTGCTGGGTTATATAGTACCTAAAGATATAGGGCCTGTTTATATTCTGTATAAGGTATTATTATATTAGTTTCCTTATTATTATCCTTAGTTTTAAGAATTACCCTGATTATCGTTTTATTACTAGTTAGGGTAATATAGGTTATAGTTATTAGCTTATCCTATCTTAGATACTCTCTCCTTTCTATATTTATACTATCTTTTATTAATTTTAATTACTATCGCGATATACTCTATAATATTATCTAGTCAGTCTACCTTATATAGTTTGTCTTTAACTTCTTCCTTTAATCCTCTATAATAAACCTCTATAAAGGCTTTATTATCTTACTAGGTCTTAAAGGCAAGTTATCTAAACTTAGTAGAGTATATAGTATATAAATAGGTTTACTTAAGTGCTATAATTTTAATAGCGGCTTATCGTTCCTTATTAACTACTCTAAAGTTATCTTTAAGGGCTAACTTAAAATTATCCTAATTGGCGAAGATATTAATAGTCTCCTAGTCTTATAGGACTTCTTTATTTTTAAGGTAATCCTAGAGGATAGGTTTGAACCAGTCCTTGGCATTTCCTTAGATTAATTATATAGTAAAAAGTACCTTCTTAGTAGCAGTATCTAGCCTGGTTAGGAATATATAGAAGTATCCTTTTATTTAAGTTAGGAATAGGATTAGATCTATAGCTTATCCCTTAAATAGTTCTGGTTTAGGTAGTTTAAGGGCTTCCTTAATATCTCTTTCTCCCTAAGAGTTAATATTATTATTTGTTACTAGAGGGGCCTCTTAATTGTTAATTTGCGTTAATAAGTTATGTATAGTATTGCGTAGCTAATGGATTTTAGCTATTATCTCTGTGGCGCTTAGTGGTTCTCTAGTATAAGGGGGTGCGGGGCTAGTGTTACTAGATATCTTAATAGTATAATATTACTTAGTCGTTTAATGTAGTATATTCTAAATAAGAGCTATTAATATATAATAGTTATAGTTTTTAAATAGGTAAACTAATCTATATTAGGTTTATATTTATAGAATATATAAGGTATTATATTAAGTATATTAAGGTATTACATCTCTTAATAGTTAATAGTATAAGTTAGGCTTATTAAGGTAAAGAAGTCTTATTAATAGCTAGTAAGTTAAGTTCTATTTAGTGCTAAATAAATATATATATATTTAGAATAGTTATAGTTTAGATAGGTAGTTAAAAGGTAATTCCTAAGGGTTACTAGTAATTATCTAGAATTACTAGTATTTCTGCTTAGTTACTAGTGACTGGGGCTTAGCGGTCACTTGTAGAATCTCTTAGTGTGTAGTAACTGTAAATAATTAGAAGAAAAATGTGGGGTATATATAATGTAAGCGCTTCTTCCGTTCGGGTTATAATAATTAAAGTATAACTAAAAATAGCTATTTTAATTAGACTAGATTAGTTTCTTAATAAGAAGTTCTTTATAATAGTTTATAGCTATTATATATAACTTTTAGTATTTATAGCTATTAGCTTAATTTAAGGCTAATTTAGTTATATTAATAAGGTTATAGTTAGTTATATAATAAGTCTAATAAGCCTGCAGGCTATTATAAAGTATTATAATAGTAGCTATAATAGATGTTAGTAACTGTAACTAATAGGTATATAAGTTATAGAGGTAACTATTATTAAGCTAACCTAGTAAAGGGAAAGTCAGGTTAGGGAATATACTTTATAATAGATATATTAGGCCTGGTATTCTTTTAAATAAGGTAAAGGAAGAAGATTAATATAGCTACTAAGGGACCTGTAAGTAATATTTATACTACTTAGTTAAGGTAGTAATTATACTATTTAAGGTAGATAAACCTTAACTAATTTTAATCTTTATAATACTAGCTTACTATAGGGGCCTTACTATTTAAGCCCTTATTTAAAAAGCTAAAAGCTTAATAGCCTTATATAAGGCTAATAGTAATTTAAAAAAAAAAAAAAAGTAATTATTAATAATAAAAACTTTAATAAAGTTTTATTAAATACTTTATTTTATAAAAAGTAAAGTTTTTATTTATTATTACTTATTTATTATATTAATTAAAATTACTTTAATAAATAGTTATTTTTACTTTATATATATTTTAATTTAATATATAGTATTATTAAATAATTACCTTATATAACCCTTAAGGCTAGTAAATCTTATTTATTTTTATTTTTTATATAATAATTATTTAATTAAAGTTTTTTAAACTTTTAAATATATACAGTTAAAAGCTAACTTAAGATATTTAATTTATGAAGCTTATATATTATTTTTATTAATAATTTTATAATATAAAACTACTTAAAGAAGTTTTAATTATTTAATTTATTTAAAAAATAATTATTAAGATTTATAATTAATAATATTTTATTAAATATTATATTTTAATATTAAAGGTTATTTTTCTTAGTTTAAATTACTACTTATTTATTAATTTTACTTTATTTATTTTTAAATATAAAGTTAATTAGTTATATACTTTAGTATATATATTTAATTAGTAAAAGCTAATTTAACTTTTATTAACTAACTTATATAAAAGTTAACTTAATTCCTTTAAACCTTTAGTCTAACCTTATTATTACCCTGTCTTTATTTAACTTTATTTATAAATATACTAGCTATTTCAGCAGTTTTACTATTATAGTCTTAGATAATAACTAGCCTATTATATTAATAATAAGACTCTCTTTATAGTAATAACCCTTTTAGCTATATTATAAAGCTACTTTTTATATATATTTAAGTTACTTATAAAAGTAATAAAAAAAGCTATTTAATTTAATTTAAAAAATAACTTTCTTTTAAGACCTTTTTTAAGTTTAAAAGGCTTAATAGCTTATTATAAACTTAATTTAAGTTAATTATATTAAAGTAAGCTAAATTATTATAACTTAAGGGTCTTATTATAAGTACCGTATATTTTTTACTAATTAATATAGCCTCTACTAATAACAATTAGCGCTAAGGCTTAATAATTAAGACTAATCTATTATAATTAATATTTATTTATTAAAATTACTATTAATTTTATAATAACTTTATTAATTATACTTAATACTTTTAATATATATATATATATTTATTTAATAATAAATAAAACTTAGCTTACTAACTATTAATATAACTTCTTTACTTTAATAAGCTTTATATATACTATTAACTATTTAGAGATATAATAGACTAATATACTTAATACTATACTTTATATATTTTATAAATATAAACCCAATATAGACTAGTTTACCTATTTAGAAAACTTAACTATTATATAAATAAATTATATAATTAATTAACTAAATTAGGCTATAATTAAAAATAACTATTTTAATAAAGTTAAATTAATACTTTAATAAAAAGCTTTTTTTTAATAGTAGCTATTATTATATAAATCTCTTTTAGTTTTTTTATTAATTACATATAAAGAAGGCTTAATAGCTATATTAAAGTTATAGCTAGTTATATAATAAATCTAATTATATAGCTATAAGCTATTTTATATAAATATTATATAAATAGCTATAATTAATATTAATAATTATAACTAATAGAGAAAGTTAAGTTAAGGAATATATTTTAAAAGTATAATATATATACTAAGCCTAGTATTCTTTTAAATAAAATAAAGAAAAAAGGTTAATATAGCTATTAAAGAGTAAACCTATAAGTAATATTTATATTACTTAGTTAAAGTAGTAATTATATTACTAAAGCAGATAAACCTTAACTAATTTTAACTTCTATAATACTAGCTTACTATAAGAGCCTTACTATTTAAGCTTTTAATTAAAAAGTTAAAAGCTTAATAGCCTTATATAAAGCTAATAAGACTAAAGAAATAAAAAATTAAAAGTTATTTTATTAATTTATAATTTATTTTAATAATTATAATTACTTTAAAGAATTATAACTTTAAACCTCTTAATTATTCAACCTATTAAAATATAATTATTATATTTATTACTTTTTACCTATATTCTTAATTTATTTAGCCTGCTTTTAATCTTTTATTTTAAGTTTTATAGTGCGCTATTCCTATTTAAGCTAGTTTTTATTTAGTGACTTTGTTTTTTTCCTATTCTGAGGCTCATTTAGCTAAAATGCCTTGCGAATTGCATTGCTGCGGTTTAACAAATTGTTCATAATGCTCTGGAGTCCCTAGTCCTTGGATAACATGTCCCATTATGCTGTCATGGCAAGCCATGAAGACCGTCCCACGGGATGGATTGGTCACTAAAGACAGTGTTACATGGCGTATTTATAGGGCATGCTTGGATAAACAGTACGTACAGTACATGGCATATTTCACCCAACAGGTTAGCGGCAATGAGGAGAAGAGCCTAAACACATATACTATCTAACGATAATCAGCCCTCGGAGCAACTATCAACCGGCTTATGCCTCTTTAGAGTAAAAAATAAGCAGTAATTAAAACATAACCTTAATTTAGGCTATGGGCCCCTGCTAGTGCGAGGCACTTTTTGGTGACTTGCCGAGCTGAAAAATGAAAATTTTCTAGGGTTTCTTAACTTCAAGCCGTCTTAGAATCCTGATGACACCTTGTGACATTGTGCCTCGCACTCATTACCCATTTTGCTTGCATGTCACACCCCGGTACAGTTGTTTTAACAAAGTCGGTAGAATTCATAACTCATTTCAGCAGATATTATAAGCGTCGGCTCTTCTTTCGGCATGTGCTTTAGCTGAAAAATGACTTTAATTTCTGATGACTGGATGGCCTGTATTTGCTGAAACGGTCGGTCAAGCCACAATTCTAAAAGCAGATAAAGGGCAGCCCACGATTGCTTGAGGTCATGCTTAGAGACCCGAGTTAGTCCAACTACGGTAGAGTCTAAAAACAAGGATATTCCGATCTGCATAGGCCCCCCACTGACCAACATGTAAGCAAATTTGAGTGCCTTGTTCGGGGTCTAGATGCCGGTCTGGGCTTTGTCTATGTGCTCTAGTTTGCCTAGCAAGGCTGATTTTTCGTCGTTACAGAGATCCAACGAGCCAGGCGAATTGTTGACCGTTCGTTAGAAGTATAAAGACCCTTGCACCTCGCCGACTGAGTCGAGCTACGGAGACTTGTTCTGCCATCTCTCTTATTTGCGTCGAGCTATACCGGAGTCGTTTCTCTATTTCTCTCCTTCACTAATAACATGGCACGATTTCTCTTCTCTCTCGCCCTTTTGGGGCTTGCAACGGCGGACCTGACTGGCTTCTCCGGCCGAAAGGGCGCATTAAACCACGACTTTGCAGCCATGGGCGGCATCTCGTTGGCTTTATCCGCTTCCTGCTCTTCTTCCGAGATCGACTGCGGCGGATCCTGCATTGCTGGCTCAGGAGAATGCTGCTCTGCGAGTAAGGGGTCCTACTGCGAATCGGGAAAATACTGCACCGACGATGGATGCTGCCCCAAGGGCGAATTCTGCACTGGAGAGGCAGTTGGTTGTGACGCCGGTAAACAGCTTTGCGGCAAATATTGCATACCAAATAGCGCTGTTTGTTGCAGCGATGGCAGCTATTGCGATAGCGGGGAAACCTGCACCAGCGATGGATTCTGCTCCAAGGGCAAGGGCAGCGGCAGTAACGACCATAACAACGAACCTACCGAGACACACGACGATAGCAACACACCCACCGAGACAGACAATCATAACAACGATCCCACAGATACATTCAAACCGCAACCAACAATCACCTCCACAAGTGAAGGCAGCGATCAGGGAAACACGCTTTGCAAGCGTAAGGGTCGAAGTGGAGGCAGTGGCGGCGATGATGGTGCCGATGGTGATGATGACGGCTGCAGCGACAATGGTGCTGGGTTGATGCTTGCCCCGAGTCTCGCAAGTGTCATGTTGGCAGTCTTTGTTTTAATGCTGTAATTAATAAGAATGGTTTACTTGAGAGTAGTATTTATATCTTTATTAATAATACTCCTTTATAATAGAATATATACCTAGCTCCTAATTTCTTTAAATGTTAAGTAGGTATAAATAGATATATTTATTTTCATATATTACTAATATATCTAGTATAATATATATTAAATATTCAATAAAGCTCTCTTCTTTCTTTCCTTTCCTCCATCAATGGTCAACATAACCTTAGAGATGTTGACACCGTGCCTAGCCATTACTCTCCTGCCAACTCCAGATTCTAGTCTACTCTTGACTTTGATCAAGCCTGAATGAAACGCCTCTTTGTGTTTGTCTCAGAGCGAGTCGTGGGAAGTTCCCAGAAACATGTTTCCCTCCGACGCTTTCTCAATCTCTCACGCAGCTTACCATTCTACCTCCTCCGATATGACACTCGACTGATACTCTGGCCTTTGGAAATAGCCGCAACTCAAGGGCAGGGTTTGATAGTTTCTGCACTTGTGAGCGTCTTGAAGCAGGAAAAGCGACTTAAGGATGATCTCGATGGTGCTGTGTTCCTAGCCTCTTCTTTGGCCCATTTACGCTCCAGTGGCTGGCCAGCGTAACGGCAACTCACTCTCACCTGACGACGATGTCTGGGAAACTCATTGACTATTCTCACCAAAATCGAAAATATGCTAATGAGGACAGGGGGTTAGACATCATGGACATTTTCGGGGCCAAAATGAAAAAGATTTACAGTAAAATAAATTACAAGAGCGCGTATTCAATTTTAATTCGATTTCATCCGACGCCAGTCAAACAATTGAACTGCTGCATTATGTGATTGGGGGGTTGCTGAATATGATTCACGGAAACTGGTTGCTGATGACCGTTGCCATCGAATTGCTGGGTTGGCTGGGCTGACCGGAAAGCAACTGAATTGGGTGAGAATCACTTTTTCTTCCAAAACCGGATGAATACTCTGAACAGGGCGAGCAGTGTAATAACACCAACACCAGCTGCCATACTGGCAATCGCTCCTGTGTTGAGTCGACTATAAAGAGTGCTTGGGTTTGGAGAGCTTGTACCACCTATTCTAACCTTGCTGGTGACTACACAACGACCATCACACCTGCAGCAGCGAAGCTGAAAAAGCTGCAGGAAGGATACCATGTGGCGAAAGCCACCTGACTAGAACCGTACTGGCATAAGACAGGGTAGAGCAGTTAGGGACCCTTATCAGATGAAAGCTGACCAACCTGGATGTTTCTATAAATCCTAGAGAACAGTTAAATCCAGCTTCATCCCCGGAGATATTTGCGTCACTATTCACATGCAAACTTGTATGGCAACATGGATGTTTAATTCTCCAAAATTCTATCTATCTTATGCTTCGTCTGTCAAGTGATCCCTAACATCGTAGCTATAACAAGCTACCGCGCGCCTTGGTTTGGAGACGTCCGCGGGTGCAAGTCTAGGCTGCTGCATAAAGATCCCTTTGGCGAAACCGGTTCTGCAACTGACTATAAGCTTCCCCTGTATTCCATCCGTGCCATGTAACTTCTTAAGCCTACGATCCGCCTGCAAAGTCTCGGGCTTTTGGATCCATGCGCTTCCCCCTTCCCGGTGTTAGCGTCTCAAATTCAATCCTTTCGTGCCTAAAGAAGAGACACTTACCAGGTAGAATGACTATAGTAACTCTTATTCTTCAACGCTTCTCGAATTCTCGTCAACCATACCTTCACCTCGTTGTACTCCCAATCCATGACATTGGTAAGCATATAAAGGCCGAACCTTCCAAGCCGATCTCAATAGATGCTGCAGTATATACTTTATATCGAGCCCCTCGTTCTGCTGTTTGTCATTGGGTCCCCTGGCGTTGTTCGTCAGCCACTATGACGTGATCACTGCTCCAGGGAAGCGACGGTGTTGATACCAGTACTCGGCGGTTTTGAAGTTATGGTATGTCCTTCCATGCAGCTTGCGATATTGCAGAATTGTTGAGCCTATTGAAGCTGTGGAGACGGCCCTATTGAGGATTAGTATCCTTCAGGCTCCGGACACACGATTTTGGTAGGGAGGCGTACCTATCTTCACCAAGAGCAGAGTCGCCATCACCGTCATGGAAATGGGGATCCTGTAGCGAGAATCAGACTAAGAAGCACAGAGCAGTGGTTCAGCTGGGATTCGGTCTCCGTACGACTGCAATTTGGTCCGCGTGGCCAGCGGCGGGGTCAGCGACGATACTTGGAGCCGATGTAGCGGTTAGCGGTTCGTTCATTTTAGCCATGGCAAAGAATTAGCCTGAGAGCGGACTCGTCTTGATCTGCATATCGCTTTCGACTGGGACTCCCTGTGGGGGCGAAGAAGGTAACTACTCACAAGGATCCCCACATTCAACAAGGAATTTATGTATTTATTTACTATCATCTGCGTCAGACTATGTTGCCATACCCGTTTCCACAGAGGAATAGCTACCTTGTACTCATCTGAACAGGTTTTTATGATATCAGCATTTTGCTGTAGCCATTGATCAGTCATCGTGGTATCGATGTCTAAGTTGTGGGCTAGAAGTGTTATTTGCAGTTGAGACTTGTGGCTGAGAGCTTATTCCGGCAGAGAGAACCTAGTACTCATCTGAACTAGTAGTCATCTCAATTGCTGCAGTTTTTGAGCCGACCATTGTAGACAAACGCTCTAAGTACCAGTGTGCATTATATTGCGCCTGTTCAAGTTGCAAGGGCTACTTGGGTGTCTTAAATGATACCAGGGAGGCGGTATAGGGACCTGGCACATCGTATCACCAAGGTCTCTCCGACATACGAAGTTGTGTAGCTTACGGTATCAAACGCAGATAAAACGGATTATGCGATAACACCAGTTACATCTGACGAATACAATCCTATCAAATGAAGGATAAAAGAAGACTAACTTCAGTCATTCATGTAGTTAGAAGTCAAGAGCTTCAACGCACCGTCAGAATCACTCGCCAAATCGTAACAGAACCCATTTTACACCACTGGGGCGCATGCAGGCATAACAACCTGATGAAGACATGCCTCATAGGGATTGTCTGTCTTCCCTGTTCTTAGTCAAAAGTATATGCTTGTGGTCAAAGTGTCAGGAAAGATAATTAGCCTGTCGATTGAGGTGGCATGGTGAAACTTTAGCTTCCTGGGCGTAATACATTGCATGCACTTAACCTGACGTCTCCCACAGCACTTCCTATAAGCTGGGGTCTACCAAGACACTAGTCCCCAGTATCGCAGTGACCGTCAAGCTACGACGCATTTCCTCAAGGGCTAGAAAACTTGGTAACATTGTAATGAAGGAACAAATCAACTCATATTTATAAATATCATCAAATCGGCAGATACCCTTTCAATCAAACGTGTCATTTATTTCTTCTTTTTGCCAGTCAAGGAGCTAATGACATCTCCGTGCAGCCACACTCTGTTAGCTTATTGATCAATGAACAACGCAAAAGGGGGCTTATAAGAGACCTACCAACTGGCCGATCAGGCCAAACATACCATCCAGCAAGAGTTCGATGCCAGCGATGATCTGGAACAGAGATGCCGCGAGAAGAGCCCAGAGAGGGTTGAGCTCCTTCTTGGCATGAGGCATGCTCCCGAGCTTGCGCCTGGCGCTATCGATGGTAGTAGTGACACTACCAGTAAGCTGTTGGTTTTAGCAAATGCTTATGGAAGAAGAACCTTCGATACTCGCCTCCTTCAGCAACTCGGCGAGGTGGTACTCCTCAGGAGTAGCCTCGACGATCGACGCCTTCTGCTTTTTGTTCCTCTGGATGCGGCCGTCGGTATCAAGATCTCGGATGACGCCATTGATATCAGTTAGGATCTTAGCGCCCTCCTCAATCAGAGGCCGGACTTGCCTGACGAGTTGCTCCTCACTATTCCCATCCCCTAGCTGGGCCTTGGAAGCGCTAATCTTGTCGTCGATCATCTTGCAGATAGGCCGAATTTTTTCTTGGGTCTGATCAATGTTGTAGGCTAGTGCGCTGGCAAGCCCCTTGTCCTTCTTGACCTCCTCCCTCCTCTTCACCTTCGCCTGCTCAGCCTGCTCACGTTGCAGCCTATCTTCAAGAGTCTGCTCGGCACCGGAATAGGGGGCATCCCAGGCCTTAGGCATACCGATAACGTTCCCGCGACGGTCGAGGATGTCTCCGTCCTCGTCGATCTTGCTGCACTTGGAATGCATGGGGTCACCCTTGACAACCTCACCAACCTGTCCGCTCTTAAAGGGGATTTGGTCGTCTGCCTCGACGGTAACGTCAGCCAACTCGCGGACGGCTTCTTGCCCAGGAGACTTACCCCCAGGTACCTCCACACCAGAAGCCTCAGGCCTGCGGGCCTTGCCTTCGGACATCTTCAACTTAGGGGCTTCATCCTGAGGAGCACCCTCGGGTACTCTTGGTGTATCTTTCTCGTCGACCCTCTCGTCGAGCTTGAAGATCTTGTCCTTTGCCTCTTCAAATGTGTCTTCTTTAAGCTTGCCCTCCGTCTCGACTACCTCCTTGTCGTCTGTGGGCATATCGCAGTCCTCGAAGCTGATACTAGTGTCCTTCCGGTCCTTAGTCTTAGCCTCGGGCATCTGACCAATGGCTTTCTCAGCCTGCTTCAGAGCTTCGGGCGTCTTATCCGACTTGCCTCCGAGATCCAGGGCGCCGATTACGCTGCCAACGGCGGGCTTGCCTGTATTGCTGACGGCACCAGTAAGGCGATCAACGGTATCTTTTGGGCTGCTAATACCTATGCGGCCAAATTTCTTCTCGGCTTCCTGTGTTGTGTATTCGCTATATTCCTCATCCTGCGAACTATGTTCCTCCTGTTGTTCCTCTTGCTTTTCTTTGCCAGGCTTCTCCTGTCCCAATGGCAAGGTCTTGGCGAGAATGTTACTGGCATCGTTTAAGGCACCCCCAGAATTATTAACGACGCTAGCAATGCTCCGCGGAATTGACTCAAGATTGACTACAATGAGGTTCATAAGCACAAGTTCGGTTGTAGGATAGCGAACGCACCCGGATTCTGCTGCTCCCTGGAAGCAGTGCCCTTTTTCATGTCTTCGAACTGCCCTTCGGTGATAGCGGTAGAGTCCTTAGTTTTCAACATTATTTCAGTTGCTTTATGATCATGATACCGTTGTGTTAGTTTCAAATTGCTACTGCCTCTCTTACTGCTGCGTACGTTGGCTAGGAATAGTATGAAATGATACTTGGGTCCGAAATGCCACCACTACGATCTGGTTCACCTTTATACTATGGCACCTTTAAAACAGGTTTGTTGCAATATTCCTATGACGTCAATCGGTGTCACAACATCGATGTGAACATCACTACTTATCGGCAATGATGTGGCGCCGCACCCGTTACCAGACAAGTCTTGCAACAGCCGCGTGTCATGATGGAAGTTCTAGCGGTAGGGTGGTGTGGCGCAATCAGCAGAGTGGCATACCAGCAAACTATGCGTCGTAGGAGAACGGAAGAGGAGGGATGAGGCATGTCATTGTTTCATTGTTTGTGTATGCTGCCGTTCGTGGGGGGTTGGATGTTGGATGCGGGGTAGTAAGCCTGTATTGGTATTTTTTTGCGTGAGGCACGATAACACATAGAAGCTAACGCTGTATCTCCTAAAACATTACGGCCCTACACATGGGTCATGGCAAGGGAGTGGATTAATTCCCAGGCACCTCACCTAAATTTGGCTGTGATAGAAGTACAAAGAGGCTGCTGTGCTATAAATCGCAACCTCACAGAATTTATACCAGTACTTAATCTACCTCCTTAAAGCCCCTCCCCCTCTTTTTTTCTTTAAATTCTTATAGTTATTTTCTACTAATTAATATAATTATATAATCTTACTTATAGTAAGATATATTAAAGAAGTTAATATAAATATAATAACTTAAATAAAAGTTATATTATTTAAACTTTAAAAGAAAAATAAAAGCTAAAAGTTAATTTATATTATTAAAAGCTAAATAAATAAAAGATATAAGTCTTTTATAAAATTATATTTAAAGATAAGTTAATTATAATTATATTAAAATTAAAGTTAAAGTTATATAATTAAGATTATATAATATAATCCCTAGTTTAAACTACTGTTTTTTTACTAATTTTACTTTATCTATTCTTAGATATAAGGTTAATTAGTTATATACCTTAGTATATATATTTAATTAATAGAAGTTAATTTAACTTTTACTAACTAACTTACATAAATAGAGTTAACCTAATTCCTTAAGTATAACCTTTAAATCCCGCTATTACCCCGCCTTTATTTTAGAACTCTATTTATAGATATACTTTATATTAATAATAGGACCCCCTCTATAATAATAACCCTTTTAGCTATATTATAAAGCTACTTTTTATATATATTTAAGTTACTTATAAAAGTAATACGGAAAACTACCTAATCTAATTAAAAGGGAAAACCTTCCTTTAAGACCCTTTTTAGGTTTTTAAGAACTAATAGCTTATAATTAACCTAACTTAGATTTATTTAATTAAAATAGCCTATATAATAAATTAACTTAATTAATCTATAATTAAAAATAGCTATTTTAATAAGATTAAATTAATACTTTAATAAAAAGTTCTTCTTAATAGTAGTTACTATTATATAGATCTCTTTTAAATCGTCTTTATTAGCTACTTATACGATAGGCCTAATAGCTATATTAAGGTTATAGCTAGTTATATAGTAGGCCTAATTATATAGCTATAGGCTATTTTATAGTATTATATTAGTAGCTATAATTAATATTAGTAACTATAACTAATAGGTATTTAGATTAGGGAATGTATTTAAGTATAATAGGTATACTAGGCCTAGTATTCTTTTAGCTAAGGTAAAGGAAAAAGGTTAATATAGCTACTAAGGGATAAACCTATAGGCAGTATTTATACTATTTATTAAGGCAGTAATTATATTACTTAAGGCAAATAAACCTTAACTAATTTTAACTTTTACAATACTAGCCTACTATAAGGGCCTTACTATTTAAGCCTTTAATTAAAAAGCTAGAAGCTTAATAGCTTTATATAAAGCTAATAGTAATTAAAAAAAAATATATAATATAATATATTTATTAAACTATATAATAATATAATTAATTATACTAATCTTTATTATAATAATTTTAAAAGTACATTATTATTTTTTACTTTAAGAATAAACTTATTAAGTAACTTAATTAAATTAGAAAATAAAGTATAGTTTAATAAAATAAATTATAAAATAAATTATTATAGTTTAATACTTTTTACCTATAATATAATATAAAATATTATATTAAATATAAGATATTTCTTTCTTTAATTAGTAAGTTAAAACTTTTTTAATTATTAATTGTTTTTTTATTTTTTTTTATTTAACTTAGCTATATGAAATAGCCTCTAGCTTCTAACTTTTTTCTTAAAAGTTTAAATAACATAACCTCTATTTAAGCTGTTATATTAATAGTTAAGTATTAATATATAGTTCAGCTGCCTTAGTAATGCAATTACTGCCTCAATAAAGCAGTATAAATACCAGCTCTCAGTAGCTGGCCCTACAACCTTCTTCCTTCAACCCACCCAGAAAGATACCAAGCTTCCATCATCCATTACACAGTACGTTATCCGACCCGGCTTCTGATCCCTCTTGCTAATGGCGTAACAGCTATCCCGCCTGGATGCTGCGCCCTAGCGTGCAGCCGTATAACCACGCGGCCTGCACAACCGGCCACGACCTTAGCCCTAATATCGGGGAAGCCCTCACAACTGCCATACGTAAGGAACGCTTTAAGATATATAAGATAGTATATACCATCACTTAGCAGCTCTCGTATAGGGACTTAGAATTCATTATCAAGCTGGCTATCTTCAATTGCAGCCTGATCCAGTTAGTTAGTCGTATGGATCCTAGCCAGGTTAATAGGATATCTAATAGCTAGATTAAGAGCGAACTAGATGGCTTAAAAAGCCTAGAAAGGGCTCGGTAAAACGGCTGGTAACTACGTGTGGAAGAGGTAGCTTTCCTAGCTGCCTTAACGGGCTCGACTGTATACGAAGCGTAGATTATAAATGTAATCAGGCATGCCTCTCTTTCGATATAATCTAATAACTGGCTAGTCATGGTCATGGACCACGAGAGCGTAAGGGAGGTTGGCGTACGTATGGGATGAATGCAGGGTAATTATGCAGGGTCCAGGAATTCTATTTAAGTCAGGAGGGGAGGAATTGTATTAAGTTTACTTTATATAAGTTCAGTAGCGAAAGTCAAAGGACCTGAAGTCGAGAGTTAGATCAATTGAATCACGTGGTGGGGCACGAACTTTATATATAAAATCAGTAGTAAAGTTAATAAAAAAAAACAGTTATATAAACTAGGGAATTATTAACTTTTAAATATAATTATTATTAATATAATAATTAAAAAAATTTAAGTTTAAAAATATAACTCTAATTATAAAAATATATTAATATAGTTAATAAATAAGTATTTTAAATAAGTAAATAACCTATTACTTTATATACTTTAAAATTTAATTTTTAAAAGTTTATAAAAAGCTTAAATTAAGCTTAAAATAGCTAAAAATCTTTTAAAAAATATAATTTAATAAAGCTAGCTATATTATTATATATAATCTTTTTTTTTTTTTTTTTTAAAATTTTAACTATTTTATTTATAACTTTAAAGTGCTATAAAGTAAGCTATTTTTAATTATATAATATATAAAGTTACTTACTTATTAATTATATTATATATTAAGTAATTATAATTTAATTATTATTAAATTAAGTTAAATTTAAATTATATATTTTACTACCCCTACTATAAGATAAATAACCTTAAAATTAAAGGAGAGGGCGTAGTTATATTTAAGTCACTCTATAAAGTTTATTAAATAATTTAATTAACCAGACCGAAAGGAATGCGCACTCTGTTAGTACATGGTGCAATGTTATTGGTTTATATCCTGGATGTCAGTCAATGCATTTTGCCAAGGTGTTAATTCAGTTCTACTTGCTAATATCGATATCGGCACATGTCTAAGGCCGGAGATGAATGAATGGTGCTGCGGAGTTCTCGAATAATGGTGTTATAATAATGACGTCTTTGGCAACCACCAGAAGCGTGATAATTTGCGCTAGTTCAAGTGATTCTACCTTGCCCTTCCGGACAGGAATGTTCGGCAAATCGAGAGTGGACGACGTCCTGTGCTTGACTATGCTAGGGCAGCAACTGGAGGAGTAGCTGAATATGTAAGTATTATGTCTGTCTGAGAATTAAATATCTAACTATGTATAGAAAGAATTACCTGCACGAGAAAAACATGCCTGGGAAAACGAACTTGCAAATATGGAGCTAGCAGAACAGCAAATTGTTGAACTTTGTGTTGAAGACGAAAATGGATATGACATGGAGGCAATAAGTAATAAGGAGGATGATAGCTCACCTGACAGAGAGCTTGAATAGTCAATCTTGCCTTTTCCCAGGTTGAGATGCAAAGATCATGGGGATTTTCACACCTCTAACCCATGTAGAGTGGACTGGGGAATCCTTCAACAGCATCATCCTCGACTTGTTATGTTTAAGCTCCTTTGATAGAGTCCGGTATGACTGTTGACTCTGGGTTTACCGTCTGAGATTCGTACTTCGCTAGGTGAGAGTTTGGCCTGGTACCTTACGAACTCAGAGACTTGTCTCATTCTCATAGTCGACCTCGTATCCTTGGTCCGCCTCACACTCATATGGGCTCCACCGCCTCGCAGTCAATATTATCCCGATACCAGCGATCTCATCTGAAGCTGACTCCTGTAATTTACTTTCTTGTACGTCCATTCTCCCCAATGTTCGGCGTCGCCTATTCAGGTACTCCTGTCCTCGATGGCCCTAGGACCTTGCGCCAGTCGGTAGTATCCGGAGGGTGCTGCGTACTGGATGTTGCTCTAGTTCCTGCTGCAGTAGCTCTCGGTGCCTCCAACACCCTAGCAGGATGTGGGTGACAGTCTGACATCCCTCGCCGCAACTGTAGTCCGGGTCAGTTACCTGAGGAGCCTTCTGCCAAAGAGGATATTCCCCTACTCCGATCTTTCAGGTCTAGAGCTGGACCAGCAAGGTATTCTACCTCTTGGTCAGTTGGTTTTGGAGCCTTAGGTTCCTGTGCCTTCCTCATCCCATGTGACGTTTTCGCCTCAAGCCCTCCGTCGGGACAAGCCACTCACGATGCATTCATATTATGGTCGGAGAGTGGCAATCCCACCTCGCCAGTGACAGCCCCAGACGTCATTTCTAGCTCATACCACAAAGCATCTGAGGTCATCGGCCAAAGCTCCAGTGGCAGTTTCCCCCTCAAATAAACTAGAGCTTCCTTAGCTGATTCTAGTCATCTTGTCACTCTGGATAGCCTTGAGACATCAATTGAGAAAGTGATTCCATTATGACCATCGCCCGAACTTCTGTTGTCCTCCTCCGCTCTGGCACCCGCCCGGCCTTCCGTTCCGCCACCGGAATCGCCCCACTCCGCCGACCGCAGGTCCGGCAGCAATCCGCCGTCAGCAGCGATGGAGATATCGGCGGTCCCGGAGGTCAACAAGTCCCGCCACCCAATCCTAGCGGTCCTGAGCTTTTGAAGCGAAATTGGTACATATGCAAAGCTCCTCAACGTTGGCACTCTACTAACCCCAGGCAAAGGCTTCCGATCGGAGGTGCAGCCGTGCTCATTACAGCTGTTGTGTCGTACATGTCTTCATCTTCGGGTAGCAGGCCCCAGGGGACTGAGGGGGAGACTTAAAAGCTGCCTTGTCCACTGAGATTGGCGTGCTGCCGCCGCCAAATGGACCTTGAGTGGAAGATTCATTGCTAAGGCCCTTGAGGACATGGAGTCACAGGCCCCAAGTGAGTTGAGTGGGAGGAGCGGATGCAATGGGTTTGGCGGTTTCCGTACCGAATAATTGCAGCTGATATCGCACCCTAAGGACTGGAATAGTCCAGAGCCGGGCGAACTATCTCAAGCCCCAAAGATCGACTTCAATCCATGGGAGAGATTTGCTTGACTTGTGTACAATTAAACGGAATTATAAAGAATGTTTGTACGTATTACGAGGCTTATCTAACTACTTCCTTTGCCGTCCATATGCCGAATGACATTCAAGGGCCAAAGAGAGAACACGCCTTCATTTTGCACCCCCACATTACTCCAATGAAGCTATTTCAATACGCCTGGATCACCCGTCTTCTGCAAACAGTCGCCTCCAACGAGCAGTTTATACAATCCTTTCAATCCAGCACCTGCTAGCTACTCCCCACTGTCCTCCCCGTATACTTCTCGGCCTTGATGTTAATAAAGCAAAATGGTTTCAGGTAATATTAAAAGGGTCTAAGTTCTATATCTGTGTGACGAGCACAGCTCATATTATAGTATCCACATCCCAGCCACCAGCAGATTGGACCAACTTAGTCATACGGTCTTAATAGTCCCACTCAAGCTGCTGTTGGACTTTATTATTGAGAATATGTGACTAAGGTGGCCTGATCTGCTAGTGGCTAGGATGTGGATACTATATAAGGAGCTGTGCTCCTCTCGGACATATGTAATGTAGAACTAACAGCATAATGAACCTATTCGTTTTATCATTTATGTACACGCCTATCGAGTCTTGTTAAACTTCTATAAACACCTTTATGGGTGAAAACTGCAGGGAAAGAGAAGTCTTGACCTAGAAGATCTCCCACTTAAGCTCATCTTTCTATATTCTTATAGTTATCTTTCTTTAGACCTAATTCTTCCTGGAATAGTAAAAAGCGGCCCTTCCGCAAGGCCTTTTTAAGTCTGTTAGCGACCTACTTACCTGCTAGAATATATTGGAATTTAACAGTTTGATTATTGACCTTCTCCCTATAGTAATGATGATGGATATTAACGCGCTTAGTTCTTGCGTGGAACTGGGGATTCTGATATTGCGATCGCTCCTTGGTTGCCCCTAAAGACCACAGTTGTCTTCAGTTCCAGAGCTTCCTTCATATGAAGACATACAACAGTCAAATGCCAACCCCAAACCCCCCCGGGACCCGGGCCTCCAGTGCCAAGATTGAGCACCTATCCAAATTTTAACTTTCGAGTCTCCAGACCTCCCGCCCAGTCCGAGTCGGTGCAACGAGAAAGGGTTACAGCTTTCTTTGGAACACCAGCTCCAGATTTTTGATCTTTTAGGATACCGAAAGATACGTATGACAGTGGCCTTATGTTAGTTGATTGTGTTTCCCATGTATCAGCTGCATAATGAGAGACAACAAAGGCAATGTCTAGTCTCGTCCCAAGCAAAGCGCTCTGAATAACTCCATTGAACTTAATTTAAGGGTCAGATTAAATCGAATGGAGGGCATATACAGTGAAATTGAATTGGGTGGAGTTGTGCCAATTTGATTCGACTCTATTCAATTTATCGGTCTGGTAGGTGACGCCCTGCTATCGCAATAAACCCCTAAGTAAATTTCCTGCTTCACGCCCATTTTTCCAGCACATACTTCAAGAAAATAAGAAACTCGTTTGTCCAATCTTTCAGCCTATGCCTCTGCGTCGATATCGTCAAAAAACTTCTTGAAGCCCTGAATTACATGCTGAACAAGTCTTTCAGGAAGGTACTTCCCAATTCATCGCTTCTTAAGGCAAGGGTGCAAGATCATCGCCGCTCAGTCTGTGGGCGAGTCCTCCAGAGTAGCAACATATTTGTCAACCTTATGGATGCTACCGTGAGGCTCGCCCTTAACGTACAAAGGATCTGCCGGCGTGAAGAATGGAGTCTTTTTGAAGACCGTCGCGAAGAAGGACAGGATACTACCCGACCCTACGAGGCCGCCTCACTGGTGCACAAAGTCGTCAGGTCGCTCATCAAGGACAACTACGCCTTACGGTTGCTCAAGAAAATGATCTTGAGCGCTGGATTCTACGCCATGAAAAGCTCGGCTATGTACCAACTCACGCGCAAGTGCAAGCTATCGTGCGCGCATCGTTCTCGCGCGTCACAGGGATCACGCACCATTAGGAAGGAAGTGGACTACGCGTTTCGTGGAGCGTTACCCGGACTTGAGGACAAAGTTGGGTCGCCTTACAGACTGGGAGCGTGTAAATGCTGCGACCCCCGCGAATATTAAGTGTTTGTTCGACTTATATGAGACCGTGGATTGGATCCCCCCGGACTACGGTATACTGCCGACGAGGGCGGCATTATGGAAGGCCAGGGCGTCAACATCCTCGTAATCGGCTCACCTCAGGAGACCCATAACACGGTACCAGTCAAACAGCGGCCATAAGTACCTGAAATTCCATTGTTGAGGGTATACCAGCAGTCGAAGTTGTCCATCCGCTCGTTAATTCAATGCGACGAGCACCCAAGAGCAATGGTTCCGAGGCGAGTTTTTAGGGAAGCACCTTGGCTGGCCAGTTTCCTTATTAAAAAAAAATGCTGGACGAGAAACTCTATTGCATTAGAGTGGATTGAGAAGGTGTTCCTTTCCCAAGCGGCTCCTGCGGATACAGTGAATGCCCCTTTACTGTACTGATCGTTGACGGCCACGGCTGGCATGCAACCGAGGAGTTCATGGCCAAGTGTTATCTGAACAATGTTTATCTTCTCTTTTTACCAGCACATTATTCTCAGGTACTCCAGTCTTTAGATATCAGTTGCTTTTCTAGCCTGAAGGTGGCGCACCGTACTTTGGTTGGCGAGCATACCGCTCTGACGGATTCTACCCTAGTTGGGAAGCAAAAGCCCACGAAATCGGCTTCCGAAAGGGAAATATTCAATCTAGATGGCGGGGATCTGGGCTATGGCATGTGAATATAAACAAACCGCTCGCATCGCGTGGATCATGGTGCTCACAAAGTCAGTACTACCTCCCATAGAAACTCACGACATCGTAACACCTAAACGTGGCGGTGACGTTGCAAAGTATTTTTTTTCTGCCAAAAACAGTTCTTCTAGTTCACTTTTCCCCTTTTACAAAGCGGCTCCGGAGTTAGGCAAAGTTGCAATCAAGCTCGCGATGAAAGACCACGAGATTGATGGATTATCTGGATCTTACAGATGGGTCGGTTACATGGGTGGTTGACAATGAATGCCGTCTTGATCGAATTCATGGCGTTGATGTAACTTATTAGCCGGAACCTTTATTCAGAATTCTAGGCTTTGGCCTTATTAGGGGGCCTTCTTTTGGTCCCCGACTTTACCTAAAACCAGGCTATTGCATCTCACTCGCGGCCTGGGCCCTCATGCTTCCTTTGCGGCCTCGTAAGCTCCTATAGCGCTTGATGGTTTCTTAGTTTGGACTTCAGTCTAGTAGCATCCACTCGAGCCCATCCTGCCAATATCAGAATTGGCTTTAGTATCCTATCTGGCGCCTATTGATACGATGGCGACACCCGGAAATCGTAACCCTGATACCACCTCTCGACCGCCTGAAAAGCAACCTGCAGCTCGACGCCGAACTACCATTAACTTCGAGAGTAGAATGTCTGGTGCAGTTCTCAAGCTACGTGGACCGCATGCCGTACTCCTCTCAAAATTCTGAAGGAGGACGATTTCAACCTGGTATTAGTTATAAACGACTTTCCTGAACACCAGAAGACAGCTCTCAAGTTGTCATCTTTTTGGAGATGGGTTCCCAGACTTCTCAGATATAATCTGGAAGCTCTGTGGGGGCCATACCCTACCTTTCCGCAGCATGACACGAAGTATTTTAGAACACCAGCGGCTGCCTATTATTAGACGCTGCAGTTGTGTCGAGGACATGGATCCTCCTGGAAATGGGACCAAGGATGCGTTAGACTTATAATTTGCCAGAAGCAGCTATTATATATACTATTTTGAATTGTGGATAACAAAAAGCCAGGCACTTCCTAGGTCAGCTCATTCCTTTTTAATATAATTGATAGAATAGGTTGGATATAAGTAGCTAGCATCGGCATCTTTTGGCATAGTATAACTCCCATCTATCTCATATGTTCTCCACCATTCTGTAACTGATAGCTGGCAACACAAAAAGGAAACAGGTTCCCTTTAATGAACGGTCCAAATCTCCAGCTCAAGTATCTCGTTCCCCGCCGGGTGCCGCAAACACCCTGATGATATGGACGGCGCGGAGAAGTACGGTAGAGCCAGCCTAACAATCTTCTCCGCATTTCCAATAGTGGGAGCCGCAGGTACCAAAAGCGGCGGTCTTCTTGCAGGATAGACCGGCAGCTCCCGATTTCCGGCAATCATAGTCTTCCAGGAGGGCGGAAAGAAACTTATTGCGGGCCGCCGTCGGTCCCAGATCGGGGCATGCGTCGGTGCATTTATAGTTGCAGCGTCCGCCCACTTCGCCGGTACTGGTGCAGGTCTTCTTACACGCCTGGACACCAACCACAGTGGCTAGTGCGTAGACAAGGAAGGATGCTTTAACCATTGTAATGGATCTAGAAGGACAGTTAGTATAAACTGGCGACGTGCGTGGCAAGGACATACAAGTGGGGAGGATGCTCTGCTGTTGTATAAGATGTTATGTAGGTTGGGTTTGCTGTTAGCTGGGAAGAAAGGCGTCAATCTGGGCGGTATTTATAGACAAAAGTTGATGTCTACATGCCTAATAAATATGGTGAGGGACCGGAGGAAGATAGGCATGTGTTCAGCAATTCGGCGTGTAGCCTGTCAGCGGATGAAGCTTCTATCCGAATAACCCTTGGTCTTACTGTAATAGAGTCGTATCCGACTGCTTTCTTTACTGCTTGATCTGCGGCCTTATTACCAGGAATTCTGATATGTGCTAGGATCTAGTGAAATTGTAGCTCCTATACTTGGCTTCGGAGGTTGTCTAGCCCCTCAATGACCTCCTTTAAGAGATATTGCCCCGACGAACTAGCCCAAATCAGCCTTTAATGGCTTTGGCTCTACTCGTTCCTTGTTCCAGGCTAAAAGGATCCCAGCTAGTGATCGGCCATAAATCCTCCAGCTTAAAAGCTTAAATAGAGCCCAGCGCACAGTTGTAAATGATGGCAAATACACACCGTGTCTGATAGCACACAGCCAATACGCGAACTCCTGACAGGCCACGCATAGGCTATAAAGCACTGCGCCTAACGCAGACGTTCCATAACTGATGTGAATATCCTATTCCGCCATTAGCGATGCGTTCCGCATTCATTGATGGTGAAGGGTGAGGATGATCTCAGTGCCGGAGGCAGGTCCTGCGAGCCCACTCCGTCAGGTTGTCCTGGCTCCGATCCGCATTCGAGCGCCTCCCTGCGGCTAGCTGATGCACATGCACTACCAACGAGAAGAGGCAGCTAGAGGCCCCTGTCGGACCCGAAGTGGAGCTAGTATGAGTTGCAGGACCTGCTATAAACGACGACTCCAGCCCTACTTTGCAGAAGTTCCTGGAACTAAAGCCTATCTCGCAGAAGTTCCTGGAACGCATCTTCAACAGCTACCAGGATTTCAACGCCGCGCTGAAGCACAGCGGTATGCCCGACTGTGCGCTGTAGATGCTGAAGCTGTGCCACAGAGTGCTCGGCAGCACCCCCAGCACCCGGCCCATGGTGGGCAAACAGCAACTGCGAGAGCCGATCTTCAATCATGACCATCTCATCGTGCAAGAACGTCTCCGCAGTTACATGCAAAAGTAGCATAGTGGTTCATGCATGCCTTCTGTTTTGGGCGGAGCGGGGTTGGGGTAATTTTATGGTTGCAAATACAACGTTGGCAAGTCTGGAACTTTGGCATGAACTGGTGATTTATTGGTGCCACGATACCCTCTGACCCACTCTCAAATGCTACCATAAGGCTGTGGGGTGGGTAAAAAAGCTTTTCAAGCCAACCCGGTTGCATTGGTCTATATAAGTACGAACTGCCATTTTGGAAAACACAAACTAAAATACAAATATTGCGGCGTAAATAGTTGTTAGACACCTGCCATTTGGGTGTAAAGTCAGCTGGATTTACATGCATTAGATAGATGTTCTAATTTCCATCTCCACCATCCGCTTGTAGGCTTCCTATTGCGGAAATATGGCCTGCAAACCGTCAAGTTGCTAAATATCCTCAATCAATCGCATAAAGGACTTTTGCTTATAGAATACCTAGGATATCTACTTAGAGAAACTCGTAGTCTTATGCCGCTTATACGCGAGATTGCGCATCGTATTTCGCAGTACAACGGCGGCCTGGTTGGCATTCATGCTTAGATCGAATAGAGCCGACTCCTCTTCTCGCGCGCCTAATTTGAAGTTGGACGACTCCATACGTACATTGCGGAACAGGTTTAGGCGTTACTCCAATGTATTCAAAGCAGTCAACCACGTTATTAAAAAGTGCCTTAACGCTCAGCGCGCTGGCAATGACGCCGAATATCTCAGCCATGATATGCTAGAGCCGAGAGGAGTCACCGGGTATTTGTATTTGTGAGGATGCTGCAATTAGGGAGCCGATGGGATCGCTCATGAGTGGGAAATGCCTTGAACTGAAATTTCGGAGGGTTCAGATGTCGATTTGCCCCTTTTCCGCCTAATCTTGCTGCCTCCAGTGAAGGAACCATACCTTGCGGCTTTCCCAGTTGCTCATATCCGGATGCGGGAACGCTAGTGACAGGGAATGATTGTATTATTTGCTCACTCGAAGCTGATTTAAACTTTCTGTGCCTGGCCTACAGTATATTATCTCTTTTACAGTACCTCTTAGCCATCCGTTATCCGGGGCATGTGAAAATAGCGGATCCCGATAGCCTCCTGAAAGGCCGACTGCCTGACATAATCATCACCATTTTACCGCACTTTCTAAAAGAGCACTCACTTTATGAAATAGTCCCAATGTGGGGTTCTTATTTTCAATCGTCCCCTATGTTATGGAATTACCGCACCAAGAATATCAGGCTTCCTTCTGATGTCAGTAATCGCTGCTACCATTTGATATAACCACAAAATCATTACAAAGTTCGCACGCTACTCTGTTTCTCTATTTTCGTCTTATTAAGTTCTGCCGATGGAATTTGTTTTGTAGAGCCTCTCTGTTCATCAGATGAGCATCTCAATTATCATGAATACGATACAGCTGGGGCGCAAAATTTAACGGATCGACGCACACTCTTAAAGCTAGCGGAGAAAACAGAGCCTTAATCGATTTATCTACTCTGACTGTAATTTTCCGCAATACAGACACGACTTACAAAACGAAGGGCTGTAGTATTATAGTGCGCTCTGCTTGGATAAACCGCAACCTTTGGGGCTTTGTTGGCCACGGATACTCTGGCTCTCTGCTACGGTTGGGTTCTTCCTTCAGTTGACATGTTATTTTCCCATCATCACTCAGCCTACGACCCTGTGCATCCCGTTTATCCCATTGTCCCTATCCAGATCCAGCAGGATGCTCTCCGGACACAGCAATCTCGATAAACTCTCCTTGACTCGATACTTCACACTCCCATCCTCCTGGTACGCTACGCTCATCTTCTTCTCCGGGCGCATCACGTACTCGGGTATCGACTGGACGCCCCTCTTCACCCACTTCCACCCCTCACTGCCATCAGGTCTCTCGATGACATATCCCTGCAACGACACCGGGTTGTAGTTGAGGTTGTCCTTTCGGATTCGAGTGATAGGGTGGAAATACTCGTTCGTGGCGCCACTGGTGCCGTCGCCTGGGTCCCGCGGATAAGTGCCCGGTGCGCGATCTTTCTTCCCGAGAAGCCACCAGAAGAGGCCTTTCAGCCCGGAGAAGTTATCGAAGAACGGTCCACAGCCCCAGCCATTGGTAACCTTGATGGAATTGAGCGCGCGGCGATGCTCCTCGATGAGAGTCTTGATCGCGGCATCCTCAAACGTGAGCATGTTAGAGACATTGTCCACCTGGAGCATGGGGAAGTCAGTTGATTTGGATGGTAACTGAGGCAGAAGGATGGGAAGGAACTTGCCATCCACGCAAATGTATTGTGCCCGATCTCACCAAAGCCAACCGAGGCATGCGAATCGTCTCTTTCGCCGCCGATATTGGCGTGGACACCGGGAAACCAGCATTGCTGCAGATCTTTCGCAGGACCGTCAGAAGTCTTGTGCCACAGGGTAGGAGGGAAGGTTATTCGATTTTCGTCAATGGCGAGGGCTTGGAAAGCATAGTCTAGATCTGAAGGAGTCGTTTAGGCCCAGGCATTCTCCGAGGAACACGTGCCATGATACTCACTTTTTGATACGTTCGTATTGTGGAATGCATACTGCTTGTTGATTGGGAGGCCAGCTTTTCTCGCATAATCCACCACGGGCCATTCCGGGATTCCCTAGCCATGCAAGGTCAGCCAAACGGGAGAAGTATGCATCACAGCTTGCGTCGCGTACCAGACCTCCAACGGTGTCCCAAACACCAACCACCTTAACCCTGACGTCGGTAAGGCCCAGTTCTTCCTTATTATCCAGATACCACGCTGACTTCCTGAAGGGCTCACCGCTCGGATTCGAACGGTACACGCTCCACATCTCGGCGAAGCGCGACATGTGCACAGCTGAAAGGACGCCAATGTCGCAGACAAGGCTAGCGACCGATCGCACAGTGAAAGCCCCACGCGAGAAACCGAAGAAGAACAGTTCATCGCCAGGCTCGTAGTTGTTGGAAATGAAATCGTAGATTTGAGCCACATCGATGTCAAGACCCCAGCCGAAGCCGCCTGTGAAGCGCAGTAGCAAAAATGTCAGTAAAGCTGACAGAGGGGAAAGCAAAGTGGAAGATTTAGGTTTCAGCAGCTCACCGTAGATAGCTTTCTGGAAGGGGAGATCCCCACTTCCAAGGCCCGAATGGTAGGATACGATCTGCTTGACGAGGTTCCCTTCATCATCAAGACCACTGTTCGCAATAGCTCGAGCCAACTTAGCGACGTTAGAAGGCATGGCCTTTCCGCCCGTATCTGACGCAAGCCATGTGCCGTCTGAGCAGAGGATGATACGCTTATAGCTTGCTAGCTTGGCCGTGTTTTCCGGCATAGTGTAGCAAGGCTGGATGGTTGAAAATAAAGGGAGAAACGGTCAGTTTGTGTGGCCAGTTTTTCTAAGGAATCATTCATGAATGCTGATCTTACCAACGGGGGTCTGGAGATACGCTGGCCGTCAAATTCGGTCTTTAATAACAGAGTCCTAGTGGCTTGGTATCGACAGGATATTAGAGCTAGGCGCCACGATTCGTGTTATAAAGTTAAAAAGGTTTGCGGCAAAGGTAATAATAGCATACCTAAGCTTAATGATGGAAAAAGTTCAAATCTAACAATAGACTTCCCATTTAACTTATACTTTTAAATATTTCAGAGTATTATAAATTTTCAATAGTCTAGATGTCAATATACCTTGACAAAACATCACAGTAATATTTGCAATGAAGTTTATTCAAGCTGCCTGCTATAGTTTAAACAAATTTACTAAAAATAAGAGAGCTATAAAGTACTTGAACTTTGTCGCATGTTGGCAAGAAACATGGAGAACTTAGGGTTAAGACTGTGCGCACGGGCCTGTTTGTGCGTTTTGTCGAAATGCAAGAGGGGAGGGTACAGTAGGACATCACGGAAGCTTACGTCTATGCCTGTGGAATGGGCAAACCGTACAGAAATAACTTAGTCCTATGGCGTTGAGTTTGTGACCGCCCCTGGCCCTCAACATGTACGGCAGCTCTGGATGGATCAGGAGCCGGATCCCCTTACGACTTGGGAATTTCCTAGCCGCCGAGATTGGTTTGGTTGTCCTGTGGGAGGTTCCGCATCTCATTTTGTTGGTTCTCACATGGGTTGCTTCAGCTAGACCAGTCCCTGCTATCTGTAGCTGCAGGCTTGAGCGGGGTGCGCGGAACTTTCCATATGCACGATTTGGTCAACAAGCTGTCACTTACACGGCGTTACAACGGCATGATATGACAATAGTCAACCTTGCGGAGCAAGGACCTAGCGTAATAACACGGTACTCGCTGTTGGATCAGCTCAGTGCGCTGTTAGGTGGATGGGGAGTCGTCCGGCAGCTAGGAGGAGCCCAGCAGTTGGGTCCTTGCGGCACTCCTGTGTAGCTCAGTAAGGACCCTTGAGCCAGCCACCCACCATTGAATGCGATAATTTCCTAACTGCCACATCAAGGCTTGTTCCGGAGATTGGTCGTCTTTTTGTAGCAAATTCATGTGATAAGATCATCTTCCAATCAATACAGATTATGCAGAACGTTGAGGGCCGTCCTGCTAGGCAACCGTGCTCTTCGGCTATCCGTTAATACTGCCAAAGATTAATGCTCTTGAAAGATCATTTACTAAACAGGCTATATGAAACATTAAATATATCCTTGTATTGATTCATGGGAGGGCTCAGCTAACCATCCTCAAGCCCTCCTAATTGCACTCACTGGCTACAAGGACTGATGGACAAGGTTTTGTCACTATAGAACCTGGTGGTCACACATTAATACATAATCCGTCTCAAGGTTTATCCTGGGCTGGAAACGTTATAGATGCAGTAGCCAGTAAAATGACAATACCGTCGAGCTCGGTCATCGAAATATAGATTTGTAACTCAGTATCGTGGTGCACTACGTACCTGCTAGTAAGCTTAGCCTACAAATATTTAAGGTTCGGGGCGAGCGTAAGTATCAAGTCAGTGGCCATCATCATAAATAGCCCGATTGGATGCAATCATGGAGTCCTGTTATGGAATCACGCGCATCTACACTTGATATCACACATACGTAACCCTGAGCCTGAGTAGCGCATGGACCCCAGGGTAGAAAGCCGCTACAACTCGAGTCGTAAGCTACCGAGCTAGATGTGGAGTTACAGCAAGAAAGTAGGCTAGGCCACATAGCGGGAGAGAAATAGCCCAAGGCAGATCGCAGGCAGGTAATCCAGAATCTGTCTGTAGCGGTTTCACTGCAGTTTTAGATTTGATTCATTGTATTCATTGCTGTGGGTAACTTTGGTCCGTCTTAATTCCGTGGCATAATCCATTCTCGGTGCCTCGTCTCCAGTGTACTACCCCCTTCTTCCATCTGCCGTTAAACATTATGCTACGGTACTAGCCTGATGAATATCGAAGTGCATCGATACTCGCAGATGACATACCAGGCTACGTCGCTCAAGCTATCTCTATTCCATTCACGGCTTTCAACAATTGCGAATTCTCCCCACCATGATAAGCATCAACCCCTAGAGAGTAATGTGCACCGAATAGATGCGCCTTTCCCGTCTTGCTATAGAAAATCATGTTGGGGTCATAACCCGAGCCCCTGTCGTCGCGGTGCATCACAACGCCTAGCATGGCCACAAAGTCGGTTTCGTTTGCAAAATGCTCTGTAGTGTGGACGTATTTGCTCAAAGGCTGTTCAGTCCCATCTATCACCTTCCAGTCGATACTTGGGTTCCCAAAGGTGAATATCCTTAGCCTTTCTTTAATTATTCGTCTTTGAGGGGAGCCTCTTGGAGTCTCTGTTACTAGCTTCTGTAGCGCCAGGCGCAAGACGAGGCAACCCTGAGAGTGCGCGATCATGACGACTTTGTCGGGGACCTTATCAGTGGCGGGCCATAGTGAAGCCCTAAGCTCTTGCTCGAGAGCCTTCTGAGCAGCCTTGCTACTCTGTGTCCTTTCGATAAGAGTATTTGGCTCACCGTCATCGCGTTCGCCGCAACACTCAATAAAGTCCCAGAGGATACCGTCGCTTCTATTATATACGCCTGTGACTTCTCTGTTGAAAGTGTCACGGATCTTGTCGCACGACCGTTGAAACCAAAAGAATTCGTTTGCAATGCCGTTGATGAAGAGCCATTTCTCATTTGGTGGGGACGGCGGCCCGCCCTGAAGCGCTGAGATGTATGTTGGTGACGGAGGGTTGGCATTTGCATCAAAGTCGCTGCGTAGACTGACGTTTAGTTGAACATCGTCGAGTCCTTTTGGCATTTTGTCTCTGCCCATCTTCAGAATGGCAACAATGGTCAAGACTACCCGCTGCGCTTGGCAAACCACAGCGTTTCTGTTCTCCGGTAGCCATAAGCCGAGTTCATTGTACGGATTGTCTATGCCCGGGAACTCAGCATCAAGGCTCTCTGTCGCACCGCCAGTGGACGGAAATCGACCCAAGACAGTCCCTGGTCTGATCAAATCGTATAAGAACTGGCCCAGTTCGGGCAGATGGTTTAATATGAAGTTTAGAGAGGGCTTGTTAATGCCGTTGGTAAAAATAGCCCTCCAAATGAGGGCTGCGCCGCTGAGGCTTTGTGTCATGGCTTCTAGAGACCGATTTATTGCCTGGAGGATTGCATCGACCACTTGTGTGTCGCCTGCAGCGACAAACACCTTCATCGCCAAGATGAGAAAGGTGCTAGCTATGTATGAGCGGAGTGTACGAAGTGCAGGGCGTATTCTCGAGGTCATGTTTGCGAGGCGTGTCGAGAATACTCGGATACAGTTTTGTAGCAAACGAAATATATTAACAAGATAGGTCGAGGGGCACAACACAAATGGTCTAGGTAGCAGGAGGAAACTCGAGGGACTCCTGGAAATATAACGTTAGGTTTACGGGCGTCTCCTTATATTCACATGTCATATAGTTGATGATAGCGCAAAGGTTTCAGCTCAAGGGTAGGGCAATGATGCCATGGCTGAAAAATAGTGGTGGCGCAATAATCTTAAGCCACTTACAGCATTGTTCATGGTATGACAAGATGAATACGATATCTTACCCGTATGCCCCTCCTGGCACGGCAGGGTTAGTCGCTCTCATGGACTCCAGTGCGACTTGTATCTGTAGGCTACCTAAAACCATGCTTAAGCCACCGCACGGTATCCTTTATCGTATGTAGGACGAGTATGAAGTTTTAGCAAATAGTGAATCTCGGCTAAAATACTAGCATTATTCAATGTGGGAAATAGTATCGCGATGGGAAAGTTAAAGTTGGTGCTGATGCTGTTAATAGTAAGGTTAAAGCCTTGCGGGACCTTGGCATTATCGGCCATTTGTACGATGGTGGTAAGCAGCTTTTTGAGGACTTATTAAATAGTGATAGAAGAGTATAAATTGCTATAAGTCTCAAACTACTACTGTATGTTATTCTATATTTCCATGGTTAAGTAGGCTAATATTATAAATATTAGAGGCCTAGCTCATCCTATTTCCATTCACTGATACTTCGGCAGTGGGTGTCGTTGAGACAGGGTTGAGGCTCTTGGTCAGGTAGAGACAAATTGGGCGACCGGGAGCGGACTGGATAAGGTCCTGGCTTCACTTGCCCTATAGCACAAGTGAGTGCTAAAAATAGCTTTTATCAGTATCTATGGAATACAAAGGCGGGTATTAGTTCCAAAAGTGGCTTTAGTTATTACGCAATATTTACAGAGGCTATACATCACTATCCACTACTACGGCATTGTTGGCTGCCTACCCCATATGGTAATACATTATGGGGTCGGCGTTCGCACTGTCCGTGCACTGTACCACCACTTCAATTTGACAAAGGCGCCCTTCTCGAGAAGCAACTAACTATGGATCTGTTGTCGTTGGCGCTATATGAGCTTGAGGATACAAATTTCAGATTGATAGTGTGAGACCAAGGTTCAGTATAGGTCTTAGGAAAATGTGGACACAAACTGAGCACTGTGTGGCACAGTATAGGATTGGGGAAACGAGTACGAAAAGCAGGCGTTATATGTAAGCATTAGCCATTAATTAGTGCCCTACGACATGTCACAAGGGTTGTCTGTAATGTAACGTATCGAGGCTAAATACGGCCAAGATCCTCCAGCCCCCCACTATTGGCCGCCAATGCGCGGAACCCGGAACCACGTCACGGCTCCACTGAAACATCTTTCCCCTTAGAACAGCGACGACCTATTATTAGGCGAGCAATCCTACCTTATCGAGAAAAATGTAGGGATTGATAGCGGGAACTAGCATTAAGCTTTTCTCTCTTCTTAATCACGCTACCTAGCCAGGAACGAAAGACGGCGTGGTGTCGCTGCAAATTTATATCTCCAAAATTAATACTTAATTTAGCTTATGGTGAAGCATTGTTGGCGGGAGGAAATCGTCAGACATTACTGCTCGCATGCATCACATGTCCGTTTGTTGGCCAAGGCCGCAGTCCCCTTAGAAACACAACACTTGATTGGCTAGGATACCCCATCCTGGTGTGACTGTCGGTACTGTTGGTGTTGCACATCTTCCTGATGAGAAAGGAGAGAGGAGAGAGGAGACAACAACGCTACAGCTACTTCTTATGGTACAAATAGGGCGTGTCTGCGGGAATAAATCCGACCGCCCCTCCTTCCTTAGGGGACAAAATCTAGGGCAAATTTCTCCTCCAACCTCAACACTCTCTAGCGACCTAAGACCTCAGCGCGCGCACCTGAAGCAGTTTAATGCTTGGTAAAATGGCTACAGTCGGTGCAGACCCTGTCATACACATCGATGTACGACCTCTTCTCCGCGACTTTACATGATATGAACATTAGCTAACCCCCAAATCAAGGTTGACGACGATCGAGACTCAGCGGTCGGAGATGTATGGATCGATGGCTTCTTGGCTTAGCGCCGATGTCTAGTGAAAGAACCTGATTGCTGATACAAACGATGACCCAGGACAATACGTCAACAACTGCTAGTGTGACTAGCTCCATCCTCAATTATCGATTCGAAAACGGGAGAACATACCACGGATACAAGGACGGAAGTAGGTTGCATGCATTTATCCTTTATAAGACTTCTAGGACTCACGACTTTTCTCAGAGTACTATATGCCTAATGACGAAACAGAAAACGACAGACTAGGTAATATAGAACGCTCCTCTACTGTCAAAGATGCTGACACTTGATCTTTTCAGATTTGCAGCACAATTTGTTCCTCCTGACTTTTGATAACAAGCTTGGTCTCTCCCCGCCGAACCTTCCCGACTTCACGACTGGCCGAGTTCTCGACCTGGGTACCGGTACAGGCATTTGGGCCATCGACTTTGCTGACGAACATCCCGAGGCTGAGGTGAGCGGAAGCACCTTGGAGCAAAGAGCGACCAAAACTAATAATTTGCCTAGGTGATAGGGGTCGATTTGTCTCCTATCCAACCGGAGTTGTACGAGATAAGTCCCCACATGAAACATGGATGACTACTCAAACTCAAGCAGCGTACCTCCGAATTTAAAGTTCGAGATTGACGATATCGATGAGGAATGGACTTATTCTCTGCCTTTTGATTATATTCACAGCAGAATGATGAACGTCTCAGTCAAGAACTGGCCAGAGTATTTACGCAAGATTTTCGAGTGAGTTGTTTTACGGTTTAATTAATGGGTCGGCAAGCCCTGATATGCATAGAAACCTTACTCCGGGCGGCTACGCTGAGCTCCAGGACGTCGATGTAATGATGCAATCAGATGATAACACTCTTACCCAAGAGCATGCCCTTTGGAAATGGGGCGTTTTGCTGGCCAAAGCCGGACAGGAGCACGGAACTCCTTTTATCGAGACTAATCGACTGAAACACCTTATGACCGAAGTCGGATTCGTTGATGTCAAGGAGATGCCATTCAAATGGCCGTCAAACCGCTGGCCCAAGGAGAAAAGATTTAAGGACCTTGGAGAGTGGAGTAACCTGAACACAGATGAGCTTCTTAATGGACTTTCAATGGCTTTGTTTACAAGATGCCTTGGTTGGACCCCTGAGGAGGTTAATGTTTTCCTGGTTGATGTCAGGAATGATTTGAACAATCCGAAAATCCATGCCTACTGGTCAATGTATTTTCTATCACCCCCTTTTTCTTCTCAATATGCTGATACTTTGATAGCCGTTCAGTTTACGGAAGGAAGCCTGAAGCTTAACAATTGTGCGCAAGCGGATGGACTTCTGAGGTGATATACATCGAAACAGTGGTATTGTTACTGTTTGCGGGAGAGAGTAGACAACTGACCTTTCCATGGATATGTGAGGAAACTCACAGAAACGTTAAAAAGACCTTGTATCGGATCCTTAATTAACCCTTTCTATTCGCGAGTGAATGCTATACCTTGATTCCGCGGCATCTGGTGTTCGAGAGACGTTAGTTCCGTGGGTGATTGCGACCTCAGAGCCAAGCAGGCGGAGATATATGTCACTGAAGAAGCTGGCCAAGCTAGCACAAGAATGAAATACAGTTGAGCGAATGGAGGCACTCAAGGTTTATACGCTACCACCATGGTCCTCGGATCAATAGCTAACTCAATGCTCTAAAGAGTTCTTAAAGAGAGATAATAATGTCCCGCCTTGACTAAGTCTCGCCTATTATCGACCGATAATAAGAAAAGCAAAACCTAACATGCCACGGTAGACAGTAAGGTAATCCCTCTCTCGTTTCGCCAACTCCTCCTTTAGCTGTTGCCCAAAAGGACTCTCTGGGTTCTCAATCATTAAGGCTCTCTGGCCTGCTCGATGTTTCGACTCAAAATCATCCCACTCGCGCTGATCTGCTACCCCCAGATTCAAAACCTCCCATCCAGTCTCTCGACTTGCAGCGACTAACTCAGCTAGTGTGAGAATTTCATTGCCAAATATTTCCAGGGCTTCATTGGTTGGATGTTGATTCCAGATCATATCGCCAACGAGAACTCTGCCCTTTGGGACAATTTCCGATAAGCGGTCGAACATCGCTTTACTGCCTCCCAGCGCATGCGACGAGCCTATGCAGATAGCTCGACTTGCAACTCCAGTATACTCGCTGGCGAGTTGCTGATTGAACTCCACATTGAGCCCTCGATCCTCAGCTAGTGCCCGGGCTCGTTCTAAATGCGCGGCATCTGTGTCAATTCCAACCGCAGTGATTTTATCTCTATTTCGCGAAACTGCCCTGAGAAGGATCTCTCCCCACCCACAACCCAAGTCAACAACAGTGCAACCGTCAAACAACTGGAGGTGGTCAAGAAGCTCTGTTGCGCGGGTTTCAGACAGTGGTGCGTTCCATGTCATGGCGGCATATCGTGCCTTGGTAAAGTTTTCTTCCTCCATGGGAACAGAAGTGGACTTGAGGTAATTGATTGAGTGCTGATTCTTGGAGAGAATGGTGGTCTCGACAAGGCACGTAATGCTTGAAGGTAGAGAGGGAGGGGAGGGCATATGTTTAAAGTTGGGAATGTGCTAAATATAAGCAGGTGGGGATGAGTCATAACTCATAAGCGAAAACCGCTTTACCCGATTAATTGTATCATTCGGGTCTGGGAGGTTAATGAGGATTTGACTAGCTAATATTTATTTATAAATGCACTATAATTAGAGAATAATATAGGAAGGTGCGCCTATGCCGTTCCCCGGGACTGGTATTTACAGCACACAAAATCTCGAAGCGGTTGCGCCGGGCAAAACGCTTTTAGCGTGCACATCGGAGGTGGAGTCGTTCGTTCAGTAAGCAATTAACACGGTCAGCCAAGCAATAGACCCTGTTGACAAGAATCCAGTCTCTAAACTTACAGAAAAGCTTTGAGAAAGCTGAAAAGGATATCAAATTTGGGCGTCGCTGGATGGAATAATAGAATGGGTTCAGTCAACGCTAATGTCGAGCGAAATATGAGCCGGGCTTGGTCGATTTCAAACAGTACTTATCATTTGCTCTAATGCGGCCTCTTGTCATGAAAGACAAGAAAGAAGAGATAAATACTCTCCTCGGGCTTCTACAACTTGTGCTTCAGGTGTGTCCACCAACACTTGAAAGCCAGGGGATTTTCGACGACGAGGGAGAAATACAGCAACTGAGAGATATACTCACAGAAGTCTACGGCAACCAAGATGAGATTGACTCGTCTATCGAGCTAGTAAAAAGTCTGCAGATCCCACCACCGGGTCGACACGATATGCCTAATAGCTTCAAAGGTACGATGCTAGCAGATCAGATGTTTTTCATAACGGAGTTAGGGTCCGTTGGCATTGGGCCTATGTCGATGAAGCCTGGAGACCATGTTTGTGTTCTTTATGGTGGATGCACGCCTTTTGTTGTGCGACCGGTGGACCACGAGGGTGATGGTTCTTGGTGGAGTCTTTTGTCAACGGGTTGATGAATGGAGAAGCTTTGGATGACGAGGACGCCATTGAGAAATGGTTTCGTCTAAGATGAAGGACGGAAGACCTGCTACGTTTACATAAGCCCTTGGATTTAGATTACTCTATCAATTGTTGCAATTTATTCTCACCATTTTGAGGTATCCATCAGACAGGGCTGAACTCATGCGTGATATCTTTAGAGTCACTCACGAAAAGATATTTATAGAAATATGCGAGGCTCCCCAAACGGGACTGAAATGTCAATAAGCTGCATGAAAGGCCAGCAACTGATTGGTGGTAAGACAAAGCTGAAAAGGTCGTTATCTCGAAGTCTAGGACTTACTCACAGCCTGATTTTGGTCTGCAGTATATAACAATAATGCCTCATCCTTGATCGCGGCCGTCTGTATAATTGTCACTGACCATGGAGCACAAGTCATATTTCAGCTACCCCATTACCCAACACTTTCCCTTCCGATGGTTCACGCCAGTTGCTGTCATCGGCGGCATCGTGTTCATCGCGCTCTTCACTTTGATGAATTTTGCCTCGAGTAGCTATGAACTCATCGTGCAGAACTCACTGGATCCAAACACAACTGTTTCTAGGTGAGGCTTGCTGCATCGCTACCCATCTTTCCTGACCACAAAAGTCCAGCCCAAATGCCAGCGGGCCACGTTGCCAGTGAACAGCGATTTCTTCACCAACAATACGGCTTTGACGTACACACTGACAAGCGTTTGGGAGAGAGGAAAAGAAGGTCAGCGAGTCATTTCGCCGGCTCTTAACTTATCACCGGAACATTCTGCAGAACTGCTCTGTCCATTCTGTGGAAATCGACTTTGATTCGCTAGACCGGGCCGGAAAACAGATCGGATTTTGCGAATGGGGCGCCTTGCTGCGGTCGTATGTCTCGTGCAAGATTGACACACCGGCTGGGGAAGTCTTCTTCAACATGACACAGACCTACGACTACGTTCCAGAGACCGTTTCCTTTGATAGTCTCGGCAAGTTTCTTGGTACTGGGTTCCTAAGTCGTAACAAGACAACGCAAGCTAGCCTCAGGTGGGGCGAGTCCCTGATGTCAACATTCTGGGGAGAAGTCACACTCATGCTCCAGGATTAGCGGGGGCCTATTAAAGATGACGACGCCAAAATAGAACTCAACAAGGGAACTGTCTCTTTCATGATCAATGAAACGCAGACTGATGTTGATGACCCCGGCTTCTTCAGCCTTGACTATCGTTTCTACGGTAGCAGAATCGACGAAGTCGCCTGCTGTCCAGGCTACCGCTGCCCCTAACGGCAAAGGCCCTAGACAAGAGCGACACTTATCCGAACATATGGTTAAAAGCAGACTCGCTGGCCAAAGCGGCTTATTCGACAATACTCGCTGATCTCGGGCAGAAAGCAGCCCCCAAGTCCAGTATCCTCACCGACACCAAGTTGCTGACGCGCTACACGGAGGACTTCGCAACCGCCCGCATTGCGAACCTGAGGTCAGGCCCTGCAAATGACAGTTACAGCGCATTGCAGAAAACGACGGGCGACTTGGGTATTATACCGTCTGTCATCGCTACGACGTACATCTGTCAGGTTCCGCGGCTGAAGCCGGCAGGTAATCTTATCGTTGCCATCATTGTAGCTGATCTTGTGCTACTTCAAGCTGTATGGCAGCTGTATAAGCTTGTGGCTGAATTTTATCTGAGTAAGAAGAATCGGGAGACGGCTCCGTGTGAGAGATGCTCTGGTGTTGGACAGGTAGATGATGGCATACCGCCATCTATGCCGAGCCAGGAGAGTGGGTTGGAGTGTTTTCCGTTGGTGAACACGCAGGGGCAGAGTGAAGGTCTGTTGACAGGGAGTAGGGTTTAGTCATGGAGGCTCAGCAGGCTGCTGCAGTCTGCAGACTTATGCTTACCGGCCAGACATAAAGTATTGCATGATGAACATAGTTGTCAGTTGCTGTAACATACATCACCTATCCTATCACGCATTACAAAGGCCTCGGGTGTTTGTTTAGACTATTTGATTAGACTATTTGATTAAGCCTGAATGGGAAGCCATGGGATGACGTGCCCTGGAAGCATCCATCCCGCTTCAAGTCCGGCGCTAATGCAAGTTGCTGACATTTAAAGATCCACTCCCTGCTGCAACACGGACACAAACTCTTCACTGCGCCTGCACATGCTTGCCTTACTCTTGGTGACTATGAGAACAAATCGGACAGACGCTCGGTAGAATACATCAATTGGAACGGCTTGGCATAACTAAGCCTCGAAGTTTACGCTGATGAGGTACGCGGCCTGGTTTGGGCCATCAACTGGCATGATGCATCATGAAGATGGAATATATAACAATCAACATTCCGCCTGAATAGAAACATCCATCACTATACTTCGCATCTAGTGACCACACTGCAATAATCCACCATGAAGTCCGTCCTCAACTACGCTGCCCGAGGCATCATGGCCTTCACAGCTGTGATGCCAGCTTCAGCGCAGAACCTCTCCTACGGTGCCGACAACTTCTACCGTAGCGAAGACGTCACTATCCAGCCCATCCAATTCAACACTATTTACAACACAACCATTGTCGGCAATCTCTTCACCGCGAGGAACACAAGCCGCAATGCCAGCACCCCCGCCATTGTCGTCGGCCATCCCATGGGCGCAGTCAAGGAACAGTCCGCCAACCTGTATGCCACCAAGCTAGCAGAGCAGGGCTTCATCACACTGACCCTCGACCTCCCCTTCTGGGGCAGAAGCGACGGCCCGCAGAACCTCGTCTCGCCTGACTTCTACACCGAGGCCTACAGCGCTGCGGTCGATCATTTGGGTGCTTACAACTTCGTTGACCGTGATCGTATCGGTGCGCTTGGAATTTGCGGCAGCGGGGGGTTCATCATTAACGCGGCTAAGATTGACGCTCGCATTCAGGCTGTCGCTACTGTTTCGATGTATGATATGGGTACCGTGAATCGTCAGGGTCTGAGAGGCGCTGTGTCGGTCGAGCAGCGCAGGGCAGTCATTGCCAATGCGTCACAGCGTCGCTGGGCTGAAGTCGACGGAGCACCGACTGGATACGCCGTTGGCACTCCCAATGAACTTACAAGCCAGTCTGACGATGTCGCCCGTGAATTCTTCGACTTTTACCGCACCGTTCGTGGCGAATTTACTCCCGAGGGATGGCAGCACAATCAGACTACTCACCCTTCGCTCATCACCAACATCAAGTTCCTCAACTTCTATCCTTTCAACGACATTGAAATCATCTCACCTCGTCCACTTCTGATTATCTCTGGCGATCAGTCCCACTCTAGGGAGTTTAGCGAGAATGCTTATCGTGCGGCTGGTCAACCTAAGGAGCTTTACTGGGTTCGTGGAGCTAGTCACACTGATCTTTATGATCGCACTGAGGTTATTCCTTTCTCTAAGCTTAGCGATTTCTTCCAGCAGAACCTCGTCTAAAACACTATGCAACTTTTGATTCAAATTTCATTTCTCTCAGTCAATGTTCTCTGCAGAATGAACTTGGCATTTCGCATTCCGACCGTTTTCTCGTCCTCTAGATAGAAATAGCATATTATATACTCTAAGCCAAATAGAAATATCATTGGAGCTATTGCTTTTCTACCTTAGAACGTACTTTTGTATTAGATGCACGTACAACGAAAGGCATTTGCAGGTTACATCGTCATCAGATTGTTTCTTTTCGGATTTAATCTTTTGGCGCACAGCAATTCTGTCAGCACAGCAAATATGAGCACCAGAACCCCAGTTTTCCGTCAGCAACTCGCATTAGCGCTGGATGCCATAGTGGTAATATCGCATCAGCCAGGTGCATTAGCGCAAATGACATGCCGTGAATGACGTGAACAGGTTGAAAGCAACAACTTTATATACAAGCTTTATCGGAACATAATTTTACAGGTAGTTCTTTTTACTTATCCTTCAAGTCTCATAATATCCAGTACCATAGAAATCTGCATTTCAAGCCATATATCATCATGGGATTCCAGACAGCACCGAAGCCCAAGACTCCTCTTGGCCTCCATCGCATCCTCTCCCCAAGTGCTGGAGTCAAGGTCTCACCAATCTGTCTCGGCGGTATAAGCATCGGCCACGAATGGAAGTTTTACACCGGCAAAAATGAAGAACCGTTCAAACTTCTCGATGCTTTTTACGACATAGGTGGCAATTTCATCGACATTGCCAACCTCTACAACAATCAGGAGTCGGAAAAGCTTATTGGGCAGTGGATGGAAGAGCGCGATGTCAGAGATCAGATGGTCATCGCGACAAAGTACTCTGCAGGCTATCGTGCTTTTGGCGATCACCCGGAGCCGTTGCAGTCGAACTTTACTGGTAACTCTGCCAAGAGCATGCACATCTCAGTACGAGACAGTCTGAAGAAGCTGAGGACAGATTACATCGACATTTTGTATGTCCACTGGTGGGATTATGCGACACCTGTGGAGGAGGTCATGAGAGGTCTTCATGTTCTTGTCATGCAGGGAAAGGTACTTTACCTTGGTATCAGCAACACTCCTGCCTGGATCGTTGTCAAAGCCAACGCTTGTGAGTATCGTCCCGCCATCGAATTGACTGCATTGCTAACCCAAATAGATGCAAGACAACACGGTCTCACGCCTTTTTGCGTTTACCAGGGCAACTGGAACGCAGCCCTTCGCGACATGGAGGGTGATGTGATTCCAATGTGCGAGGACCAGGACATGGCGATTGTGTCCTGGGGATCACTGAGCACTGGGTTGCTACTCACGGCCCAACAAAGAAAAGAGAGAGAAGCTGACCCAGATGCACCGAAGCCTCAGATCTCAGATGTCGCGTCAAAAACTAGCGAGGCCCTGGAAATAATCGCCGGCCGAAAGGGAACGACACTACAGGCCATTGTGAGTCTCTATTCCTTCTTGTTTACTAATGGCGGAGCTAATGTAACCAGGCTCTGGCGTATCTCTTCCACCAATCCACGTACGTGTTCCCTATCGTGGGAGTCAATACAGTCGAACACATCAAGGCTATGCCTGATGCCCTGAGGATCAAACTATCGAAAGAAGAGATCGACGAAATTCACGATGCCTCGCCCTATAACCCTGGCTACCCCTTGAACTTTACGCAGTATATGCAGCCAGTGAAATATGATCTATCCTGGACACCTGCAGATCACCAGCAGTACCAAATGGCCGCTTGGATAGATGCGCCTCCCAAACGTCTGGTAAGTCTTCATAAGTTGCTAAACCGGTCGGTAAGCTAACTACTTTTCAGCCATACCAACCAAAAGATTGGTAGATGGTACAGGGGGCTGAGTGAAAATAGACATTTTTTAAAGCCGAATGGGATCTTTTGTAATGTAGATACAAGAAGGTCTAAGCATCAGGTTGCTAATCTCATTCTGAAAGCGTCGGACATCCGATAAAGCTATCCCGCTCGGCAGTGACAAACCATTTATTTCTTGTACTGTATCCAGGGTCTTGTTCGTTGGCGGCCGCCCTGACAGACGCCAGCGCCAGACCAGGCCAGGCCAGTAAAGCTTAATTTACGTATTTCCAACGGTCTTGACAAAGACATTTTCGGCAACGGTGGCCGTCGCTCGTTATCGGAGCCTTTAATTCTTGCCTAGACTCTTTGGGTTCTGTATTTCCGACTTTTCTTATTCCGGCGACTCATACCCAGCTATCCCACCACACTGCTCAATGAACCAGATCAGTAAGGAAAAGCAGGATAGCGAATTCTGTAGTAGTGAGAGCATAGAACGCGATTGTATTTTTTGTGCTGTCCTCAAGTACGCTCTGATAGCTTCAGCGTGCCATTGTATCTCAGCAGTAGTATACCTATTTGATCGCATTTTCCATGAGCTCGTCAACTCGATAAAATGAGAAACCCGGCACTTGATGCGCCAGGAGTCGGTAAACTGATCTCGGTATTTCAGTCGAATGCCGCAGTGGGGAGATGTGGAGTTGAGGATTAGAAATGGACCCACTCCCTCACGATGCCCTCCCACTTTGCGTCTCAGTGGCCTTGACGATATGTCTAAGCTCAAGAGTCATCAGGTAATTAAGAGGCATCACCACTATTATATATAGAATTACGATATCGCATTAGAAAGGAAACATTCACACAACAATCGACCAACCAAGCAATCACAGCAAAGATCTAGAACTCACCTTACAAGCATTCTCATTCCATTTCCCAATCATGCGTCTTATAACCATTTCTCTGGTCCTTCAGTCCATCGGACTCATCAGCGCCAGAGCAATCAGCCACCCCGGCCTTCGTGTTGAGACCTTCATCAACCATGGCTCTTCTTTCGACATGGTCTCCTCATTGATCATTGGCTCTCAAGCCGCTGTCCTGATCGACCTGCCCATGGCAATCGAAGGAGCAGAAGCCCTGGCCGATTGGGTCCGCTACACTACCGACAAGCCACTTGTCGCTGCATTCACAACCCATTTCCATCCTGATCACTACCTCAGTGGTGGTGCACTGCTGTCGCGATTTCCCGAGGCCAAGTATTATGCCAATTCCAAGGCCGCAGCTGAGATCAAGAAGGAGGCAGCTCACAAGGTATGTAGGATATTACTGTGATGGTGATAATTATTGACTTTGAATAGGTCAAGCTGATGAAGGGTGTTCTTGGTGAAAAGTCCATCGTCAACAAGGTTCACCTTCCTACGCCTTACGACTTCTCATTCTTCACCCTGCCCGGCGACGAAGCCACGCCAATTCACTTCTTGAACCCACTCACTGGCGACACCGTCGACGAAACACTCTTCTGGATCCCCTCTATCAAGACCTTGATTGCTGGTGACTCCGTGTACGGGCACGACATGCATCTCTGGCTCGCAGACTCTCTGACGAAGGCTCTCACCGAATCCTGGCTATCAACCCTCGATTTGATCGACTATCTCAAGCCAAATGTCGTCATTCCCGGTCACAGTCTGTCTAATCAGAAGTTTGGCTGTTCAATTGATGTTGATCATACACGCACTTATCTGAAGTATTGGCAGAAGGAGATTGAGGCCAAGGGTCTTGATCATTTCACGCCTGAGGCTATCTTTGACAAGTTCAATAAGCAGTTTCCTGGTCTGCTCAACTGGAACTCTTCTACTTCGGCTTTCCTGTTGAACAGCACAGCTGAGCAGTTTGGTCGCGGCGGAACGCGACAGGTTCACTACATCAACCTCGCTGCCTATACCGATGTTGGGGCTCTTGAGGGGTGGACTATTTAAACACTGAGCTGATGTCTGGGGCAAGGGAGGGCGGCATTGAGGAGTTGGTGTTTAACAGTTTTTGCATATGTATCGGCGGTCGGTAAATGTGTTGCAGGGTATTTCTCGTTTGGGCCAGAGTTGCTTTTAGATGGGTTTGTTTTGAAGTACGGAGTTGTAATATTCTAGGTAGAGCAGAATGGAGATTATGAATCGCCATCTGTCGCAAGTTAGCCTCCAAGCACATCCAATCAGAATAGAGATCAATTTGTCAGCACTGCTTCCGCGGAAGACAAGATAAGCAAATGTCAGCATCGCTACATTATTCCAATCAATCAATATCCTGCCTTCCATCACCGCGACCATAACGTTAGAAATGCCGCCAACACGGATGACTAGAAAGGTGGTCACCATAGCCCGCTTCCCAACGTAGTGTCAGTGCTGACGGCGTGTAATAGGCATGCGACGTCTGCTACCGAAAGCGGATTCGGTGCGACGGTCAAAAACCTCGATGTTCTCATTGCGTTTTGTACAAATCTGACTGCACATTTCAAGCTATTAGCCGCAAAGCTGCCACCAGGAAACGGCCCAATGGTGCCGAAGGGGCTTTGCAGTCACAGGTGCAATCGCTTGAGACAAGTCTTGATGAAGCACAGCAAAGGATAAAGGAGCTTGAAGAACGATTAACACAGAAAAGCAGCAGTCAAAGTGATCAGCCAGAGCAGGGTGAATATGACGTCAGCTACTCTGGAAGGGGCTCTCTTGAGCTGGGTCTTGAGTTACCTCCTCAGCACGAGGTCTTATCCGGAGTCAAAAAGTTCCTTGCAACCTTTAACACAATTCTACCGCTCTTTCATCCGCAGCGGCTTCTATCTCGCGTCAGTGTATGGTATGAGCAGCCCCATCAGCGGGATACCTCTACCTGGGCGGCCATCAACGTTGTTCTCTCCCTGGCCTATCGTCATATCCCAGACGAAGAGAAGCCACCGAATTACAGTACCTTGCACTTCATGAACAAGGCTCAATCAGTTCTTAATGATATCATGTTGGGCGATTCAAGTCTTTTAGACGTCCAGACAATCGTCGGAATGGTCGTGTTGTTACAGGCGACATCAGACTTGAAGCCAGCGTCGGCTTTGATACCGATTGCCTTGCGTCTTGCTCATGGACTGGGACTACATACTCGATTGAACTCAGAGTATCTGAGTGCTTCCGAAACCTTGGAGCGAGATCGAGTCTTCTGGATTGCTTATATCCTCGATCGAGATATATCGATGCGCACAAAGCTACCTCCTATTCAAAGTCAAAACGACATCAGTATTGATTGGCCATCGGCTACACCCGCCGACGGAGCTGGCATGCTACACACAGCCGACAACTCTTCTAGCTTCAACTTCTTCCTATCGCGTGTGCAGCTCGCGCATATCCAAGGTCAAGTCTATGAAGCAATGCTTTCCAAGTCCCCCACCGCATCAGACGTCTACGTCCGTCTTGATAACGTGGCTCGAAGACACCAGATGCTAGATGATTGGCTTGCCCGTATCCCTTTCGAGTTTTCTCCCAGTGCCATTACTCAAAGCGGGAATGCAAATCTACAGAGGGCTTTTGGCGTTTTGTACTCAAGCCATCTCACTTGTCGGAGTGTCGTTTGCAAGGCTCATGCGATGGAGGCACAATGGATACCAAGTCTTCAAGATTTTGGAAGAAAGGCAATCGAACAAGGAGTAGTTGCAGCTCCACGGTTACCAGTGGGTTGGCATAAACTTGTTCATGAGTCTCGCGAGTATATCGAACTGTTCATAGCTATTGATCATAAAGATCCTGCCTTTATTTGGTAAGCCCTCTGTTTATACTCTTCTGTAGTTTAGCTAACTTTGAGTTTCTAGGATGACTTCGTGCACTTATATCTCTGCGGCGGTATGCCTAACAGCTAATAGCCTCTTCAACCCTTGGCATACAAAAACTGAGACGGATGACCAGTTGATCAGCCCCGCGTTCAACTTTCTGGATGATATAATACTACAAGCACCGCTTCCGCAGCTGAAGCGTTTACGCCATTCGTGGGATGAGCTGCTAAGGAACTCCCGCGAGATGACGTTTCGAAGTGCTATACGGAATGTGGATTGGCTTGAAGCCACCTGTAGCTGACGATCTAAATGATATCGAGGTAGAGGATAGGAAGATATTTACCATGCTGAAAGTTTAAAGAATGAGGTGATGTCTCGTCCTGGTTCGTGTCTCATATGTCTCAGATGTGACGTCTTTCGAATGTACGTTGCTATGATGCCATCCCCCATCCTCCGCGGAACAGCCAGCTGAGTCAAATTGCAAGCATAACGTTGAAGATGTTCCGCGGAAGAATCAAATCCATCATGCTTATCAATTAAATAGAAATGAAATAGGTTCTGCTTTGTTTAGGATCCACCTGTTGCAGTACCTATATAATTGTCGCACCCAGGAACGAATATCCCCCAACACCAGTTCACCACCCTCCATTTTCTTCCATTTTCTCCATCCAAAATGGCACCTCTTCCACTACCAGGGTTCTCGTCATTTACCAAGTCATGGCACTCTGAGCCATATCCATTCATCTCACCAACAAGACCGGAGCTCTCCGCTGCTGGCAAGAACGTTGTCATCACCGGTGGAGGCACCGGAATTGGTCAAGCTACTGGCATCGCCTTTGCCCAAGCTGGCGCTAAGTCCATCGCCATTATCGGTCGACGACTTGAAAAGCTTCAGATCTCGGCAAAGGTGATCCAGGCCGCCAATTCTTCCGCTCAAGTTCTATTCGAAACTGGAGATGTCACTAAACTTGAGTCCATAAGCACCGCGATGAAGAACATCGTTAATAAACTTGGCAAAATTGACATTTTCATCGCCAACGCTGGCATGTTACCAAAGGCTGGCCCAGTCTACGGCTATGATGAAGCTCAGTTCCGTCAAGGTTTTGAGATCAATGTCATTGGCGTCTTCAACTCTCTTCAAGCATTCCTTCCCCTCGCAGCCCCAGGTGCAAAGGTTATCTACGTCGGCTCTGGCATAGGTCACTGGGCCCCGATGGCTGAAGTACCTGGTGTGTTCAATTACGCTGCAACCAAAGCAGCCGCTTTGAAGATGGTCGACTACTTCGCGTTCGAGAACCCGCACATCCATGTCGTCAGCATCCAACCTGGGATCATTGCGACAGGAATCAATCCCGATCCGAGTGTCGGTTTCGATACAGGTTTGCTTGCAGACTCTACTCACTATTACTTCCGAAACTAACAATGATCAGTGGAATTGCCAGCTCACTTTATGGTATGGCTTGCGTCAGAGGAAGCCGGGTTCTTGAAGGGCAAGTTCGTCTGGGCGAATTGGGATGTCCAAGAGCTTTTGGCGCGAGCAAAAGAGATCGAATCGACTATGCTCTTGAAAGTCACTTTGAATGGCGTTGATATGTAGGATTTTGTGAGTTCAAATCACTTCACATGCGCACCACGAACTCAAAGACATAGCTATTCAAGTAGTAATAGAATATTTCTTATAGTTATTGAGAACGTACAACAGTCTCTTAACTTGCTAATTGCTTATATAATTTCAATATATTTAAATATTTTATAATAATTCTTTTATTTATTTAATAAAAAGGTTAATAACTAAATTCGTAAAATTAACTAATATAATTTAAAAGCTAATTATATAATTTATTTAATAAAGTTAAAATAATATTAGTTTATATAAAAGCCTAAATTTAAAAATAGTTATATAATAATATTTATAATAATATTATTAAGCCTAAAAAGAAAGTTTAAGTAATTAAAAGGCAGTAAATGTATTAAGTTTATAAGTTAGTTATAAAGTTAAAAAATGCGCTTTGGGTTAAACACAACAGGCGTTATATACTTCGACTTATGCTTCTCTTGCCTTCTCGCAGGGATCTTGACCTTCTCAGTTTCAAGATTCGGTTTCGACTTCTCTGGATATGAGGTGGGAGGTATCGACATGACCATTACAACTTGCATTCCTGGTTCGACCGTGCTTTCCCACCTAAGTGGATGTATCATGTTACCGTCAGTGCCATTGAGAGAATATTGACCTGCAAGAACTTGTGGGTAAAGCGCTTCGACTTGCACGAACGCCTGTCTGATCAACTCTTGCATGCCCTGCAGCAGTCAGCATTAGGAAGTTGTCAAGATAGAGCGATACAACTTACCTCCCATTTCTGAACAAGACTGTATGGGAACGTGTATTTTCGATTGATGGCGTCCCTGAAACGGATGCATGGGACACCGCTTTGTGCGGGAATAGGACTACTAGGTCTCGATTTCTCCTTTTCAGGTTTGCGCACGAATGGTGCGGTAATCTCGTGTCCGGGAAGACATATCCAGTCCGCTAAAAGTATGTCGACAAGATGTTGACCTTCTCCGGGTTTGTAAATGGCTACCTGCAATTCTGCTGGTGTTCGTACTACGACGGCTGTGCTGTCGGAAGCCGAAGGTACATGTTCATTTTCGATATCTTGGCCTTGAGTCTCTGCAACTTGACACGTTTTAGAATAGCTTTCGAAAACAAGTTCAAAAAACCATCGGCCTGTCCCATCAGATGACCCATAGCCACGGATCTGGACCTGCCTCGTGGCATCGTCATCATCACTATCGGGATCGGTCTTTGGTTGGCCAGCGTCAAATTTCTGGTTTTCCGAGAGGTCAACTAGACAGTGAGAGGCTGCGTAGGCGAGGTTCTCCGATTGCTGGCGAAGGAGGGGAACTTCCGACTCTGGTTCTTTATGCTTGTCTTTACTGGTAGAAGCTTTCTGAGTGACTTGAGACCTGCAAACGAACTTTGGTTACCATGGCTTTATAACAGTAGTCGAGAAACTACTGACTGTGCTTCCTTTCTTGTTGTCGCTGCAAGAATCAGGATGCTGAGCATCAACTGAATAGCAGTCTTATGGCTCTCAATCAGCGTAAGCTTGTACTGCACTTCTGACCGCTTCAGGCTCCATCTCAAGGTATGAAAGCCTCTAATGCCGTCCATGAGTCCATAGATATCATCATGTATCTTGGATATACGGCGAGTCGCAGACTTGATTCGGTGGAGAAGTTTGCGACTACACAGATCGGCGCTTTCTTGGAGTACCCGGCGAAGTTCTGAAAGAATGCAGGATAGATCCGAGATATTGCGGGCTATGTCTGCCATCTCACGCGAGGCACCGCGCGTCGATGAGATAAAATGGTAGATCGCTTTTGAGAGCGACGTGCCCGCAGTTGCAATGCCTGCAATACTAGCGATGATAGATAGAGCATCCATGGCGGTCCACCGTGATAACAAATTTAATATCAAATCAGGTCTGAAATGAAATGTCAAAGCTGTTCATTGCAAACAGCGGAAATGGGATGAGGGGCTACGCTGCCCTGCTGTATGCCTTGACGTCTCTCTAACCAATCACGGTGTTGAACTGCACAGCCTGATTTTGCGATATGCCTCACCAGTTCTTAATGAGACTGCTGACTGGATCTCATGCCATATGACGCAATGTATCTTCGCAGGCGACAAAAAGCAATTTTGATAAATAATACAAGACGATTCGGACCAAAATGTGAGGAGGCCAGATGATAAGGAAATATACACAATCATTATTTCTTATTCCCAGCAAGTATCGAGGGCTACAATACAGTCCCCATGCCTTTACCCAAGCGCTTCTGTTCAGCAACCTCATCGTTTTCGCCTCTTAATCTTCACTTCCCGTCCCTTTTGGTGCTTCTAAGCACTGTTACTGCCCTGCTTTGCCTTAGCATCAGCCATCTCCTTCATGTGCCGTCGCTTCCTAGCTTCCCAAAGAGGATACACACAAAGGCACGACGCGAAAAGAATGGTAACACCATTCCAAATCTGCGCACCCAGAAATGCACGGTTATTCTGACCACTGTGAGCCTCATCAGCTGCCAGCGCAATTGGAGGCCCGATCAGTGCTCCAAACCCTGCCGCACCATACACGATGCCCATTCTGGTACCGATGACAGCCAGTGATGGACATAGGTATGGGATGATGAACGCAGGCAAGGTCGTGACTGCACCAGAGAAGAAACCATATAAGATAAGGAAGACAGTAAAGCCGCCCAAGTTATGGACTGCAATCCAGCACAGAGCAAGGATGCCAGATACCATGATGTTGAACAAGAGAATAGACTCCGCTCCCAAGATCTTTTTATCCACTATGGCTGCAGGGATGATTCGACCTAGGGCTTGCGCGGCGTTGAGGACAGACAACATGTAATATGAAAGATCCTCTGAGACGGGATGGTCAAGACCCAATAGGCCAAAGGAGGGAGTGAGGATGTATGGCACGAGGAATCCCAACCATATAAAGAAGGATGCTAACGTGAAGAATATGAAAGCTTTATCCTTGATGATCGACTTGTCGAAGAGTTGTCGTGTTGGCTTCTTGACTGCTTGGGTGCTGGGCTTGATAAGGATGGCTGCGATTGACAGCGTGAAGAGGGTAATGAAACCAATTGCCCTGCAAGCCCAGCCAAAACACCAGAGTCCAGCAAACGGCGGACTACAATGGGGTAGATGATACCACCAAAAGAGCCTCCCGCTGTCGCACAGCCAAGAGCCAGACCGCGACGCGTCGTGAAGTACAGGGGAATCATAGCAACGCTAGGGATGTACAGCAGTCCAGTACATATTCCTCCAAGGACACCCTACGTCAACATGACTTGATAGTATTGCGTCGATAAACTCAGCATCATAAGTGCAAAGGTGAACATGAGACTCGAGGCGACGAGGATGGGATAGAAGTATCCTTGGTCAAAGAGCGGACCGGAGATGACACCTATGATGAGAATTAAAGAGACTTGGAGGGTACCGATCCATGATATCGCAGACAAGGAGTGTGTTCGAAGAAGGGTCGTTCCGTAGTATGTTTGGAATACGCCGAAGCTGTTTGCTAAACCGAAGTTGTTGAGGTTGATAAGAAAAGAGCCAAGGACCTGAAGCCATGCTGTCAGCCCGCCATCAGGAGGAGATTGACTCGTCGTAGATGGTTTCCAGTATCGAAAGAGCCCTTTTTCAGGCTCTTTTTCTTGTGTCGAAGTTGAGTTATCAGAAGACATGTTTACCAATGATGCCAAGAATCTCTCGAGGCCATTAAGCTTCTAAGGTTCACGAGCCAGCCTTTATACTGCGTCTCTCTAGACGAGTCTGACGCTGCCTTGCCGCAGATCGAGCCAGGGTGAGGTCTTGATGGTCCATTTTGAGATAAGTGACAGCGGCAGACAACACGGTTTGCTGTTTTGGGCTTTGCTTTATGAGACACTGTCGATCATCGTCATACCTTGATCTTTTGAATTGCCTAATCGAGAATGCTTGCCATGTTCATGTCGATGATTGGCTATGTGAGAAGTTGGTATCCATTATCAAGGCACTGACATCATTTTTTGTGTGGGACAGCTGAAGTCTTGGTTGTGTTTGTCAGCCATCGCGAACTGTGAGAAAGAAAATGCGTCTTCTTGTGATGACTTCAGATTCGTAGGACCACTGCATGCTATGGCTCTTGAATTAATTTGGACGGACTCTCATAGGGAACTTTGAGGTAAGAACGCGGCCGACATGAGCATCCAGCTGTAAGGCGTCTATCAATACTTGATGCTAACTGACTTCCATCATAATACAGTTGCGAAAAACCACGTTGACCTGTTCGTGACCCAACATAAATCTTGCATCATAGGATATTTACTGTACGACTCAGAAAATGATAACTCGACACTCTTCAAAAGATCGAGAGCCCAGATCATGATGGTGCGAGTTGTTGGTTACAGCTAATAATGTTTCTTGTAAGCTTACCCTGCACTCCTCCATTCCACATGAGTTGCCTCTATAATTAGCGACGGAACAAGCCGAGGTTTTGTCATTTTTAGTTAACTGATCTTACCAACAGCTATCAACTAGAAGTTCGTACAAGACCCTCAAGCAAAAGTCCAAGTCGACAGAGTGTGCCATTCGCAATACCCCCAAACTTGACCGTCACAACGGCCAGACAAACATTCGTCTCTGGGCAAGCTTAAATAGAAGCATAGCTCCGACCTTTTCTCATCTCCAAACCAAATCTTGCTTACATATACGTATCGGGAGGATGCTTTCCCACATCACGGCCTCTCCAGGGTGAACTCGGAGTCTTCTCGCGCGAGTAGATGTAACGCTGAGAAGCAGTCAGTAATTAATCACAGTCCATTGGTTAGAATTATCGGTCTATCCCTTCAATCTCGCTCTTCCAGCAGGGAACTTTTGAGTTTGCGGGCGGTTTGTTTCTCCACTATCCACTTTCCATGTGCCGGATATCCGTGTTGATCTTCTGCTGACCCCGCGCAAAAACGCGAAAAGTCACGATGATTTGGGATAGAGGCATTTAACGCGAGCTGCAATATCTCGTGTAATGAAAGGCTCATTCCGAGATCTACGATATTTTAAGCATGTTGTCATCTTTCACAGCCTCCTTCTCTATAAAAAGATGCAATGGCAAGTCCCGAACTGCTTCTCGAAGCCATCATGGAAATCTCCGCGTCTCACAGTGAGATGCGGGGAAGCACTAGCAGTCACCAACTCGCTTCAATTGGACACACAAGTTCATCGGGTAACTAAAATAGGTATCTCCGCGGTGATGCTGTTGGAATGAGGAGAAATAAAGTGGCGAATTCCCCGCAATCGGCACGAAATATCCGTCTGGAGGGTGCGGAGGACTGTGGAGGAGCCTCCGTAACTCCCCGCTGGTCGTAGAGACGATCCCCAATATTTCTTAACCATAAATACAATGCCTATTTCTCCTTGATATGTTCTGTACCTTTGTGTCGAGTAGGATATCATCGAGAAATTCTGCAAAGATGAAGTTCACGCTCGGAAACAGAGCCGCTATGGCGGATACGCCTAGTGAGGTTATGAACTGGCGCTTATACTGGAGTACCTTTGTCTTCGGTTCGTCTTCGAATCCCAGTCACTGATGTGACAATTGCTAACTTCTTCGAAAGGTGTCTTAGGTGCCAGTCGTGGTCTTGACGAAGGTCTCGTCGGAGGCATGGTCACGCTCAAGAGCTTCAAAGACGAATTCGGTCTCGATCACGGATCCGAGGAACATCAAGCCCAAGTCGAGTCCAACATCACCAGTATGGTTCAGATCGGTTCCATCGCTGGTTCACTCCTAGCATTCTTCCTCTGCGACAAGATCGGCCGTGTTCGGTCACTTCAATTCCTTTGCATGCTTTGGCTTGTTGGTTTCATCATCGTAATTACTAGCCATGGAAGCGTGGGACAGGTTCTGGCTGGACGATTTATCGCTGGCCTGGGTATTGGTATGACTGTCGTTGTTGGCCCGACATACCTTGCTGAGACTGCACCGAGGGCTGTGCGTGGTATGCTCACCAATATCTTTGCTGGTTCGGTGTACCTTGGTGTTATGGTTGCGTACTTCAGCAACTGGGGCGCTTCCATCAACATGCCTGACTCATCTCGATACCAATGGGTTGCACCCCAAACATGCCACATTGGCTTCTCTGGGTATGTCCCTCTTCTTCACTGTCAGCACCTCCGACTAACGCATTTATCAGACTTCTTCTGATCCTATCCTTCACCGTGCCCGAAACCCCTCGCTGGCTGACCATGAAGGGCCGTAATGAAGAGAGCACCAAAGCCCTCTGCAAGCTTCGCCAACTCCCTGAAGACCATCCTTTCGTCCAAGCCGAGTTGTACGGAATTCGTGAGCAACTTGAGCGAGAGCAAGAGGCCATCCTCGGTGTCTCCCGATGGGGCAAGATCCGAGAACTTCTTACAATCCCCGCCAACCGATACCGCTTCATGCTTGGCTTCATGGCTCAGCTCTTGGGCCAGTGGTCTGGCGCTAGTGCCATTACCATCTACGCCGCTGAGTTCTTTGGTGTCCTTGGAAAGTCTGGCCAGTCCGAAAAGCTCTTCGCTACTTGCATTCTTGGTGTCGTCAAGTTGGTCTCTGCCTATGCATGCGCTTTCTTCCTCGTCGATTTCATCGGTCGTCGTCGTTCGCTCTATGCTGGTATCACTCTTCAGACCATTTCAGTCTTGTACATCGCCATCTTCCTTGCTATCGTTGGTACCAAGACCCTTGAGGATGGAACCTTAACAAGCACCCAGAAACATGCTGGCGTCGGCGCAATTGCAATGCTGTACATCTCAGGTGTCGGCTGGACAATGGGTTGGAACTCATTCCAATATCTCGTTAACGCTGAGATCTGGCCCCTTCGCCTTCGTGCCCTGGGTAGTTCCATCACCATGTGTCTTCACTTTGCGAACCAGTACGGTAACACCAAGGCTGTTCCACTTATGCTGCTTCACATGACAAGCAGTGGATTCTTCTTCTTCTGTGCTGCTGTTTGTATCCTCGGTCTCATCTGGGTTTGGGCATTTGTTCCTGAGATGGCAGGACGATCACTTGAGAGCACCGATGAACTGTTCTCTCTGCCTTGGTACAAGATTGGTCGCTATGGAAATAAGCTGGCGCCTGATAATGAGGCTATCTTGGCGAGGGATGAGAAGGCTGAGATGAAGCGGGAGGTGGAGGTCAGTCAACTGGAGCAAGCATAAGGATATTGGTCTAGTAAATAGGAATATAATTTCATGGGAAAAATGAACAGAAAGTTCTTATAATTCTACTGTTCTACTCCTAAACAAACTCCACGAAAGCTGTTACGCCTCTCAATATTCGTTTCAACTCAGCAAGTCTCTTACAGTAATCAAGAGTCGACTCTTCCCAACGGCGTCGATGAGAGCCTTTCAACAAAGTCGTGTACTCTGCTTTGCCACTCCATGGCCTAATGGCGCATTCACCATTGAATGCCCTATCTCCTAGCATCTTCTGATCTTGAAAACGCCCAACCAGTAACCAACGAGTGGTGTTGGGATACGGTAGACTCTTCTTAAGACTACTAACCATCTCTCCGTTCTTGTCAGCGTATTCCAGATCGGCGCCTCGTCGGACAAGTAACTTAACCAGCTCTAAATTCCCAAAGGTAATGGCGCACATGAGGGGTGTCCCAAACCAACACCCTACCATATTGACGTCCGCTCCAAGGTCTAGCAAAAGACCCGCCGTCGCCGCATTATTTCGGAATACCGCTAGACAGAGAGGGGATCCTTGAGATCTACCCCTCATGTTCAAGAGAATACCGGCATCATGCGGTGGTAGGGATCTGTATAACCGCTTGACCTGGCTCGTTGTGCAAAACACGATGGCGCTGTTGAGAATGCTGTCTGGATTGGGTGCAGGAGAAGGTAATGGTCCATCGAGCCACCGAGATTGAGATAAATAGTCGACATATCTGCCTTGAAGCAAAGGGAAAGCAAACATAGGAACTCCGTCATCGCTCTTTTGGTTAATATCAAGCCCTTTTGACAGGAGGTACTTGAAAATGGCCAGCGATGAGCTTTCTTGCGATGCTCTGAGAAGGAGATTTGACCCATCTATGTTCCTATACTGTAATGAAGACGGCCGCTCTTCTGCTAACAGTTTTACAGCATCTAAATAACCCATGAGGACAGCCAACGACATGGCAGTGTTACCAAACATGTTGCTCGTTCCAACGATGGCATTGTGTCGCAATAGCTCCCTCACAACAAGGATATGGTTATGGCTGGCCGCGATGATCAAAGGCGTGTCGTGATGTTTATCAAACACATTTACATCAGCGCCTTGCTGAATCAAGAACTTTACCATCTCAGCATTCCCAGTTGCCGCTGCAACTTGTAGTGGCGTCCTATGAGGGAAGACGACCGGATTATGGTAATTGAGTAGTGCGGATTTGAACTTCTCAGCTGAATCACGGCCGAGGGCAGAACTCAGGTAACCCTTCCACGCGTTGCTGACTATGTTAATACACTTGATAATTCCTGGACAGGCTCGACTCACTAATATTCATCGACATTCTCTCTGCAATGACCCAGTATGAGCTTCAGTACATTCAAGTTCCTTTTACCAATGTTCTGGCATATGGCGTCAACGAGGTGTGCGCGCGTGATTGATCGCGACTTCAAAGCAGTTGTTAGCAATTTCTCAATATAGGGTGACGGCTCCATGGCAGTGACAGCGTGAGTGAATAAGTTTTGTGTCGGGTGACGTTTACAAAAGAAGCTGTATGTGCTAGCACCCTCGTCGAGGAGCCAGTTGACGATGATGGGCTTCTGAGCTCTTATAGCGGTGAAGATCGGGGTGCAGGAGTGACAGCTTGGCAAAGCCTGATTGATCAAACAACCTTGGCTGACAGCCACTTTGCACTGCTCAAGACTGCCATTCACAATGGCAGCCTCAAATTCTCGTCGTCGGGCCAGCTGTAGTCCATCATTGGATGTCAAATCCTTGATCATTTCGCCTGTGGCTGCAACCTGGCCTCGGGGAAGAGGAGAACCTGATGCTAGTAGAAATGAGGCAAGTTCGTTGAAACCAGTCTCGAGGGCATAGTCTACTGCAAGTTTCCCATCTTTGTCTTGAGCAGAGATATTGATCCCCTGATCTAATAACATCAGACAGCAAGCCATAGAACCTCTCATCGCTGCATAGTGAAGCACTGTCCGTCCGTGAGCAGTGCTAATATTGATATCAAAGAAGTGGTTCTCGAAGAAGTATGACAGGAAATCCGGCACGTCAGCTACAAAGTGTAGTAGACTGACTTTGTCGTCAAATATCTGTGTCTTTGCTTCGTTCGCGCTCGTATAGGTGGAGGCAGGAGCGAGTTGCCACTGCGATGGGCTAGAAGACTTTTCGACTATCCACTCGAGTATATCAAGCTGATAGTTATTGGCAGCCCATTGGGGAATTCCCCAGCCATGAACGTCAACAGCAAAGGGGTCATGCCCAATATCCGATAGGCACTTTACCAGTGGTAGGTCGTTTTGCTTTGTAGCCTCAATGATTAACGGCGTTGCGGGGGTGGTAGGCGACTGGACAAGCCCCTTCTCGTCTAGTGCTTTGATCAGAGATGTTTTATCTGGGCTTGAACCTCTAACCACCAGGTCGAGTGGGCTTTGGCTAGTCAGGCCTACAGTGTTGATACTTTGAGAGGTAACAGTCTCCAATATGGCCTTGAAAGGTTCGATAGTTGCTTCTCCGCACGCTATCTCAAATAGTGACGTCGGGCTGCTTGACATATCCTCAGGGACCCGTCGATGAACGTCAACACCGAGATCAATGAGCTTAACCATAACTTCTGGACTGGCCCTCGACAGAGCTAACTTGAAGAAATGGTAGCTGTCGTCGACAGCCTGAAGCGAGATGCTGATCTTTGAAGAGTCCACAACTTGGGATAGAAGGGTGACAAACGATGTTGAACAAAAATGATATCTTGTCCAATCCTTCAGGGATCCGACCAGCGGAACCAAACCAGAAATCTTCCTTGTGCTCTCATATGACGAAAGAACACCGTGATTGAAGAGCGTTGTCAGATCTCTGGAGAAATAATAGTAACATTCCAGAGGGACAAAGGTGTCAACATCGCAGCAAATTTCGTCGACCGCCAGGGCAGCACATACAAGCTGCCAAGTATGTGTCACCTTACCAGCACTTGTGAACTCATTGTTCTTTGGGATAAGAATCCTCAACAGCTCGGGGTCCAAGGGTATCGTCACGTCAAACTTTATAGGGATGTTATGACGAAGCCAGCGCTCGAAGAAGATTTGAAAGGGGAACGCCCCTGAGTTGTCAGCGCAGAATGGATCATAAAGCTCGGCCAAGAATCGAGCAAACTCTGGAGTGCATGTCGCGCTGAGATGGTGCATTGGTGTCGTTTCCGCGTTCGAGGCATCCAAGTCTTTGATTCCTTTATCTCGCAATGCAGTCAATAGCTCCAAGGAGCCAAGGGCTGCTACACCCTCCATTATTGAGCTTTTTGAGACGTAGTAATTTGCCTCGGCTGGTAGGATCTCCAATAACTCGAGTGCTAGCTTGGTGTGGCTGTTGTGAAGGGCAGCAGAGAATGGTGTTCGACCATCCTTATCAATAGTGGCGAGATTCTCCAAGACGTTTTTATCCTCTTTCTGAAGTAGGCTTATGATCTTTTCGTGTCCGCTATAGCAAGCAGCATGCCATGAGGTCTGACCATTGTGGTCTTTAGAACCGGGATCGTCCCCTCGAGAAGGAAGAAGTGAGGCCACATCCGCATTGTTTGATTCACAGCTGATGTGCAGACAGTGCTGTCCAGAGTCACTACAGACATGTGGATCAATACCAGACCCAAGAAGTATCTCGAATATCTTGCCGCTGTTGGTTGACGTGCTTCTAGCGGCGGCACTCAGCAGCTCGAAATCGTTCGGCTTAACAACAGCGCTGCCATAACGCGGATCCAAAATGAGTGTTGACAGCTCGTCGACCAGTCCGAACTTGGCAGCAATCTCAAGTGCTTGTCGATATTCAAGGTCGCTGTACCTATAAGCTGTAGGATTGAGAGCCATATGCGGCAAAGTAAGGCCACGTGCACGAGAGAAAGACAACGCCGAAGGCGCTAGTGGTTTCCACTGAGGACAAGCTTCTTCCCCAACAGCCAAACGAAGCACAGCCTCGAGTACCAAGTCATCAGATTTGTCCTTGCACTCAAACTTTGAAAAGGCCATGACTGCATCTTCTGGCACGGCAGACGTTGGACGAATGAACTGGAGAAGGTAATGACCTAGCAACGATTCAATGGCATGAGCCATGCAACTCTGGCCCTCGATGACAAATGCAGTATCAGCGCCATTATCCAAGAGAACGTTGATAGTGCGAGTCACTTGCTCCATGACACGAGGATCTTTCATCCTTTCCTCAAGGGATCCTTCTTCCTCCAGAGCGATCGCCATGGCGAGCGGAGTGGCGTTACCTCGCACCACATCCACGTCGATACCAATGTCGATGAGGAATTGGCACAGCTTGGGACTTAGCAGAAACACCGCGAGATGCAGCGGGCCGTTTGACAGTTGGTGTATAATCGACAGCTCGGCCTGCCCGCCAGATAACACCGCATGAGCCCATGCACTAAAGTTGCCGGTCTTGTGGATATCGAAAAGTCGCTTGAGAAGTTCCAGAACGTGTTCTTCTTCTATGACTTTCAGGTGGATAGGATAAGAAGTTGTACTTCTCTGTCTTCCTAGAAGAGTATAGGCGGCGAATTTGTAGAAAGGATGTTTTTGGTTCCTCTCTTTGGCGTAGGCTTCCTCGACTGTATCAATGATAGTCGGGACTCGATCGAAGTGCGGAAGTAACAGGTAGCCAATTGAAGTTTGCGCGAATGACCGGTAAGCATCTTCTTCGCAGTAACGAAAGTCCCCAACTTCAGTCCATTCCAAGTATTCCAAGACTGTAAAGTGTGCAAACTCGAAGTAATTCCCATCTAGAGACTTTCGTAGCAGACACCCGCAGTTACGCGATATAACTTCTGGCTCGATGATATCATCGGCTTCAAATACATCCATGTCTTGCTGAAACGAGACTGCTTCGCATAAACTTGCGATGTTCATTTTGGGTGATCCCAACGCTGTCCACTGGAGGGCTCTCCGGACACAGGTCTGTGTTTCAGGTGGACATTGCATGACTCTCTGCAAAACTCGATCATAAGTCTCGTTTAGAGTTGGGGGCAGCTCGGTTAAAGCTCTCTTACGAGCTTTGTTATTGGGGAGATTGCAGATATGATCGATCTGGCAAGCCACCCACCGAAACCTAGAGAAGGATGCATTAGCTGTCTGTGCTTCCAAAGCCGCTAAAGGTAACTCACATCCCTTGAGCTCCGTGAACCAAAGCATGAAGTATATCCTTATAGAGATCCGGGTTCGTCCTTTCGATAATCTTGAGTACTTTGCGCTTGCTGACTTCTGCAAGCGTGTAGTCTTCCAAATCTTTCACATGGGCTGATATCTCAATGTGTTCAAATCCCTCAGCGAGTTGTTCGCGGATCTCTTCTTCCTTTCGGCTAAAAATGGCAGAGCTGACGGTCTCAGATCCATCTACTATAGCCTTCAAGGACCGCGTCATACGAGCTACCTGATCACCGCATTCATCCAGCCCGTCGACAATAACAAACACCTTCTCATAAACTTCAGACATGCATCCAACGAGCTCTACAAGATCGTCTAATCTTGGTTTGGTGGGAAGCTTGTCGTCGGGATGGAGCATATCGAAGTATTCTTCGAGAAGATCAAAGGCTTCTTCGCCTTGGAGACCAAGTTGGACTGCAAGTGCCGCCAGAATATTCTCGGGGAGACACGAATCTGGATTCTTGTAATCGCAGAACGCGAAGCAGACTGCTGTAAGATCGTCGCTCTGTTTAAGAACAGTCTCGATGACAAGTCCACACAAAACAGTCTTGCCGCTACCTGGAGACAATTTAGAAAACCTCCAACCTGATAAAGCGTTGCCGCTTACCTGGGATACCACTAAGCCACAGTTTAGAGTTTGATCCATTCTTCCACCTTTCAAACGTTGAATCGTCGCTCGTAAGCCAAGACCCAGTCGCCTCATGTCGCAGCTCACGGCTAACATCAAGATAGTCCTGAGGCTTCACGCGTAGGAAGAAATTCATTACCTCTTTGCGTCTCTTGTTAAGCTCAACTCGAGTCTCAAAACTGATCATCCTTTCAATCATGCTATGGATCTCATCCTGTTTAGCCAGACTCTTCATCAGAGCGTCCATGCTATCTGCAGCGAGAGCAAGTTGAAGATTGGCGCGATGATTGGCCAGCTCGGCGACCAAATCTTTTGTCTCCTGCAGTGAAAAGGGCCATTTCAGCCTTCGGACGAAACGCCGTGCTGATTTGCCACCATCAAAGTCAGACAGCGCTTTATCAAGCTTGCTATTGATCTCATTCAATGTCTTTTGACACGACTCAAGATGCTGTGGTTTGGGCGCGGGGTTCGCATCTCGTTCTTCCAATGCCGAAGCTAGCAATCTCAGGTTTTCGAAAATTCCAGCGAGGTCTCTGGTCTGGGTGGCGAGGTCTTGGGCTTTTGACGGCGCATCTTTTGCTTCCCTGCAGAACTTGGTGAGTTGTTTAAAGACAGACCCAGTGAGTTGCACAAGGCCAGCGATACTAGCAGCCAAGCCGATGGCCTCCGCCATGTTTGAGCCGTGGAAATTGTAATGGTGAGTAATATTTGAGGGGCATGAGAAAAATAGGCTGCAGTGAGATTGAGCTTGAAACGGATGGATCAGAGTGGCGAAGCTGGTGATGGGATGATCCAATCATGTTGGTCTTTACATTCCACAAAGATCTGATGGCTTGACAGGGACCATGAACAAGCGACAAGCGTAAAAGGTGAGAAATTGGTTGAAGATCTGAAGATATCTTACTCTTGAGAACCACTGGTTGAAGGCTGAACTGTGATAAGGTTAGGGTTTTAAAAGAGGCTTCAGCCCCAGGGCACACAGGTAAAGGACACCAATAAACACATGCGGGCAAAATACTCCTTGCCCTCACTGTTGCCTACGATCTTGCTTTTGGCTGTCTCTCTACCGCGGCAATGCGCTTTCTTCACTTTCTGGCCCTCAGCGGTTTGAACCCCACCGAGTACTCAATTCTGCAGATCCCCTCGAGACCTCGTGTCAAAGCCGACATTCGTGCTGATACCAATCGCGACAGACGAGTCGACCTCGATGGCCCTTCCGACACCATTGTTGGCAAGACACGATGGAATGAAACAGAAGGTGCCATTTTTCTCCCCAACATCGGCGATACATATCAACGATGCCTATGGGAGTTTGTCAATGGCAACGTTTCCAGAGACGAGAGGCTTGACGATTGCCACGATGCCTCTGACAACACTCAAAGGTCCCCCAAATATCTCGCACCCCTCAAGACCGTCCCCATCCCGACCCTTGCCGAAAGCGCAAACGGTACGGTTACAGTTCCTGATGCGACTCAGCGAAAGTTCGTACGTATCTTCTAGAAGCAGGGCAAGGATTGGGTATACATCGACAACGACCATACTTTCTCTCAACGGGAGCTGCAGGCTGGCCTTGACCTTGGCATTGATGCTCGAACCACCAGACGTCCCAAGAGTTGGGATAGCAGATACCCCGAGAGTTGGGATGGACGTGTCACTGTTCGCTTCACGGTTCAGGTCGGACGTACCGAATCATCTGACACGGTCATGCTACGTGTCGCACCCGTGCTCACGCACCATCACCTCCAAAAGGTCGAAAATGTCCTCACCGCCCATAATATCCAGAAGCCTGATCAGGTCGACTTCAACAACGCCCTCGACTCAATTACCAAGGCTGCTGGTATGAAGATTGACCTGTACCGCTTCAACGTAACAGACGACAAGTGGGTTCAAGACTTTGTTGAGCCAGGCTAGCGAGGCTACGCAAGCATGCCTGGTCAGAATGGAACAGTATCTATCCGGATCATGATTCTGTGTCCCCGCACAAAGCGAGACGGTGGTCTACTGCTCTTTCTGTCTTTCCGAAAGGCCGGAGTTGGTGCAGTGCAGGATCTAGGAATGTCGAGCCTTAAGACCAATGCCGGTGGCAACATAGAAGCCATTCCTCCCTACACCTTCAAAGGCAAGACCTGGCCAGCTGGTCGTCTTATCGTTGGCAAGTATGGCAATGAAAGCCATGATATTCTTTCTTACCTTGAAGCTCAAGAGTCACAGAAGCCGCTTCGGCTCGATACTTCCTGGCTTGCCGTGGGTCATGTCGATGAGTTTGTCCAGTTCATTCCCGCCAACAACACCCGAGGTTGGGTTGTAGTCATCAGTGATCCTAGTTTAGCTATCAGAGTTCTTGAAGAGAAGGAAAAGGATGGGCATGGATCGATCCCGGCTATCTCACGCAAGAACGATACTCAGTGGTCCCAGCACTGCAAGATGTCCGAGTGTGCCCAACCCGTCAATTCCATTACCGTGAGCAAACTATTGAGCAACAAGAGGCTGAGAAGCCTCAATGACGTGTGCGCTCGGAAAATTAACGGCACCATCAAGATTCTCAAGAAGGAAGTTGGACTTACCGATGAGGACATCATTTGCATTCCGTCTTTGTTCATTGAGATCGGCTCCAAGAAGTTTGAAGGTCCTGGCTCGGAATTCAAAGTCGGAGCATTCTTCCCTCCTGTCATAAACAACCTCCTTCTTACTGGTTATAACACTTGCGTTGCGCCTAACCCATGGGGTCTGGTTATCGAGGGGAAGGATATCTTCGTTGAGGAAATTAACAACACGTATGCCAAGGTTGGAATGAAGATCAAGTTTATCGATGACTGGAACAGTCATCATATACATCTAGGGGGGGTTCATTGCGGCACCAACTCACTTCGAGACATGTCTTCAAAGTGGTGGTTGCAGGATCAGACAGACCTTGAGTAATCCGCCTTTATTGTAAAGCGAGCTGCTCGACGCTCAGTCTCGCCCTGTCAACCGCCCATGTCTCAGGTGGGTTACCAAATGTGTAGCCCTGAGCTTTGAGATCGGCCATCACAACGATGCCCTGGCCGTTCACAGTATCTGCACCGACATACAATACCGGTGGAAGGGGGATCTTGAGTTTTGGGGCAAGGTAGTAGTAGAACTCAGCTTCGAGTCGGTAAATGGCGTAGAGGAATGGTAAAGACTCGCGAATGTCGGGGTTGAATCCGCCTTTGACACAAACATTAGTGGTGCTGTAGTCGGTACCATTCTGGAACGTTAATTTGATTGAGACCTTGGAAGCCATTCCATGGATTATCTCAATGACTTCAACGTCTTTGACAGGCTTGTTCAGAATCTGAGTGAACCATTGCTTCGTAAGGTCGTCGACCGTTAGCGGCAACGGCTCGTTCGATCGTATGACACCATTGACTTTGCCTGCATTTGAAGCCATAATGATTGTATTTTACAAGATGCAAAAAGGGTCGCCCTCGGTGTATTGAAGAGCAAGGATGTTAAAGAACTTTTGAAGTGCTTATGTGCCCAGATAGACAAGCATTTCAAAAGTTCTTTGACATCCTTGGTGTGCAGTGCATATCTGACATGTTAAGAATTGACCAGGGTTGCGTTTCGCAGGGCTCTGCTCATCTTGGCAGGGATTCAGTCACCCGATTACTGTGAGATACAATCTTTCGACATTCTCAAGAGTCCACAGGCCATGAATAGCAGCCTATGCACATATGAAAACGAGCAACTATAAAATGCTCCCAATCACCTTGCTTCAAAATTGAGTCCTTGTTAGCCTTTGACCACTGTGCGGGAGCATCTCATTATGTATACTTGGTCCCAAAGACGTATCCAATCAAGGTCGTCTTTAAATAACTTATTCCAGTCGTATTAGTGATCCACAGCGTCTTATGCAAGAACTCATCGGCGAATGAGTCACCGAGCCACTACAAATGGGGAAGGCCTGTCGTCGGGTGCGGGGAAAACAAGTGACCTAAAGCAGCCTGAACAGCAGAACCGCAGTGAATCTAAGCCTCCAACAGCATTTATAGCCTTCGCTAACTCGTGCCATGCCTTGCATTGTCCCTCTCTGTAAACACTGCAGCAACGCGTCAATAGAATTTACCGCCATTTTCCATTCTCAGATCTCACCATGACACCTACAGTTGAAGAACTACTAAAGGAATACGACTTTGACCCTTCCCTTATCGATAGAGTTGCATTTCGCAAACACAAACAGCCCATCGCGATCGTCGAACCCGACCCAACATGGCCAGAGCATTTCGCCCGTGCAAAAGCGCGCATCGAAACCGCCATCGGCGACACAGCAATCTCAATCAACCACGTTGGCTCAACCAGTGTCCCAGGTCTACCAGCAAAAGCCGTAATCGACATTGACCTCACCGTCAAAGACATCAACGACGAAGCTTCCTACGTAAATGCACTTGAGAATGTTGGTTTTCATTTTCTCGTCAGGGAGCCCGAGTGGCATGGACATCGCTTCTTTTGCGATTATGAACCTGTGCCGACGAATTTGCACGTTTGGGGTCCAGGATGCCCGGAGGTCGTAAGGCATAAGATCTTTACGGATTGGTTGAGGAAGAATGAGGATGATAGGAAGGCTTATGAGAGTATTAAGAGGGAGGCTGCGAAGGCGAGTGTTGAGAATGGGGAGGATGTTATGGAGTATAATAATAGGAAGCAGAATGTGATTCGGGAGATTCTGCAGAGGGCTTTTAAAGACTTGGGATACCTGTAAAGCATGCCAGGTTGTTTCTCTGGGACTTGTGATGGATTGCAAACAGGGAAACAGTAGAATATTATGCGAGGTCAAAGAGGCTGTCAAAGTGACTTTGGTGATCACTTCACAAGAAGTCCGAGACTTTAACGCGATCATATGCCAAGGCATCAATTGGGGCACACAGCTATTCATTAAACTCAGATTTCCTCGAAATCATGCTCTGGTAGAAGCATGCTATCGGATCTTGCCGTGAAGATTTTGTGATACCTTCCAATTTGAGCCTAGGTTTCAGCTAACCTCAGCTTGGTCCACGACTCCAAATGGCAATGACCGACTTGCTGCCTGAATGGCTCCAACTAAAAATTCACGATCTTTCAGATGACTTCTCGTATATCTAATAATCTTCCTCTGTCAATTTACCATATTCCTCCCGCATTCTAAAAGATCGCTCACAATGTCTCACGCACCAACGCAAACTTGTCCATGCCATGCTCAAGGCGAAGATCCCACGGAAATCACAACTCTACACCAAGCAGCTTTTCACCAAAACAACCAACGACTAGAAGAGCTCCTACAAAACGGTGCCGACATATCAGCTACGCAAACGGCTCGTGACTTCACACCGCTTCACTATGCCGTTCAGTTCGGCGATGAGAAAGCTGTGCAGATGCTCATTGAAGCTGGGTCCAACGTCTCTGCAGCAAGCTATGATGGTGTCACGCCGTTGCACAACACGTCTGCCGCTGGCGATTTGAGAATCACCAAGGTGCTGTTGAAGGCGGGAGCGAATGTTGACAGTCGCAATATCGATGAAGAAACGCCTCTACATGTCGTATCATTATTTGGGGAGACGCAAATCGCAAAGCTCCTCATAGACGCTGGGGCGGATGTCTCGACAAAGGATTGCTATGGGAACACTGCTTTGCACATTGCTGCAGCCCATGAACATATGGGGATTGTTGAGGCTCTTTTTGCCGCTGGTGCTGATGTTAACGCCGTGAATAACAACGGGGATCCAGTGCTACATCATGCAATGAGCGATGGACCAGAATGTGTCAAGTTTCTTATCGGCCATGGAACAAATGTCCACCTCAGAGGGGAAGGCGGCGATACACTTCTACATCGCGCTGCGCAGAGCTCACCTGAATTAGTGCGGGGACTGGTCAAAGCTGGGATTGACCTTGAGGCAACAAATGACGAAGGAGCAACAGCTCTCCATTGTGCTGCATCCTGGGGAGAAACTGCATCACTGCAGATTCTGGTCGAGAGGGGAGGAAATGTCAACGCGGTGAACAATGATGGCGAGACGGTTCTGCATGTTGTTGCCGGGACTCCTTCTCTCAGAGGCGGACGTGATTCAGAGACAAAGGCTAAGCTTTTGATCGATGCAAGAGCGGATATTCATGCAAAATCAAAGTCTGGAAAGACACCGTTGGATTATGCGGTTGATTGTGAAGGCGAGGCTGTTGAGAAGATTCTCCGCGAGATGGGGGCGGCGTAAGGCGCAGACATCAGAACTACAAAAATTCACGAGATCCGAGGTTTCCATTTCTTTTGCGTGACTTATCAACATCTGAATCTTGAACCAGTTTTACTATATCATACTCAGTAAATGTTGCGCCAATCGCATCTGATGTATCATGTCCGATCCACAAGAGCCCAAGTATGGCCAGCAAGCTTCCTTCTCTCCTCCTCACTCCACTCTTTCTTCCCTCCGATAACCTTTCCATGATTATCGATACAAGCCCAGGACATATCCTTCGACTGCAACTCATCTGCGGCTTTGTACAGTCCATCAAGCTGTCTTTCAGCACACTGCTCAGGCTGGAGACCAACCAATTTCGAAGCAACCTTGGACACAGCTCGGAAATACCAAGCTGAGTTCTTTGGTGTCGCTGTATTCACTACTCCAGGATAGCCGTGTGCGAAGAACTGTTTGGAACCTTGGTTTTGAAGCGCGTGATACTGTATCATTGCGTCATTCATGGTGATACAGTGGTTTGCTGCATGAGCAAGACTGAAGGTTTCTTTGAGGTCAAGATCATCCCAGTTCAACTTGTCCGGACTAGCGTTGAGTCCATCTAAAACGAGAAGAACTTTCGCATCTTCACTAAGGATGGGCCTAAGCTCTCGGATCAAGAGCTGACGACCGTAGTAGTGCAACGCCATCTTCCTGTCAATCCCCTCAGGTGTTTCCGCCCGTCCAGCGAACGACATGATTCCCTGCGTCATCACGAGAAGATCAAGAGGACTGTTCTGGCTATTACTTCTGAACTCTTGCGCAAACTCCTTCAAAGCGTGCATTGACGTTGCATCGACAGCGCGAAATGAGACTTTCTCAGCTGGCATGACCTGAAGTTTTGTGCGGCCCACAATGGTGATTGATGAGAACTGGTAATTGGGAGATGTTGCCAAACGGCTGGCGATTGCGTAGCCAATGCCGCTCGTGCCGCCCACTACCAGAGCGTTGGAGCCGGATATGACTTTGTTCATGGTGAAGATAAGATGAGGGGGAGAAGAACAAGATATAATGGAGGATGGTATGACAGACCAGTCAAAACTAGCAAATGAGCATTATTTATATTGAAAGGGTGCGATTAATGATAAGAGTTGATGCTGTGCCGCTTTCATACGCGCAGATCACTAGTGCTTATGCTGGCGCATAATCGTCTGCAAAGGGAGATTTTCCATACCCGTCTCACATTACATATTATCCCGAGTCCGAGTCCGAAAATAAACAAAGGTGTCCGTCTGCATCCCACGGACTCAGAGACTACTTCCTCAATGAACGTATAATCTCTTCCATACCAGCAAACGCAAATTCATCCATCACCTCCCTCCAGATTCTGTCCTGAACACTCTTGCCCTCTTCAGTGTAGTAGTATAAGCCGAATCTAGGAACTGTTAGCGACAGGTCGAAAATGCATTGCACAAGTACATACGGGTAAATCTTCCAATCCATGATATACGATCCATGGGATTCCTCTCCCTTGATGATCGCGGCATCAACATAAGATGAGGCAGCTTGTTCCTGCGTACGGCCGACTAACTTAGTTGCTGTGGCCATCGCCATTCTCATCAGCCAAGTGCCTTTGTCCATCAACCCAGTGCCCTTTGTCATGCCTGGATCAACAAGGTTTATGACAACATCGCTTGGGGCAACGCGTTGAGAGAGTTTGTCGATAAAGAAGTGACCGAGAAGCTTAGACTTCCCGTAATACCCCATGCCATCGAAATTGGCTTCTGAATCGAGCGCAGAAATGATGTGGTCTGCCTTGGCTTCAGGTAATTCGCAGTGCATGGCGGTTCCGGAACTGACGATAGTCAGACGGCCTGGCTTCGGAGTTGGAGCCCTACTCTTGAGTATAGGCAAGAGAAGAACGGATAGGTACATGGTAGAGAGGAAGTTGACCTGCACAATCTCTTGATGACCTGTTGCCTTGTTAAGATGGAAGGTTATATCGCCCATGCCAGCGTTGAGAATGACAAGGTCTATCCTAGGCAGAGTCTCGCAGTCCTTAGCAAAGTCCTCAATCGAGCGGTAAGACCCCATGTCAAGCTTCCAAACATCAATCTGGGGACTTGTTGATGCTGATGTTCGACGAAGCTCCTCAGCTGCAGCAGTGCCTTTGTCTTCAGATCTCACAGCGATGATGAGATGGCTCAAGTTATGCTGGAGCAGAAGCTTGGCACATGCAAAGCCAATTCCATTGTTTGCTCCGGTGATGATGGCTGTTTGGCCTGAGAGGTCGAGATCCTTGGGGGGTAATTGTGGCTTGGTGCATAGTTGGGATTGGATGAAAAGTTGGCCGACGGATAGGGTAAGTGCGGGCATTTGTGAGGATGCACTTTGGAAGGGAGATACGTTCTTAGCCATGGCAAATGTTCAGAATGTTGATTTTAGAGTTAATAAGCTAAGAGTAATGCAAGAATTAATCGTAATGATATCGCTCTGTGGAACAGCTTTTCTTTATATACGATATTCATGTCCATGAATTGCGCCTGTCTATCGCACTACTCTGTCGTGATCGAAATACCACTAACCAAGCTGGGATAACGATGTGGTCTATACCTCTTAAACATGCCTCAGTAATGGGCGGTATCAGACTTTTCTTTCAGCTTCGTGTCTGATGTTAACGCCCTCGCATCCTCCTCCCAGATTTTCGGACCAACCCTCGCCAAACGACCAGATTGATGTCTCAACGCGGTTAGCGTAGATGATAAGATCTGCGCTAACTCGGAGCATTCTAAAAACCGAACCCGCTGGAGATAACGCTTGGCCTAATTCAGGCATCAGTCTGGTCGCGCTGTGGAGCCATCTCTGACAGAGGATCGAGGCTGAGCGGATGCGAGATTTGGACCAGATTGAAGCCCATTTTCGGGTCGGTCAGCATCACTCACTCAATCACCACCCGAAAACATCTCATCCAATGCGAGCCACCGAGTTTACGTTTCTTACTGTTGATGGCCATGGGCGTCCACTCGAACCCGGTAGTCGAGCCTCGATCCGCAGTCGCTGTATGAAGGGTGTCAATGTACGCCCGGACTCGCGCCGATCGAAAAGAAAGGCGCGTAAGGCATCAGAGAAAATCGCTTCTACGGAAAGCTTCGGGAAGACTACCGAGTCCTCAGACATTACGTCTCCTTGTCAAGTAACAAGTTGCGGGCCCCTTTCAAAGTCACTGCAGGTTCGAACTGATGAGCTTGGCTTTGACTCGTCTCGCTTGCCATCAACTGCATGGCGCTTAGGTATGTATTGTAGGTCCGCACCGGAAAGTCACTAACCCGAGATTGTAGTCGTCAAGTTCAACGCCCTGCTCGACGCGGCATATCCTCTCGAGACATACCTCGAGAACATAGACCTCCAAGAACACAGCATGATGGACAACTTGACATTATTGCACGAGAATAAAACTCTACTAGAGTCCATGTTCCTGGCTACATATGCCGTGGATGATTTATGTTCTGGTACCAAGCTATCACTTCGCTCGCAGCGAACACTCTGCACCATTCTCTCGTCTTTGAACAGCAGTCTCCGCGATGCTTCAGGGCAGCAATCCTACTCCACTATATTCATCATATTGATTCTTCTCTTTGCAGCTGAGTCGTTCCGGGATTTCGATGCTGTTTCAACACATCTTGACGGACTGAGGAGATTAATGGAACTGCGCGAGACAAAGCCGGTGCCGTTGGATTCTAAAGTATTATTTAAGATCCAGCAGGTCGATCTTAGAATGTCGTTGGCGACAGGTCGGCCATTGCATTTTCCATTCGACTATTCTTACTCGCAACCGCCTGTGGATGTCATCTGTCCGCCAAGCATTATCCCCTGGCTGATGGTGCATCCTGCACTCATGACCTGCTATCAGACATTGCAGGCTTTGTCAAATCATGCGAACCAATATCGATCCTCGAAGTTGAAAAAGAATCTCAATTGGTTGGACTTCCAGTCTCAGGTCAGCACAACTCAAACCTTGTTGATCGGTCTTGGAAACGGCTATCTCCCTGTCGCATCCGAAGCTCTGCGACTTGGCATGCTTGCCTTCTTATCTACACTCTCACGAAGCCCGGCACGGAAATCCCACCTACCGGTTTTCACCTCACAGCTTGAGGAGTGCTATTTGGTCATGGAACAAGAGCAAGACTCCTACATGCCATTGCTTATTTGGCTGATGTTGATGGGATATATGTCTACCATCGATACATCCAGCTTGACATCATCCTTTATCTGGAAATCTTCTGTTGACCCCGACTTGTCTTGGAAGGCCGCACAAGGAATCCTTAGTAAGCTTCCATGGATCGAAATAATCCATACTGAGCCGGGAGAAAGAAGCTTTAGACACTTACAGACTGGAAATGAGAAACCAGGGCGTCATTACTGAGACATACGAAAAACTTTATATATTCAAACGATAATCGGAAATAATATACCTCATGTTGTCTTTCTTGATGATAGTAGTGTTGAAGTTAACTAGGTAGATGGGTAACAGATAGTATTTCCATATAGGCAAGATGTTTGTGATAGCCGTAACCTTTGATGAACCTCTACACCGTGATTCGTCAGCGCCCGTCTGGCTCGGGGTCACGTTTGCCAACGGGTTTCGAGAGTGGTTGCACAATAGTACTACATGTCGTGGTATTTACAAAAGCCAATGCGAAGCTTGCAGGCAGACGTGCTAAGTGCTTTCCTTTCCGCCCATGCTATCAGGCCCTCCAAGGACCACCGAACTAATCATGACAAGTAAGAACATTTCAAATTCTGATAAGCAAACTGTTCTCAGTAGCTTCATGTTCAAGTTCTTATCTCTGGCATCCCGGTGAGTTTGTGACCTTCCGGAGCTGACAGGTCATTACGCCCATAAACTAAACACAAATATCATACACTTCTGATACTTGAATTAAGCATCTTGGTTTATTCTTTAGTTTGTCTATAAGCTATTTCGGGTTTCTCTGGTAACAGTGTATTTCTGCCGAAAGAGGATAGATTGGCCCTAACTCTTGACTGATCACCAGAAGTATTGTCCTTTGAAATGGTAGTATCAATAGCTTTAGATAATATAGGACCTTGGGAAGTTGTTGGAGTACTATCGTGTTCCGATACATTCGTCAGGTACGTGGCTATTGACCTCTCTCGAGCTTCGAGGGGAGCGTGGGCAAAGTTATGTAATTGCTGAGGATGTAATTGGCCTGGGTCGATGCCATTGTCCAAAAGCAGTTTTTCTGCCGCAGCGATGGGTGCTTGCTCGACGCGAGCTGTATAAGTACCCGGCTCTTGGCTTTTCACAGAGGCTGTTATCTGCTCTCTCCCTCCTCGCGTGAATCTGTTTAGGTCATATGTAAGCATATGCGAGTTGGAGATGCATTTAGCTGCCGGTATCCTCACGAATCTCGGTCATAGAAAGGATTTCCGGCCTCTATCCTGTCTTTTGAAGCTCTAAAAGCCGATGCGGGGATCTTCCGCTGAGGCTGTAGGTCTTCATTTTCGCACGGGGGTAGTCCTCGCTTTAAGGAACCCTTGGCAATGCTACTGAATTCATCGGTCACCGGGCGTGTCCTGCGCATATGGGAGGAGGTTTCTAGTCAAACCCTTAGTATTGACTTCCAGTCCGGATTGTGGGGTAAAACTAACCTGATAGACTAACTTAGAGCGTGGGAAGTTGTATTCAGCTCTTGATATGATTTGCCTTTCTGAAAACAAGAACAGATCACATATGCACGGCCTTACACCACTTATCGAATCTTGTGAAATTTCTATTTAAATACATATAGCCCGAGGGAGCATAGAATCGGAAAAGTAGCCTAGAGCCGACCACTCAACTCAATTTGCCGTCGTAGAAGAAATGCAGATCTGCTATACTAACATATTTTTATAATCTTTGCCTAAGAGATTTCGCCTAGGTTGAGAATATGGCATTGAGGGCTTATGTCTTGCTGAGATGCACATATTCCATACAGGGCTTTATCCGAGATCCATTGCTTACACTCGGCTATTGCGATACGGCTGATATTCCCATGAAAACCTGCAGCCTGATCTTCCCGCCGAAATTCTTCCTTTTCCACAAAACCCTAGAACTTGTGCAGATTACCTCTTAGTTCTTAACCCCAGTCAATAGGAGTCCTCTACCCCAACTCAGACAGTTTCAATGTCACACAAGCGGCAGAGACTCAGCCCTGATTCCTTGCGCCATGGCTCACCTGCTTCGAGTTCAAACACCTTTACTCGCCGTAGCTATCTTGGCGCGTCCGGCCTAAATGCGGATGGAGCTGCTCCCCAGGGTGCTTCTTCTCCGAGTTTGCCAGAGACTCGGACCCGAAAGAAACCTATTACAACAGTCGACTGGCGGGCTGAGCTGTGTAGGGTTATGGACCGACGCGAAGATATATCCAACGCAGACTTGCTTGACGGACTTGACGCTGCGTTTGATGAGCTCAAAGAGTCACGAAGCCGGCTCCAAGCCAGAGAAAACTTTCTCCATGGCCCGCCTCGCCACCAAGTCCTATACCGTATTCGATGTGAGGGGTCTCGGTTAGACGACGAGGATTCTGACGCTTCTGAAGACACGACTGATGACGGCTATACAACCTACGAAAAACCTCCTTGGGTGGTTCAGTACGGTCCGCATAAGGCCCATTTGCGCGCCGGCAGCCATGTCCCAAGCTTGGAACTTTATCTGGAACGGAACAAAGACATTGCCTTCCTGGTTTATGTGGATTTAGTATGTTGTAGAAGGATCCCCAGAGAAGGTCCCCATGATTCCTCACAACAGTATCATCCAATTGAAGCAGCTACTTTGCCTATGTATACAAAAGAGTCAATCTGCATCATTTCTCCACATCTGAGAAATGCCTTACAAGGTCTGACACTTTCTGCGTTGGAAGATATACCTCATCCTGACTTTGAGGATCTTTCCCTGTATATTCCTTTCCCATATCTATGGTGGTTCAATCGTCGTGATCAGATTGCAAAGGCTGTCGCAGAATCAGATGCTGAGTCTCAATGCTATCTTTCTCTTATGCAGAACTACATGTTCGATCGATTACAGAGCGACTGGTCGAAGGTCGATGAACTCACATCAAAAGGGCTTATCACTGTCGAATACCTTGACTACATCTATGTAAGCATACTATTTTGAGTGCTGGTTGTTTTTGCTAATGCTAAAGGCTTAGACACCAGGGCAAATTCTTATATCGGAGGCCGTCGGAAATGACCTGGCACAAACACGATGCTATCGCGTTCTGAATTGGATGAAGAAACACTACAGCCGATATGATGAGTCTCCTGTATCCATGATAAGAGCTGCGTGGTGGTTGTTTGATGGTACCTTTAAGGAAATCGAGGATGATCTTATCATCACTGCACCAGATCTCACCGATGAGTTCAAAATCGAATCCCTTTCATACTATCCGCAACGGTTCGCCAGCCCTAACCTTGTCCGGTCACTTTTGGATCGTGGCAAGATGTTTTGGGAGTGTAGAGAGAGGAAGTATGTATCTACATCAGATTTCGGCGGGGATGGACTGCAAAGCTCGGTGAGGGTATTTCTTGCTATATGGTTCGAGTACGTATCCCTAACATCTAATCAGATGGACTCACGTTTCATGATTGATATGGAAACATACAAATATATGCACCCTAAAGCTTCAGGGAAGGAAATTGATCGCCACATGACGGTCATTCGCACGATCGATCGACAACAGATGCATCATGCTGAGCTGTCTGCAAGAAACGACTTCATCATGTGTCTGCCGACTACTATCGTTGGTTTCAACATGAACAAGAAAGAATGGGGTGCGATTAATACCCACGGCAGCCCTAAAAATACCATCATCTTACTGATTTCTGCATCTAGTTAAACTCGATGTCCATACGCTCCGGGAGGTGAAATGGAATAGCCAGGCATTTGAGCACCTGGTTATCAGTCAAGTCACAAAAGAGCTTATTAAAGCAGTAGTAATCAATCAACTAGGCAACAAAGCTAATGCTGATCTAATACACGGGAAAGGTAATGGCCTGTTTATGCTACTACATGGGTAAGCCAGGTTAAGCCACTCATGTATCCCATACTAATGCCCAGTAGTGGTCCTGGCACTGGCAAAACTCTTACAGCGGAGAGGTATGCACCTTTTAGCTCATCTCGCCAGAATGCTCGCTGATTAATTCTAACTCTAGCGTTGCTGAGATCGCCAAACGGCCATTATATAGAGTCACTTGCGGTGACATTGGGACAAAGGCAGAGGATGTGGAAAAGGTTCGTTCTCCGGTCACTTAGACTCATATTTATTTACCGCTAATTCCAACCAGTACCTAGAAATTGTTATGTATCTCGGCAAGACATGGGGATGTGGTACGTATTTCCTCTCTTTTAATCTGGCACCCAACACACTGCTCATACGCTTACAGTGGTGCTTCTTGATGAAGCAGATGTGTTCCTGGAACAAAGATCTTTGGTCAACCTTGAGAGGAATGCCCTTGTCTCAGGTCAGTAAGGTATATAGCTGTGATACAAACACGTACTAAGTGCCTATGACAGTCTTTCTTGGTGTTTTAGAGTATTATGACGGTAAGCAGATAGAACATAGTTCTGTCTACAGGGGTTTGTCTGACCATGCCAGGAATTCTCATATTGACGAGCAACCGTGTGGGTATCTTTGATGCGGCTTTTCGATCCCGAATCCAACTGAGCCTACGATATAAGAATCTTGGGCAAGCAGAGCGGTACCAAATCTGGGAGAACTTTCTCAAACATCTTGATCAATTTCAACAAGACGTTCGATCCAGATTAACATCTCAGTCTCAGCAGGTTTCTTTGATTGGATATGGAATGGACATCTCTGATTTGAGAAAGCACCTGGACGAGCTTTCTCAGGCAGATCTGAACGGCAGAGAGATTCGCAATGCACTGTCCATTGCCCGTCAACTTGCGCTTTATCGTCAAGAAGCATTGCAGTTCCATCACTTGAAGGATGTAATGGACGAGGCGAAGAAGTTTGATGACTATCTGAACGAGATTAATGATGGCTTCTCAGCCGACGATATTTGTAGAGATAGGCGAGAGAGATAATGAGCTTATGACGGATTGGGTACTTACTACACTGCACTGCCCATGTACAACATGATAGTGAGAGGCATCTTTACTGCCGTTTACAGGGACCGAGCACTTTGAAATTCTTGATTTGCTACCTAATCCCACTCGTCTAAGACTGCTTTCATTTGGGCAGCGGCTGTCGCTGCTGCGTAATACTGCCATTTCTTACTTTTATGACAATCCGCGTAGTCACATATTCCCTTAATAACTAAACACGGAAAGTGGTCCCAAATACCAGCACCCTCCATCTCAAATGCAATAACCCCTTCTTCCTTCGCGACCTTATCGCGCTCTTCCCCTGACTTCATGACCTTATCTCCTGACGCTACTGTACCAATATGCAGTTCTGGAATCTCCGAGGGACCTTGTGAGATGCCAACAGAAGGCTCTGTGAGACGCTGTCGCGGCACTACCTGACTGAAATCACAATTGAGATGCTGGCAGTCTAGTGTACGAGCAAGGTCACAAGCTCCAAAGGCACCACAAGTCCTTTCCCATTCGGGACATGTCGCAGCTTCTAAATGCTTGTGTAAAGATGATGGCAGGTGTAAGACATCCTCTTCAACACCTGGATATTGATACAGGGCTGCCCCAGATGGCTCTTCAGTGGCCTGTAATGACAGAAGATACCCTCGGGCTGCCGTTAGAACCTCCCGGCGAGCCCCACGACCAGCCAGTCTGGCGAGAAAGCCCCTAATCTGGGAACCTGGCCTGCCATGATTGTCATGGAGAGTTCTCTTTCGCTTGAAATCGTTAGGAAATTGCCGACCAAAATCGTATTGCACGAGCCCATCACTAATCACCACATCTCCCAGAATCCGTTCAACATTGGCTGGCCCAAACGGTACGCCACCACATATACCGACAACCAGTGCTAGTCTTATAGCTGGGAAGCTGATTCGGCAGCTAGAGGCAGCGCTGGCTGCAACCCCTTTTCCCATGCTTGGCAAATGGATGAGAACAACGTTGTGCTCCCCCAGTGCTCCCAGGGTGTAAGAGTTGGGGTCTAGGATGACCTTTCCATATTCCTTTCGGTCCCATTGTTGGTCCATAAGAGATATGACGGCATCAGACTCCAGCACCAGAGCACAGAAGATCGCAATATGGAAGTCCTGTCGACATTTGGGTTTGGAGGCAGCCTTACTGAGCTTATCAGCAGGCACCTCACGTAAACAGGCTGGGTTCGCTACAGAATCAAATTCAACCTGCGATTGAACTGCCACTCTGTCCCCAGGGACTTCAGTCTTAGGCGCGCTTTCACTGATATGCGATACAGGGAGGGAAATGATGTTTCCAGGAATTCGATTTCTCCTCATGGGAAGAGTTGTTGCAGAATGGGGCAAGGTTGGTCGTCTAACTGAGATGGTTGGAACCCCTAAAGCCATGCCAGGTCGACAGGTGGCTATCATTACTCGAATCACTGTTAGTGGTGATTCTCTTTGGATGTTCTCAAAAATCATGTTAAACTTATGCGGCCATGCAAGAGTATCTGCATCGATCTGGCAGGTCCCGAGATGTAAGAGAATGTTGAGTCTCGAAATGTTAGGTGCGAGCTTCTCAAGTATATCAAACCAATCGCCTGACGTCTCAGCAGCCCTGACTGCCTTTGTTATTTCGATTAAAGAAACAACTGACTCTGAGAGTTTCGATTGACGCAATGCCTGTAGAATGACGTGCCTTAGCATTACGATCGCCGCCAAGTCTGACGATCTGGCTTCGCCATATTGCTCAACCATGTTTATCGGTATATAGGCCACGGGCTGTCGTGTTTTGATATGCTGTGCTAGCTGGACTCCGAAGACTCCTATACGATTTGCAGAATCGAAGTCGCCTTGCAGGAGGAGCAAGGACGAAGTTTCCTTCTCAAGCCACGAGAAAAGCAAGGGATTTCCCCAGATATCGTCGGTATAGGTATTGGGAAATGTGGACTGGAGATTGAACCGCGACAATGCCCTCTGCTTTATGTACTCCATATCCAAGTAATAAGAGTATGGCTCACAAAAGCTAGGGATGTACCATAATAAGGATATGTCCTGGGGAGTCTGCGCGAGACTGTATAACGGGTCTAGCAGCCCATCTGCTCCACCAATTAGCGTGTAGCCATCAATAATAGCTGCAGGGAATCCATACCACCCAGGTATCGGTCCAGGCGTCGAAGCAAAAACATGTATCTTTCCCCTAGATCTGGTACCCTGATAATCCCAGGAATGTGCTTTTCATAGGTATTCCCGAGCGAAATCTGTCGTTGTATTTCGCTACGAAACTGACGAACATCATTGTTGTCCATTTCGAGGTCTCAAAATCTAAAGAGACCTGATGATTTTGATATTTGGAAGGATAAGAAATTAGGCCCTGCTGCAACCAAGCGTCATTCACAGCCTGATTTCACACAAAATATCACGTGCCACACTCGCAAGAAAGATTTCTAATAATAGTCGCAGGGTCTAGGACCAACAAGATGTCAAACACAGCTTCTCACCCCGCACAGCCTTTTGAATCAACCTGAATAGCCATAACACAACTCACGTAAATTAGGCGCTCCTGCCAAACTGTTATATGGGCTCAATATGTCGTTCACCACGATCATATACTACCTTGCCGCTTCTCTCTCAATAATCGTGCTCATCAGATGGCGCCTACTGGCCTTTGCACAAAAGCACCAGTTTTGGACACTCTGGTTCCGCCTATCTTTGTATGAGCCATACCTCCTGAGCTCGTGGAGTGCTGCGTCCTTGCTTGCGACTACAGAGGCGGCATACGGCTTTGCACAGCATCCAGTTCTTCAAGGAAACTATAACCGTCAGCTTGTCTTCTTGTTGATCGGAGCCATGTACGTCTTTGTCTTGGACTTCGTGTATAGGTCCTTCCGAAATCGTCGCTATTTACGCCTCCGCTGGAAAGCTTGGACTGGCCAAAGCCGAACCGGTATCTCACCGGATATGGCTCAGTACATTGGAACTCCAGAAGACTGGAAGATTATGGCCCAGAACGGCTTGAACTTCGATTCTCACCCTGTCGACCAGTTTTCTGGGGGATATTCCGCTCTAATAACACAAGACCCAACCGACCTTCTTAAGGCTAAAACCGATACGGGTGTCTTAATTCCTACGGGTCAAACGACTCGTCCTAGACTACAAAGTGGTGTTTACCAACCGACTGCAAACGGGGCCTCTGTATCGCTGCTATGGGGTGAGAACCTCGGATTCCAAAGGCGATGTAGTAGGGGTATAATATCTGTTCCCGTACATCTATTCAAGACGTCACCCATGCTTAGGTGTGGCCTGCCTGGAGAGGCGGTTTGCCTTGCCTTTGGGATCTTGTCCAGGAACAAAGGCCTAGAGCCACGAGCCCTTATCTGCAATCTGAAGCAGAAAAACTCATTTCGCCAATGGGAAGAAGCCGGAATCTGGCCCCATCCTGCAAAGACTCTCAGGAGTTTTTATTATCGTGAGTTTGAGAAGGCGTTTTCGCTCCTCGGCGACTCATACATCACGGCTGCAACGGAGCTCGCTTTGCTCTTTGCAGATTTAGATAGCTCTCTCATCGGAGAGTGGCTGGACCGAGGATTTGAGCACCAGGATCTGGAGTTCAATAATCTGTCTCACGCTCACGGTGCGAGTCCAGAAGATCTGTCTCGGCTTTATCGAGGTCATTACGCGGCCATGCTCATCAGCCTCAGTTTATCAGCGAGGCACAGCGCAATTCGGCCGGAGCTTGCTGTATTTGACGCTGTATGTCGGCTCGATGATGTTCCTGTTCCGAAATGGGCAACCTCAGATGTCATGGAATCTCGACGGCAGGTAGAGCTGGAGGCCTACGGGCCCACGGTTCTCAGATTGATCAGTGCTATTATATAATAGTGGCTTGGGAATTGAAAACCGCTCCGTGGAATGTCGGAGACAACCAAGAACCCAAGCCAAAATATCGCAGGAAATAACAAAAAAAGGTTGGCTGAAACTATTGAGTGATGGGAATTCTGACGTACCGTTTTCAACCCCCCCAGATGGCAGTTGCGGTGAGGACTCACTGGTCGGTGAGGCTTGAGTACAATGTTTCATGATCAGTATCATCACAGTGTGATAGGCTTATGTGGCTTGCATCTGCCCAATCACCTCTTTTATATAGCCATAATCGTACGCGCTTGTTTCTTCATAAAATGCACAATCGGTCTTGCACTGTCGCACAATGAATTATACGGAGTCATGGTGGTGTGCAAACACCGAACGCGGCTTAAGCCAAGGCATTCTTTCGATAAGCAACACGACCACTGTCGTCAAAGGGACACGATATATACAACCGCGTAATGTCTCTATATTAGAATCTTTCCTCATCTTCATCCGGCTCTTGTGTAGTCCAAACTCTTTCTTTCTTCTTGATAAAGTCTCGTTGTTTACAATTAATATTCCTACGTATTTAAATAGTACACTGTGCAAATAGCCGGCCCTCATCACATCGTTTGTCAGGACCCCTGCAATCTACCGAAGCATTCATATCAATGGAGGCCTCAACTCTGGTCCTCCTTGTCCAAGGGCTCCTCTGCTGGGGTATGGCATCCAGCGCTCCAACCTATCTTCGAAGCGAGCCTCGTGGGTCCTCGATTGGTCCCAGGTCCACAGACCTTTCAGTTTTTGAACTCAGTGAAGCAGCTTCTACCGGGTTTGTTTGGTCTTCAATCGGGCTTGCTATCTTGACTGCCTTCCTTCAAGGGCTCGTCACTTCACTTGCCTATATGACAGAGTCTTCAAACTCGTGGACGTTTCGTTTTCGACTGGCAAAGGTTGAGCATTTATGGTGGACTCTTGTTTCCTTCCTCCTGTTTACGTCCCTTGTCTTCAACGTGGTTTCATTTGTCACTGGTAACAGTAATGAAGCCGTAACTGTCCTCGTACTCTCGACGACAACTTTGCTGGCGATCGTGCGGTACATGCTGCCGGCCTGGAGAAGTCGACGGTACCTTCGCAACCGCTTCCTGGCTTGGACAGGCCCAAGCCGGACTGGAGTGGACTCTAACCTCATATCCTTCTGTGGGGACAGAGACAATTGGTTCAATCTGGCAAACCAGGCAAAGTCGAGAGGCACGAAAGGAGTTTCATCAGACAACTACGGTTGGCGACTTTATCGCGTTGATGGTATCCAGCTGGATCCTACCGACATCCTCAATTCCGGCGTCGTTAGTCCTCAAAAAGTCCCCAAGACAGAGAGCACTCGGTATACTTATCACGACGGGTACCCGAACCACCGTAACGTCTCTCTATACTGGGGGATGCATTCTGGCTTTTTACCAAGGGTTTCGCGTTCTATCGCCAGTGTGCCAGTCAACTTGCTACTGTCAACGCCCTTCACAACCGACGGGTTTGCTGGGGAGGGTCTGTGTCTTGCTATGGGGATTCTTGGTCGAAACAAGGGACTCAAACCAGGAAACCTAGTTTTCAACATGAACAGGGAGTTATCCACGCAGCTGGAAAATGATTCGACGTGGTATCCTCGACCCTCCAAGACACTTCGGAGCTACTATCAGAAATTACTGGATGATATATATGGCAGCCTGGGAACATCATTTGTCTGCGTGGCCATGGAGCTCTCACTGATTCTGATGGATGCCTCGTCGACAGCCGTGGCATCCTGGCTGCAAGCAGGATGTGAGCATCAAAGCATACAGGTAAACGAGGATCTCAAACGCCACGGCGCAACCGATGAAGAGCTGCGAGCACATTACGAGTCGAGCTACGTTTCGATGATAATCTCTATTAACAATATGAAAGATGCGAAGGTGGGACAACATAACCATGGTAAAGCGCAAGTAGTTCGTCCTGACATCATATGCCTTGGGCTCTTGCTCAAAGCCAGAGATAAACCGAGACCAGCGTGGTGGGGGATGGAGAAGTTCTGCAGCTATCGGAAAGGCGAGGATGACCATCTTGATTTTAAGTGGAAGGACTCTGCCGCGAAGTTACTGGGCCTTCAATCATACCCATCCGCTGACGGGGACGATTTTTGGGCTGTGACAAACGAGTTCAATAAGGAGTCAGTGGTGGATGTCTCTGTATGCGAGGGCATGGTAACAACTGACAGCGGGAATTCGTCGACAAGCTGCTAAGGTTGTCTCTACATGACCCCTTGTTCGCTGGCGAACGTAGAAAATAAGTTGTGCTTTTCTTATGTGTTATTGGTAGTTGGTGTTGGTCCAGAGCCGAAGCTCATGACCTCCAAGAAAATTATTAAATTTTACTATCCGCCGGAGCCATGCGAGACATCTACAAACTCGAAGTGATGATACAAGAAGACAGTGTTGAGAGTGTTCACTTGATCTGTAAACGCCACAGGGCGATAATAAATATCATAGCCTCGAATCTTTTCTTGCTCTCTATGCTGTTGACCAAGCATCTTCATGTCCCGCCACCATTATGCATGCGCTCTGCCAACACATAATGCAGGAGGCCTACCATGAGGGGTAAACAGCCCAACATTTGTATGCCATTTCGAACTCCTCGTCTTTCACTTCCCTCACGTCTTCCTTTCAAATGGTCTCATAATGGCTAAAGTCAACAAGAATAGCAAGCGATGCTGTAGAGTATGCTCTACTCCTTTCAAAACCCATTCCCAATTGGCGAAGCATTGTCTAGATACAGACCATCAAAGCAATCAGTGTTGTGAGCACTGCATCAGATGGTTTTGCAGCACTGAAGCCTTGTCACAGCATAATGAAGCAAAACACAGCAACTCGCCGGCGGTCATGCCATCTCAAAGCCAAGTGATAACTGTTTCAAACCCTCAAGCTGTACGGCAATATCACTTTCGAGACCGAAACTACGAAGGATTCCCGCTACTAGATGTTTCAGTTATACACGACCTTCTCATGCTCAAATGCCATTCTCCTGAGCTCCTTCAAAGGGAAGGATATGTCTTGACAGAAGAAACTCGCGCGAGCGCTAGACAAGCTGCTACCATGAAGCAAACTGTTATGGCTCCTGACCCGAGCTCTCTCGAGCCCAAAAGAAAGGCAGTCGCCATAGATTGCGAAATGGCAGGCGTCAGAAATGGTCAAAGTGAAATCATATCCATCTGTGTGATCGACTTTTTCACTGGCGAACATTTGGTCAATTCTCTTGTCAAACCTCATTTGCCCGTCATTGACTGGCGCACCAATATCCATGGTATAAGACCAGCGACACTCGCTATAGCCGCATCCCAGGGACAAGTTCTCCGTGGTTGGGAAGCAGCACGACAAGAGCTATTCAAGCACATCAACACAGAGACAGTATTGGTTGGACAGTCTCTCCAGCAAGATTTAAAAAGGCTTCGAGTATCACACGCAAAGATTTTGACACTGCTATTCTTACAGCTGAAGCCGTTTTTGGAACGAGCGCTCCCTTTGGTCGTCGATGGAGTCTTGAATCCCTCTGTGCAGACTTGTTGCCATTGCGTATTCGACAGGATTCAAGCACTCACGATGCTTTGGAAGACGCTATGGCGGCACGAGAGGTTGCGTTGTGGTGCATTTGCTATCCTGACAAGCTAAAGGAATGGGCGAAGAGGGCACGCAAGAAGCATAATGCTGAAAAAGCGAAACAAGCGGAGCGCAGGCGAAATAAGAGGAGGAACAACTACTACTCAGCGCCTGTTCCCGATGCTGAGTGTGAGGATTGTGGGTATTATCATGATTATGGCGATGACAAGGATGATGAGATACTTCGATGGGAGGATGTGATAGACTGGGATACGTGGCCAAAGTCTCCTCCCTCTTCTGATTAGCATTGCGAGATAAGCACGTTTGCTCCATTTACGATCGCTGTTCCAGAGGCATGACCGCTGCTTATGTAGTTCAAGGTCGACGCGGAAACTACGACTGTCTTGGGGAACTGGCGATTTCTCACCCAGAATCTCAGGCATGCATATACACGACAGAGGGGACACAGCACGGCTGCGCCAGAATGAACACCGACTCAGATTGAAAGTCAAATAATACATTAGCTATCCACCAAGCCTCATAAGGGTATTCCGTTCAATCTTCTCCCCATCTTACGATATAGCCATTCCTGATGTTTTCTATCCCCAACCAGTCCGTCCGAACCTGCTCTTAGCAGTCCTTTACATCTTGTTTTCCAGTAAAACAGTGTATAACTTGCACATTATGCCCAGACCCAAATTTTCCATCTCTAAGCCTCGAGACTTTGATGCTGCATTTCCAGAATGCAGTCAAATGTAGTAGCGGTAGGGTATTCTTTGATGGTGACGTGATCGGTGTCCAGATCTTGTCGTTCATGAGAGCAAGATTTACATGTATCCGCCCGTGATATGCGTCAACCAGCCTTTGACGCGTTTCGAGACTGGTGACGCGTCGTCTTCGCCGTCATCCTCTGCAGGTCGCTTTCTGGACTCATGCGTCGGCATTTCTTGAGTCGGCGCCTCCTCCTCGGCTGGTGTCTCTTCTACTGGTAATTCTCGACTTGGCTTCTGGTGTTCTTTTGCCAAGGTGCTCATGTCGCTGGCCGATGCGCTCTCGCCTTGGTCGGGCGCATGGTCGAAATCGTAAATGGGCTCGTCTGACAGTTCCGAGGATACGTCAGAGCTAAGTTCGATTATCGGCACGTGATCCTGCCTATCGCGCAGCTGATATCTGCTACCCTCATTCGTGAGGACTTTTTGCGGTTCACGAGCTGGTGATTGCTGCCGCGGTGCAGAAAGCCGAGGTAATTCTGGTTCCTCTGGTTCGTCTTGTTTTGAGTAAGGTAATGATTTCTGTTGTGACTTTGGTTTTGGTTTTGGGAGTAAGCCTGCCAGGGTATGTCGTCTGATTTCTTTGGTAGTCTCTCGCAGATGAGCGGCCAATTCACTGTGCGGATCAAGATGCCAGAGAGTGCGCTCGATGGTAGCGCGCAGCATGTGAAGATTCCCCTCCTCGTGAGCGGCGCGCTCGGCGGCGGTGAGCTTGGCCATGGCAGCTTGGGCTTCTCTTCTGGTGGAGGGTCGGTAGAGTGAGCTCATGAAGTGAGTGAGGGGACGGGTGGGGACACGTGTTTAGAGCGCGGCGATTTAGGCGACAGGTGCCATCCATTGATTTAGGTATCTCATGCAATCTCGATTTCTGTCCTGAGTGTAGATATGAGGTATTGTCTTCTTGTCATGTCTATCGAGGTTGAGGCTGGCGTGAATAGGGTTGGACACGATCGGTCGGGTAATATTAAGAGGTTGGTTTTATTTTTCAAGCGTCTCCACTCGGGGTCGGGGTCTTTCATTTATTATGCGTGATGAGCTGTCAATGCTACTGGAGCCTGAAAAACCGCGTGGTAGCATCGGGTGGACCTTGTTGATAGCGATAAGCCAATCAGCTTGGCGATGACGACAACAGATGACTCATCCCTGATTTGCGCTATGACGTCTACAGTCTAGGCTGTCCACTCACAGCACGATTTCTCCGTGTTTCAGGTCCCCACTAAACTGTTTTTGGATCATCCAGGTCAGCCTCAGGGTAGCTTCGTCTCTTTACCCAGCATTAACTGCCTTTACAAGATCTAGACAAGTTTTATATCTATAGCCAATAGTATTGAATATCTCTATATCTAAACTATACTCAGGCCAATTTTGTGTTCAACCTAGCGTGACGGGAACACTAAAAGTGAATCGGAAGTTTGACTCAAGCTTGTCATAGTAGGTTCAGGATATTTCATGGCATTCTGATTCAGCCCTGAGGTTCGAGTGACGACATTCTCACCCAGATTTTCAATTTGGGGGTTTCTCAGATACACATTGCATGATTTAGCTCGCTTCATTGTAAAAGATATACTCGGTCAGATATGTATTGAGTCGCCCCGAAGGATCACTAATCTAGGCTTATTACCCCAACATCAGTCCCTGTTGCTTGCTTTATCGCGTAAGACACTAAATCCAACGTATCCTTCGGAACAAACAACTCATCCGTGGTACCAATAACCTTATCAAAATGCGCCAAATAATCTTCCGGGCCCGTCGCGCGAGAATGCCCAGGCACCGTAGCCAACGTCGTTCTCGCGGCTCTTCCACCACCAACACTGAACAACTCTCCAGATACCGGACACTCCGCGCTGCACAGCGCTACGACAAAATCTGCCACGAGATGCGTATGGAAATATTCTCTCGTAATCCTCTTGATGACAGGCGACAAGTCCGACATGCGGGATGCTGCTGAGGGAAGAACGCCGTTGATCTTGATACCGTGCTTGGGACTCATGCGCCCGAGATCGCGGGTCAAACCAAAAGTGGCACCTTTGCTTGACACATACCCACCACCACCACCTGCTCCCATGCCGATAAGACTGTCAGAAGAAGTATTCACTATCCTCCCATACCCTTGCTTCTCCATAGTAGGATACACTGCACCAATGAGCATAACAGTACCCAGTGCCGCAATCTCCCACGTCCGGTGGAAGGATTGGACGTTCACGTTGTCGTGAGAGCTAGCTTCACCAGCAGTACCTGCATTGTTGACAAGGACGTGGATAGTTCCATACGCTGCTAGCGTATCTTGCACAAGCTCTTGGACTTCGCTCTGGACAGAAATATCATGGCCATCTGCGATAGCCTCTCCACCCTTTGCTTTGATCTCGTCAACGACAGTTTGAGCACGGGGTATAGTGCCGCGCTCGCCACTTAGAGAGCCGCCGTAGTCATTGACGACTACTTTTGCGCCATATGAGGCGAGCAGAAGAGCATATTCTCTGCCGAGGCCGCCTCCTGCGCCCTGTAAAGAGTATTGTCAGTGCCATCATTGGTATAATCATACATTAGAAACCCACAGTAACGATGGCAACGCGACCTTGGAGAAATGTCAATTTCGATTGGGCCATGGTCAAGTGTAAGTTGTTGGTAGAAGTCGGAAATTAATTGAATGGTAGGTGACAACCATGCTGGCTGACTTGTTCTATAATCAAGATTTCCCCGCACTCTTGGGCCGATGTTTTAGTGCCCGATAGCGCAGTGTTGAGTCAATATGCCGCTAAATCTCGGATTTAGGGGACCTCTGTGGCTTGAGTCAGTAAGCGAGTCAGTGGACTGAATCGCCTAACTTAGTGGTACCCCATCTGGCCAAGGAATGGTTTGAGAGGTCTTGATATTGATGCACGATAATCCGGAGGACAGATGAACTAACCATAATCAATTCTTGGTGTGCGAAGAGTGTTGCTAGTGGAACATTTGCGACAATGACGGACTTCAACGCAATATTCGAAGACACCAGATTGACAGCGAATTTGATCCTATTGAAATGTAAGCCGAACTTGGAGCATACCAGGGAGGGAACAGGCCACTGACATTTCTTGTTGAGATTATGTGATTGCTAGGACCAGACTACGAGCCCTTATATAACGGATACTTGGAAAGCAAGAACCGACACTGCAGCATATGCTCGCCAATGCCACGATCCGATGGTGAGAATTAGTAACTTTGTGTACGTTCCAGTGCTTAAATTGTGTCTAGGTTATCATTTACGCTATCGATACACCAATTCAGAGCCATCAGCTCTGGCCAATATGATGCGAATGCCCTGCTGCAGAACTGCCCGACTCTCCTCGAAGAGAAAGCCACTAGCGAAACGGTACCATATCTGCGAAAACTTGATCGCGTCCATACTCTGACGAGAACAGATCGTGGGAGAAGACTATAGAGGGCATTATCTGGTCAAATATCCCAGCCCGACACACGTAATATTCTATGTGTACGGAGGCGGCTTTGTCAGCGGCTCGCCAGGATCTGTGATGCCCTATTTGCTGCAAATGAGCGTTGAACTTCAAGCCCGGAGGCTCAACGCTGACATGTTCGTTGCGGAGTATGATCTCACCCCCGAGTATCCCTACCCAGGTGCTCTGAGGCAAGTCGTCTCAGCATATCGATACATCACCAGTCGGAACATACCCATCATACTGGCTGGTGACTCAGCCGGGGGCAATCTCTGTCTTGGGCTCCTTCGACACTTGGTAAAGACTCACCCGAGCATTCCACAAGCCATACAGACCCAAGGAGAAACAGGACGAGTGGTGGCAACGTGTCTGAACAGTCCGTGGGTCAACCTGCGAAATAATGGGGAATCATATCGGCAGAATGCAAACCAGGATTGTCTCGACAAAGGCGCTCTCGACCGTTGGCGGAAGGCATATCTCGATGGCAAGCCCTTGGATGAGTATGTGAACCCCATCGATTGCTTAGATGGCTGGAAGGAGATACTCCCCAGAAATACGCTGTTGGTTGCCGGAGACCTGGAGCTCTTTGTCGCCGACATACAAAAGCTGGCTCAGAACGTCCGCAAATTAAGTCTTCCCACCCTGCGTCTTTGATGACTCTGAAACCGATTGCAATAGCAGAGCGGGTATAACAGCCTTGAAATACACGTCGAGCCTAAGAAAGGGCATGTCTGGAGTCTGGTTGACTTTGGGGGTACACAACCTGGGCTACCAGCGGCTCGGGGAGGACAAGAAGAAGATAATGCGTATTCTGGCATTCACTTGCAGGCTGACTGGATTGTTGACAGATGTAGAGTCTGAGAAGGGGACGACGGATCTATATTTCGTAGATGTTTTAGAGTTAGCTGAAATTGGAAGGATCTTATGGAAGTGTCGAAAGGAAACAAGTATTAGCGTCGATGATTGACGTATTGCGCATAAAAGACTTGAGCTGCCATTGTGGGAGGTTGAAAGAACTATTATGTGCCTTCTGGAGCCAATGAACTCATAGGCTGGTAGCCTGAAGAAATTATGGAGTCTACTCAGCTTATATCTATCAATACGCGTTCTTTCACTCTTGGTATAGTTAGAAGTTGAAGCTATTCCAACTAGAGATAACTGAGAATTTTATAGGCGTGCGGGCAACAATTTGTAGTTGGGATAATACTCAAAATAATTAGTCATTGTCAAAATCAAAGGACCACTAGAGGAAGTACCCAAGGTAGCTACAAGCCGAACCAATCTCAACCAGTATCAATTCCATCCTTAGCAGTCTTATCACCAGACCCCACCGCCTCGCCCAGATGGGTCTTATGGAAATGGCGTGGCTTGACCTTGGCAGCGTAGAGATCATCAAGCTCCGCAGTAGTTCGGTTCTTGGTCTCAGGAAGCCAAAACTAGGAGCTAGCGAACTCGATGAGAGTAGTAGCACTAAAGATGAAGCCAACCTTGCCACCCAGGTTACCGGCATCTGGATTGAACATGTACGGGAATACGAAACCAATCAACCATTGGACGATACAGAGGACGATGTTGGAAAGGCCTTGGGTTCGTGAGCGAAGACGCCAGGTAGGGATCTCCGCCACGACGGTCCATGCAACTGTACCCAAGGTGATCTGGTAAACGAAGCCCTGTCGGAATCACGTTAGAACAGATATGCCGTTGAGAGGGGGGATTGTTGACTTACCCAGACGAACATGAAGGCAATGGTGACGAGGTTCGTAGACCGACTACCGGGCAAAGAAGCTCCGCCAACGATGAACAGCGTGATCGCGCAGATAAACTGCCCCCAAACAATAAGAGGCCGGCGACCAACTACAGTCAGCAGGGGCCAAGAAAGGATGTTGGCGACAAACATGCTGCAATTATTCAACATGCTCAACAAGAAGGACATCTGTGCACCAAAGCCAGCTAGTTGATAGTAATAAGACTGATATCCGAGAACAAAGACGATACCGCTGAGGTACTGGCATCCGTAGATAAACATGCTGATAAGCGTGCGTTGTCTATCAGGCCTTTGAAAGCACGATGCGTAGGAGACAGAAGACGTCTCAGAGCGGTAGTCCTGCTCATTCCGAATAGTCTGCTGAATAACAGCAAGGATGGCCTTCTTATCGATGTTCTTTGAGTCACCGTGGAGACGATCGAGGGACCTGACGGCGGCGTCTCGGCGTCTAGCTCGAACTAACTATATAGGTGATTTAGGGTAGAGCTAGATGGTAGGAAGAACAATAGCCGGGATGATCCATTGACACACAAAGGGGATGATATAGGAGTCGCGGTCGTTTCGTGGACCAAGCTTATACATGATTCCAGTGAAGAGAAGAGTACCACAGAACTGAATAAAGTTGGTCATGGCTGTGAGCCAACTTCGAAGCTTGAGCGGTGCAACCTCTGAAGCGTACAGGGGCCCAACGATGAGCCATGTACCGATGGATAGATCATTGATGGGTTTTCCAACTGTCAAGATTGGGAGAGAGCCATCGCGGGTTGAGTGATATTGAAGACCGACCCCAACGATAGAAATGGCACAGAAGAGCATGTTGGTGTATCGTCGGCCGATTTTATCAGTTAGCCATCCTGTAATGGCAGCTCCCAGAACAGCAGCTAGCTGGGATACGCCGCCGTAAAGACTCTGCCAAGTGGCAGGGATGATGTAACTGGTCGTGCCACCTTGAGAGAGTGTAGTGCCATAGTCCTCGCTTGGGGCCGGTTAGTATAAACATGTGTGAATTGATGTAAGAGTACTAACCGAAATTTAGGGATCGCGAGTAGATTGCCCGCGATGATACCATCTATACCATAGCCGAAAACAACAAGCTGGACGTATAAGATCCAGAGAGTGCTTCGCCAGAAGACTCGAACGCTCTGGGCGAAGCTGAGGGTCTTTTCATAGACGATTTGGGTGGCAGCGGCTTCAGCATGGTCCTCTGCCTGCTGCATCTCAAGGTGTTCAGCAGTAGTCATTGCCGTAGCCTCCTTCTTATTATCCATGACAAATTATCTAAGGTATGAGTAGAAGAGAGATCTTGGTCCCTGCAAAGAAAACAAGGTTCTGTTGGGAGCAAGAGAAACTCTAGAATCTCGTTATTGACAAGGGGTTTTGTAGTTGAACACGAAACGCCACAATAACGAAACTGTGTGTTCTAGACAGCGTAGCAGTGCAGTGCTAGTGGTCAATGGGTCTGGTTGGTTACCAAAGATCGAAGAGCTACCAGCATCAACCCCCATGGGGAAGCGGTCCTGGGTCATTTGCTGCACAGGCCATGATAGGGAACATTTCCCCGCGTGGAGATGTTGACTCGACTCTAGAGTCAGCTTTGCGGGGTTGAAGCTGCTAACCGTACCAGCTTCAGAGTCATGGGGGGCTAGCTTAGTCTGGGGCATGGAGTCAACATTGGCAGTTGTACACGCGGGGTCAGTAGCCGAAGATCTGGATTTGTCAATTTCTGAAGCGTTGGTTGCCAAGACCCTGTGCTTTATTTCTTTGATGTTTCGTCGCAATCTGAGTTAATCTGTCTCTTCATATCCATCCTTGTCGACTCACTCAATCATCAAGATGACAGTCTCAAACGGAAACAGCTACGCAACAACCTTCGACAATCGGGTTGGTGGTACGCCTATTACTCGCGACAATGACGCTCCTTACCAAGTATCTGAGCATATCCTTTGCGCCCCAAGAAAGCTCCGAGTTGGATGCATAGGAGCTGGAGCTTCTGGGATCATGATGTGCTACAAGAAGGAGAAGGAATTTGGAGATGACATTAATCTGGTAGTTTATGAGAGTAAGTAAAACGTCCCACCAAAGAATTGTCCAATTTGAGCCATTGTGAGCTAATCTCCAATCTTGTCAGGGTACCCCAAGCCCGGCGGTGTCTGGTACGCCAACAAGTACCCCGGTTGTCGTTGCGACGTTCCTTCACCCGCCTATTAATACCCATTCCATCCTAAAGCAGATTGGTCCAAATACTACTCTCCTGCGGCTGAGATCCAATCGTATTACGAGTCATCTGCCAGAGAGAAGGGCTATGTAAATAACTACATCAAGCTATCTCATCGCGTCGACAAAGCGACTTGGGATGAACCCAATGGACAATGGATCCTGACTGTAACGGAGACTTCTGATGGCCAAGAGCGAACCTTCGAGGACCGAGTCGACTCCTTGATCGCCAACATTGGCATCTTGAATACCTGTAAATGGCCTGACATTCCCAATCGCGAAGCCTTCCGTGGACACATCACCCATTCAGCGGACTACGATACCAATCTTGATCTAAAAGGCAAGACCGTGATTGTCATTGGATCCGGCGCCTCTGCCATCCAAATTGTGCCAGCCATCAAGTCGACAGCAAAGAAAGTAATCTCATTCTATCGCACGCCGCAGTGAATTGGACCTGGGTTACCCATGGAAGGCTACACTGACTCGGAGGGACGAAACTTTGTCTGTGAGTTAGTAGACCTCGTCTGCAGGCTTGTCTAATATGGCTTTAGATACCGACGAGCAAAAGAAGAAGTTTGCAGGAGACCCAAAGGCGTACTTGGAGCATCGAAAGGCAATGGAGACAAAGATTAACACGAGTTTCCGAAATAATATCGCCGATCACCCGAACCAGAAGATGGCTCGAGAGGTAAGTATACCCCTCCTCAAAAGACAAGATTCTGACAGGTATCTGCAGTTTGTGGCTAAAAGAATGGCCAAGATCCTAAAGAACGACGAGAAATTGACCGAGCGCTTGATCCCAACATTTCCTATGGGATGCCGTCGCCTCGGCCCAGCTGAAGGATTCCTTGAGTCTTTTCACGAAGACAACGTTGAACTAGCCGAAGGCGAAATCGAGTCCTTCACCGAAGACGGTCTACGTGTTGCCGATGGACCAGAGTATCAAGCAGATGTTATCATTTGCGCGACTGGCTTCAACGTCAGCTTCAAGCCACATTTCCCTGTCATCGGCCGCGATGATGTGTCGCTTGCTGATGCCTGGAAGGATGATCCAGCTGCATACCTTGCGCTTGCTGCGAGCGGCTTCCCCAACTTTATGTGTAAGTCAACTCGCTACACGGACGATACCAGGTACTAATTGGCATGCAGTGGGTTCTTTAGGACCAAACTGTCCTGCCGGTCACGGATCGTTCATTACGGTCCTTGAAGCAGCGCAGAACTACATCTGTAAGGTCATCAGGAAGATCCAAACAGAGAACATCCTCACCTTGGATGCCAAGCCTGAAGTTGTGGACGAGTACAACGAACATGTCCACGAGTGGTTGAGATGAACGTAAGTATCCCTTCAAAAGTGCCAAATCACTTCGATCCGCTGACGCAAGTTGCAGAGTCTGGGCTGCTGGTTGTCGCTCATGGTACAACCAAGGCCGACCGAATGGCAAGATCACGGCGCAGTATGCAGGATCACTTGTTCACTGGCGGCTGATGCTTGAGAGTCCTCGATACGAGCACTATAATATTCAGTACAGAAGCCGGAATAGGTTCGAGTTTATGAGTAATGGCTTCACGTTGCCAGAAGTAAATGGTGGAGATTTGGCATGGTACTTGGATCCAGAGCATATAGCAAAGCCTCTATTCTCAGAATAGTTATAGATACTTGTATGACTCAAATTTGAACTATTGCATTCATGTAGTATTGCCCTTCCATTGCGGATAACGATTAAAGAACTCCTTATCCAGCTTCCAATTTTTCAAGTCCAGTATCTTGGAGACGAATTGCTGCGGGTCATGTACGAGATCAGACTCAGAAGTTGAGATTTCGACGGTGAGATATTTCCCTATGTCGGTAGAAACATCATACACACGATCGGGATCTGACATGGACATCTGGACGAGCCCTTCTCTTATAGCGGGCCTGCGAACTGTCAGTGAGGGGTCTAGCGCGGAGAGAGCCATGGTTACCATGGTATGAGATCAGCTGCCATTGGGTGGTGTACGACTAGCTGCAAGGGTGTAGGTCGAAGCCAAGGTGGTAAGCTATGGTAGGCATCTTCACTGCGAACAATCTGCCACTGTTGCGAGTTAACGAGAGTTAAACACCAGCGAGTGGGATGCATACCCTCAATAATAGATACAAAACCCAATATGCCGCAAGATAATCTGACGTCCGCCGTGTTTTTCGTACAGGCTCCAGATACACCTTCAGATCAGTTGACAGTGAATTCTGTTTATTATCAACAAGAAAGTCAATCAGAACCGGCGGCCCAATGGACTCTGGGTTCTGGCTAGCACGTTGTATCATATCATGTAATAATACATCTTTCGCAACGGATGAAAACATCAGCATGGGTATGTTTGATCGGAAGGCTGGAAGGTTATGCTTCATGCATGCATCGAATAACTCTGTGAAGCCATCGAGAGGATCTGGCGTACGTTGCGCTTCGTGCTGATGCGATGAGCTGTCCTCGATATCTGGAAAGTGATCGATGTCGTCGTTATCGCGCAGCAGCTGACTCGGGCTGGTTGTCCATCTCATGGTCATGGCGGTTTCGGACTCATGCGCTCGAGGTGTCTGCAACTGCGATGAGTCCATTGTAGAGAAATGGTCTGTGTCTTTATTCCTGACAGTGAGGGATTGCGAGTGTGTGAGTTCGGTCGTGGCCCTGTCGCTTTCATCTGAATGATCCATACTGGAAAGCTGAAAGTCGTCTCTCAGAATCGCATCCATCTCATTACCGTCTGTGTTTAGTAGGTGGGAGCCATCATGAAGATCCAATGTGTCGCAATGGATCAGGTCGTCTGGTAGATCGTGTCTTGACCTTGTGTCGTGAAGCATAAGTCCATCTAGATCTGAGAGTCCGGTGGATGGCAGGTGATCGCTCACGGCCGCAGGTGCTGATTGCACTGTAGGACGCACTCGGGTGGTGTCGTTGAAGCTTGAAGACCTCACAGCAAATGCCTGTGCCGAAGCGTCCCTCTCATTATTGCTATCGTAGCTGGGTGTTGGACTACCATCAGAACAGACCAATGGTAAATTGAGTATCGAGTTTGACCTCAGGTCGCGTTGGCGTTGCAGTATGTTCTCCATCTCGTCCCAGAGACCGCGCATTTGTTGCAGCTGCCAACTCAATTAGCACCTCACTTCAGGCAAATAAATTGAGCGAGAGAAGGCCAACCTCATCTTGTAATTGCAGGTTCTGAGCAGCAAGCTGGGTGGCTTCAGTCTTGCAAGCTGATTTGAGAAGAGATATTTGAGCCTCGAGTCCTTCGATGTACTGCTTCTGCCGCTTCCGATGCTGTCGTTGCGCATTCCTATCGGTTTGGCGCTTCTTTGCACGTCGCGATTCAGCGTCGGTGGTCATGTTGAGGGCCTCGTTTGCGCCAAGCGACGGCGTCGATTGTAGTAACCGAGTAGTAGAATAAAGAGTCCAAAGTCTTTTACTGGCGTTGTAGCTAGCAGTTACTTTGTGAGACTGTCAATTAAGACAATGGATGTGATGGGAACGAGAGAAAATATTATTTGCCATCGGACCCCTTCCCCCTCTTTGCGCTTCAGAGCATGTTCCCTGAATTAGTTAGACTAACGGCTCTTGTAAGCCCCGGAATCGATCTCGACCCCGCGGATCCCCCAGCTTTCAGGCAGGCTAGCCCTATAGCCTACAGCATGGAAAATCTCGGCCTCAACCAGTACTTTTAACAATTGTCTTGAACCTTCAGGCATGAAAATAATAGAGGGTTGAAATTGACCAGAGAGTACAATGGGTGAAGTTCATCTATTGGTTGTTCTGCGGCTTTCAGCTATGTCCATAATATTATGTAGACTAATCTCTACCTTGAACTGCTTCTCCAAGATTTGTCCCGCTAGATCAACGAGTAATATTCCTCGTGGGAAGGATAATGAAGCTATCCTCATTTTTACATTCAAGAAGCTTGCACAGATCCTTGATTTTCACACTCCTTGTTTTGCGACCGCGACCCGTCTTGGATGAGCTGTAAACAGTTATTAAGGATGACTATCAAATCGACTTATGAGAGCCAATGGAAATAATCAGAGGAGGCCTTATCAAAGCCAATGCTATGCGTTACGCTACGCTGTTCTCCCGTCATTTCAAGCCTAAGCTTAAAAGGTTCTAGTGGTGCGTTATAACCGAGGATTTAAGCTGACTCGACTCAATGACTCGATAAATTCCCCCGCATCCAAGTGTCATTATTCCCTGCATGATTCCCCTCAGTAACCCTACCTTCGACTATGTACCCCCAGTCCGGGCCAGATGACGCCGAGTACGCTCTGGCTCAAGATATGAAGATAATGAAAAAGGCTTGTTCTAGCTGAAAGATTAGCCATTTGTTCTACCGTACGTCCATTGAGTTACTTCATCTCCGGTCTAATCCATCATGACTATCTCTCAAAGCAACAATGAAAGCAATGGCACGCAGCCACCTAGAATCTCAACTACACAAGGATATGGCCAGCATCCACTGCATGATAAATCACAGAGGCCATTGAAAGTCATCGTCGTGGGTGACTGTGCTACTGTGACAACATCTGTGTCGGGACGTTACATTCGGGACGTTACATGCTTAGTAAGTGCTCGTCGTTCCTCAAATCGGGCGGTCTACAGTTCTAAGCGGCTTGCGGTAACCATGGATTGCTCGAGTCAGCTTGCTATGTCATGATCGTCAGACTATTGAGTATAAGTGCCCGAGCCTTCCCCCGCCAATATTGTCCCAATGACCAGTAGCATTTGTCTCGGTCATTGATCAAACACCATGACACCTCAAAGCCCAGAGAAAGCATTCAAGAGCGGCGTTGCAGTGATAACAGGGGCCGGAGGTGGTTTGGGTTCCGGTCTCGCTCGGCATATTGCCTCATTCGGAATGGCCGTCATTATCGCCGACATCGACCTCGAACGCGCCGAGGAAGTCGCTTGTGACATTAGGGCCGTCAATGGGAAAGCAGAAGCGAGAGGTGTCGACGTATCACGGCCTGATGAGCTAGATGCCCTGGCCGGATACGTTCACACTCACTACGGAGATGTTAGACTGCTTATCAATAACGCGGCGATCGAGACCCTGGGCTCACCATGGGAACTATCTTCCGCCCGGTGGGAGACTACATTGAATGTCAACATTCATGGCCCTATTCATGGTGTTCGGGCCTTTCTACCCCGCATGATGGCTTCCGGAAAGGAATGCTGGATCGCTAATGTTTCGAGCGTCGGAGCTTTCACCACCATCCCAGGCCAATCAGCTTATGCTGTTACGAAGCACGCCCTGCAAGCCTTTACTGAGTCACTGCATGTAGAGTTGAAGTCTCAAAAGGCGCTCATACATGTGAGCTCTGTCATTCCGGGACTACTGAATACTGGTATTTTCGACCGTGCTCAGCACGGTACATCAACGGTTGATCCGGCTTGGGAAAAGCATCGAAAGTTAATGGCTGACGTGGCGCGGGAGAAGGGAATGGGTATTGATGAAGCGAGTCGTGTCATCTTGGAACAGATTGCAGAGGGGAAGCTATGGGTGTGTACCCATCCGGCTATCCTGTCTGAGATTTTGGAAGAGAGGATTCGGTACTATGAGGGCCAGGGAGAACCCAATGTTCCACCAGCATTGAGAGCGTAGTAGTGACTCAATGTCTTCTATTTATTGCAGTCACTCAAGTACATCGCCATATGACTATGAATTAACTTGTATTTCGGTTCGTTGGCTTGTGTCGACGATACGAAGATCTTTGACGTTTGGAATTATTCTGTCCGCTGCGTATTGAGAAGCGACCCTCGAAGCCCTAAGAGCATAGACACCTAATCGATCCATAGAATACAATAGAAACGAACTTTCTGTCCTGTAGTATGTAGTTGCAGCTTCGCTCTCGGCGAGTCCATCTTTTCTTTCCATGACGCCTTCAATACCCGACGGAGAATTTTGCCAGAAGCGCTCTTGGGAATCTGATCCATGAACTCAACACCCCCACTTAAGCGTTTATGCTTCGCCTTCCTCGCCGCAACAAACTCCTGTAATTCTTCCACAACCTCTGGCCCTGCAGGAACCCCGCCTGCAAGTACTACAAATGCCCTAGGTGCCTCACCAGAGTAGTCATCAGGGATGCCAATTACGGCAGCATCCTTGACTTTGGGATGCCCGTAAAGGAGATCTTCAAGTTCAGCTGGAGCTACAGCATGTCCTCGAACCTGCATCACCAGGGTCATTTCATGAAACTTTGTAAGGCCGGAGGTGAGACTGACCTTTATCATCTCTTTGATCCGATCATGGATCGTGATGAACCCTTCGTTGTCGATTGAGCCAAGGTCACCCGTTTTGAAGAATCCATCTTCTAGATATGATTCCGCAGTTTCCTCCGGACAACCCAGGTAGCCCATCGTGACTTGAGGGCCCTTCGCCTATATCTACCAGAAAGACAGTCAGCACCAACATCTGTCATAACGGTGGGGTTCTCACCTCTCCAACACTTCCAGCTGGTACAGCCTCTCCTGTATCGGGGTCTACAACGCGTATTTGGGTACCTGGAACCAACTTGCCAACCTTTGAGGCATTACTCCAGGTGCTTAAATCCGGCGGAGTCACAGTCAAGCAGGAAGTCGTCTCTGTCATGCCCCAGGCTTGTCGTACAGCAACATTCGGGAACTTTCTCGCAAGCTGTGCGATCACTTGATCAGCTAATGGGGCTGCACCCGTGTTGAGTTTTTTGACAAATGATAAGTCGTATCCTTGGGCTGATTTATCGTTCAACAATCGGATCAACAGAGCTGCGTAATTAGTTCTGGATTCTTTTTCATAGATAATAAGGATGACTTACGAGGCACAAGCCATAACTCATCACATTTGAATCTCACAATGGTCTCCATCATCTCTTTCATATCGAACTTGGCCATTATAACCATTTGCTGCTCGAGGACAATGGGCAGATGAAGTAGATGGACCAGGCCGGTAACTAATCTTGTCAGTCAAGGACATATAATGAGACCGTTTGACTTACTGTGATAAAAGGGCAGAACACCCAGTACTGTCCGCCTTCGGTTGGGTGGAGTGAGGGCGCTGATCTGACGGAGTTGACTGATGACGTTGGCGTGGGATATCTGGACCTGATGACCACCAATATTAGCATTCGTTCGTTTGGGGGCCGTAGAATATAGCTAAGGGGTCTGATTTACAGCTTTAGGCTTTCCAGTAGTGCCAGAGCTCCAAGAAAGGAATGCACATGGCGACGACTCGCTGTATTTAGGCTCCCAGGACTTTGTGTAGGATGACGGGTAGAGTGAGTCTCCCCGTTGGCGCAGATTCTGTAAGCTGTTTTCCTCATCCTCGGACCCATCCAATCTTAGAATATTCCTTGCTGACAACCCGATCTCTTTGCAAGCGGCCGTGACTCCATCAACGGCACCCTCGTCAGTAAATATGAGCGCCGTCTATGACGTTCCAAGGAAATAGACCAGATCATCCTTCATTGAGCCAGGCGGTAACATCGTTACTACAGCACCCAGTCGGCTCGCAGCTAACATCGCAACAGGATACCAAATGGAGTTCTGCCCAATTATGGCAATTATCTGCCCAGGTCTGACATCATACTCTTGATACAAAATTGTCGAGACGATGATAGCAATGGACTTGAGGTCATGAAATGAAAGGAACTCGCCCGTGGCGCTGTCGTGAAATTCGCGAGTTTGTGATAGTACTGGATCCGCTGAAGTAGATTGGCCTAACAGGAGCTCATCGCCCTCGAAGATCCATTGCCATATGGAGGGGTTCCCAATCACTGGGCACCACAAGTGTTAGCGTCGCTCTTAGTGGCTTTCAGAAGGATGACCTACGGGGTTCTAATTGCGGTCCGGAAAATGACATTATCAACAGGTGAGAATTAAACAACTACAGCCAATGTTTCCTAATACCCCCTATCAGCATCAAGTTTTATTGCATCTCCCGTAGGCAGTGTGTTGTGGATAATCACTGTATGACATAGCGAATCGCCATCTGACTGACTCGGGTGGAGAGCACTGACTAGCCAGGCTGACCCGAGCCGCTGAGGTACAACTACGTGCATCGGTGAATGCCACCTCGGACCGAAACCTAATTTCAAGTCAAACTGCGTCAAACATTTAGATCATTACCTCTTGAACCACCCATGAAAACAACCAAAGGCATAACCGGTCTTATATCTCGGTTGACGCATTGGGCTTCGGGTACTCAGCCGTACAGTTTCCCATCCAGCCAACCCCTCATTGTATCTCCAAAATGGCAGCTACACCGATAACAGTGGCTGTTGTTCACACTCCGTTCTGGAATATATCAGATGTCGCTTTCCTCAGAGACGAATCGCAAAACGTCTTGGTACCTGCACTAATTTACCTACGAGCCTCCGACATCGAGACGACACGCTCTTCACCTTCTTCGCTGCAGCGCTCCCACGAACGGAAGAGAAATCGACCTCACAGAAGCCATCGCGACTCATCTTATCAATTCGTTCACCAGTATTCCCCAAGTTCAGAAGCTGAGCATTCGAAATCATCTCCTTGCTCAGTCGACTCCAGTGATTCGCCCGGCCATGACAGAGATCCTACAAACATTCTTCATAAACTGAATGTGACGGAACACGAACGCTTACTACTCTATGATCTCGGAAATGAGATACGGCAAGACGGGTATTACAGCTTGGCTCAGTCAACACCAAGCTTTGCACCCGGATCCAAGAGAATGAGACATGACATTGATGTTCTTGGGGAGAGGGAACAAAAGTCGCTAGAAGAGGAAAAGGATGAATATGAGCGCTGGGTAATGGGCTCATGGGATAATTTGTTCTCAAAGGCATCTGTATATCCCGAATAAGATGCAGAAGAAACACATGTAATTTCTGCGTTTTTGGAATTGCGTTCCAACACCATAACGTGAGTCATTCTCTTCTCTTACCTGAACCATAGCTGACGAAACAGATAGCCGTCGACAACACCACTAAAACCCACGCGGTCCCCCATGGCAGTCCCTGGAGCTCTTCTAAAGTCGGTCAACCTGATGATTGATGACATGGAGGAACAACATCAAAACCGAGCTTTGCCCCGCCAAGATGATAAGAAAGGCTGGGTCGAGTTTGCCGAACTCGAAGATCTGAATCTTGATGGAGAGGAGATGACAGATTCATCCTAATGACATCTAGTCGCTTGCAGTAGTCGGAAGGGAAAGGGTGACGAGCAGTCATCCTGAAGCCCGTCAGAGTGGACCACAGGCCGAGAATCGCGAGAAAGCGGTCTTGTGCAACCAAGGGGCCGGTCTGGGTTCCAGCGAATGGTGAAGCGTCTTGTAGGCGAACGAGATACTCAAGGAAAGCCTAGCATAAGGCCGTTGTCATTATGGATGGCATTATACTTGGAGACTGATAGTTTATGAGAGCAGCCACTGGACTTTCAGTAAGAGATATTGTTATAAGCTGTGACTCTTGGACTCACATCCTGAAGGCAAGCCCTGATCTTTGGCAATTTCTGTCTGCTTCCTCTTCTTGACCTAGATTAGGTTCTGCTTAACCAGACAATAGAACGTATTCTACCAAGAAGCCGGTGAGTTATTCAAGCTAGGACGAACTGGTACGTCTATGTACTCCCGGGCCTTTGAAGCAGAGGCTTAGTGAAAGCTTGGTTTCTTCATACAGTTGGTACCTCTATAGCTCACGGCAGAGCCATAAACAAGCACATACGACCATACCTATCAGAAAACTCGGGATCCCGTCCGCTCTCCCATAGATAAGCTGATAAGGGGCGGATTAGTAGTTGGGTCGGTGACGACCAGCGAATCCCCGCTGTTGTATGTTTTTTCGTGGATGATGTGCTTCCTTTTTGCTCATGTTCTCTCTCGTCTGATCCGGTGTTGCGGTCCCGATCCTCTCGTGATGTTGAACGGTACTAGCGCAAGCTGCAGGTATCAAGCCCCCTCGGCAGCTACAAGAAGAAAGAGAGAGCAAATTTTCAAGGCCGATGCCGCAAGACAACGGATATTCCGTCGGGGATTAAGAGAACGATGTGACTGGCCGGGTAAAGGTCGGGCACGTTGAGCGATCAGAACTCAATCACTAACTCAATCAAGGTCACATTACCGGCTCGCGCATAATTCTGGGGTAAATGCAGCCAAGCTTAACCCAAAACCAGAAAGGCGGAGGTGGAGAAAACTGGGGAGATGGTCTGCTCCCTTGTCACTGAAAAGTCGGGGAAGCCAATGTCAGGCGACGACGTGCACCCCACAGTCACAGTGACTTCGTTAAAAGGCCCGAATATCCTCGACGTTTTTCTGTAAAAGTAACGCTATTGCCGAGTTTCCTGCCCATTTGGAAGCATTGCGTAAAAGCTAGAGACTGAGGTCCATTATTCAGAATCACCATGTTGTCTGCTAAGTTCCCCGATGGTCTCGGGACACGTGGACAGAGGAGCCGATGCGTGTTGCCGATGGGCGGGGGACTGATGGTTAAGTCGTGTTGTTTTTACATGCTGTGAGGTTGAAATTGGAATATATAAAGAGCGCAGATCCTGACTTTAAGTGAAGTTTGTCCAGGGATCGAGACAAGCAATCGACTCGCAATGTTTCCTTCTTCCATATCTTGTTTGGTGGCCCTGACTCTGATGAGCCAGGGTCTACTAGCTCAAAGCCAACCGGAAAATGTCATCACCGATGATACCTACTTCTACGGTCAATCGCCACCGGTCTATCCTACACGTGAGAAGTCTCCCTACTATTCCACGAGGCATACTGATCTCTTGATAAGCGGAACAGGTTGATACCGGATCATGGGCCGCGGCCGTAGCCAAAGCCAAGAACCTGGTGTCCCAGTTGACTCTTGAAGAGAAGGTCAACTTGACTACAGGAGGGCAGACAACTACCGGCTGCTCTGGCTTCATCCCTGGCATTCCCCGTGTAGGCTTTCCAGGGCTGTGTTTAGCAGACGCCGGCAACGGTGTCCGCAACACAGATTATGTGAGCTCGTTTCCTTCAGGGATTCATGTCGGCGCAAGCTGGAATCCGGAGTTGACCTACAGCCGAAGTTACTACATGGGTTCTGAGGCGAAGGCCAAAGGCGTCAACATCCTTCTTGGACCCGTCTTTGGACCTTTGGGGCGAGTTGTTGAGGGAGGTCGCAACTGGGAGGGCTTCTCCAATGATCCCTACCTTGCGGGTAAGTTGGGACATGAGGCTGTCGCTGGTATCCAAGACGCCGGGGTCGTTGCGTGCGGGAAGCACTTCCTTGCTCAAGAGCAAGAGACACATAGAATCTCTGCATCGGTTACAGGTGCCGAAGCAATTTCATCGAATCTTGATGACAAGACCTTACATGAGTTGTACCTCTGGTAAGCAGACCTCCGGCATGTCGATGTACTTGATTGACCTTCAGTTAGGCCGTTCGCCGATGCAGTCCACGCCGGACTTGCCAGCGTCATGTGCAGCTACAACAGGGCAAACAACTCATATGCCTGCCAGAACTCCAAGCTTCTCAACGGCGTCCTCAAAGGTGAACTAGGCTTCCAGGGCTTCGTTGTTTCAGACTGGGGTGCGCAGCATTCCGGTATGGCTTCGGCGTTGGCGGGCCTGGATGTTGTGATGCCCAGTTCGATATTGTGGGGTGCCAACCTTACCCTTGGTGTGAACAACGGAACCATCCCCGAATCGCAGGTTGACAATATGGTTACACGGTACGCTAAAGGTCGCTCGCGCCTCTCAATACTCTTTTCGCTGACAATCGTCTAGACTTCTTGCAACTTGGTATCAGTTGAATCAGGACCAAGACACTCAAGCCCCAGGTCACGGACTCGCTGCTAAGCTTTGGGAGCCTCACCCAGTAGTCGACGCTCGCAACGCAAGCTCCAAGCCTACTATCTGGGATGGTGCAGTCGAAGGTCATGTTCTTGTCAAGAACACGAACAATGCACTACCATTCAAGTCCAACATGAAACTCGTTTCTTTGTTCGGATACTCTCACAAAGCTCCTGACAAGAACATCCCAGAGCCCGCCCAAGGCATGTTCTCCGCTTGGTCTATCGGTGCTCAATCCGCCAACATGACTGAGCTGAACATCGGCTTTCTCGGAAACTTAAGTCTCACATACTCCGCCATCGCGCCTAACGGAACTATTATCTCGGGTGGAGGTTCGGGTGCTAGCGCTTGGACTCTTTTCAGCTCACCCTTCGATGCATTCGTTTCTCGAGCGAAAAAGGACGGTACTGCGCTTTTCTGGGACTTTGAGAGCTGGGATCCTTATGTGAACCCTACATCCGAAGCTTGCATCGTTGCTGGTAATGCTTGGGCCAGCGAAGGCTGGGATAGGCCTGCTACTTATGATGCTTATACTGATGAGCTCATCAACAACGTCGCCGACAAGTGCGCCAACACTATCGTTGTTCTACATAACGCTGGAACGCGCCTTGTGGATGGCTTTTTCAGCCACCCTAACGTCACTGCTATTATCTACGCCCATCTTCCGGGTCAGGATAGTGGAGATGCTCTTGTTTCTTTGCTTTATGGTGATGAGAACCCATCCGGTCGTCTTCCATACACTGTTGCCCGCAACGAGACTGATTATGGTCGCCTGCTAAAGCCAGACTTGACTCTCGCTCCCAACCAGTACCAACACTTCCCCCAGTCCGACTTCTCTGAGGGTGTTTTCATTGACTACCGACACTTCGACGCCAAGAACATCACTCCTCGCTTCGAGTTTGGTTTCGGCTTGAGCTACACAACATTTGAGTACGCTAATCTCCAAGTCTCAAAGTCCCAGGCCCAGACTCAGGAATACCCAGCTGGTGCTCTTACCGAGGGAGGTCGTTCAGATTTGTGGGATGTCGTTGCTACTGTGACAGCAAGTGTCAGCAATACTGGGTCTGTTGACGGCAAGGAGGTTGCACAGCTGTACGTTGGTGTTCCTGGTGGTCCTGTGAGACAGCTGCGTGGCTTTACGAAGCCAGCTATCAAGGCTGGAGAGACGGCTACTGTGACCTTCGAGCTTACTCGTCGGGACTTGAGTGTCTGGGATGTTAATGCGCAGGAGTGGCAACTTCAGCAGGGCAACTATGCTATCTACGTCGGCCGAAGTAGTCGAGATCTGCCACTTCAAGGTACCTTGAGCATCTAGTTATGATTTGAAAAGAATGGCTCAATATAGTTAGTTCAATTATATCTCTAATACTTAGTATGATTGATTTTATGATTTATTGATCATATCTGCTTAATTCTGTGATAAGTGTTTGGTGCAGTACTTATATTGAAAAGAGGGTCTTATATAGTGACCTTCTCTATCGTTTATCTATGATGTCTGACATTCTTGAACGCCAGACATCTTACCGTACTCTCCGTGTAATTGCAAAGTAAATTTACTTTCTAGTACGAGCGCCAGGCAGACTACAGTGTATAGTCTCTTGCACCTCATTGCTCGCTCCATCAATCTTCCTCCTCTTCCTCCCACTGTCTTCGTCGTCTTTCTCATCTTCGTCGTCCTCTCCGTCTTCCTCGCCTTCACCATCTTCTTCTTCCAGCTTCTCCCGAAGCCTCTTAAAATGAGCCTCAGCCTTCTCAGCTCGCGCCAAGCACTGCTCAGCTTCCTCCTCAGCTGCCTCTATCTCCTCTTTGGCCTCCTGCAACAGCTGTTTCAGCCGATCGGTAAGCAAAACAAGGAAACGAATGTGAGACTTATCTCCGTTGCCCCCATGAAAAACTGGTGGAGTAGTTGTCACGTCCTCGGTCATTGCAGCCTCAATCTCCCTGTCCATGGAAGCTGTAATCTCCTTGGCTTTGACACGAAAGTTACGGAGCATGAAAGCAAGGGATTTGGATTGTGTTACCCACTGCTCAGGGTACTCTTGCTCATCCTTAGCACATTTTTCAAGACTATATTCTGGAGCGAGAGTCGTGGCGAGGTCGATGTCAGATTGGAGGATCTTGTCTCCGTACTTCAGGGGGCCTTCAAAACTGTTATGCTTGTCATAAAAGCGGCGGATTTGACGTGCTCGGAGGCAAGTGTTATCTTCGGTTGTTGCCCAAGGCATGATGGATATTTGATAGTAGAATAATATTTGCTGTGTTGAATAATGTGGTGCAGGTTAGAATGAAGTTCTTGCTTTCTGGATGGAAGGCAAGCTTAGATGCTGAGGAGTAAGATAGGTATAAATATCTGCAGATTGTCCCATTGAGCTTCAGAGGTCCGATGGCGAAGCCAATTGTTCTTCAAGGTTTGCAACTGGACTCTACATGTTCGTGAGAATAACATATGCTAAGGTGGCATTGTTCGGCCAGTGCCTTCCATAGATCCTTTGTCATATTTCTTATGTTCGCCGATAACATATTAATTCTTTCTCTCAATTCAATGCTACGCTCTGAACACATGTCAACACAAGCTCGGGCTCGAGGCTCTGGTTTGTCTATGGGGTAGGACAAAGAAAAGCTCATACAGAACTTAGAGAACAATCATCTTCCCAGCGTTTCTTGGATACCATTGCCAAAATGTCCAATCCATTTCAAATACCCAAGATTAAACTCAGTGGATACTGCAGTGTTCACTATTGAACAGAAGAGACGTGAGGAATATAAGCAATTACGTCTTTTGAAAATATAGGCGCCACGGTTCAGTAACCCATACTTCCTCATAGCCTAGAGACTAAAAATAGTACAAAATGTATTGAGCGTCGGTGTGCATTCTCATTTGTCTAGTCTGCAATAGCAAGAGGCCTTGACGACAACATCGGTACCTGCCAGTGCCTTTTGCAAATGGCCTTCAATCTCCTTCGCCTCTGAATCTCTCCCCAATCTCGACAAACTCTCGTGAAGACCGTGCAAAGCCCACACATTGTTAGGATGCCTCAAAGCTCGTGGCAGATTATCGTTGAGTCCCAAGTCTGTCTTGTAAACCTCAACTGCCTCCTCCAGGTATCCCTGCTCCATCAGCAACGCACCGTATGCATGGCGGGTAGGCTGCATCCATCCCCAGGGTTCGTCGTAAGGAAGATTGTCCTCGCGACGAATAGCCTCACGGAGGTGCTCAAAAGCGACATCATAGTTCTTTCGCCGATACTCCAGTTCACCATCGAGCATAGCTTCACCCACTCGGAGGATATCCAGACAAGTGTTGTTGAAAAGAGTGCGTGAGGTCGGAACTCTCTTCAAGGACTCGTGGAATAGTCCTTTGTGATGCTCCGATTCTGACACTCTGCCCGTAGCAGCAAAAGCTACACTCTTCGCATACAAGGCGATTGACGTGGTCATACAGTATAAGTCTTGATCTTCCGGTAGCTTCATATCAATTAGATCCTGCCATTTTCCGAACCTGACCAAGATATGAGCACGGAGACTTAGAAACGCTTCAAGCCAGTCAGCCATGGGCGGAGACTCGATTTGAAGAAGGTCCTTCGGGATAGTAGACTCTAGCTGACTCGCAGTGTCGATGCAAACTTTATACTGACCCGCAAGCATAGCGGCATATACTCGAAAATGAAGATCATGGCATCGGTACAGAGAATAGAAGTTGAGGGGTCCAGCTTTGGTCAGATACTTAGTATCAGCTTTGATCGCGTCCGAGTTCGAGTCAATGGCCGCTTGATAGTGTCCGCAGAGGACGTCCAAGTGAGTTGGCATGTGGTGTAGATGTCCTCCGTCAGGTACGAGCCCACGAAGGTGGTTGGCCGTTGGAAGAGCATCTTCTGGTCTCGGCGACATTTCCATCAAATGGATATAAAGGTGGAGTAAGCCGGGATGCTCCAAAGAGCCATTGAGCTTGAGGCCATCATCGATTATCGTTTTGATCTTCAGCGTGTGAGCTCCAGGGGTAGGTTCTCCTGTCTTGAGATCCCAGAGGTTCCATGGATTCAGGTTCATCAAAGCGTCTGTATATAGCGTAATAACATCCAAGTCGTCCGGAAAGTCCCTATGCACCTTTTCCATTGCATCAGCAAAGCCTTGGTTCCAAGAAGAACAATTCGAAGGTCTCTCTTGTGGATAACGGTGCTGAAGTGCTTTGATAAGTGCTTGCTCAACTGGAGTGCAGGCCGACATCTTGGCCATGGCTGTACGCGCGGCATTGTGGCCACGCCCGACTGCATCGGCCAGATCTTTGTCATCAAAGAACGACCACGGCTTGTTATAGTTTGGTCCCAGGCTGTATGCCAAGCCCCAGTATGCCATTGCGCAGTTGGGGTCGGAATTGGCGGCCTGCTCGAAGCAAAAGACGGATTCCTCATGATTGAATGCATACGCCCATATGAGTCCACGGTCAAACCAAGCTTGGCTTTCGGGGGAGGTTGTTGAGATGGTTCGCTTATACAAGCCAAGATCAAAAGCGTAAGTGGACGACATGGTTAATAGTGAGTGGTGACGTTTCAGGTACACGGGGCCAGAGCTATGACGTCGAGTAATATCCAAAGTTACCCTGCTATTCGAAGCATGCGTTATTTTCGTTTCTTTAAGTACGTGTCCCCCTCATTTAGTCATGGGACCAATCACGCGCTTGGCTTCAGCCATTTAAGCTTTCAGAAATGAAGTACCTATAGGGTAGCTTAGAATCTCAGGGTGACAGGAGTTGTTTACCTGTTGCGAACCTAACTTTTTATATTCCCCTCTCCCTAGAACACTCTTAATTTGTAATGGCCATGCCTTCTGTAAGAAGAGCCAGTGTCACGCTATAGACTATCACAATATTTCGATCAAGTATAGAACTGCTGGGATGAAATGGTGGCCGAAATAGATAAAGCTGAAATAAGTCGGATTTAACGAGGTGAAGTTTTCCAAGTTCATTGCCAACCAGGCTCATCCTCTCTAGGATGTCTATTATAGAACTACCAAGTCCTTATATCCCTTCTACTCTACATCATGGAAGCAAAGTCCATATACTCCTTAGGTGTGATGTGATCATGGTCATCCCGATCAGTAGCATAGCTAACGTCTTTCCAATCATCCAGCAGTTTGAGTTGCTCCTGACACTTCTGCTCTCCGCAGTCGAAGGCATCAGACCCAATAGCAATACTGACCGCCCATGGCTTTCCAGTAGCAATCCCCTCACCCTTCATGACATCCACCATAGCCTTGGCGACCTTGTCCAGTTCGCCTGTCCTCTGAGCGAATGCCTTCGCAAACATGAGCCCAAGTTCCCCCATGAGCTTATTATAGTCTGGAATGGTAGGTCCTTGGAGTGCGAATTCTTGTCCAGCGTCTTCCCTTGGATGGCCAAGGTTGGTAGGGAAGTTACCGCACATGAACCCGACACAAGAAATGCCAAAAGGTCGGATCTCCTTGTGAAGGCTCTCAATGTAAGTGCTAAGAGCGGCCTTGGAAGCTGCATAGTGGGACATAAAGGGTAGAGGACCCCACGAGCTGGCGGATGAAGTGAAGCCAATGCGACCATGGCCCTGGGCACGGAAATGGGGGAGTATAGCCCGAGTAACGTTCATGTGTCCAAAGAGATTAACTTGGAAGAGATTTTGTACATATGCGTCTCTGTCATTCCTTGTTAGCTCGCTTCTTGATCGAAGGGTTCATAGGGTCTTTACTCAGCCTCTTCTGCGCACTTCAAGGCAGAAGCACCAGCATTATTCAACAGAATGTCAATATGTCCAAAGATGGACCATGCCTCGTTAATAGTAGCCTGAACCACGGCCCATGGGGCCGTTATGTCTAGTTCCAAGATTGCTACATTGTCCGACTTGAGGTGGCCGAGTTTCTGGTTTGCTTTGCGACCGGAGGCAATGACTTTGTCGCCGCGAGCAACGATTTCATTTACCAACGCAGCGCCAATACCAGATGTGGTACCAGTGACGAGCCAGACAAGAGGAGCCATGATGAACTAGTGGATGTTTGTGAAGAGGGTATAAGATTTGGAGATTGTCAATGGATTGATTGTGAAATATTGTGTGAGTATGCTGTTGATAATGAGTCAAAGGAGGGAAGCCTCCCATCTTCTTATAGTTTAATTTTTCCATGATAAAGATTCAGCTGGATCGCGAACATCCGAATTTGGCCATATCTTTCACATCAACGGACGGAGTTATGATCAATTACGGGCTTACGTCACGTGATGCGGACCAAACTCGTCCGTTTCACCATGAGCTGTCTCGCTAATCCATTATCGCTCACGCATCGTTTCGCCCCATACGACAGCCCTGATCACTTGGAACGAAGAGAATTCGGCCGAAAGAGACCCTACTGACGTGAACCTACCCGGTCTGCAAGGCATACCATGTCCGCCACGGCTGCAGCCCCAAGGGCGATGTCACAGTCCGTCACGGCTAGACGGAAGATGAGAAAGGGGACGCATAGCTGCAGTGAATGTGAGTCACCATGCTGATTTGACCTAATATGAAACTAGCGCCTTCGGGTAGATATTGAGAACATAGTGTAGGCTAGCAGGATATATCTAGCCAATTGTTTCTATATCCTGCGGGACAATCGTCAATCAGACAATCAGCATGTCGAGTAATCCCAAGCTGACAATTACCTTAGGTCGAAGGAGAAAGATAAAATGCAAATTTCACCTTGGAACTTCGTCTCCTTGTATCCCATGTGCTGCCCGTGGTTCTCGCTGTCTCGACCAGCGAGACGTGATTCCAGTGGAAGAGAGCGAGATTAATGCTGACAGTGTAAGCTTGCAGCGAAGGGTCGCTGTTCTCGAAACTATGGTGAGACATCACGCTATAACGCATGAGCCGACCCTAAGCCACGAAGAGGTTGATCTCGAAGAAGAGGCAGTTGAGGCGGATGAAAGAGCGCCTTTTGTCTCCATGCTTAACAAGGCCGAGGTATGTCAGAAGTTGATGCTCGTTTATGATGGTTTGCTGATTGTTTTCAAGGGATCGAAGGAAAGTCATCTTCAAATAACCCAGCTTGCTCAGGGAATTCCATCTCGCAAAAGTCCACCATTCTACACGCAAAACTCAAGTGACGCGTGCCTCAAACTTCGCTCAGTTCTTCCAGAATATGATGTCTTGATATCTACGCTGTCTAAGAATGGGGCCTGGTGGAGCAGTTTCCGTCACAAGGTTGAGGTCATTTGCCAGGGATCTTACGAAGACCTGGCCGCGTTTGCTGCGCGTACCTACACGAGCAGTGATCCTGCCGAGCTTGGCATGCTTGCTGTTGCCTATGCACGTAGCACGGGGCATCACCATCACCTATACGGGCTCGTTGATAGACTGGCCATCCCCGATTCTGCGGACTCTTACTCTGCGGAGGCAATGGAGCTACTTCTGTTGTTGGCTAAAGCCTACAGTGATATCGGACAACCTCGGCAGTCTTGGATGATGTATCGGAAAGGTCTTGCCATTTCAGAAGTCATGGTAATTCTATCTTACATATAATAGTCTCCACAACTCTAACAGTATCATAGGGTCTGTATAGACGGGAAGTGATGTCTCCTCGTCTGAAAAGTATCTGGTGGGCTTTTTACCATGGAGATCGCTTTTCAAGTCTTCTTCTTGGCCTTCCATATGGATTCAACGACGCCCATCTTCGGCCAACCGTCGAACCATATAATGTACCTGTATACCCAGAGCAGCGCTTCGTTCTGCGGTGTGCTTCCATTGCAGGGAAGATCATTGACAGGAATATGATGTCCGGGAAGCCATCTTCTGCAAGTTCGATGCTTCTTGACGAACAAATGGATACTATCGCTTCTTCCATGCCCTTAAGCTGGTGGGACCTGCCCGAGTCACTTCCAAACTCCCATGCCGAGACAGATGAGCTGAGAAACCTTTTGCTATTGCATTTTTACTTCTTTCATGTCAGAATCAACCTCCATCTGCCATTCATCGTTGGGACAGAGTCGACATCTCCTCGAGGCTCTCACAGACTGGCATGTTTGGAAGCTTCTCGACAACTTCTCAAACGCTTTACCCTTTTGCGTACCAAAATCCAGGGTTTTAGTATCTTTGACTGTAAAACAAGCGACTTTGTCGGATTCATGGCTTGTGTATCTCTAATCTTATGTCTGTCGAAACCAAGGTCAGACGAGATCATTGTTCCAGTTTCAGACGAGGATCAGAACCTGATTGGTCACGTCAAAGGCATATTCGAAAGAGAAGAGAAGGCGGGATGTATGATTGCGTGTCAATGTCGAAGGATGCTTGACATATTAACGGGTATTGCCCTCGACAGTGACGAAAGCTCATCGAGCAAACTACCAAATAGAATTGCAATCCCCCACTTCGGATATATCCGGCGGGATGTAGTACAACAGGCTGGGTTTCAAGCCACGGAAGGGATCTCAGTGGCATGCTTCACTGAGCAAAGTATGACAGCGGCTCCAGCTGTCTCAAGCGATGGTCTGGATGGGCTAGGAATTGAGTCTGGAAGTTGCAATTGGTCAGAGACAGTGGATACTGGAATGTGTTGGGAGTTTGCTGGGGTTGAACATTTTCAGATTGATGATGATCTATCATCGTGGCTTGACACTGCGATGCTGGATGTAAATCCAGAGTGGGACATGCCGTCAGGGGGATTCACATATAACAGTTAGTTTCTCCAGGGGGCCATGTTCGGCAATCTGGAATTCAAGAAAGTACCGGCTTATGAGAACCAGTTGTCCCGCTTTCAAATCCGCTAAAGGTAGATATTTAAGCAAAAATTATACCTGGAAAATGTGTAACTGGAAAATTCCGCTCATTGATCAAAATGGAGTAAATTTTTCATCTCTAGTGGGACGTCATGACGATCGCCAATACGAGGGAAAATTGTTCCCGACTCAGGCCACAAACGTCCCCACAGTCTCCCTTTCCTTGTATCATGCATGCTCTTCATATCGTTCTCTTCACTTGCATCTCCATCATCGATCAAGCGAAGTGAATTAAATTAAAAATGGCCGACGGAGAAACATATTGTGCTATCTGCGGTGTACCAGCACACAAGATCAGGATCAGGAATTATGATCAGAGCCGCATATCACGAAAGAGTGCAGAGTGGCTGGATGACGTCAGCCTCATGGGCCGACCAGACAAGAAAGCTGCAAAACCACGGTAAGAGTCAGAACAATGGTCATTGTTAGGGGCATAATGAGTCTAAGCTGCTTCATAGCCCTGTAATACTCGCCGGGCCTGTTACTTATCTGGGTCATAATCGCTATGCTCTGCCTTCAGATGATCATCCTTTTGCTACAGAATACAGTTTCGGCGAAGCTGCAACGTAAGTAATACACGACAACACAATATGATACGAGATTTAATACTGATCCAATTGAATATATACGATTGGACTGAGGAGAACGATGTTTTGATTCCATTCCACCTTCACTGCTTCGCCCTTGCAAAGGAGGTCGCAAGCCCTCATGATGTCGATGCTTTTGTCATATACGAGACTTTCCGGTCACATTGCGCGAAACCATATACTTGTGGTCTTGTATTTGACTATGGAGGCGCAAAGGATTGTCGGTTAGTGGAGTGGAAGGAAGTCAAAGGTACAGAGTATCTTCTCGCTTCTCCGACTGAAATCCCCGGTGCCACGGACTTCATCAAGAGCATCCTGGACGAGTCACATTTCCAAGAGCCTCAGGCTGCAGTTGCTCAACATGACCCAGTTGATAAAGATACACTCGGTAAGCTCCCAGGCGAACTTCTGTCTGGCATTTTTCAGTGTCTCGACCTCAAAAGTCTCTGCGCCGTCCGTCTTCCGTCGAGAAGTGCGGCGAGAGAAACATCCTCAAACGCATTCTGGAAGAACAAGATATCTTCCGACATGCCCTGGGTTACCGGTCTGTTCCCTGTAAGAGAAGTCACGGATAATCTGCAGATTGATTGGCTCAAGGTCTACAAAACGCTGCGAGCAATCAGCAAAGGCCAAGACCAACGGGAGCCTTTCACCACAGGTGGTCTCCGAAACCGGGCCCGTCTCTGGGACGTCTGCACGCAGATGCTCAATGAGTATTGGCCACGGAAGGAATCACGAGAAGAGGAGCTGTCCAACAACCCAGCGGTTCTCAAAAAGGCAAAAAACACCGCCGGACCTGTCCTGAGATTTCCCAGAAGTAACGGCATCATGTGATCGAAGGCGAGTCTTATAGAGACTTTTGACGATATGCTCAGCGCTGAGCCTGTCATCGAGGTGCTTTGGTCAGCGAGTGGTGAACTTGCTGGTATTGTTTGCAGGACTACGGTGGAGGACGAGCGAGAACGGCCGGATCAAAGAGTCTCTATACTAGGAGCGACAAAGTGCACATCGCGAAAGATGATTGGATCACTGAGCTGATCATCACCAGTCAAGACGAACTTGATGGAATGAGTGATCTGAACAGTCTTGACGAGAGAGAGCTCGGCACTATCGTGCGTAAGGTCGTTGGTCTCGAATTCGTCTTTTCCAAGGGCGACCCTGTCCAGTTTGACCAGTCCAAGGGCGATAAGTTTATCCTCCTCCCGGAACCTGAGACTTTTATCGTCGGGTTTCAAGCTGGGCGTGCTGCAGGGGAGCCCATTTCCGAGCTATCATTGTTATACCACCGTCTTACCAAAGCTCCCAAAGAAAGTCGTTCGCGAGTACAGCCTCAAGAGTACTTGGATGAGTTTGGAGTTCCGCTGAACGATCCCGAGACTACCACTTATTTGTGGAAGAATGAACTGCCACCGAGAGAACTCCAGATCATGCCTGCTCGATGCGGTATCATGCCCCCTGGTCCAGAAGACGATAATATCTGCGAAGCTCTCATCTTTGGTACTACAAACGATGACTTGAGCAAGATCACCGCCATTGGAGTGGATGCCCAGCTTCGAGGTTTCGAGGTCTGCTTTACCAATGGAGAATCTCGCATCATTGGACACACGAACGCGATGCAATACTTACCCATTGATGGCCCAGGCGGTGAAAGGATACTCTACCTTAACGTGGAGATATCTTTCTATCCAACCGGAATACAATTCGTCACTACCAAAAGCCGCCACTTCATCGTCGGACAACCTGATGCACAAGCCGAGATTAGGTTCCCTGACGCAGGACGGTTTAGTGACCGTGATGCTCTGATGGGCATTCACTGCCACTGGCGCAACCGGCATGCGCCCCACACGAGCCTTGACATGATCGGTGCGTTTGTTAGCAAGTCTGGCCTTGGTCCATCCGTACGAGCCCAGCTGGCGTTGGATGCGGACGCGCACTTTTGGGTACCTGGACGTCCGCCGAAAGGAATGAGGAAAGTCGGTAGGATCTATGGAGAGCGGGGTTTCGATTGGCTCGAAACAGACAGTAGAGTTCCCCAGCACATGCCGAGAAGAAATGCTGTCGTTTCATGGTTCGACTGCAGCAGGCCCATCACATCGATCAAAGTTGGCCTTTGCCATGGGACAGAAGGGTATCAAATTCCGTTGGTAGCAATGGCCTTTACGTATGCCGACGATCAGACCACGATGTCCATCGGTCCAACAAAATTTTCCCCTCCGAAAGATAATCGGGGTAGGGCTGGTCACTACTGGTGTGGGTGCGAAGAGGGAAGCCATAGAGATGAGGAACTGGAACAGCAGCCACACTATATCGAAGATGAATGGGATGCACAAGGGTCGTATCTTGAGTTTGCTCAGGTATGGGTTGGTGACTACGGATATTTGACGGGACTACAGTTTATTACGCGAGATGGGAGAGAAAGTCCGGCCTGGGGATATTGTGTAAGTGAGGAGCCCAACACTAATCCTCGCATCAACGTCAGGCCCCTCACAAAACCTGTTAGATTGCCACTCCACGTGCCGGAGGAGAATCGTGGGGCGGGGCTCAAGGTATTTGTTGATGCGATGGATCGGGGTGTTCCGCGTCAAGATTATGTTGTGGTCGGTATTCAGCTGTTTGACTTTAGCAAAGACTAGTCGAATATAAAATGACGGCTGCAGCCACTCTAGGTAGATATCTGTTACCCCCAACCAGACCTGTAAATAGGTAGAAAAGGATATTGCATTTAGCTCTTTCGTTGTCCAAGTCTCTCAATCTTTTGGTCCACCCAGATAGGATACTTGTTAAGACTTTCATACCACTGAATCACACTACCAATCTGCAATTCCATGTCAGCCAATGTTATCCACAAAGCACTGTTGTCCTCACCAAAAACGCCCATGAACCTATAAATGTCGAGAGCGTGAGTGCATATTCAACGCCCGGATGCGTAATGCCAAAGCCCAGCGCACCACAGAGAGTAAAGCCTATAGCACCAATCAAGTTCCATAGTCCGATATGCCATCCCAGTACCCCCGGCGCTGGAATGTACCACCGAGGCTGAACTTCGACCATGAAGAGGATGCTTGAGACGATGAAGCCCGTGCCTCCAATGACTTGAGGGAGCCAGTAGACGCCGTTTTCAGCTGGCCTAGAGAGGCTGTTGAGTATAGGCGGTAGGGCTGTAAAGCCTGATATCCAGAATACCGTGGCGCCGAATGTTTGTGAAGAACAGGCTAAGAAGCCGATGTCGAAGAAATAGTGAGTCCTGAGTTCATACCACGTCGGCCACCAAGACCACATGCGGTCTTTCCCCGATGAATCCGCTGCATTATTACCCAAGGATCCCGAGCTTTGCTTTACAAAGGTCCCCTTTTGCGCATGTGCATGCTTGCAGTTATGCGCGTGAGTGAGATGAAGCATTCCATCCACACTTTCCTCAACGGCCCAACCAAAACAGTCCGATCGATTCTCATTGACGGCTTCGAGCATGAGTAGGAATGAGCCAAACTCAAATACCGTAGCACCGATGAAGGCTGTCAATCCACCAGCCCAGTCAGAGACCTTGGTTGAGGGGTTAAGAACGGGGAGCCAGGAGTAAAAGCCGTTAATCACCCAGATAATCGAACCTTGCTCATATTAGTCAGGTCACATGCGAGAGTCTCGTGCGTACCAATTGTGAAGACGACTGCGACATCGTACGATACATCCCAGACTGGGTATCTGACAAACATCTTCAAGATGCCGCGGAGAGTCTGGTGATACGTATTTGATGGCCTTGGTCCCTTCGTTGCTTCATGCTTGTGAGGATCAACACTGATGGCTAGCGCATGTCGTCCTTTTCTGTTGTCGCGACTCCTCCAGACATAAGCAACTCCAGGACTCGCAGCAGTCGGTCGCGATTCCTTTCCAGCATCAGACTCAGGATTGGGTGTCTTCTTGTCGGCGATTAGATATCGCTTCGTCGGATTGAGCGCCTTGACAGGGCCAGTTGTGCGCTCGGCGTGGTAATGCCGACCGTGGAAATGGTCGTGAGCTCTTGGCATTGTCGTGGTTGATCCGGGATAAACAAGAAATGGGCGCTGTGTTGTTTTTAAAGTTGACAATTGATTGGATGACGTGGCTGTGTTTTAAATCGGATTAGCGCTGAGGTAGTCTCAAATGGCACAGCGCGACGCTATACGAACACTGAGGATTTGCGCTGATTGCTAAGGGCTAGCGAGGTGTTGATGATGCTATGTCAGCATTCTAAATCTTGGTAAACATGGTTGATTTCACGAACAAGATAGCATTGGTAGCCTATAACCAAAATCTACCCTACAAAGCCTAAGAAGCTTTATCATTTTCTCAACCTTGATAAAACAATAACTTTCTCGCGTTTCCAGAAGCAAAAGCCTCAATTCCATCGTCGTCAAGAATCCCTTCCTTCCGGATCGTTTCCAGGTAGTCTCTGCCAAGCTTATTATCGCTGAAAGGATAATCAACACTAAACATGACTTGACTCAGAGGCATGTTTCCCAACAGACAGCGCAATGAATGCACGTCAAACATCCCTGAAGTCGTAATCCAGATGTTATTATGCATCACCTCTACAAATCCCCGTTTCATGCCGAAGAATGCTGTAGCCTTGTTTATACGGTCAAACATATAAGGTATGAGCTCTCCAGAATGACCAATGATGATTCTGAGGTTCGGATGCCGGTCGAAAGTGTTACTGGCCATGAGACGCAGGATAGTGTTCGCAGTGCTGGCATGCCATCCAAAAGCAAAGGCGCCAAGTGCGGTGGCTGAGTTACTGTCTGACTGCAGATTGCCGCCTGAGTACAAAGCCTCCTTTTGTTTCTCACTCGGCCACGCGGGATGTATATAAATTGGCACGTCGAGCTCCACTGCCTTTGCCCAGAGGATATCATACTCACGACCATCGTAAAAGTTGCCGTTGGAATGGTTATCAATCAGCGCACCGACGAAACCATGCTCTTTGACACATCTTTCAAGCTCATGAGTTGCTGCCACGGGATCATCCATCGGGAGACATGCAAAGCCAGCGAAGCGAGACTTGTTTGCTCGAACAGCTGTCGCAAGCTCATCGTTACAAGCTATTATTGTCTCAACTGTAAGAAAGTTCGTTGGAGTGTGAGACAGGACTTGAATCGCGACGCTGTTCTCATCCATGTTCTTGATTCGTTCATCGTCGAGGTCGATGAGCTTATTGATGATGCTGGTAGGAAACCCATGGATCGGGTCGTCTGTCGCTACCTGTGGCGAGTTTGCTGCCCGGGAGAGAAAGTGCTCCTCAAGTGTAATACTCATTGCAGCGATGTACTGCCTGCTAACGTGTTGAAGGGCAAGGAGGTTGAGGCTGGAATGGCAGAGCGCACAGGGTATTGATATTGCAACATTTAGAACTTTTAAAAGCAAGAGGAATACCCAGTGGCATATGGTTAGTATACTTATACACTGTTCGGAGATCTCGGATTAAACGTTTATCGCCATACAATATGGTGACGAGCTGACGTAGTCGATCTCGGTGCCGATTCGGCAAATAAACTGCGGTAACATATCACTCCTACAGGGACCGACTTGCACGTATTTGATGCAATGTATTCAAGTTCATGTACACAGCATATTTAGGAATCCCGGGCTCCCGTCAGCCTCGTTTCGGGAGGTCCCAGTTTCGGCTTGAGACCATTCTGATACTCTGCTGTGTTGTCGACAACAGACAGTTCATATAAACTATAAATACGGAGAAGTCAGGACATAGGCCCGTTGTGCCTCTGCTCACAAAAGCTGATCAATCTCTAACCATCACCATACCACCTTTCCAATCATGCAGCCCTTCAACCTCAACCTTAGTCTCCTCAACAAACCCGTATCTCGCATAAAGCTTCTCCAAACCAGCTAGACTAACAAGCCAAGCCGCCGAATCCGCATCATCTACCTTCTCAAGTCCATCTTCAAGCAGCATCTTGCCAAGACCCTCTCCTTGCAGAACAGGATCGACGCCCAACAGAGAGAGGTAGTGCGCTTTTTGCCTTTGCGGGGTGTTCAGAACATGCGGCTCAACAGCAGAAAATGCTTGCTCAAAGGTTTCCATGTTTTTCTTGTTAAGACCTTGGACTGGGAAGAAATATTCTTGAAGGTCGATAAAAGCGTTGACGACTGAACCAACCCAAAACGCTGATAGGATTAGCGGAGATTCGAAAGAGACCAACTACACAAACTTACAGGGAGAAAGAAGCTTTTGAACAAGTGTTAGAGGCTGAGTGGGTCGCTTCCACCACGTTAGGCCGACGGGATGATCATGCTTATCAACCACGACACTCAGTGAATATCCAGGCGTCCAATACCGACGCTGAAATCGTCGACAAGACCACGTATAGAAAGACAAAGGATCCTGTCTCCTTGTAGGAAAGAAAAAGTCGATTAGTGGTTCGTTGCCGAACGATGCAGCATAGATTCGTGTCGTGGCTGGAACATCGAAGAAGGTTCCGGGCCGGATGCGGTATTTCGGCGTGGACTCTGAAGATTCAGACATGATGATATGATGTAGGCAGTTTTCTGCTTATTTTTTTTTTTATTTTTTTTTAAAGAAACTTTCGGAGAGAGAGGGCTGAAGTTCAGACGAAGGACAACGAGATAGCCTTTCCGATATTGGGCAGCATGGAGTTGATACCTAGCTGTCTGTTTCCGAGGCCGGGGTGACTCAATTTTTCTCCAGGGATCAGCAGTCGGAACTGATCCGACTAGCTTGATAAATGCTCCACTTCACTTGCCAGATCATCATGATTTCGGTCGACGTGGTCATGAAAACCTATCACAGGCCAACCTATACTATAGATGAAACCTTTCCCTGCGACGAGATTAATCTAGTTGTTAATTCATCCCATCGAGCTAGGTGGTAATAAAGGACCTCAAAAGGATCATGGTAAGCTCAGTGTTCTAGACCGCCATGGTCGCTTATCAAAGCTCCACTTGGTTTGACGGGCCTCATAAAACCCGCATGGCCAGCACAATGTTCTCTCACCACGTATCATGAGAAAAGAGTTGACAATGCCACAAGATCTAGTTCTCCCGCGCCCAGGGGAGACTTACGAGCCCCAGCCGCCAGTTGCGGGGCCGACAGAGTCCGCTTTCGTCGAAACATTCGGAGCACTTCTGCCGGCCGCTCAGTTCCTTCAGACTCCGCACGGCAAGGTTGCGTATTACGAGATCAAACCTTCCTCATCCAACGATGGTACAACCAAAATTGATAAAGTGCTGTTTATCCATGGTGTTCAGACCCCAGCACTAGGGATGCTACCCCTTACCCGCGCTCTTGAGAAATCGTTCCCGGCTGTGCATATGGTTCTGGTCGATCTCTGGGGCCACGGACTGAGCGATACACCCGTTGTTCCGCACGAAGCATCGCTATTCCACGAGCTTGTCGACAACCTACTGGATCATCTAAGCTGGCAGTCTGCTCATATCGTTGGCTTTTCCTTTGGCGGGGCCACTACCGTCAGCTATGTTGCCTCCAGGCCCTCGCGCGTCAAGAGCTTCACTCTCGTCGCGCCCGCAGGCCTTCTTGAAATCTCCATGTTCACGCCCGAAGAGCAGGCGTGTCTTCAAGGTGACGACGAAGCTGCTGCGAAGCAGTGTGTCTTGAACATCCTCGAGGGCGGGGATCTCGTTGTACCAGCGGATTGGAAGCAAAGGGTCGCCAACGGTGAGGTTGTTGCAGAAGCAGTCCGTGAGTGGCAGATGCGAGAGCACCCGGGACATACGGCCTCTGTTGTTGCGATCTTCAGAGACGGCGGTGTGATGGACTCGCATGCTCACTTTGATGAGGCGGCCAAGACGGGGATCCCATCGCTCGCTGTGCTTGGAGAGTTGGATGGCTTGTGTAGTAGGGATCAGCTGAATGAGCACGGATTTGAGAATGTTTTTGTTGTTCCAAAGGCTGTTCATAGTGTTGTGAGAGATAAGGCTGAGCATGTCGCTAAACTCATCGCTGATTTCTGGAAGACACTAGAGAAGCAATGAAAAGAAATAGAGCTGGTAGTTCCATAGAATAATACCGGAGACTATCAGTATGACGATGCTTGCCGTGACCAGTAAAGTCACTGACTTCCTTCGACCGCACAACCTTAAGCAAACCGAGAATGGAGTTTGGGGAACTCATGGAGTCATGGTTCTAGATCCCAAAAGACATGCCACTTTCGAGCCTCCGCATCAATAGTGCCATTTATAGTTCAACTACCGGACCAGCCACTCGGTACTGTCAAGCTGATTGGCTTCTATGCAGGATAGCATTCCAATGCAAGGAGATGATGGTCTCGAAAGTACAGTGACCTGACATCCAATTGGATAACAAAGTGTCTCCTCTTGAGCTCTCTTGTCGGATGTGTCAGTGGCTAATAAAATCACTATAATCTGCAACTCTCTCATTCTTCGGCAATCTGTCCAAATCACCCCACTATCTATCTCTATAGTTATTCAATCCCGGCCAAGCCAAACTTCATAATGCCTGTCACCGAAATCAAAAGCGAAGACGACTACGAGAAACTCATTAAGAAGTACAAAGTCGTCATCATCAATGCATATACTTCATGGGCTAGTCTTAGCAAGACCATGAGCCCTATCTACGACAGACTTTCGAACCAAATTCCCTACAACCCGGAATTATTCGTCCTCGCTAGACTCGACATTGGCGACGCACCTGATCTTGCCGAAAAGCTTGACGTTCAAGGTGTCCCGTTTTTCATTGCTTACGAGAATGGAATTAGGAAGGATAGTGTCATGATGCCCAGCCAGAGTACGCTTCAGAAGTTTCTTATCTCGTGGGCTGATAAGGCTCATGGGCTGGGGAAATGAGGATAAAAAGATGTGATTACGGGGCTTAGAGGGTATTCTGTTGTGAAAGAATGAAGTTGAGGTAGCTTGGAGGCTTGGAGTTACTTTACTCCACTGGTGGATAGAAACAATGCTAAGGTGGCCGTTCTGGTGGAGACGTTCAAGTTCGGGCACATACATTTAACAGCGGACATTGATACAGAACGGGTATAATTCAAGATATAACTATTGCTTCAGATCAAATACCAGTATCACGTTCTCTGTTTGCTGTATGCTTGCGGCTATCTCTTCGGTTATCCAAGTTGAGGGTACCGACGCCTTATCTTATCGCATATCTGTCGGCCCGGCATTGGAACCTGTCGCTTGCCACACTAAAACCAATCCTGATGAAGACGGGAGACAACGTCAAAAGTGCACAAACAATGGCATTAATTACCGTATCACAAACTTGGCAGTTCTTTTCCAAATACTTCATTGGCTGCCTCTTGGCAACAGACCCAAGAGCTCAAACATGTGTGATTAAACTGAGACACCAAGCCCGACAAAACAGGGATAAAACTTTCAGCTCTCCACCAGCTGAAGAACCGCGTCGACAGTCTCCTCAGCCGCAGTAGCAAAGAAGGCGTGGCTTGCCTTCTCGACTGTAACTTTTCTGTCGATCCCCCTACAGCCGCATACATGTCCTGTCCCGCCGGGGGCACAACACGATCAATACTCTGCTTTGGAGTCAGGAATGTCGTGATACATTGTATCTTTGGCTCCAGTGAACTTGACCCAGCCCGTTGTCTCCTGGGATACTTAGAGTCTGCTAGTCTGTGGAGCTGCCCTGCGGCACGGGCAAAAGGGGCGGGGATGTTGAATCACGTACGTTGTAACCAACCCATGGAGGGGGATTCTTTGCATCTGTTCCCATCATATCCAAGGTTGTCTTTCCTTCAACGGGTGTTACAGCCGAGACGTAGATCAGGGCAATGACACCACCTTGCTTACCCGCTTGTTCCCGCTCTTTCTTGCTTAAGCCTTGAACAGCCTGTGAACCATATATCCCACCATAAGAATGCATCAATACAATGATATCCTTTCCATCTTCAATGAGTGGCAGCAGGAGTTTCTCCCTTAGTGATTCAGCGTCGTCTTGACAGGTACCGTTTGCATCACGTAGCCCCGGTGCATTCTGACTGACGAATTGGTATCCATTTTGCGTGAAGATCTTCTTTATGGGCTCGAATGACTCAACGGTATGCCATGCACCCGGTACAACCAAGATAGTTGGAGACATGATAAAAAGCAAAAAGGTTGCGTGGTAATGCAACCGCACAGATGATTTCTTGGTGGCGCAACGCAGACTTATAGCCACTTGTTCAAGAATCAGTAGATCGAGTCTCCTCTCGTATGCATGCCAATACTTAGCCTGGCTCTCGCGAAACCGCGGCTCTGAAAGAGAAGCCGAAAATTCTGAACACAAGGGTCGTTCCACAAATAGTATACCGACATTAACCTCGCGACCAAGTCATGAACCCCGCAATACCCTAATTTTCGACCGACTCATGCCAATCTTGATACCCAATCGTGAAGGGAAATACTCCCGATGATCAATCTCAACTGGCTATGCCATATTTACTCCAGGTGCCTTCGCTGCGCTAAACTTTAGTCCCTTTTCAAACGGTTTCTTCTCCAGGTGAGCTAGCAATATGGCTGCCAATGGAGGTAATGTTACCTAGGATGAAGCTTTTCTCAATGAGAGTCGACAGAGTGAGGTTTATGAGACGCATATCGCATTCTTCGTCCTGATGATGATCATTGTGCCGTGTCGATTCTTTTCATCGAGGTTGACAAAGAAAACGCTGTCTTGGGACGATTGGCTTGCATACTTTGCAGCGGTAAAATATTTCCATCTCCCCAAAGCTGACGTGTCTGACATTCTTTACAGTTTAATACGATTGGGGTATTCATCACAAGTATGCTCTGGCTTCGATTTGGCCTGGGTAGGCACTTGCCTGGGTGATGCAGGACGATCCGAAGAACATCGAAAACTTCTTCAAGGCCATCGTTGCCAATGAGATCATGTACACGACTGCGTTGGCCTGTGCGAGGCTATCCCTTGTAGCGTTCTTCTACCATATTTTCGGCGTCTCAACCATGAGATATTTTCTGCACGGATTTGTCGCCTTCATCATTGCGTGGGCTATCTCGACGGTAAAGATTACCACCAAAAAGCTACATGGTTAATGCTGACATGGCCTAGTACGTTCCCTCGATTCGAGCATGCTGGCCCATTTCTAGCTTCTGGGATGGTACGAATCAGAATTGTATCGATCTTTCCAAGTTTTATGTTGGGGTCGCGATTGGAGGTATCGTCACTGACATTGGTCTGACGATTATTCCTCTGCCCGTACATCTGGGCTTTGAAGGTACCCTTGTACCATAAGATCTTGATCACAATCATGTTGGTCTTTGGTAGTTTGTGAGTAGTTATCTCCTAATAGAGGCTGTTACGCTGACAAGTGGAGTGCTTGTTTCGTTACCATCATCCGCCTCACCAAAGTCATCACCGTTGATCTGACTGATCCAACTTGGGGTACTGTGGATCTAATGATCTGAACTGGCATGGAGGTCTACAGGTATTTATCTGCCCCTTAAACCTCCATAACCAATACTGACTGATTAGCGCTGTGATTTGTTGCTGCCTCCCAACCATGCGTCCTCTGGTCAAATTCGTTTGGAAGAAGCTCGGCCTGAAGCAATCGAGTTCAAGCGGGAACACAGATCCGTCAAAACCTACATCAAATGGAACTGGCATGTGGGGAAACAAGTCCAGTCAAAACTCAAGACATTTAACAGATGGCGTTCTTGTATCTAATACAGACGAGGTGGAGTTGACGAAGCATGCTTATTACGAGCTGCATTCAGACAATGCTCACGGTCGATCACAAGACTCTATCGCCGGGCATCAGCAAGTTTAAGTATAGAGTGGCTATGGAAAAAAAAAAAAAAAGGAGATTGAAGTCGGTGCACAGTACGATATGGTGTTTTAGAATAAGCATAAATTGAGCGTTCATTGTTAAATGATTTCGCGTGGAAATTTGGGTTACCCGAGACCGGATTGTGTAAATGCCGAGAAGTGGGGCGCCGGTCCCGAACCAACTGTGCCGTCCCGTCCCTAGCCCGATCTCATCGTCGGACCCGAAGCGTCTCTTTTCGGGCCTTGATCAGCATTTTCGAACGGAACTATATATAATCCAATATCTCCATCAAATTATCGCTCCTTCTACCCTTCAACTTATCTTTTCTACAGACAACATGGCAACTACAGAAGAAACGTCCGTCGTGATCGTTGGAGGCAGCCTTGTAGGCCTTTCAACAGCTCTCTTCCTCTCCCATTTCAACGTCCCCACCATCCTGATAGAACGCCACCCCGGGAGTTCTCTTCACCCTCGCGCAATTGGGTACACTGCTCGAACAATTGAACTCTTTCGTACTGTCGGCGTAGAGTCAAAACTGAAAGGCATCCAATGGTCTGGCGGTCCTCCTCGTCGCATCGTCGTTGAAAGTCTTGCCGGCAAGTGGACGAAGGAACAAGGCTGGACACAAAAGCCCACAGGTGGTCCCCCAGTTTCCTTTGCGGAGTATTCGCCCACTGAAGGTGTCGCTATTGCTCAAGATGTCATTGAACCTGTTTTGAGAGATCGAGCGAGGGAGCTTGGTGCAGATCTTAGACTGGGCTTCACTGTTACGGGATGGAGTCAGAATGATGAAGGTGTCCAAGTCGATGCCACTGGAAGTGACGGTGAAGAAATCTATGTCAAGGCAAGTTATATGGTCGTATGCGATGGCAACCGCAGCCGTATTCGAGAAAGTCTCGGTATCCAGCGCCATGGCGTTGGTCTTCTTCGCAAGCTCCAGAGCATCATGTTCAGATGTGAGCCTCTTCAACATTTCCTCGACCACGGCTACAGTCAATTCCAGATTGAGGGTCGCCAAGACGGTTTCGAGGCTTTCATGACTACTTATGGTGGCGGGCGATGGATGCTAGCTTGGAACCAAGAGGTCGATGACCCTGAAGCTGTTCTAGACGACGCGACCCAGCGCGACATGGTCCGCAAGGCTTCTGGTGTAGAGGATCTCCGCGATGAGGATATTCAACTCATTACTACTGGTAAATGGGATATCGGTGGTCTCATCGCGGATAAGTTCTCTTCTGGCCGCGTCTTCCTCGCTGGCGATGCAGCTCATGCCCTCCCTCCGAACCGTGGCGGTTATGGGGCGAACACTGGTATAGCCGATGCACATAACCTTGCATGGAAGCTCGCATCAGTGCTTCGTGGAGAATCATCGCCAGAGCTTCTTGATACATATGACGTCGAGAGACGACCCGTCGCAGATGTTCGACATGACCAGATCTTTGCAAGGGAGGATTACAAGCGATACGTTATCGACAAGGAATGGCCTGGAAAAAATGTTGAGATTATGGACGATGTCGCGATGGAATTCGGGTACTTCTATAACTCAACGGCCATCGTTGGCGGTCCAGATGGATCTGTTCCAGTTAAGAGGCCAGATGAGTGGAATGGACAACCAGGTACCAGAGCGCCCCACGTAGCACTCGAAGGTGATTATATCTCAACTTTGGACTATCTCGGCACATCATGGGTCGTTATCTCAAAGGATGAGAGGTGGAACCAGCTCGTGGCTGAGGCGTCCAGAATGACAGACGTAAAGATTACGTTCGTGTACGTTGGGGGCGACGTTACCGAGAAGAATAAGGGCGATTTTAACAGGTTGTATGGGGTGGACGATACCGGTTCTTCGTTGGTTAGACCGGATAGTTTTGTTGCTTGGAGAGCACCAGCGTGGCCAACTGAAGCACAGAAGGAGTTGACTGGGGTGTTGACTCGGGTTTCCTTCTCCCTGAAGCATACAGAAGGGTTGCGATGAAACTTGGTAGCGATCGTATCGGCCGGTAAGACTATGTCCCCAAACTTGTTCTTCTTGGTCTAGGTCGGCTTCCTTGTTTCATTGTGAGATTCCATGTACGAGCAAGGAAGCAAATCAGAAGAGTCATTGACAGTAACTAGTAGTAGATTATAGAAATACTTGTAAAATCAGAAGTTTATAGCCAAGAAGTATAGTTTCAGTGTGCAATACCCAAGCCACCCGCCAGTAAGTGCCAGTAGACTTATAAACTCGCTACGGCAGCACTCGAGCCATCAGACTCTAATTAAAAGGCCGGCAGTAGTAGACAGTCTCAACAGTCCATCCATCAACGGTATACAGAACCACAGGCTTTCCAACAGCTCCGGTACGCTTCCAGCAGTTGTACGTATGGTACCCATTGGTGCCCGTTCCAGCCCATGCATTATCATGCTTGCTAGCCGCATTCGCAAAGATATTTGATGTGAACGACACGCCGGTGCCAAAGGTCCCTAGTTTCCAATTAACGTCGTACTTCGTGATTAAAGAAAAAGAACTTACCCTTTACAGGTTGACCTTCCCAGATGACATGGCTTCCGTGGGTGACGTCAACGTAGTCATCGGGACGCGAGCCTCCTGTTCCACCCGTTGCGTCGTGTCCATCGGCGTAGTAGGCCATTCCGCTGGAGATCTCGTTGCCTTTCTAGGAGTTCACGAGGTAGAGTGTGCCAGCGGCGGTGACGGTGCCAACAAGGGCAGAGGTGAGAAAAGCGGTGATTTTCATGGTGTTGGCGATAAGATTGGATAGACTGAGTTAGATGCTCTGATATTTCTTGGCGAAAACACCAGATATTTATATAATACGAGAATGCATATTTTCGCAAAGGGGCCAAGCTTTGATCCAAGAACTTACGGTTCGACTGTCAGCTTAGGTCGACTCAATGCAACATTATTCCATTTACGCTGTTACAAGCGCTGACATCAGCGGCCTTCACTGGTGACTGAATCGAGAAGCTACTCCACTGAGCTGAAAGTTCTTTGGCTGTTATTCAGCCGACCCTTGGCATTACTAGAACTTCTGCGCTGCGAGTAATATATAGCTCTAACAGAATGCGGTGACAATTATCGAGGCTCGGGCCGCAGTGTCATGCCTAGCTTACCTGATTAGGCAGGACTTTGTAATGTTCACAACAAGGGACTCCATGCTTCTATGATACGGTACTTGTGTTCTCCACGCAACTCGACGGGCGCAACTGGATTGAATGCGAATTCATATCTATAATTGGTCAAGTCAAGTTCATGGCTCTGCGCCCAAATATAGAGTCTCGTCACCGATTATCACGTTTAGGTTACGTCAATGCAGGACGACGAAAGTCGCGCAACGTGAAAAATTGCAACTAGAAAGGGGATTTTAGATCTTTCGTTTTAAGCCTAAACCTTTTGATAGAATGATTAGACGTGGCCAAGACAACACTGTCAGAAGTTAGCCAATCGAGGTCTAGGTCGGGACTCAATTGTGGTCATTGCATAAAGTCATCTATTGGTAGCTGGTAGGTTTTCGTAACATAGTCCATTGATCACTCACCGCGCGAGGTTCCTTCTTAATATCCAAGGAAAGTCTCTGCTAGGTGGACTCTTAACAAAACCTACACGACACGCAAGAGACGCCAGTTTCTGTAGCGCATTAAAAGAAAAACCGGTTTAAATCATATTTGCAACTTTAGTTTGCGTGGGAGATAAATTTCAGCTGTCATCCACTACAGCGCACTACCCTGTATATCTCACCAACAAGCCCGACTTCTGCTCTCTCCATCAATTATTTTCAATCCTCTAACCTCGCTGTCATAATTACTAAATCTGTAACACGTTAATAGTATCTCTTGTTTTCACTAAAAGGCCGATACCAATTACAAAAGGTGATATTTACAACCATTAATTTATAGGACTTGTTGGTTCTTGAGAGCTGTGTGCTCTGCCTTGCAGCCTGATATGGGTGATAGATGCAGGCCGGGTTTCAACCTTGAGCGCGCCACATTGCTGCCTAAAACATGCATTTACATCTTAGGCATTCAAGTTCCTCTTCTTACATTTAGAGAGCAATCAATAGGTATCATTTTCCATTAAAGCACCCACAGGTTCGAACCGCGACTCCCGAACCGTTCATCTTCAGCGACAAAATGAGTGTCGGGATCGGTGCAGGAGATTTCATTAAAGTCTTGGAGCTTATTCACCAAGCTCGCAAGCGATTCGTCGATGCCCCCAGTCAGTATGACGCAATATCAAGAGAGTAAGCCAATTCCCTTCTACTTCACATACAATGTGCTCACTTGACTGGAAGCCTCAAAAGCTTTCATAATGTCATCCTAGATATTGACATTTTTTCATCGGAGTGGGAAGCTGATATCGAGCTACGAGAAAAACTCCAGAAATTAAAGGACGACTCAATCTGTCTCTTCAATGATCTTTTCGCGAAGCTCGATAAGCATCGAGTACTTGGTACTAGCAGCACGAGCATATCCCAGTATGCGAAGAAAGCCTGGAAGAGATTGAACTGGGACCCTGATGATATCCAAGAGTTCCGAAGACGGTTGTCATTCAACCTTGAGTTAATCGATGCTGCCAAGACAAAAATATACAGGTATGCGTAACATTTCTTCTAAGAAGTCTTATGGGCTGAAATAATCATAGCGAAAGATTCTCCAGAATGGAACAAAAGACCGATCATATCGCCGAGCGAGTAGATCAGCAGCATCTATACAAAATCCTTGATTGGTTTGGACCTTCTGATAATGGGTCACGCCAAAGTTCTTTATTAGAAGAACACGAAGAGGGAACTTGTGAATGGTTCCTAGCTTCAAACAAGTTCCAGGATTGGATCAAAAATAAAGATCGAATATTGTTCTGTCCGGGCCTTCCAGGGGCAGGGAAGACATTCCTAGTATCCATTGTGATCCAGCATCTTCTGAAGCTCTTCGACGAAGACAACAGCACTGTGATAGCGTATCACTACTGCAATTTTGGGCACCAAGACAAGGAAACCGTCAATCGTATTCTCTCGGGTATTCTTAAGCAAATTGCTCAGTGTTTGGGCTTTCTACCAGCCACATTGAGCACTTTGTATAACAAGCATAAGAAAAGGGACACTCAACCCTCGCTCAGAGAAATTACAAGTGCTTTGAAAACTGTGACTTGTCTGAGTTCTCGAACATTTATTGTCATTGATGGTCTTGATGAGTGTCTTGTGTGGAGAAACCTTATGGCTCAACTCACAGGTCTACAAGGAGTGAATATCTTGACGACGTCTAGGGTGATCCCTGAAATTGCCAACGACAAGACTCTGGAAGGAAGCAGTGTACTGGAAGTCTATGCTAGGGCCACCGATATTCGTAAATATATTGATGGGAATATGCAGAGGCTTGGGAAGTTCGTCTCGCACGATCAGCAACGTCAAGAGGAGGTCCGCGCGGCCATTATACGAGCGAGCGGAGGGATGTAAGTCTATTATGTATTTTTTGATCATATCTGAGAACTAAAATAACCCAGGTTCCTTCTTGCTCGCCTACATCTTAACTCGCTAGCACGTAAGAAGTCTCTGAAGGCATTTACGGACACACTCACCACCCTGCCAACTGGTGCATCAGCATACAACAAAGCCTATCATGACGTAATGAAAAGAGTAGAGAGCCAGGATGAGGAACGAATAGCAGTCGCTAAGGATGTTCTGGCATGGCTTACGTTCGCAAAAAGAGATCTCAAAATCGAAGAGCTACGAACGGCAGTCATTATCGAGGAAACAGACTCTGAAGTCGATGAAGACAAACTCATGGATATAGAGGATATGGTCTCTACATGTGCGGGCCTCGTGACGATAAATAAATGGGACGATACGGTCACTCTAATCCATGGCACGGTAGGACAGTACCTGAGACGGACGTGGTCCACATGGGCGAAGTCACACCTGGATGCAGACACGATCATTGCAACGTCATGCCTTACTTACATGCTGTTCCCCGTCTTCGACATCGATTTCTCAGCGATGGACCGTATTTCACAGAACGAAAAAGCAGGAAGACTGGCCTATCCGCTGCTGGAATACTCTCTCGCCCATGGTACCCTTCATGCCCGACTCGCTGATGCCAACTCCCCTTCCATTGCTAGATTCTGCTCTTCGGATTCAAAGGCTTCCAAGAATTGGCTACTACTGAACGCAAAGTACGGAAGAGACCAGGGAGAAGGTACTGCCGAATGGCTCATAGAGCAAGGCGTAATCGCCGATGTCCGAGATCCGGAAGGGAAAACCGCTCTGCATTATGCTGTACTCAACGGCTGGGAGCGGTGTACTGAATCTCTACTTAATGGAGGAGCTATTGTTTACTCTGACTCTAAGAACATGACTCCTTTTCACTATGCAGTTAGCACCGGCAATGAAGCAATCGTTCGGGTCTTCCTGGGCGCCGGAAGACCCGTGGATCTGCCAGTCACAAGACAGACACAGGTATCTCGTTATCAAGAGAACCATGTGAAATATGTTACAGGAGATAATGAGCAGATTGTCCTCGATGACTCCTGCTCAGAACAAGGCTTAACTCCGCTGCATCTAGCTGCCTTGACAGGGAGCCAAAGGATGACGAAGTTCCTTCTGGATCATGGGGCGAATCCAAACTTTCCTTCGCACAGCGGTGAAACGCCGCTGCATCTAGCCATGAAGCAATATTTATATGGGCCCAAATGGCACGATACTAAGGACTTCTGGAATGATCCAGACAATCGCGTGGAATGTGTTCTTGAGTGGATCGATCCAGAGGAGGACGAGGACGACTATTACTCAGCTAAGGCCTGGATCCAAAACGAAAGGTCTGCAATTGTTGACCTACTCTTGGAGAGCTCCAGGATCGACATTAATGCACAAGACATCTTTGGCAAGTCTGCTTTACATATCGCGGCCTGCAGTAAGGACTTGACTGCGTTGGTGTTCCAGAAGCTCATCGATAGAGGTGCCAATATCTCTTTGTGCACAGCGGAAAACAAAACGCCATTGCATCTCGCCATTATGACCAAAAACGTCATTGCTGTTTCAAATATTCTTATGCTTGGCGCAGATCCTATGGCTGTGGATGTCAACGGGCTTAACACTTTGCATTACGCGGCACAATCTCGCCACTTACAGATACTGCAAAATTTGTTGACCACCATTCCGGATTCTCACAGGGGAGCCTTCCTGGATTCGAAAGACAAAGAAGGAAAGAATGCTCTACATCACCTGTTGAGAAAACATGGTGCTGTTGGAGTTCCTGTCGCCCGGTATCTGCTGGAACGATGTAATGGCATTAACAGTCTCGACAGCACAGGAATGTCGCCCACGGCGTTATATCTTAATGCTACTGTCCTCATTGCACACCAGGATCATCAACACGTGCTAGATCTTTTGTTCAGCTACGGAGCAGACCCCAGCTTCAAAACTGTAGAAGGGTTGGGTTTGGTGCATTTAGTCGGTACTTCGCGCCGATGTTCCGTGGGTGTACTCCAGACATTAGCAAAATGGGGTATAGATTTAAGCTCTTTGGATACACAGGGCCGAACCGTTCTTCATCATAGCTCCATGATAGGAACTCTGGTGGAGGACGTCCTACACTTTCTTTGCTACGATGTCAAGCTGTCTGTGGGTCTGCGTGATGTGCATGGGAAGACAGCTCTGGAGTATGCCCTTGAGGAGAAACAGAAGGATCATAACCCGGATCTTTATGACTCAGGTCGATGGATTAGGGCGGAGACGCTACTTCGTGGTGCAGAAACGGAAGTATAGATTGGAAGTCTACATATCCTTTAGTAGCAGTCTTATCGCTTCCCCGTGTTCTTGTGTCGTCTCATTGAGGAGGCTTATATCTACAGATATGCATACTACCCATATCTTCTGAATTAGCATATGTAATCTTCATGGGTTGTCATTGGGCTGGATCTCTTGCTGTCAATTTCCAATCATCAATTCGCTCTTACGACTGCATGACCCAATCCCGCCACGAGGCGAAGTCGAAATCGTCATATTTATTTCGTTCAGAACATCATCGCCCTTACGATTGGGTACATTCCCGCAGAAATTGATGACCTGTTGGTCATTTCCAATATCTACCTCTTTCCATGGAGGGATCACAACATCACTTTCACTAAAATCATAATGATAATACCCTTACCCTCCTCTATTTCTCCCTTTCAATATTACTCTTCTTGCGTACCTCAAATCCTTCTGTTCCAAAAGATGGTCGTAGTTTTCGCGTCGACCTTGAACCACTTGAGCATGTAATTATGCGGTACAACATTTTGCTAACCTATTTCTGATGCCCACGCTTCTGGCTTAGAGTCGAGTAAGCACTAGGGAAATTCTCCTCGCTGATCCCAATGCGTCGGCCCTCGGAGCTCGGTCTTGGCTGTCAGCACCATCTACTGACAGCTTCATCTCCGCTTGTAAACAACACTCGGGATATCTCAGACTCGTCGCTCGACAGTCCAAACCAATCAGCGCGAGAGCCAAATACGGCCGTCATGTCTAGTCCACTCGTTACTCGGCGTAACGGCAAGAAGCAAGCATGCGAGCCTTGTCGGCGCCGAAAAGTGGCGTGCGACCACAGCTATCCTGTATGTCGCCGGTGCAGAAAACGGCCCAACGGCGAATCTGCGTGTCACTATGCATCTCTGGAACAAGCAACGACCGTCTCTCGAGCGAGGGCCTCTCAGCGACCAGTGTCCAAAGCATCCGCCTTGAGCTCCGAGGTCGCGGCACCTGCAGCCCAAACCAGGAACTTTGGACCCGATGATGGGTTGTGGAGCTCACCTGCTGCGAGACCGCCCCAGGGCTTCTTCGGACCTACCAGCTTCCCAGCGGCATACCAAGAGACTGAGGCTAGTTTGGCTGCGCAGGGACCAGCAGTGGCAGAAGTTGACACGCCTTCTTCACCTACTATTCCAGCTCCACCATCAGTGGCCGAGATACAGAGTATCGTGGATATGGATCAAGGAGCAAGTCAACTTGCTGTCAGAGTCCTCCAAGCCTTACCCGAAAAGCCTTCCATTCATAGATCAAGGCCTAAAGTTAGCCTTGACGAGGACTGGTTGGCTAGTATTGGTGATAGACTGCTATCTAGTACCTGGGAAACGTTCGGGTCTCACCTTAGTGACAGAACAAACATAGCAAGGTTACGCGAGATGGGGAGTAGAATATGTATCAATACACGCAAAACGCTCAGGGAAGACCAGGATGACCCGACTGCATGGATTCAAAGCTTCTCAGGAGAGAATCTTCGCTGGGAGACTGTTGGCGTTATCTTTCTTTATACAGCTTTGAGCGAGCTGTCAGCTACTTCGAATGAAGAGTCGAAAAGTATAATTCGTCAGTGCACAGAGTACTGCGCTTCATGCATAACTCTAGCCAACATGGGCGGGAGTTCTGGGACGCTTATGCTGTTTCTGATGTACAAACGCTCTGTTCTTCATGCATGGATGCATGGCGAGACCAGTAAGTCTCCTGAGAGTCTGTGTGTATTGTTGATTCTAATTAGTGTAGGTTTGCCGTACTGGAAGTTTCATGCAGAGACAGTTGCAATGTTAACATTCTCGGGACTTCACGATAATCGGGCCAAGTCATCACCGCACATGTCATCAGTACCTACTGAGATACGAAGGCGTATTGGATGTCAAGTCTTCGTAGTAGATAAATTCCTGGCCACCTTTGTTGGACGACCGCCACTTCTCACGAGGAGGTTCTGCTCCATCAAGTCACCGCTTGACCTAGAAGAGTCAGACTTGCTGTCAGACAGAGGAACTTTCCGGAGGAAAGCTCAACTTCTTGACCAGGACGGATGGAACATGGATGGTTCTATCTACTCGAGCTCGCTTTTGCGTGTTCGCATGATGATCGCGCTAGCCAGAGACGAAATCCTCGAAGTTGTACTCGCTCAGGATGAAGCTTACGGCATTGCAGAAGTCACGTAAGTGAGGCCCTAATATTATGTTCCCCCGGCTATAATGGCTTAATCATGAATAGGCAACTTCAAAGTAAAGAACTTGATCTTTATGGGCATCTTCCTCGGCACCTGATTTGGAACCCAACAACAGAGGAAATAAGCGAGATAGACCTTGAAATCGGTTATCCAAAGCTACTGATAAGACTAGACCATTTACTCAACATGTTTCTCATCCAGCGACTGTTTGTCAAACATGGTCACGCAAGAAACGAGCTTCTGCGCACCAGTTTCGAGATGGTCGTTTTGACGCTGAATTTCTGGGCCCAGAAGCACATCTGGGCTGCTCTACAAGGCAAATGCCGATGGATAGTAAGTAAACAGTATTTCACCTCTAGCTGAAACCTAACCAGTCATCTGGGTCTAACAAAGCTCAGATCATGGGATATGCGACCCTCGCCGGAGCCGTCTTGTGCATGGAACTTATTGAACCTGTCCCAGTTGCCATATTACCACAGGATAGCATCATCGCCGGCGAGACATATTCTCGATCATCAATCATCCAACAGCTCAGTCTTCTGTTGGGATATCTCAAGACTTCATGTCCATCGCAAACACACCGCTCAGTTGCTCATAATGTGCGAGGTGTGATCAAGAAGGTCCTTGATCATATTCTGAACAATCCAACCGTTATTCAACCTGTAGCTGAGTTTGAGGGAATAGACTTTGCGAGTAGTTGGGATCATTTTTCGTATTTTAGTGCGTTGGATAATTTTGACTGGCTTATGGAGGAGCGTGGGATCGAGGAGCAGTCTGGCATGGCATAATTACCGTCAATCCGAATTTGATCTATCTATCAGAGTCTATTGATGTCATTATACTTATACGAAAGTCAATTCGTAACCTATCCCAAAACCATGCATGGTACTGGGAATTTGTAAGCATCCTGGCGTTCTTCGGTGCTCGGCTCTCGATCTCGGTGCTCGAAGCTGACTGCGACAAAGCTTCACTTCCACCAACACGACACCATGCCCAGTAACGGCGTTCTTGGCGCAGAGGTTCTGTTCTATCACGAAATACTTCCGAGCCGATAAATCAAGCGATGCGGACAGAATGGTGTATATAAGAGTGCAATATCACAGCTATCGATATCTCATCATAACACACAAACAATTTTCTGACCCTCTCAAAACACCATCTCATACTTTGAACCTCTCTGAGAACATGTCTCTACCCAAGACCTACAAAGCTGCATCTTTTGATGAGAGTGGCGCAACGCTGGCCTTCAAAGAAGTCGAACTTCAACAGCCTGGCCCTGGCTTCATCTTGGTCAAGGTCCTAGCCTGCGGCGTCTGCCATTCTGACTCATGGATGCAGCAAGGTCGCTTTGGAGATTTGTTTCCTCGTGTACCGGGTCATGAACTTGTTGGAGACGTCGTCGCTGTCGGTGATGGAGTCAGCAACTTCAAGGTTAGTGAACGTGTTGGTGGTGCCTGGCATGGCGGTAAGTCTCAGCGCGCTCTTGAAAGTTGGCACAGCGTTTTGACTGATGACTTTGTGACAAGGCCACGATGGAACATGCCGCTCCTGCCAAACTGGATCATTCCAACTTTGTGACAACGGTGCTATCAACGGGGTGACCATGGATGGTGGTTACGCAGAATACGTCCTGCTTCACGCCGAAGCTGCCGTCCGAATCCCCTCTGATGCAGATCCTGCAGAAGTCGCCCCTCTCCTCTGCGCCGGAGTCACCGTCTTCAATGCAATTCGCAAGATCAGCGTCCTCCAGGGTGGTCTTGTCGCTGTCCAAGGCCTTGGAGGTCTAGGTCATCTAGCACTTCAGTATGCTTCCAAGATGGGATACACCGTCGTTGCCATGAGTGCTGGAAGCGAGAAAAAGGACTTTGCGATGAAGTTGGGCGCCCATCATTACATCGACTCCAGCAAAGAAGATCCCTGCGAGGCGCTGCAGAAGCTTGAAGGGGCTAACATGATCCTGTCAACGGCCCCGAATGCAGAGGCAGTCAGTCCTCTCACAGGAGGCCTTGCGGCTCTCGGTAAGCTGGTCGTTCTCTCACCTCTTGGGCCGGTTGAGTTCAATACGGTTCACATGATCATGAAGAATCTCAGTGTGCATGGATGGAACACGGGACATCAGCAGGATTCGGAGGATGCTATCGCGTTTGCGCATACGCATGGTATTAAGTGTATTATTGAGAAGTTTGACTTTGAGACTCAGTACCGAGAGGCTTTTGAGAAGATGGAGAGTGGAAAGGTTCGCTTCAGGTCTGTTATGACTATGTAGATATTTCTTTTCTGTTGATCTCCGTCCTCATTTCAAATGCGAAATGCGAAATGGCTTGCATCTCGGGTTTGAATTGTGGGGACGTTTTCGGGGCGCAGTGCCGAGTTCGGAGCGAACCTCTTATCTCTATCACGAGAAGTTATCAACTGCCGGTTCTAGAACCACTAGCTCCGTGAAGACTCTTCCTTTAAACGAGGCATTTTAGATACTCAATTCTTATTAAGTATCCAAGATTTATTCTCCAAACACGGTGAAGCAATTGAGCAACATGTACTGGGAGACTACTGTGAAGCAGAAGAGGGAGGATCGCGATGGCGCCATACAAAGCTGCGAGGCTCAACTCCCCGCCGTTAGCGATGAGAGCGTGGTGCCAGAACATGCCGACATTTCTACCCTTCTCGAGCAATTGAAGACGGGAAAGATAACAGCAGAGAAGCTGGTTTCTGTTACGATCCGCAGGTAAACCACTCATCACTATAAGCTATTTGCCATTGCTAACTACTTGGCAGGGCCATCGCTTCACACAATGAGGTTCGGATCAGCGTGTGCATCCGCGAATACGACTAACATGCTTTAGACAAACTGCCTCAGCGAGCCTCTTTTCGAGAGCGCACTTGAGCGTGCAAAATATCTCGACGAGTACTTCCAGAAACACAAGCAGCTCATTGGTCCTCTCCATGGAATTCCAGTCTCAGTAAAAGATCAATTCAACATCGCTGGGGTCGATACTACCCTGGGCTATGTCGGTCGGTCTTTCAAGCCCGCCCGCGATAATGCAGTCATGGTGACCATTCTGGAGAAGCTAGGTGCAGTCATCATAACGAAGACCGTTATCCCTCAGAGCATCATGTATGGCGAGACTGAAAGTCCTCTCTGGGGACTGACTACATATCCTGGCAGACCCGAGCTTTCACCGGGTGGTTCGTCTGGTGGAGAGGCTACTCTGATGCGAATGTCTGGATCACTTGGGGGCTGGGCAACTGATATTGGAGGCTCGATTCGCGTTCCGAGTCACCTATGCGGCCTTTTTGGTCTGAAGCCCTCGTCCGGTCGGTTTTCATACTCCGGTGCAGCGAATTCCCATGAGGGACAGTCGCACGTTCCTTCGTCGATTGGTCCCATGAGTCCATCGCTCCCGAACCTCATCACTTTGGCCAAGGGATGTCTGCTTGCAGAACCATGGAAGCTTGACCCGAACGTGGTTCCAATTCCATGGCGACAGGCCGATTTTGAGGCCGTGCAGAAGCGAAAACTCACCATTGGTATCATTCTTGACGATGGGGTCGTCCGACCTCATCCAGAAATCCAAGAAGCCGTCCGTCGTGCAGTGGCAATCTTCGAAAAGGCAGGGCATAAAGTCATTCCTTGGAGTACAGCGGACCACTCAAGCTGCATCGAGATTCAGGATCAGTTCTACCGTGCAGACGGTGGAGAGGACATCAAGACTGAAGTCGCTGTTGCAGGGGAACCTATGATTGCCCATGTCGAGGCGCTCGTCAACTCGTCCAAACCTATATCAGTGTATGAATACTGGCAACTCAATCGCCGAAAGACAGCAGCACAAGAGGCTTACAATAAGAAATGGACTACGACTGCTGGTCTCGAAGATGGAGAATGTGTCGACGTTATAATCAGTCCTGTGTCGCCTCATACAGCTGTTCCGCATAGGTCAAGCAGATGGACTGGGTACGCCAAGATATGGAACTTTCTCGACTACACGGCTATGTCGTTCCCATTTGCAAAATTTGGAAGCCCTGAGGATTCAGCATCGCCTGGTATATATGTCGCTGCAGCCGATGAAGCGCGCCGTAGTTATCTACATGATTATGCGCCGCGTAATGCCATTGATGAGTGGATACGGGGTCTCTATGATCCTGAAACAATGAAAGGGCTTGACATCGGAGTACAGATCATTGGAAGGAGGTATGAGGAGGAAAAGGTGTTGGGCGTGGCATCATTGTTAGAAAAGCTCATCCGAGCTTGATGGAGTTTATTCGTGGAAGATAAGTAAACAGGGTATTGATTCGATATATGATCAGTAGTTAAAAAACCAGCACAATGCCTCAATATTCTGCACAGTGCTCTTATCACCCAATATCTCCAATATAGCAATAAGAAGTACCCAACGCGAACCGATGAAACCTTGAAACTTTGAACCTAAGGGATCTGCGAGTCGCTACGTTACATGTTTGGTTCATATTTCCGTCAGATAGAGTTCTTACAGGGTAAGACGAAAGTCTATTCCAGCAATTACAGTTTACACGAGTAAGGATCCTGCTCGGAGATATTCATTTGATACGCCGCAAAAGCCCGAGAATAAAGTGATCTCCAACAAGCGGAAGCCTATCCTCATAATTACCTTTTGATCGCCTTTACTACTGCAACGGCATCATAACTCTATCTAACACGATTGGGGATGATTCCGCTATGAGCGGCGAAATTCCGCATCTTCAATGTCGCCATCTCACCTAACCACGATAGGAAACCCCCAAACCCACGGACAAAAAGGCCCCCCCATCGACCTGCTCTATCAATCGACATTCATAACAGCGTTAAAATTACGGATTGTCCAGCGGAGTCGCGGCACTTGGATAAAAGTCCCACGGGCTAACGTCCCGCATTCGATACTCAACCCGCGCGAGTGCAACGCTGACCCCTGCAGTTCCCCTGAGCGCCAAGGCTAGCATCTAGACTCTCATTCGATCAGCTAGCACGATCTTCCCTGCGCTAACTTTAATCTGGTAGGTCTGTTGATAAGAGCGAGGGAACTTATGGTAATTGCTCTGGAACTTCTGGAGGCTCGTTTGTTGTGTTTATGGGCAGGTCATGTAGGCTTGAGTTTGGGGCATCACATGTTCCTGCATATACTCCGTGCTTGATCTGGACGGTTGCAGATATTCCCAAAGAGGGCGGGATACTCCGTGTAGGCTATATAATGTTGTGATAACGCCGCCAAGGTCTTGTCTTCAACCACTCGCTCTGGTATCCTGTCACTCTTTTGACTGCTCCACACTCTTTATTGCATTGTCTGTCATTCTTTACAAGTCACTCTTTATATCACACTACACACATTCATTATGGTCCGTCTAGGATTGACGGCTCTGCTTTTCGCAGGGCTGTCCGCTGCCGTTCAAGACACTGAGCAGGGTACCGCTGTCACGCACGTCCCAGGTGCCTACATCTTCGAGTTCGAGGAGAACCACGTACGCATCTCACCACTAAATTCCACTTCGCTGCTAATAGTAGTAGGATACTGCCAAGTTTTACAGAACTGCTGATGACAAGTACACCACGCGCGTCAAGTTCGACTATGACCTGTTCAAGGGCGTTTCTATCCAGTTTGACGATGTTTCTACCGCTGAGGACATGGCTGCTAAGATGGCGGCTCTTCCCGCTGTCAAGAACATGTGGCCTGTCAAGGTCTACAGTATTCCTAAGCCTCGCATTGAGTGGACTGCTACGCCTGGCATGAAGGCTCCTCTCAAGAAGCGTGATCTGAATGATACTGCTGATACATTCTCACCTCACGTTCAGGTTCAGGTTGATAAGCTTCGGGAGAAGGGTATCACTGGCCATGGTATCAAGGTCGCTGTTGTCGACACTGGTGTAAGTCTTATACTCTTCAGTTTAGATCCTGGTTGACATTATTAGATTGACTACAAGCACCCTGCTCTTGGTGGATGCTTCGGTAAAGATTGCCTTGTTTCCTTCGGTACTGATCTCGTCGGTGATAAGTACGATGGCTTCAACGCCGTTTATCCCGATGATGATCCCATGGATTGCCAAGGCCACGGATCTCACGTCGCAGGTATTATCGCTGCCCAAGAGAACGAGTACGGTTTCACCGGTGCTGCTCCTGGAGTTACTCTCGGCGCCTACCGTGTCTTTGGTTGCTCTGGAGAGGCCGGTAACGATGTTCTCATCGCAGCTTTCAACCAAGCTTACCAAGATGGCGCTGACATCATCACTGCTTCCATCGGTGGTCCCAGCGGTTGGTCCGAGGAGCCTTGGGCTGTCGCCGTCTCTCGCATCGTCGAGAAGGGTGTCCCTTGCACTGTCTCTGCTGGTAACTCCGGTGATGTCGGCATGTTCTATGCTAGCACTGCTGCCAATGGTAACAAGGTCATGGCTATCGCTTCTTACGACAACAGCGACTACGTCTCTCTCCTCAACATCTCTCACTACACCGTTGACAACAGCAGCAAGAAGATCGACTTTGGTTCTACCGCTGGTAGCCCTGCTGCTTGGGGCAACGTCACCCTCCCTCTTTGGGCTCCTAACTTGGATCCCACCACTCCCAACGGCGGCTGCGACGCTTACCCCGAGGACACTCCCGATCTTAGCAAGTACATCGTCTTGGTCCGTCGTGGAAGCTGTACCTTTGTTCAGAAGGCCCAGAACGCTGCTAAGCATGGTGCCAAGTACTTCCTCGTCTACAACAACGCTGCCAGCGGTGCTTCAGCTATTGATGTCTCAACCGTTGAGGGTATCGTTGCTGCTGGTATGGTCCCCGCTAAGACTGGTGTCAAGTGGGTTGAGCTTCTCAAGGCTGGATCTACCGTCACTCTCGAGATGTCTGATGGCTCTGATGGCAAGGTCTTTCTCGAGGAGAGCAAGAATAATGTTACCGGTGGTGCTGTCAGTACTTATTCTTCTTGGGGTCCTACCTGGGAACTCGATGTCAAGCCCCAGTTTGGCTCTCCTGGTGGAAACATCCTCTCGACATACCCTCTCAAGAAGGGCGGTTATGCTGTCCTGTCTGGAACCTCTATGGCCTGCCCCTTGGTCGCTGGAGTCATTGCCCTCATCGCCGAGGTCCGCGGTACTCTTGACCCTGAAGTCCTTGAGAACCTCTTGTCTTCGACTTCCAACCCTACTCTGTTCAACGACGGTGCCAAGTTCTATGACTACCTTGCTCCTGTCCCTCAACAGGGTGGTGGTATGATCCAAGCATACGATGCTGCTTACTCTACCCTCCTGCTGAGTCGCTCTAGCTTGGCATTCAACGACACTGATCACTTCACCGAGGTTCTCAACTTCACTCTTCACAACACTGGTAAGACAGATCTCGATCTGAGCATCTCTCATGTTCCTACCAAGAGTGTCTACACTCTTGCCAAGGACAGCATCTATGCTTCTGAGTTCCCCAACGATGTTGCCGACGGCCACGCCAGCCTTAAGTTCAGCGAAGCCAAGGTCAGCGTCGGTGCTGGTAACTCTGTTACTATTGAGGTCATGCCTACTCCTCCCGAGGGTCTCGATGCCAAGCGTCTCGCACTTTGGTCCGGATACATCGCCATCAACGGAACTGATATCTCCCTGTCTCTTCCCTACCAAGGTCTCACCGGTTCTCTCCATGACTCCAAGGTCCTCGCCTCTGACGATACCTGGATCAGCAAGTCCAACGATAAGGACGAGCTCAACCCCGTCCCCGCCAACACCACCTTCGTTCTTCCCGTCAAGGGCCAGAACGCTACCGAGGAGAAGCCTGCTCCTGCTCTGGCATGGAAGCTCGCCCTCGGATCCGCCAAGCTCGAGGCTGAACTGATTCCCGTTTCCGGTAACTCTACTGCCAAGAGTCTGGGATCGCCTGCTGGCTTCCCTACTCTGTGGAACCCCATGGGCAAGGGCAATGTTGTCTGGAATGGAAAGTTGGCTGATGGAGGATATGCGCCCGCTGGAAAGTACAAGGTTGCTTACAGGGCTTTGAGGATCTTTGGTGATGAGAAGAAGGAGAGTGACTGGGACAAGTCGGAGTCGCCCGTCTTTGGTGTGAGGTACCCTTGAGTATCATGATCGCTTGGAACATTATGAAACGACTCTTATGTCAGTACGGACAGCGGTGGTGGATGGAATGTAGCTAGCAGTCATTTGACAGTATCATTCATTGATAATGGAATCTCTTTATGTCTTCACACTATCCAGTCTCCATCTCGTGACTCTCAACCTCAAGTTTATCTCATATTGTGTCCGTTAGATACCCGAGTCATCCTGGAAGATATGGGCATTCCAATGGTTCGTATCGTTCTTGAACCACTTATTCCAGTTATCACAGACCCTGTTAACCTCCTTCATCTTCTCAGGGTACTGATCTAAGATCCTATTCAGCAACTTCTGTTGCTCCAGGATCTGAATGGCCAGACCACTGGACGCATGCCATGCGATGTGGCAGTGGAAAAGCCAAGAACCAGGGTTATCGGCCTTGAAGGCAACGACGAGATATCCTCCGGCGGGAAGAAGTGCCACGTCTCGACGCGGAGGGTTGTCGAACTTGAGGGTCACATTTCCTGTGTCTAGGTCTGTGAAGTTCGTACCTTGCGCTAGGAGGGCAAAGTCGTGACCGTGAAGATGGAGCTTTTACACGTTAGAGAATGTCATTTGGAGGGATGAGATTGGCTTACAGGATGAGCAACGGGAGCAAAAGCTCTGTTGGGCTTGCTCTTCAACGGAGCCGGAGGTGCTGTGATGGCAATGTAGACCCATTTATCCTTCTTCTCGTCGGGTACAACAAGATCAACAGCGTAGTCAGGATCCCATGTGGTATTCTTGAGGTTCAGAATAGTAGGGTTGGAGAAGTTCAACCAAAGAGGATTCTCGCCAAACGCCCACCAAGTGAAGTTGTCCATTAGCTCAGGCCTGTGAGCAAATTTGGACAGACCGATATCGAACTGGCTCTTGGTGTCTAAACGACAGGATTAGATGAATGGTGCAACGTTGGGGGTTACTGTGACTTACAGTTGATCTTGACTTTGTCGACATTCCACTCATAAACCGGGCTGAGTCGATCATAGGCCTCATCTCGACATTCCAAAGAGTAATTCTCTCGGAACGTAGTCGGAACAAGTTTGCTCGATGCATTGTACCGCAGGATACCTTGACGCTCATCGGGTTCATTACCTGGCTCGAAGCCCTTGCAGCCAGTTGCTCCAACGGTTCGGACCCAGTAGTTTCCGTCTGGGTTTGCAGGCATCTTCGTAGTGTTGGTAGGATTGGCATCGAGGACAATATGGTATCTCTGACCTGTTCATATTGGTAAGAATAACTGCAGCCGACCGAGGTGAGAGATATGCTTACCGATTCCGAGGACAAGATGAGAGACTGAGTAAGGATGGATCGGTACAAAGTCGGTCGACATAACGGTGAAGTTGTGGTTGTCGATGCTGAAGATCCAGGTTGTATCGACGGACGTGTTGATCACACGAAGAACATACTTTTTTCCCTAATAGATGTCAATGATGTCACATTATCCAGTCTAATCGAGTAACTAACCTTGGTAACTGTCATGTTGAAGCGCTCGCGAGGGAAACTACCAGCAAAGTTGCCCACGCCATTGATTAAAACACCATTCATCATAGGTCTCGTAGGATTCGGCACAAGCTCCCTTTGCCAGGACTGGAACGCACTGCGATGACTCCAATCCGTGATAAGAATCGGGTTTCGTCCCTCATCGAACGGCGCAGAAGAAGGCCCGTAAATAGTGATGGGACCAGCCAAGCCATCAGCATACTGCAGAGAATAATGGCTATGATACCACGAAGTACCGTATTGCACGGCACGGAAAGTGTAGGTATAACTGTCTCCAGGCGCTATAGGGCATTGGGTAACACCGTTGACACCGTCCATCTCAAAAGTCTCCAGTTGTCGGAGACCGTGCCAGTGAATGGTTGTACCATTGTACTTGAGATGATTGTGCACGGTGACTTTGATGAGATCGCCCCAGCAGGCTTGGATCCAAGGGCCGGGATACTTGCCGTTGAAGACCTTGCCGAATGGGTTATCAACACCATCGCCATTGATGGATTGATCAGTGACATTGAGGTGATACTGGCCTTGGTCAGAAAAGGTCAAGTCAATACCAATTTATTGTAGCTTACCTCTCGTGTTATTCCAATAGGCCAGAAGTTCTCATAATCAGTGTTGATAGTGAAGTTTTGATCGTATGGACCCTTCAACCAGCACGAGCGATCATCTTTCGTTGTGCATGGCTTCCAGCCCTTGAGATCAGTGTAATTGCATGTAAAGACCTTGCCGTCCTGGTCAGGACCACTTGGTGAGTCGAAATATGGGTAGTCAATCTCTGGCGTAGAATGTCCGTGGGTAAAGGTCATAACATCTTGATGAGGCCCCTCGTCTGAGACGGACGGGTAGTGAAATACCGCCACGAAGGACAAGACGACAGCCTTGCAGGCGTCGGTAATCCACATCTTGATTCAATCTAATCAAGTATTTGAACAGTAGTATTGTGTATTTTAGTCAATTGACCCAGAAACAAAGTATCAATTGTAGAGCTAGAACGACGAGATCAAAGGAACGCGGGACCATGGGCGACTCGCTTTTTCACTCTCTCCCAGAAAACTCTCTTGTCTCGTCACATATCCGCTTCCTGTACGTGACAAGCCACTTTGTTCAGCCGTTGTCCAAATCAACGCCGATCACGCCAATCATTACGCGCCGAGAATCAATACTTTGCGAAACTATCGTATTCCTAGCAGAATGGCGTTGTCTTGAGGTTCCTCAGCGGGTGCGGGGGGATACGCCACTTCTTTTAGTGCTGAGCTGAAATACCTTGGCCTAGAGAATCTGGTCTAGCGTCACAGGGGATTGAAGCTGTTTTCAGGTCGAGGCGGTTCTGATGGAACTCTTTTGGGAACGTTATTGAGAACAGAGCGCACCGTACGTCGTGCCGTGCCGTTCCGGGCCGTATGGTTCGTTGGGCGCGTTGGGTTGAGAGGAGTTTTGAGGCCGCGTTAGCTGTAATTCAGCCAGCCACGAGATGGGCATGTCAGCAAGGGAGGCATAAGCGTGAGGGGACTTTGGGCATGGCGTCATGTCTCGTTTTCTTTGCTTGTTGCACTGCTTCTGTCTTTTCGTTGACATTCCGATAATCCCCTGTAATGACGCCATTGGCTTGAATTGCTGTTTTGTGACGATTTCCTGTGACACGATCCTCAGAGAATGCGTTAGCCACAAGCCACGCCGACGCCGCAAGGGAGACGGTTTTGGAGTTAGTGGTTCAGGTAGGGCAATAGATCAGCCACGAGCTTGCTGGCCGCTCTAGACTCTGCACTAAAAGTGAACCAGTTCATCACTGGCCTCAGTAGCTCTTCGCTATCTCGAACGATCTCTATTTATTGTGCACGTCTCCACCACCTAGCGACCTAGTCAATTGCACGACTTCCATATCTCCAAGCTGTCCATTTTCTGACCGCGAGTATCCCCAATTACATACAACATGTCTCTATCAAAAGTCGTCAACGGAAGGGTCGTAACCAACACCAATGTTCGTACCCCATCATCATTCACGTTCGTTGCTAATCCTTGACAGGTCAAACCTCCCACCGGATGGACCGTCAACTACGAAGACATGGGCAGTGAAACTGAATGGGGCGAAGATGGAGAGGTCGCAGACCTTGTTAGCGCTTATGGCATTTCTGGAGTGGTCAAGCCGCTGTTCAGGACCCGGTACAGCAGCAATGAAGTCATTTTTATCATTGACATCAACGGGCAGTATTATGTTTACAATGGTGAGAGTGGATGGGTGCAGCGAATTGTTACGCCGACGGATTTGAAGGAGATTGTGGACTTTATCAATGAGCAAGGATGGTTCAGGCTCGAGACAGAGAATCTCGACGCTTGATCGAAGTCGTGCATTGTATAGAGTCTATATTACAGTCTCGTATGCATAGCCATGACATCTCAACTAGGGAGGTGCCATCTAATCGATTGATGTATACCACTAAAAGCACAGTGCATTCTTAATGGACAAGATAGTCTGAAGGCAGTATGCCTGAAGCCTCCTGGACAATCATAAGCGTTGTATTCTCCCAACGAGGTCGAGATGTCCTAGGCTCAGCGTATAGCTCCTCCAACTCATCGCATAGACCGATCAAGGCGAGGCTTATTTTAGATGATGCAACTGCTCTTCTTGCTCGTAGCTAGAGTATCACCACCATAGTCTTCAACGTACCACTCATGCTCGGCTGTCGCCGAGTAGACCGACCAAGGCATGATCCATAAACTAGGAGGAACTGGCAGGAAGACCAGTAGCCCTGAGCGACTTCACTAGATCCTGGGAAAGAACTTTATGACAGTATCTGCGAGTGCGAAAGCCTTAACAGTCTGTTCATGTTGAGCTATCAGTTTAGCCAACGGAGGATGTCCATCTGCAGAAGGTTTGGAGGAGCCATTCACTGGTAGATTATACTGCAGTACATAATCCCTTGCACTACCCGGGATGGCGGTGCGTTTCGTGATTCTATCGAAATCCTGTCTCTGCAGTCTCATCTGCCTGACTGCCAGCTTCACAAAACTCCAGCGGTCCAGAAGTTGATACCAATGACTCCAAAGCTGCGCAAGTTCTAGCAATCCTCTCATCAGACTTATCTGAAAAGCCGTCGCATTCGTCAGGTACATCAGCGTGGAAATGCCGAGATCGATACGAGCTGCTTCCGTTGCAGCCTGTTCAGAAGTGTTCTGTAGATCTGCACATCAAGCTACATCACAACGAAGGAACTTTAGAAACCCTGGTTCTCTCTCTAGTAGAGAGGATGTTTTGCTCGCATCTTACTCGCCGAACCCCAGGATAGATACCTTGTTACCTGTAGCAGCTATAAGTCCGACTGACATCAATTCAATCCCCACCGCGCGGCGGGTTGAATTAAGTCAGAGTTATATACATTATGAAGATGGCGACTTCTCCATCAAGCCCGGGATGATCCCGTGATTGATGATCAATAATGTCGTAGCATGATATCGCCAAGTGTTCATTCATTTCAGGAATTCGGAGTAAATGATATGTTGATGACCAAATATCTACATTTGTCACTCACCTCCGATATGGCAATGTCCGTTTTTGTCCTCCATCTGCGGTTGAAAGCTGGGGGCATAGCCTATCACAACTGAGCCAGCAGCTGGCCCAATGGTCCCCTTATCGATAATCTCCCTGACCTTAATAATAAGAGCGTCATTTATGCCATCAAGGTCTGACTATGTTGGTCTAGGCCCCAATGCTGGTAGCCGTGGGGGTTGTCTCTTTTCTCTCCGACAACGTGGCGTCCAATGGCCATCCTAAAACGACCTTGATTCATTTGGCAAGGCAGGCTAGGTAAGCATAAAATGCTTAGCACCAATAGAAGAAACGACAACGAGGCCGACATTGAAGGCATTGGCTAAGCTCTCGGGACTACCGTACGCCTTTACAGTGTCGGTGAGCTTGTGTAACTCGATTGACTAACGGTCAGACTCGACAGATCAGTTACACAAAGCCACGATATCGTCAAGGATGAGTCTCATGTGGGGAGAACACCCCGGTCGCCGCCGACAGGTTCTAGAACATTGATGGGCACGACACCAACTCAGCTACTCCGTAGGTGCGATGTTAATCTTTGTATTTGAGGAGATAAGAGTCTCGATGGGAGCTTTGGCTCGAGATAATGATTGGTTATCAGTCATGATTATATAATTAACTTATTCATTCCTAGAAGCCGTTCACTCATTGATTGTATTTGTAGAATTGTGTTGAGACGGACAATTGCCTGATTTGGATAGCATAGCGACCTCCTCTATAAATACTTTCCCCTCACCTCGGGATCTGATTACGTTCTCTCGAGTCAACCTTCCCAATTCGGACCACTGATATCTCAGCACAAGAGTCAGAAATGCCCGTAAGATTGCAGCCACAAACCTAGCGCTTACACTCTCCAGGCAGAGGTCGGTCGGGTATTGACCCGACTTGCTCGCCGGAGCCAAAGAGCATCTTCCGGAATGATTCTCTTCCCACGAGGAACGGCCCGTTGCGTTGTTGATGGAGCCGGAATCCTTCTGCTTGTGCGCATTCGTAAGCGGCCTCTGTCGGGCTTACTTGGGCGTATCTTCTGCGTGAAGAGGCATCTATTGCTATCATTCATTCCCCTGTCGGGCTCTGAATACTTGGCTACCTAATCTGTCAGTTTCTTTCTGTCAGTTTCTTTCTGTCAGTGCCTTCTTACCCTTCATTTTTACTCCATCTGCAGGGCCGTTGCACCGTTGGGGTTACATGTGAGCTTACAAGATCGCCGAGTACTGACGCGGCGGTCCTGCCGTTCCAGAACGGATGTCAACAGATAAGCAGCGTGCTGTCGTCTTGAAAATGGCAAATGTCTCAAGTCCGTAGCCTCTCATCTTCTGGGGGCTGTTCCCGGAGATACGTTAATCTGGCTTACGATATCAAAATTCCCCACATAAGATTCCATCATAGAGGCGGGATAATAGTCCGCTGGTTCATCTGAGTCTGAGTCAGATGCCGTGGGCCTCGGTAGATCTTAATAGGTAGTCTCTGAATCAAGAAGATGCTAGTGCCACCATTTGCGTGATTTCGACGGAGATAAGGATAAGCGCCATCTCATTGTTCAAAAGTCATGAACTCATCATCTTCAAGGTGGTATTGGAACAAGGTTTGAACAGCCAAGCGCGCGTTGGCCGTTAACAATGTTCCAGTGCAACGTTGAGCTCCTCCGCATCTTGACAGTGGCACCTCTAAGCCTCAGGCGAGATACGAAAATTGCAATCTATAGCCATAAGTACGAGCTGCAGACCTTAATAGGCTTTGAGACATTTAAATCGCCACTCTCAGCTGACTTGATTTGTTCGCGTCGACTTGTCCTATCCTGGATACTTTCCCCGTCATTGCATATGCGGCTGAGAGGTCAGTACACTGTGACTCTTATGCAGTCACATAAGCAAGCGTTCGCGGACGTTGTCCGCCAAGAGAGCTTATTACTGACATCTACGCTTTTGGAAGGACCCTAGAATGTGTATCCATACCAAATCGTGGTGTGACTCTCTGCTGAAAGACAGTGCGGCTGCAAATGCTCATATGCACGCCGGGTCCTTCGTGCTTATAAGGGGTGAATGGATCTGTGCGAGGCCTTCCCTGGCTTGACCGGACGATAATGGGATAGGGATTGGCCAGCATACGGCATTTCCATGTCAAGATTGCACAACATCGTCTGTATATCTCAGCCCTAGATGCATATTCTGAAACAGACTAGGGATCAAAGAACATTATAGAAAGCAATTCACTCATGGATGAGACTTGACAAGATCAAATCTCGACGCTGAGCAGGTTCTCATCTCCAAGAACATCATAGTCCATGCTGTGTAAATCCCGAATGCAGTGAACAGCTCGAAGAGACCTTCGAAGAATGAGTTTTGTGGGAGAGGCTCCAAGGGCTGACTTTATGTAATGAGCTAGCCTCAATATGGCTTATGATTATGCACGTTCGGCTTATTGTTGATATTTGGAAGCCGCATCAGACAGGCAGACGTATGTCTCAGCATAGCAGGTAGCACAGCGGCCAAACTGTGCATTGAGAAACCAACTATGTGATTAAGTAATGGATGGCGTGCACCCCGTGGGGAGAACAAGCTTTGTGTACCCGGCAGCCTAAACACCGGAGGGGGGCTGAAAGATGAGGTGAGAATGCAGGCTGACCAGCGCCCCCAAAATGTCTTGACATCTAGCAAATCCACCAAAGGCGCCTGCGTGTGCGTTGGAGTGGCTTTTGAGATTCCTTTGACCTTAAAAGAGGGATTAGACAGCCCTCAAAGAGAATATTCCAAAGCAAGAGCGAATCTTCAATCCGCGGCTAAATTGAAGAAGCGGTTGGCACACAGCCCTTCGGGACTACCGAGATTGGAACATCTTATATACAAACAACGAATTGGCTGATGGTGGCAGTTGCAGCCTGATTCGTGTTGTTGACCTGAAGCAGTACAACATAGTGACTCTCACTCGCGAGTTGGCCTATCTTACATCAAAGGGAGAATTTATCCAATATGTTCGGCACTCTCCAGTTCAACCATTCGGAGAACGCAGGGCCCACCTTCGTCGAACGAGCAGACGGTGCCGCATTCAGCGCCCTGGGCAACAACGTTCTACAACACACAGCATGCGACCAGTGCCGCCAGAAGAAGCTTCGGTGCACGGGACGCAAGACGGGCTGTGAGCGCTGCAAGGCATGTTCTACGGAGTGTACTTATACCCAGCTCTTTGGAAGCAACGTGCGGCGCAAGGACCGAAAGCGGACAGTCCGACAGAATGATGCTGCCGCGCGGTCGCAGTCGCCGTCATCTGAGCAGCAGTCCGAGTCAGATACCATGCAGAGCACAGTTGCTGTTGCCAACAGAAACTCTCCGAGCGTTTCGGTGCAAGGGGGAAATAGCGGTGATGAGAATGGGAGTAATTCTTCGGTTGATCCCATGGTGAATCCGTTGGATGCAACGCTCCTGGAAGACGCAGCCATGAGCAGCAACACTTCAGGAGATGAGTTCGTATTCTTCGATTTGGACCCCTCCCCTTTTGACTGTAAGTTTCTCCTCCTCTCTTTCTCATTAGATGGCAAGTCACTAAGATTTCTCTTTGCAAAACCAGTGCCAGATTCCAACTCCTTACCAGATTTTCAGTGGTCACCGTATAGTATACCTGGTATACCTTCACCTCGGAGTACACAGGCCGACACTTTCAACTTCTTGGATACCCGTGCTTCGACGGCCACGGCGGCTACAAGAATACTCAGCAATCCCATCAATGTCAGCAACAGTACCTGTGCCGGCCGATGTCTTAAGGTCATGAAGTCACTGCTCGAGGAGCTTGAAACTCGCATGCATGACATGAAGCCCTGCAAAGCCGACGTTGCACTCTCCTTCCAAAAACAATCATGTATCCAGTGCACCCAAGTGATCCGCTGCAAAAGCTGCTACACCGACCCAGACGCCATGCTGTTTCTTGCCATAATCTGCGAGAAGCTTATCATGCTCAACAAGAAGATACTCTGGTACACGAGAGAGGGCGCTGATTTAGAGCAGCAGTTGCGCGTGGGTGAATACGATATAAACCAGACTGAAGAATGGGGGAGTATGCTGCAGCTCCTCACGGTAGTGCAGCTGCGTAAGATCAAAGCGCTGGTGGATGATATTGAAAGAAGTCCGGCAATTGACGGGAGATTTGCTCAGCTTATAATGCTAAAGAGTGTGAAGCAGCAGGTCATTGCGCTTTTGGGAAGGATTAAAGAGGCGTTATTTAAGGCTGTTGATGAGCCATAGAACAGCTTGATAGAAAGGGTCCAAGACCGGGAAAGACAATACAACGTAGATACACTATAAGTATCTTCAAAGACGGCCTGAAAAGAGAGCCTTTTCGGTGATCTAGAATTACATATCGGAAGTTATTCGGTGATCCGAAATCGGATCAATCACAAGCACCCAATATCGCCTTTTATAACCTGACAAGGCAACTTCCGGTGATTGACGTACTCTACATACATCGGGAAGAAACTATCCAATTCAGTGTTACCATGTCGCTCCCTATTTGCCAATTGTGCTATCTTCCGCGCTCGATCAGACCTCTTCCGAAATCGAATATGCAGGTCCTCTATTTACCACAAGGCATAACAATGGTTTTCACCCAATTAGTCGACACCAAGATTGATTAATTTCCAGTTATACTTGCACACCATTTTGTTAAAGTCCCAGTACCCCTTCTATGGCTATAAATGCGTGAAAACAGTAGTCAACAGTTTGTCAATCTCTGTTAAGAACAGTGCAAGGACTTTGGTTCAAGACAAGCTTTGGCCCCCAGAGAAAGCGGCTGACTAGCTTCTCTGGCGCAATTGCTAAGCCATTTGTTTAGATCAAATCGGCAAGGACCCAGAGAACAGTTCTCGTCATGAGTCACCATGTAAGCACTTGTCATGTTGATCTTGGTCTGTAAACGATATTAGCCCCTAGCATCAGATCTCTCGCGTAGTGCGACTTACTTCTTGCACAGCTTGGTGACTATTATTGAATATTACTAAGGGTTCTTGGGTAGCTGCATCAATCCTCTCAGATGACTCCGAGCGATCTCTAACTTCCTGGCGAGTTTTGCCCCATACTCCGTTTTTGTGATATTTATGAAGGTAGTACGTAGTAGCCGTCGGTGCTATGACTCTGAATTACTTTCCTACTAAGCTTTGTCTCGTTAGTATGAGCTATTCAATCTGCAAGCAGAGATACCAAAGTGAATGTACTGGCTCTCAATTTGTCCATCACGGCCTCTCCACTTTCACAATTACCAATCAAATTGAATAATAAGACTTTATGGCCTAACTTGCTGAACAATCGTCTTCAGATTCTCCGTTTCTCTCTACTCTGGCTCTTTCATAACTTGTGTGTGTTCGATGCCATCGCAACAAAAGGACAGGAGAGTTTTGTAATGGTTGGCATGAACGAAATCATGCGCATGTGGTCTGACACGGTAATGAAGAAGAGGTGGTTCAAGAGTTGCAACAGAAAGTGAGATTTGTCAATCTTGATGCTGGAGCAACCTCAGCGCAGAGTAACGCATGCCTTGCCATTTTGATACCCCCGAACGACTCGTTATGTGCAATTCTCCACAAGCCCCCTTATGAATCACCATATGCCTTGTGATCTTTGTCGATCGCAAAACGGATGCGGCCCCGCGTTGACCGAACGATTCTCCATATCTTTCCGGAATTGATAACAATGGCTTCTAGATACATTACAAGAAGTAAGGCACGTCCTGGGGTGGAAATCTGTACCAGAGGGTCGAGATAGGATGCCAGTGTGTAGAAGTAGATATGATAGATTATGAGACCAGCCCAGTACAAGGTGAGCTTCCCTGGGTTAGTCTATGTGGTCTTCGAGACTGAAGGTCCCAGCTTCTTGACATACCAGTGCGCCTAGAAGGCTGCTACCATATAGGGCCAACTGTCCGGTGGAGGACTTGCCGTTAAGTCGAAGCCAAGCTTCTGTCTTCGTTGGAGTTAACACAAGTGACATGTTGACAGTTTGTTTTATGAGCCGTGGACAATGACGTTGATGGAGAAGATGCTTCTAGTGTTTTATACTTCCTGCTGCCTAGCCACTATCTGAACTGTGAGCTTCTAAGCCTTTCACTGCTCCATCAAAATTCCACTCATACTCGAATGGGAATATCCATTTCTTACACTAAATTGTCATTTGATAATGTATTTCGAGTGTTTCAGCCCCCACTGTCATCGTGTCAAATGCGATGCAACTTGAGTGTTCGGGTAATTGCCGGATTAGGAAACAAGCCGACATGCCCATAACCAGAGCTTCATAAGTCAGAAGCATAGCAAGAAAGGCAACAGCCCGTCCAAATACACGATATGGTTCTAGCAAGCTTGGCTGCCGCTGAGAAATGCTTGACTGAACGGGATTTCGTACAGAGGATAGGTTTCGTGGCGGCAGTGTGTGTATAGCCCTCAAGGAAGAAGCCAGGTGACATTTAGTTTGAGCTTCAAGTTGTCTTTCGCTACGCAAGGAACCTTCAAGACGCATACAAGATCTCGACTCGCGTCCAGTAGAGATGAGTCCATGACCAAGAGATTAGTATTGGTTCTGCTGTTACACAATTTGGCTGGAGCGGGGTGAGATAAGCTCATTTACATGAACAACTGTCCTGTGTATGATCTCCTCTGTCAGCGGGTTTGACGCTTACATCAAGCTAAGTCCTGGTAGTCAATCGGACTGACCCCGGTGCATGATGCAGTCCGGAAGCACATCTCCCGACGAGGTAATACTCCGCAGAATGGGTAATGGAACATAACCCAATTGAATATCAACCGTCGTGCATAACTCAATTGGCATAATAAGACGGCAGGTCCGAGTATAGCATAAAAACAATTAAATCAGTCGTACAAGAGCTTTCACTTCATCAGCTAGTACAACCATAATGAAGACACTAGACAGCGATATCCAAAGCCTGTATTCAACAACCAGCACAAAACATGAACTCCCTCCTCGTCCTCTCTCTCTGGGCCGCTGGGTTCTGCATAGCCTTCAGTATTGCCAACTTCTACTGGCCTCATCTCCTGTACGACGCTAGAGACAAAAGCAACGATTATCAGTGTGCTCAGCTCATACCCAACAAATACCCCTTCCCTTTCAACTTCTTCCAGGCAGATAATGAGAAGAAGGTCCCTGAGATAATAGCGAAGCGGTATGGAAAGATGAGGCGTGCTGGGGCATTTGAGCACTACACTCTTGGGAATTACCAATGATCCGTTAGCTATTGTACTATTGGCGCTGTTCACCGGCCCTAGGGTGGATGGAAGACGGAGTAACGTGTTTCGAACATCTAGCTTCCTCTCGGCAAGTCTATCAGCTCACAGGACACCAATTTATTAGACAACATTGGAATGGCATGTACTTTGGCCAACAACAGGTTGATTGATGAAGCTCGATTTGCAGCGGACTTTGACCATACATATGCTTGGCTTTCCGATCAGTGTAGCTTGATGGATGAGCACTGGATGGTCGGTGGTCCAGGTTGCCGACACATTATGGGGATTGTGCACAGGAGTATCGCAAGCAACGGGTTGACTGTGAAATGTCATGGAGGAGTTGTCTTCTGATATGGACTCGTCGTTAGCTAGTGGATATTACAGAGGCCAACTCATTCGCCAAGCTCTACAAGCGCTTGCTAAGAACTGATCTTATCCAGTGCGCTACATGACTGTGTCATTTATTCGCTACTGCCTACCTCTTATGCCTCTTGGCGTGTATAAGGTCACTTCAAGTTCAATATCAAACGGAGTTAGCACCTGTAAATCCGGATTAAGCCCGATTGGCATGACGCTTAGATTCAAGTTATAACTTCCATGAATTGACGACAGACATGCAACCTCATTCTATCCAATACATTCTTCCAATTTTTAGCCAATTTCATCCCATTGCCTCACCCTCAGTAACCAACCGTCAGCACTTTATTTCAAGAATAAACATCATGTCCCGCTACGCAGACGCTCACAAGAATACCTCTGGCCCTGGCGATGCTCGTCCAACTGCCCTGCAAATCGTGCGGGACGAAGGTCTCGAAGGCGCTTTGACGGATAAAGTCTTTTTGATCACTGGTACTTCTGCTGGAATTGGGGTTGAGATTGGTCGTGCAATTGCTGCGACTGGTGCCCGTGTCTTTCTCGCTGTGCGTGATCTAGAAAAGGGCAAGGCGGCGTGCTCTTCTTTCTTGCAGCCTGGTCAAGTTGACTTGATACGTCTTGATACATCTGATATGTCCTCCGTTCGCGCATGCGCCGCTGAGTTCCTGGAGAAATCGCCTACACTCAATGTTCTCATCAACAATGCCGCCATCATGGCGACACCTACACGCATCGAGACCAAGGATGGTTTCGAGCAACAACTAGCCACCAACTATCTCGGTCACTTCCTCCTCTTCTGGCTTCTCAAAGACGCACTACTCAAAGGATTCACCCCAGAGTTCAACTCCCGCGTCGTCAACGTATCGTCCTCTGGCCACCATGCTTCAGAGATCGTCTACGATGACTTTCAGCTCAAAGAGCCAGACGCTTATAGTCCCTTCAAAGCCTACGGTCAGAGCAAACTAGGCCAGATCTACATGTCAAACTACATCGACCGTGTCTACGGCCCAAAGGGTCTTCACGCAACTAGCGTCATGCCCGGTGGCATCGCATCAAACCTCCAGAAGCATATGCCTGAGTCAGTGCTCAAGGACATGAAGGAGGATCCAAAGACGATCAAATTTATGAAAAGCCCCGAGCAAGGTGCTGCGACTACGGTTCTGGCGGCAATTGGTAAAGAGTGGGAGGGCAAAGGCGGGAAGTACCTTGAGGACTGTCGACCATCTAGGCCGGAGCCGTTGATCCCGGGTATGATGGGGCATAAGGATTATATCTATGTTTCAGAGAAGGAGAATCGAACTTGGGCGCTTACCTTGGAGACACTAGGTCTCCAGGAAGCGTCTTAGGAAATGGGCGAATGATGACCAAGCAAGTCGGTTACGATATCGCATGACCTTTCGAGCCGCCCAAACTCTCGATAAAAGCTATAGATGACCTCCTACCATTTGTCCAAACTACCCACACTAGTGCCACCTTCAGTGGGACTTTGGAAACACCAACTAACTAGTTCAGTATGAAATTGCAGTGCTAGCTGGCAGAACAAAATTCCCTATTAACACAGCACAAAGCCTGTCTTTTCTTGCCACCTGAAAGTAGGCCAGTTTACCACGCTATCTACAATATTTACAGGGCTCTGCAGTAGGCTATAGTGGTCCAGAACACAGGGGTCCTTGCCTGTACACTCGCCTAATTCTCGCCAAGATCTACCTAAGTGGATAAGCGGTACTGCACGACACTCTCCATAGAGCTCTACTGAGGACTTTGTATCCGTAAACTGGTAGTTATCGTATGTGTTTATCGTAGCCAGTGGCCAATGGCTATGCTCTTACTCTGACTTTCTGAAAAACTCTACGATTCTATTTATAAAGAATTATCATATTCTTTGGCGGAGCAAAGGCTGAGACATTACTAGCTATAGTTCATTCTAGGCCTTCGCTTACAAGCGATCCAGACGGTTTAGCGTCTGATCACGCAGGAGCTGAATGCATAGATCAATAGTTGTTGTTCCAGCTCGCCACAATTGCGGGTCGAGATAGGGAATAGACTCATGAGCCATTGATACCGAAAGCTGTGATATTGGTTTGGCTGAATTGTCGGTCAACGTTGCCACTTTTCCCATATCGCCAAGTCCACCAACTACTGGTATAATAAGATCAAGCTCAACCCGTACATCACCTTCATCCGCCCATCCTCAAAAAACATTTCAAACTTAGCACAATCTCGACATCTACCAAAATGCTGACCGCCTCTGAACTCGAAGAGCTTCCTGTTCTTCCTAACGACACCAGTGACTTCGTCGAAGGCACTTACACAATCCCATGTCACAAGAAGAAAGAGCTCGAGGCCGAGGGTCCAGATATTGTTAATAAGATCTGGTTTCATACTCAGGTGAGTTCCCATCTCTCTGGCTTCTTGCCTGATGACAGTAGTTGACTGAAGTGTAGCCATTAGATACCGACACCATCCAGAGAATCCATTGCATGAGACTGGTAGCCAAGTCCCGTGACCAAGGTTTCAGTGATGATCCTCTTGCTGGTAACTGGACTTGGTTTGAGATTGCTATCCTCAAGACCAAGTACTCTGAAGAACCACGAGTGAAGGATGGGATTCAACTCGTCTGGGTGAGCCACAGGAATCGCTTCCTGTCGAATGACTATGGATGGGTCAGTGCATCATTCACAAGACAGTCATTTGAAGGTATTAACATTTTTACAGGAATAGGGTGTTGAGTTTGGAAAGGATCATGATATCTTCCGACTTTTGGAGGCAAGTGTATTCCCGCCCATCATAGTCACTTGACTAACTCGTCTATAGCCTGGAAACGTCATTGCTGTCCGTCTCTGTGCTCGTTTCCAAGCTTGGAAGATAAAGGCCCGCACTGGCTATCTCGTGCTTGACATCGGTGCCCCAGGTACGTTCCGTTCACCCTATCCTTACTTGGAGCACCACGCTCATGATGATTACAGTACCCAGAAAAGCCCTCCAGTATGGACAGACGAAGCAAACTGTGCTCAGCATCCAAGAGGTCTTTGATGAAGTGAACACTAGCATCTTGCCAAACTCTATGCAGATCTCTGCTCTCCCTTCTGATCTGCTTTTCCGCGCTGAAATGCTCACCACTGCTGGCGAGAAGCCTCTTCGTGTTCTCTCTCTTGGTACGTTTGATCCGATCCGGTTAGATCCAATGACCAGCAGCTGACCCTCCTGTGACAGATGGTGGCGGTGTTCGCGGTGTCGCTGCGCTTATGCATCTCGATGCCATCATGAAGAAAGTCGCACCTGGAAAGAAGCCTTGTGAAGTATTTGACATGATTGGCGGAACTAGCACAGGAGGGTATGCAACGTCTCTTCGTCGTTCGGGATTACCCACTAACAATCCTCAGATTCATCGCCATTATGCTTGGCCGTCTGCAAATGACCATCGAGGATGCTCTGAAGCAGTACAAGAAGTTCATGGGAACCGTTTTCCCTACGTCTCGCTGGACAACAGTCAGCTTAGTCAAGTCAGGCTCCAAGTGGGACGCAAGCGAGCTTGAGAAATGTATCAAGCAGCTCGTCCAAGAACAGCTTGGACAGGATCCTGATCAGGTTCTGCTCCTTGATGAGGAATCTGCCAAGACCTGCAAGGTGTATGTATCATCCCTAGGCTCTCATTGCAATATTGGGTGACTAACTTGAAGTCTTACAGCTTCGTCATGGCTACACGACAGGAGGGTGCGAACAACCAAGCTCCTGTGTTGTTCCGCTCATACGAAAACCCGCTTGAGAAGTCCGAGTTGCCGGGCATCAAGCTCTGGGAGGCCGCTCGGGCAACTTCAGCGGCACCCATGTACTTCGCGCCACTCGAAGTTGGCGGATACAAGTTCCTCGATGGTGGCCTCCAGGCTAACAACCCAATGGGATGGTAAGTCATCCAATGTTCAAATATGAGACCGCACGCTAACACATACAGGCTCTGGAACGAGGTTTTGTCCGTCTTCGGTCCCGCTCGCTCCACCAACTGCTTCCTCAGCATCGGAACAGGCATCGCCGCAGCAAAAGCCCTCGGCGATGTCCGCAACCTCAAAGGCTTCACTGAGTCAGTCGCTAGCATTGCGACCAACAGCGAGATCACCAACTTGCTCTTCCGTTCACTTATCAACGCGTTTGCTCCAAGACCCATGGCCAAGAAATACTACCGATTCAATGTCGGTGACGGGCTCCCGGAGTGGACGGAGGATGAGAATGGGAACTGGACGTGGAAGCAGCTTGAGACGCGCGTCGAGGGCGGTGTTGCTGAGATGGATGATATCACTGCCATTGATGCCACCGAGGAGCAGGCTAAGAAGTACATTGCGCTTGCTGGAGCGCAGAAGATGATTGAGGAATGTGCAGAGGTATTGCGAGAAGAACTCTGAACGTAAAATGTATTGGGAAAATAGCCGTACTCTTTGCATAGCTTCATAAATCTGAAGCTAGCAACTCTGTATAAATCGGTATGATTGCACCATCAAACCTCAACATTAATGCAAGCAAAATGCCTTATTCTTGTTTGAAGCGTTGCCGATCTCAAGCTGCCGATCGGATTCTAACTTAGATGACTATTGGCCTGTTTCCGAGCCCTATTGAGACACTGTCTGTGCGCGAATGACGAGTCTCGACGCGATTGGATGGCCCATGGTGAGACTTCATCTCAGCTCTGCTTGGACAGAACATCTTAGCCATTTCAAGAGAGTAGCTTCAGCAATGTCTGTGAGCTGACGTCGATTGCGTTCTATTGAATTTTCCATATATCTGATCCATGTTACCAAGTTCTTTCCAGTCCTTTTTATCGCCTTCCCATCCTATTCACTATCACTTCACAACTCCTTCAGCACTCCTTCAGCACTCTCTCACAGTCACAATGTATTTGGATGATATCGTTAAGGAAGTTGATGGCAAACTCGTCACCAAAATCGATGTTCGTTTATCAGTCCCCATCATGACACCGCAGAGCTAACAACTATGTAGATCGATCCCCCAACAGGCTGGACAAATGATTCGAAGCTGTCAGTGGCTTTGATTGGGCAGATGAGGGTCGTATTGATGGATTGGCCTTAAAGGCCAGCCCAAGCCTCTCTTTGGTAATACAGGTGAACAAAAGGATGTTATTTTCCAAGCTGGAGAGAGAATTTACGTCTATCAGCCCGACACTGAGGACGTCTTTCGTCTCCAGGACTACACGGATATAGGGTCGCTTGTGTCGGCTACGAATGACTTGGGTATGGTCAATTGAGGATTATTGATCCTTCATACCCTTAGGCGAGTATCATCGCAAAAGCTCTCGCATAGACAGTCATAATACACTTCTCATGTTTGCCCTTTGCTTCTCAGATTCTTTCATCACAATTGCCAAAGATCTCTTTTTTGCAGGCCTGTTCCTAGACCTACATGCACCGTTGAGTACGATCACTTTCAGCCAGTCACCGGAGTGCAGATCATTCTCGCGATCTTGTTATCATGTCTTGAATCTTTATCCCGTTACTTACGTACTGCTCTAAGTGCATATAAAACATGCAACTTGGTGGAGCCAATGCACGGCGTACCGCGGACTGTGCCATTGCATTCACGTGAGGTAAGTAATAGGCTGTGGTACTATTATTGTAACTATGCTAACATTCTTCCGTTCCGTTCTCATCCATCCTATGCGCAAATAGCATCCACAGCTTGGTTGATCCAAAACTGGTTCGTAGGGTTAGGATCATCCATGGTCTTCTGAGCAATCAGCTTGAGATCATCCATCCTCAAATACTCATCAAGGCCAATCTCCTCCTTCAAAAATGGGTTAAAACGAATATACTTGGTATCCTTGTGCTCGTCTCGCTCGTTCAGATGCGTCATGTGTCGTGAAAAGTCCTTGCCCTTGGCGTTGGTGTTGGTAGCAAAGTCCATGACCTTTGACGCAACACCAACAACCTTGATCCAAGACTGCTTTGCCTTTCCTGGGCTGACGTAGCCAGTACCCAGGCTTATAACGCAGGATATCTGGGGTGAAGGGTCCTTGGGGTCAACTAGCTCAAAGCGTGTGTACCAAAGCTGGTCAATGGGGTTGTTGTTGAGAAGGCCACCGTCCCAGAATACCAGCTCAGGCTTGTCTTCAGGAAACTTCACTTCAGGGAAAAAGGTTGGTGCAGCAGATGTTGCGCGAGCTGCGATGCTGATGGTGAGCTTGTCACCGTGATTGAGAAGAGCATCGTTGACTTTGGACTTGGCGTAGATGGTCTTGTCCTTGTAGGTGCGCATCAACATGGACTCAGCTCTGTTCTGGGCAGTAGTACAGCAGAACCTATCTGATGTCAGTGACGTATTAAAACGGCGGGGAGGTACTTACATCCGTGCACCACCTTCGTGTTGAAGAGGCGCGTTGCCCTTGAGCTTCTTGTCGTTCTCATCGAGACCAAACTTCTCAACAACCTCATCAATAGCCTTGCTCATAGATCCAGCATCAAATCTGCTGTCCTGGACTAAAGCCTTGCTGTTGTTGAGGTATGATGAGCCAGGTATCCAACTAATATCCCAGCCGTAGATTTTGGGGCTGAAGATGGTCTTGGCGATTCTGTCATATTCATCAATGGTGTCATCAACACTCATGCGAAGGCGGAAGAGCATTATTCCCATGATACCGCCTGTGCTAGTACCGCCGGCGAGCTCAAAGTAGTCAGCTGGCAGGGGAATTGTCTTGAGGCCTTTCTTCTTTTGGACGCGAAGCATGAGCTCTCTGAGGATGACAAGGCCCATAATACCTCGAACGCCACCGCCATCGAGGGAGAGGAGACGGAGTCCCTTGGGATGCTTGGTAGGGGTTGCGTAGACCATCTTGATTCCTGACTGTAAAGGAATAAAATGAAAAGAAGAGAGCTGAGAAAGATGAAGTGCACCTGACTATATAAATACCCAATTCAATTTCAGCTTTTCTTCTCTTTTCTCCTCTTACCATCATGCCTCAAAGCAACGTCACTAAGCTGAAACTATTGCTCTCTTCAGGGGGATCTTGTCCCGTTTGGGCTACCTGCCATAGCGGTCCGAGCACTAGAGCCAGCTGAACCGCCTTTTAGCTTACCACTAGTCGCTGCGGGATATCGCTAGTTTTGAACCTCATCCTGCATCCTGTATGTTTTTTCCGATAGCGTGAACCTGCAGGATGGGAAACGGCACGGTCATTCGTGTAGCATCAGCATGGTTAGGTTGAGGTGAGGGGAAAGTATTCTCACTTTAGCCAATTGCTGAAAAGTGGTGTTTGCTGGGTCCAATCAGCCACAATTGAGCAAAGAAGATGAACCACTCCATTGGGCGAAAACAAGTGATACGTGGTGTTGTCTTATCGGAGGATAAGGTCGTCGGCTTTGGAGACATTTAAGCCACTTAGCAACTGTTACGTCGTGTTGATCTCAGGTCTGGCTGAGATGCTGATCGGTATGCCGGAGTACTGACAAGGATTTCCAAGACGGCTACTCTATAGCATATACCATATTTATCAAAGGCATACAGATAAGAAAAGCCCAGCGCTACGGTGTACCCAGTCCGGGAACTTGTTCAAGACTTTCCTAGCTTGAGGTAAGAATGTCGATATGTGATATGTTGATTTCTTGCTTTTATCTGTCGGAGGCGTGACCATTCGAACAGTATCCAGCGCAGCATCAACTACTGTTATCGGAAGTTCTGGAATTAACAACAACTATAATAGGTCATCTCAGAATCAGAGATTCTGTTTTTTTTATCGAAGATTTCTTTCATGAATGGAGAATCGCGGCAGTGCAACTGATCGGTCTAAGACCCTGGAGTTCAAAAAACCGGAGAATAAAAGCCGACAGGCTATAGCGATAAGTTAGTGCCACGATCGGGATCCGATACGCGAGAAGTACCGACATGACGCGTTTGGTCTTTACTATTCACGCGTAATTGAGCCACAGCCACTGACGGTATCAACAGGAATGAAGTCTTCACTGCTGTTCTTCGCACCTAAAGGAGACACCGATCTTCTTCTCCGAAAGCCCAACTTTCGTAGCCACCAGGAATTGTCGGGAGCTCCTGATCCGGATGCCGCCGCGGAAGAGGATAACGAGGTTGCAGAGCAAGACGACCAAACCGAGCCTCAACATGCCGTAGAGGAGTTTGAGGATGTTCCGTCTTCGATAGAGAGTTTCGACGATCTGAAATAGCTGAAACCATTTAACGAGGATGGGCAGATTGTCGAAATATGCTATCGCGTTTCATCAGCGCACTTGATGCTTGTGTTACCCGTCTTCAAGGCGATGCTAGATGGTCCATTCAGAGAAAGCTCTCGGAACGAAGATGGGCGCTTTGAAGTCATTACATCTGAAAGCAGCGCAGAAGCGCTGCTTGGCTTGCTCGACATCATTCATGGCCATCATAGAGACGTCCCAAAGACCATGGAACTTGGCCTATTGACGGAGATGGCTATACTTGTTGACTACTACGAGTGCCATGAGATCGTGGAGATGTTTGCCAAAAACTGGATTGCGTCTATTATGCAGAAAGATGAGATAGAACGATCTACTCACCAGACGAATATGTCTCGGCTGTTCATCAGTTGGGTCGTCGGCAAAGACGAATTATTCAACTCAGTGGTTCGAACCTTGCTCAAAGTCACTGCCGGGCCGATACAGACGGACTTACCATTGCCTAGTATCATTTTGGGTGAGTTGCAACAATAAAGGGCTCGGGGTGCATGACTGACACTGCTGTAGACTCAATAGAAGAACGCAGACAGGCCCTCACGCAAAGCTTCCTGGACAATATTTACACGCTACTCGACTCATTCTGGAGCAAGGACGGTGGCTGCCACACGGAATGTACCGCCATGATGCTGGGGATGCTTGTAAGGCAGATGCTCAGCTTCGGCTTGGAGATCCCCAGAGCTATAGAACGGCCTGCTGTACAAAAGAGCTTCTCACAGCTACGTGACTTCTCTAGTAACCTCAAATCGCCATCATGGATTGCTATGGAAGATGGCGATGAACATGAATGTACTTTCGCAGACATAACAGGTCCCTGGTTGGTAGAGATTGATAAAGTCAATGTCTGTGACGGTGTCAGATTCGGAACTTTCAGGCGGCGGATGAAGGACTCCAAAGCAGAGGGCCGCCACACAAAGAAGGAAAGGAAAAGGCGCAAAATTGACCGTCATCACTCCTGAGGCTGGCGATGAGCTTGAAAGCCTAATTGCTCTGGAGATAGGCATCAGTGCGATGTTGTGGTTAAAATACATAGAGTTCTACCTTGACAGTTGACATGCAGCAAACGAACCAATGTCAATCGAATTGCGAAGTTTGCAAAATAAGATAAAGCGAGGCCCCCATTGAGATCCGTAGCTGGTGTCGCAGCTTCACTTAGCTGCTCAGCCGGCTTGCCCCATTTGATTGCGAACCAGAAATGGGCATTCGATGTTCCACAGTGACGATCTGGAGGCTGATGTAAGACGTTGGATCGGCAATGACTCTTCGGTGAGACCAATACGGAAAACGGGGGATAAATCCTTCAGACCCACTGCCCGATCAGTATTTAACCCCATGACAAGGCTCAAATTAACAAGAAATTTCGAATTAGTTATAAAAGTTCAATAATGCCCAAGAACAGACCATCGAAAGAGAAGAGAGACCAAGCGAAAGCGGAAGAGAGACGTTTTAGGAGAATAGAAAAGGAGACCAGGGAGAATGACCGCGCGAGAGCAGTCGCTGATGACAACACCCTCGACTTTGGTGCAAAGATTGACCGCTTAGCAGAGACACGAAATTGGTTTTGGGCAGATACAACTGTCGTGGATCAATACATGTCAGGCGAGATTTCAACAGCCGAGGCAGTCGACATTCTGGCAAAGCCAATAGACGAGGCATACTCGACTGCAAACGCTGGCACAGAATACTTTCGGCAAGAGAGGGTCGCTCGAATGCAGCGAAAGTATCATAGTCCCGAGAAGGCACTCGAGCTTTGGGGACCTGAACAAGATTGGCCTGGACCTGAGAATGAGCGAGATCATTCTGGAAACGCTGAAATGCTGCTATGGAACCTATGGTACTCTATTCTTCACACAGCAAAGAAAATACCTTTCACCGACGAGGCTCGGCAGGAGAAGCTAGTTGATCTAGTGAGAACACTTAAAGCCCGGCCAGACCCCCCAGAACCAGTACCAATGACGATTCCCCTCAAGAGAGATTGGGTCTGGCAACTAGGTACTGTTTGGAGCGAACTAATCATCCTGGGCGCTTCAATAACCGAAGTGAGGAATGACTCCTGTGGATGCGGAGCTGGTTGGTCATGGCCAGAGCAACAAGCAGAGCAGAACCTGAACGCGTTCTACGCCCGACTAACTGCTAGTGGGGTAGCAAACATACACATCCAAGGAGAAATATGCGCTGCTGACGCACTAGAAAAAGCCCCCACGCCATGGTATCGCCGTGTATCACCGCCGCCAGATCATGAGATTCTCAGTCACTACGTTACTTGCGCTGCGTTATGGACTATCATTGCTGGCAAGGAGGTTTATGCTAGGTATCCGCATACGAGAGATGAGAGGGATATTGAGGTGGTGGATAGGATACTGGAGTTGAGGGATAATGAGTTGCCTTGGAATAGATCACGGAAGCGGTATAAGGGTCGGGCGAGATGGGAGACAGCAAGGAGGGAATTTGCACGGAGGAGATTTGAGGCTGAGTCTCAGAATGAGGAGTTGTCGCTTGAGGTTCGGGACTTGGCTGGTCGAGCTGCAAAGGCAATGGATGGCATTGTTTGGCAGACGCAGGAAGACAAATGCCTGGACTCGTAAATGAGAAACCAATTTGTGGATGTGTACGCGTTATCACCGTCTCAAAGTGGGGATGTAAGACATGCTGCGGGGTACTACCGAATAAGACAACAAGGCAAATAATAGTAACAGAACGATGCAAGAAGATGCATATTCACATGAGACAAATGCACTTGAGGCCCTAAATAAACGTAGATGTTTACATACACGATTTGCCGTATTCCGTGGGTCACGCGGCATCAGGGTCCTCTCCCCGATGCTCAATGGGGTTACCGTCACTCACAAGTCTCAGCTGAAGCATCAATAGCACAAGCTCACCTTTCCCCATTCAAGAATTGGCACATACGAGACTGCATATATTTGTTCCATGCATGAAACTATAGGCTTTTAAACATTCACCGTGATGGCTATGTTTCAGATGCATCACCCGTCACTGTTCTAGACTGGGCGATGGAGGGGGAAGGTTGCGATACCCCTCAATGTGTTGAGAATGGATAGGTTCAGTATACGAAGCGTTGGACTTTCAGCTGTGGTGAAGTTCAGTAACCTTTTCGGTTCTGCAGAGGTACATTTATGGTAATATTTGTGATATAAGAATAGCGCTTCTTCCTAAGTGTAATGGTCGTTCTTGAGATCCCCATGCTGCTTGATATCTCAATCACCACTTCAACATAAACAAAATGGTCAGCGACGAGCAAATCGAGCATGAGCGTCGCCAACACGCCCGCGTCGGCTCATACTTCCTCGGCCCCCGCGCCGAGAACTTTGATCTTCTCAGTGAATTCTTCACTTATGTCTTGAACGAACAGAAGAACACGCGAGAGAATCTTTACAAAGATGATCCAGCTTTCATTACCCAAGACATGATCAAAACTGAGGAGTTCCAAGGTAGTATCGCTCAACTCCGTGAGGATGTCAAGGATATCTCGAAGAAGCTGTCGACCAACTCGATACCTTTTTGGTCGCCGAGGTATAATGCTCATATGAACATGGATACTGCTATGCCTAGTATCATCGGATGTAAGTAGAGTTGATGCAATGGCGGATCTTGCTGATGGGATGACGTAGATATGGCGGCTATGATGTATAACCCTAACAATGTTGCGACTGAGGCTAGTCCGTACACTACTGGCGTGGAGCGTCAAGTCGGCGAGGACCTTTGCCGCATGCTGGGCTATGGTTACGGTGTTGGGGGCGAAGACTCTGACGTTGAGCCATGGGGTCACATTACCTGCGTCAGTAGATCCTCCCTGTGCCATGATTATATCTAACAACGTTGAAGGATGGTTCAGTCGCTAATCTTGAGGCTATCTGGGCAAGTAAGTTTACCACTTTCCCCATTATCACTTTGCTTGTCTGACCGATGACTCAGTTCGAAACCTCAAGTTCTACCCGCTATCCCTCAAACTCGCCATGGCCGAAGGCGCACCACTCAACTTCCTCACCCGCATTGAGCCCCCATTCAAGGTCACTACGTGCAAGGATGAGGAAAAGCCATTCACCGAGTTGTCTACCTGGGAGCTCCTCAACCTGAAGCCCACCACGATTCTCCAGATCCCCACTCGCTTGACTAGCGAGTATGCCATCTCCGCGACTTTCTTGCAGACCGCTCTGCACGATTACCTGATCCAGACTGTTGGAAAGGAATATGTTGACCAGAAGTTTGGCATCACCAAGCCAGCCAAGTTCTCTGTTAGTGCTACGAAGCATTATTCTTGGCCAAAGGGTGGAGGTAAGTTACTGAATCTTACATCGCAACAGCTCACACTGAAAAATATACAGCCATTTCTGGTCTTGGTTCCGACAATTTCGTCGACATCGCTGTCGATGAAGAAGCCCGCATGGATATTTCCAGCCTCCGCGCCCATCTCGAGTCCTGCATCGAAGGTGACGATGAAACTCAGTATACACCCGTCTTCGGCGGTGTCGTCATTATCGGATCAACTGAGCATGGTGCCTGTGATCCCCTTCGTCAAGTCGTTGAGCTTCGCGAAGAATTCCAAGCTCGCGGTCTATCCTTCGCTATCCATTGCGATGCTGCGTGGGGAGGTTACTTCTCGTCTATGATTGAGCGCAGGATGTTCGCTCCCATTCCTGGTGGAGACTTGCCGTTTGTTCCGAAGTTGGCTATCCAGCCTTATACGAGGGAGCAGCTTGAGTGTCTGCCTTTTGCCGATAGTATCACTATTGATCCTCACAAGTGAGTCCCAAAGGTCGCGATCCGCATCTCGCTTACTAACCGTTGACAGGTCCGGCTATATCAACTATCCTGCCGGTGGTCTTTGTTACCGTGATCAGCGCATGCGCTACCTCATCACCTGGACCAGCCCGATTGTCTATCATCAGGGCGACGACAAGGGAAGTATGGGCGTCTATGGTGTTGAGGGAAGTAAGCCTGGAGCTGCAGCAGTGGCTACATGGTTGACGCACAAGACCCTAGGGCTTGAGGTCGACGGATATGGTAGACTCCTTGGAGAGGCCATCTTCACTTGCACCAAGGTTTGTACCACCAAAGCTTTCAAAAACTTGTACTAATTGCAACAGCTCTACTGCCACTGGGCCACTTTGACCAAGCCTGAAGATGACCTGATTGTCGTGCCCCTCATCAGACTCCCCATCGAGCGCAACGGCGGTTCAGCTGAAGATGCCGCGAAAGAAAAGGAACGAATCCGCGCAAAGATTCTTGGAGTCAGTAATGAGGACCTGTTCAAGGATGAAGAAACCTGGGGGCTTCTTGAGACGCTCGGTGGTGATCTAATGATCAACGCTTTCGCTTGCAACTTCCGCATCAACGGGAAGCCCAACACCGATATCGTAAGTCACTTTACATTCTCGTCTTGCCGTATATACTTACAAGATGCAGGGAGAAGCCAATTACCTCAATCAGCGCATCTTCCAGCGTCTCTCCTACACCATTGAAGACGACAAGACCCCAATCTCTGATCGACCTCTGTTCCTCACCTCGTCGTCATTCGGCGAGAAGGCTTATGGCAAGTGTTTGGCCAACTTCAAGCGACGCCTTGAACTCTCGAGCGAAGAGCATCCTGCTCATGGGGATCTGACGTTCTTGGTTAATGTTACGATGAGCCCTTGGCCTACGGACTCGCCCTTCCTTGAGAGTTTGGTTACTTCCTTCAGAAAGATCGCAGAAGAAGAGGTTCAGGTAAGTCTCGTAACTTCATAGATCGTACGAACCTGCACTAACGCCAATAGCACGTCCTCACTCGCAACGTTGAGAAGCCAGATATTCATGGCTTCGTCGCCCAAGGTCACGACAAGATCTACCTCGTCCACATCCCCATGTTCAACATGGCCGCTCACCGCTGGCAAGTCATCATCACCGCTGAACTCCCCAGTGAAGTCAAGGAGCTCTATCAGAAGCTTCGCAAGGAGAATCCAGACAAGTTCTACACCATCGCCAACGTGGAGCCTGAGAAACTCGGTAATCTTCTTGAGTCAACTGGCGATGTTGAGTTCCGAATGGACGACGGCATTCCAGAAGGTGATGCTGAACCTCTGGCCAAGTTCAAGCTTTCTAACATTCAGGTCGTTGTCAAGAGATCCATGTCGTATGATGATTTGGACAAGAAATATCCTGATAGAATGCCCTTCTATCTCTATGGAAGCAACGCTGAGGCTAATATCGACCATGTCCTGAGAACTTCGCCCAATGCTCAGCTCAGCGGAGATTGCGTCAAGCTCAATCTCAACCCGGCATTAAGCGATGAGAAGCTCGGTAAGGGTGTAGTTGCTGTACTGGAAGACGTCTATGAGAACTCGATTCAGCCGCTGTAAGTTTCTTCCTCCAGTATCCGAGTTGTTCATAACTGATATTTTGCAGACCACAAGAGGAGAATGAGGAGGGAACCTTGGTTGTCAAGACTGATGCACCTGGACTGTCGCTTGTTGCCGATCATAAGCATAGGGTGTCGGTGTATAACAACTACGATGAGTTTCTTGGAGGGTCCAAGCCCATCGCAAGTGGCGACTTGAGTCTCACATCAAAGATCTTTGCTGATTGGGGAATGGTCAACATGGATTGAACATCATTAGGTCATCAATTCAACTCATGAGAAATCCATGTTAATTCCAAATCATTACTAGTCTAAGTGAACTACTAACCGATGCATAAAATTACTAGAATGAATGTTGATCATCTCACTTCTTGACAGAGTCAGAACCCATCTCATAGACTGGCTCTTGCTCACGGGCCTCAGGACCAGCCATTTCATATGCAGGCGCAGGTGTGTGAAACGGCGGGGGCGATGGCTGTTGATGCCATCCCCCAGGTGAAGCTGGCCCGGCACTTGACATAGGTCCACTCATCATCGAAATACGAGCATCCGACGGTGCGGGAGATGCCGCCATGCTATGATCAGGATAAGGCTGTGCAGCTGGTTGGTAATGCTGTTGCTGAGGGTATGGGTTCTGATGCATAGGGGCGGGAGGAGGGGCTTGTTGCTGAGCCATGACCGGTTGAGCTGGTGCTGGTGCTGGAGCGGGCTCGGGCTTGGATTTGCGTCTGCGCAGCAGGCAGAAGACGCCAAGACCGATGAGGCCAATGACAGCGACACCACCGACTACACCGCCGACAATGGCACCGACAGGTGTTGACTTGCTCTTCTTTGTAGGTTCAGGCGCTTCCGAGGTAGTTGTTGTGTCTGTTTGTGTCTCCGTCTCAGTTGCCTGGCCAGCAGAGCCACTATTAGAAGTGACAGCGGTTAGTGACTGTGAAGCGATGCCGTCGCTGAGAGTTGTTGTCCTGAAGTTGGCGTTCTCCTGGCCGTCGTATGTGAAGTCGACAGATTGTGGCTTCTCGACGGGTGTGGATGCACAGCGATAGTCGGCAACACCGCTTGGGAAGGCATACGTGCGACAGAAAGGCTGATCGGAGTCGGTACTGCAAGTTTAGTTAGTATTGAGAACCTGTCACGGCGATAACAGTGTCTCACCATTTAAGATAGAAAGTGTTACTCTGGCACACGTCATCGCATGAACTAGGATCGACGGCTATACTAGACTCGACGCAAAGGATATAGATGTCGGAGCCGCAACCGACAAGACCGCTACGACTAACAGCTGCCCACGAACACGGGCGGCCATTGTCGCAGGTGACTGCAGCGCCTGCTTCCCCAGACAAGTATCCGCATGTTTTGTCGGGCGCGATAGTGACCACCAGAGGCTCACTCGAAGAGTCTGCTTGCCGTGCGTGAAGTCCGTTGTGGCCGACAAGCAGCTCTGCTTCGTGAATCATGCCGTACGGGGCTCCGGTTATTGCTGCTGGTTCATCGCGTACGCGGTTCCTTTGCGCAGCGTGAGCCATCTCCATTGCATTCGTAACCTGGAGCATGGCTCCAGAGAGGAGCAAAGCCTGTGAAGAGAGCCGCATTGTGGATCTGGTCTTGCAACCAAAAGTCTGTTGAGAATGTCACAAAGGAGAAAGACCAAAGTCGCAGGAGAAGAAAGCCAAAAGAGCAGACGCGATTGCAGGAAACAATTGTTATGAAGGAGCCTAAGGCCAACGGGAATGCGGCCCAGCTGATTCCCCCGATTCCCCCCTGGGTAGATCAAAACGCCACTAAAGGGCCAGAACCAATATTGTGTGACAGGGCTTGCAGAAGCTGAAGCCTCCATGCCATGGGTCCCCTCAGCCGCACCCGTTCAAGGTGATTGTTAGCAATCTCCGCCTCGAAACGGAGCTAATTACGCCGGGAGAGGAGAATTTGACGATGGCTTGAGGACCAAAAATAGCGAAAATGGCGATTCTTGGGGGATATCCTGAGATTTCTTTGCGCGAGGGAAATGCAGGGACCATCACGGCCTGGGGAGAGGGTCCAATTGCTTCAAAACGTTGTGGGTAGGATAGAATAAATATCGCCGACCCCGCTGTTCAATTGACGCAGGGACCTCGTTTTCCCAATGAGGTATGCGATGATACCACAAAAGCGCTTGTTGCTGACACCTACGAACCATTACTCAAGCACTGCCCCTCTGCCATTCCGCTTTGGATTCATCTTCATCACGAGCCAACAGTAATCTATCCCAAGCCCAGACCGAATAAAGAAAGAAAAACAGCAGAACGAGGCATACGATAACAGTGGCGAGCCATACACCATCCACAGATTGACCTGCCTCTATACGAGATCCCCGCCGCAGTGTAACGCAACCCAACTCAATCGGGCATGACCTCCTAAGACCACTGTTTAACCAAAAAATAAGCATGAGCCGTTTTCATTTCGGCGAATATGCTTAAAGTCAGCCCTGTGATGTCTCATTGGCTTGGCGTCGGGAGCTGAAAGATTTGGGCGCTATGATTTGGGACTATTGGTCTTGGCAACAGTCACTGCCCCCGGAAAATGAGCCTTGTAAGGCTCTCAATGTTCAGAGACAGACGGTAACGTTGTGGTAGGTGATGGGTCTTGGATGAGTTGCTACGGAGAAGCCCGGCGGGGGATTGAGAGGGGATTATGTAGCCTAGAGGCGAGGCTCTGGGAAAGTGTAAGGATCTGAGCAGCAGAGGTTTTGTGATCAGATGGTGCAGAGAGCGGTTCTGTGTTGGCACTGGTGGTCTAGATGCGCCCATAGTGATCCTTGCCGCTAAATTGAGGGGTTGAAACGCCACGTCTGGCACACATCGCAGGCCAGACAATTCAACAAGTGATTACTTCAACTTCTCGTTCAGTAACATTGACGACTACGTTACTGTAAAAACTGAAAACCTCACTTTCTCGCTAATGAATTGACCCTAAAGGGCTTTGTATAATAATAGAAGAATTACTGAAGCCGACCAAGTCACGCAATTTGAGGGTTGTGCATAACATGCATAATTCTTATACTAACGATGTAGGACTTTATGCACACAAAAACTTCTGTCAGCAAATACTGGCCTGTGATACGCGCAACCAAAATGATGACACCACTTGTCTTTCTTCACTCTGGTTACCTTATTTTATTTCCGTGAGCTAAGGCATTCGCCAGGTTCAATAAACGCATCTCCAAAATAGCCACACATCTCATCTGTATCATGGCCATCCTATCCGACTTGCCTGACGAGACTCTCCACAGAGTTCTCGAATTCGCCACAACTGACCGCTCGTCTCTTGAAAACGCCAGCCTCGTCAACAGCCGCTTCAACAAAATCGTCTTTCCTCTCCTCGTGCGCCAATGGAACAACAGCCAAGAATGTCGTGAGCCCTCCATCGAGAGACTTGCCCTTCATCTTCTTCGAAACCCTGGTCTTCGACGGTACGTGGAGAGGCTGGACTTTGGATATCTTCGGCCCAAGCACGATCATGATCCCGACTCAGTTGAGTTGAGTCCCGAGAGTCGAGCTTCTCTTGAATATGCTGCTGAGGAGGAGTTTCAAGAATGCTCGTTTCTCTCGACTCATGTTGCCCATCGCATAGGCCTTGGGTGCGAGGATGCAATCGCCGTGTTGATCTTGATGTGGTGTACAAGGTTAACCCATCTGAACATCACAATACCATCGTTTTATCCTGACTTACGAAAACAATTTATGCCTTTGCTTTACGTAAAGGAGGCTATTGAACGATTGCTTGATGAACCGACAGAAATGGCACCACAGCTGCCCCTTAGCCAAATTCGTCATGTTACCTTGCAACCCTGGAACAACGAGGAAGTTTTCGGCATGGCTTATGCTAGGTCGTTTCTGCACCTTCCTTGTATTCAGACGCTCTGTGCTTATGGGTTAATTGATGATCGGGATGAAGAGTCAGGTAGGGTGGATAGCAACCCTCTCTGGATATATTTTGATAGATACGTGCTCCCTTTCCCTGTTTCGACATCACCAGTCACGGAGTTGACCATGGTGGGATGTTTACGATCTGGAGTCCCAGAGTTCATCACTGCATGTCGGGCCCTCACAAAGCTCAACGTTCGTGTCGACCATGGGCTGGATATGTACAGTTTTCCAGACCAGAAAGAGATAGCAGAGGCTGTTAGGAGACACAAAGATTCCTTGGAAGACCTGGACCTCGACATTAGTATCCCGGAATCCCCCAACCCAGACCCTGTTTTGGAGGAAGTTTATTCACAAATATCACACATCCATACTCTTGCGGTCCATATCGTCGACTTCTTCGAAGGTGGCTGGTCCGAAGAAACTGAGAACTGTATCAAGGTCGTTCTTGATAGGATACCTAAAGATATACAGGTTCTCAAGCCTCGTTCCCAGAAATTCATTGAGAGCTGGGTCAGTATTAGCAATGACGTGTTTCTTGAGCCGTACCTGGAGGGTGTCATAGAACTACTTGAAGACGCTGGACCACGGGGGCGGTTTAGCAAGTTGAGGGTCCTGGATCTCTCGGAAGCATTTGTGGATGACCCGATTATGTTTGATATCAAGAGAATTAAGCAGTTGGCTACATCCAGAGGGGTCAAGCTTTTGTTACATGACTGAACAATAGCCATTACTCTGGAGAAATAAATAGCTATTTTGAGATGATAAAGAACACTTGAACTCTTATATCACCTGCTATTTATGCCACTTTTGCTTCTGAATGTCAAGAAAACCCCAGTTTCCGCGTTCATTTCTTTATGCATGATGTGATCCTCAATACTGAGAGCCGGTTCAGTGAGTACCTGCTGCGCTGGACGCGCGTCTTGGCTGCAGCTGTAAGCAGCCCTGATATTCTCATGCCTCTTATATTGGTGCCACGTATAAAGCAGGGACCCACAGGTTTGATAAGGTCGCCCGATAGTAGTACTTTAAGAGCCAGAAGGGATGCAACTCAGCTCTGGACTATCTCTCTACGACCTTTGGGGTGAGGTTACCCATGTGCGGGATTTGTTCGTTTCCTTAATTCCCCCAACTTCTGCAAATTGACGAAATTTGCCAGACCTTCCCTCCATCCGTGCTGCAATACTACTTTCCGTGGCTACGAGTATTGCTATAAGCTTATAACTGCCATTTCACCTCACTGTTGCGCCCTCAATAAAAGTCTCTTATCTTCCGAAGTCCATCCACCTGCAGGCAAAGATATCGTGGCAGACAGCCAAGTCAATATGTCATACAGCAATCTCTGCAACATTTGTAGGGACGTGGACTTCCACGGCATGTTCACAGGCCGCGATTACGGTAATTACCATGATGGATTCAACCCCTACCGGGCAGATCTCGACTTTAAGAAACAAGTCCCGAGAACCTGGAAGCACATCAAAATGCATGCAAAGTGCTGTGCCTTTTGCATGTTGACTTTCCATCAGATAAAGACATTTCGGACAACAACACGCACCCCGAACCGTTTACCGGTACCAGATCCTTTTCCAGATGCAGGAGAAGATGAGATGGTGATTACGGCGGTCGAGATAGGAACAGGCATGTTTGACAGCGAATTCACTCAGTGTATTGGCTTTCATAACGGTACATATCGACATCCCGGCCATGGATCACTGATGATTCGTGGCCTTCAGCTGTGTTCTCCGGAGCGCTCTCATACAGCGGCTTGGAAGCGCGCACGTCAAGTCAAGAAACAAGCAGAATCAAGTTCTGGACTTCAAGCAAACAAGAAACTGAACGTAAAATTTGGGAGCTGTTTTGGTGGGCGACTTGTCGGTGCGGATATTGACTTTGGACTCTGTAAAACCTGGCTGGGTCTCTGCAATGAGCGGCACAAGGAGTGCAGGGAGTACAAGCCAGTGGGCACGATAACTCGACCAAACAGGCTTATCGACGTTCAGAGTAACTGTATTGTCTCTGGATCCTCTTCAAATGACAGCTACGCTGCCTTGAGCTACGTTTGGGGTGACGGGACACCTGGTACACAGCTGAAGACCTCAAACGAGCAGGAGCTCCGACAGCCAGGGAGTCTCTCCCCTCCAGGGATAATTCTAGGCGATACCATCACTGATGCCATGAAGTTCTGTCGTCAGATCGGTTTGCGCTTCTTGTGGGTTGATCAATTGTGCATCCCCCAAAAACCGGGCTCGATCGACCCTGAGATTCACCACATGGCGTCAATCTACTCTGGAGCAACTTGTACTTTGGTCGCCTTAAGCGGCACTACGTTTTCCGATCCCCTCCCGGGGGTGCGGCCAGGTACAAGGCATCCAGACACGCAGCACCAGGCTACTGTAGGTGGCTTGAGGCTCATGACATGCTATCCCTCGCTTTTCACAGAGATAGAGAGCTCAGTTTGGTTCAGTCGCGGCTGGACATTCCAAGAAGCAGCATTCTCAAGACGGATCTTTTTCTTCACCACTCAACAGACCTTCTTCCTTTGCCGTGAGACGATGTACTGCGAGGAGAGTGTCTGGGAAATTCCAGGCGGTAGTTCTCTAGCAGCTTCAGCAAACACCGAAACGACAGAAGCTGGGAGAATAAAAGATTTAATGCTCCTCCGCTCAAATGGATCATACCCAGAGGGGGGCTACTACAGAATTGTCGAAGAATACACCAAGCGGACTCTGGGTCATCCTGAGGACATCCTCAATGCCTGGGCTGCCACGGTCCAGTGGATGGAGGAAGACAAGAAGTGGGGATCGACTTGCAGCTTCGGTCTTCCTTTGGATCAGTTTGGCTTCGCGCTTGGATGGCAACCACTTCATGGTCATAACTCCGATCCTGACAGCCAACGAGCCGACTTCCCCAGTTGGAGCTGGTCTGGCTTCATAGGTCCAGTTAAGTGGCCTCTTGAAGTACCTTCTGGTACACGGACTTCTGGAGGTGGACGAGAGAGCGCCTGGGGTAGGTCTGGCATCGTCCAAGAGAAAGACATCGACATCACGTTGCGTGAGAGATATAATAAATATCTCTCACCAGTGCGTATATCTCAGAGTCCTTTCGCACCACAGGAGCCCATACTCGAGTTCAAAACCACAGCTGCTCATATCACTGTCGCCAAAGAACCCGACGGCAGAATCGGGCTACCAAACTTCAACATGATAGGGAGGGACGAATATTTGATTGGGAGTCTCCAGTGTGATCCTGGCTGGCGTGCCACACAGCCGGAGAAGCTAGAGTTTATCGTCTTTGCCACTGCCAAACTTACGAATCCTGATCCTCCGCAGTACTCTGGATATCCCGCCGGCTGTGGAACGAGCCGATATAACGCAAAGATGAGCGGTCGCTTGTTTTCCGATCAATACAGCTATGACGCCGCTGTTTCTGATTGGCACGATTTATGCTCAAGGGAGCGGTTTGTACTTGATTTGATGTGTATCTCTAGAGAAGATGACGGGTTCGGTCGAAGGGTTCAAGTTTGCCACGGTATATCGTTAGATCAGTGGCTAAAGCTAGAGCCTGAGGAAGTTTTGGTCAGACTTGGATGATCCCATAGCGTTGTTTGTGCTAGCGGGTACCATCCGCAGTTACGCGTATCATCTATCATCTTGTCCTCATTCATATTCTTTGCCAAGGCCAGACATGGATCAATGATGAACTTTTCACTCTTGACCTCGTTCAGCCAGCGAATGACATTCGAGAAATCCTCAAGAACAGTGAATCACTCGATGAAAGCATCACTGCAACGTTGGTGGGTCTGTTGGTTGGGTCTGTCGCTGTGCCCGTGACATGCATCGGATTACGTTACTCAACCAGGCAGGATTGTACGATCGCACATGGGGTGTTTTCTTCATTCCTGCCTATCCGGAGCCGAACTCCGAGCATCACCTGACTGTTTATAGCATTATTGCTGTCCTTTGTCAAGTCAACACCTTTCTCCAATTCGCTGACATTCAACAACGATCTACTACCTCCTACCGGCCAACAGACGAATTACATTATGACGGAGCCTACTCAAGGGCCACACGAGGCATTGGTACAGACACACTTTACTATTAACTTTGTCTACTATTGTTGACATGCTGAGCAGGCTGCTGATACCTTTGACGATAGCGAATCGACTTTCTCAGGCGTAAGTTCAGCGGCGGCAAGCCATCCAATGGCGCCACTTAGCACGCGCGATAATGCACCGAGAGTTAGAGCTAAGCAACCACAGACCGATTCAGAAAGTTTAGAGTCACTTCGATCAAGTGTCTTGCGCTTCCAAGAACAAAACGGAAGAACCTACCACGCAATGAGTTCTGGAAGTGAGTCATTCTCATCTACTACGTTTCGTCCACGACCAACATACGATCCAGAATATAATTTTCCCAACGACGCAGCCGAAAGTGATCGCCTTGGTAGGTATATCAGCAGACCTTGGTTCACGTTACGTACTGAGTGTTGGTGAAGATCTTCAGCATAATCTCTGGCTACTCACCCTTCATGGAGAACTCGGGCTCAGCCCAAAGATCAAGGAGCCTGCCAAGAGAGTCATGGATGTTGGAACCGGGACTGGCATTTGGGCTATCGAGTATGGTGCGTGAGGCAATTCATGAACTAATTCATTCACTGACGACCTGATCCAGCCGACCTTCATCCCGAGGCTCAGGTATCATTCCTGTTCTTCCTCTTCAAAATTCCCTTAGCTGACTAGTCCAGGTCGTCGGCGTAGACCTTAGCCCTATCCAACCTTCATTGTATAGCTTTCTCTCGCTCTCAAATTTCATATGGCTAACGCTGTTTCTTAGGGTCCCACCGAACTGCGTCTTTGAAATCGACGATCTCGAAAAAGAGTGGATGTGGACAGAACCATTCGACTTTATCTTCTGCCGCGTCATGACAGGATCCTTCGCCGATATGGAGAAATTCGTTCAAAACGCCTATGAGTAAGTCAAGCCCCATCTACTCACCCAACTTCTCTTAACGTGCTCCAGTAATCTCGAACCAGGCGGCTATCTCGAAATGCAAGACCTAACTTACCCCATCGCCTGCGATGACGGAACCCTCCCCCCAGATTGCGAAGTCCTACGCTCCGGTCTTCTCAGCATCGAAGCTAGCGCCAAAGCAGGAAGAGCCATTAATCTTGCTCCCAAGTATAAGAGCTTCCTTGAGAAGGCTGGATTTGTGGATGTGGTGGAGAAGCAGTTCAAGTGGCCTATTAATGAGTGGCCAAAGGACAAGCACTACAAGGAATTGGGCAAGTGGTCTTATGCTAACATTAATAATGGCTTGGAGGGTCTGCTGCTTGGGTTGTTTACGAGGTTCTTGGGCTGGAGTGCGGATGAGGTCCGCGTGTTTTGCAGTGCGATGAGAAAGCAACTGCGCGATCGAAGTATTCATGCGTATATCCCGGTGTAAGTCCATATTCACGTTTGATACCACTGGCCATCTTCTGACATTTAGATTGATAGTTACGTGGTCTACGGAAGGAAGCCACTAGAACAGCCTGCAAGCAAAGCCTAGGGATATCACCGATGTTGTATGTCCTCATGCGTGGCTTAAAGTAGTATTTCTCGTTTCCATAAATTTCATTCTGCCCAATCTCGCAACAGCTCGGCGCATACGTTACATAAAGACATTCAAAGCTTTTTCATCACATTCTCCGCTCTCTCTAGCAACCGGACTAGTCCAAGTTACCAAGCTTCCTCGAGAAGTCGATAGTCTCAGTAATTCCCTTCTCGAGACTAATCCACTCTCTTCCAGCCCATTTTTGCAGCAGTTCGGGTGCAATATCGTTCTCGATCTTGTAGCTCAAAACAGGGTTTCCAGGAACAAAGTCGTCTTCAAAGTCTTCTTCGGGATAAGCTTTGCGCATGATGGCCAAAGCGTTGTTCCAGTTGAAACACTCGGCCAGTGCTGGAATACGAGCGCCTTTGACATCTGGGTCGATGGTGGCTGCGACATAAATGACAGCGGCATCGGAAACGTGAGTATAATAGACTATCTGGTCAGCTTTTCGAGGCTCTTATCCATTAATCTGTCAACTTACGCGTTGTGTTGTCCTTCAGGGCTTCGATCTTGCCAAGGTATAGTTGCTGCAAGAGCTGAGTAGGCATAGGCCCATAGTGTCTCGCATCCAGCGGGTCGCCCAAAACCCAACAGGGACTAACCGAATTTACTTCCCATGGGACATTCTCATCCTTCACAAACTTCCATACCGCCTTCTCAGCTTCAACTCTGGCACCCAGGGACACTGGAAGAATACGGCCCAGCTCATACGGTGGCGGCGCCTGTGCAACCTTGACCAGATCATCGTTCCACGTGTCCTGCCCAACAGTCTTTGTCTCTCCAGGCTTAGGCCAGACAGATGACCATAGTCCAGAAGCCACCACAAATCGCTTGACTGAAGCTTCCTTCACAGCAGAGCGGCACACGGTCAAAGCAGCCTCGATAGCTGATGCAAAACCGATATTCGGATCTGGCGTATAATCGCCGACGTTGGCGAGATGGATAACAGCCGAGACGCCTTTCACCGCTTCATCAAAATCCCCAGGCTTTGATGTGTTTGCGACAACCAGTTCTACTTTTCCTTCGTCTGCGTGCGACTTCACGGCTGGGTGCTCGAGCAGCCACTTGCTGTATGAGAGATCTCTCACTGTCCCGCGCACTTTGAAGCCTTGCTTCAGAAGCTCTATGACCACATGGCTGCCAATGTAGCAATTCGCTCCTGTCACGAGGACCCATGAACCTCGGGGGATAGCCGTCGGTAAATTGCTCATGTTGACTGACGCTATTCAGTACGAAGTCCCTCAAGTTTATGTATGTAAGTAAACAGCTGAGAAGTTGCCAGATCGGATAGAAGACGGTCGTAAGAGCCAGGATATCTCTCATCAAGGTCGGAATCGAATCGAGGAATAAGATGAGGATGGGACAATATATGGAGCATCGATCCCCGCCTTCTTAGCGCGAACCCGGATTTTTCCAGCTTCCGCTATCGCTAGCTTGCGGTGAGCCTGAAATCTAAATGAAGCGATCGCTTCCGGTTCATTAGACCGAGACTAAAGATTTTAGCGATGATGGATGCGGATGACGGAATTTGGGTCGTAGTCACAAACAGCTATCAGCCATAACTACATCTTGCTGAATAGAGTAAGAATACGAGTTGTTTCTAACAGACTCTTGCTATCATTTACTCTTGTTTTTGCTGGAAAACGTGTCTATTTTCTGACTCTGCCTACATTGAATCATTAGCTCAAGGTTCACAATACAATCGATTGGCGTCAAGGATTATTACGATCGACTAGCTAGCTTAGCTTCGTCTTAGTATCGCACTTGTAGCCACTCAGGATCCAAGATCCGCTACCCGACTCCCCGGGTCATCAATCCCGGAAGCTTGGTCTCAAAAATAATAGACTAATGCTCGCGGAAAATCTCGTTCCAGTGGATTACTTGATGCAATGGTTCGCTGTGACAAATGCTTTCCAGGGTCTTGTAAGCTCGGTTAGCAGCTTGCGTGCGTTATGGAGCTTCGGGCTATTATTCGGATAATTTGACGGCCTGACTCATACGGGTACAGGAGAGTGAGTCGATTCAGGGTAGTTTATGAGAATTTGTCGACATGGATACAGGACATTATATAGCTTAAAAGTCTTTCAATATGAACTATTACCTACCTTATGTAAGCCTTTTTATCTCCTCTTACCAGTTCAATTGCATTATATTTGATATCTGCTACTGGTCTCGCGATGACCCTAACGTCCCCATATGAGGCGTTCCGTCACAGTCACCGGTCTGTTGAGCCCGAGCTTCCCAACCCATCGACGAAATACCCCACACTGCTTGATATTGACGGATCAACTCTCTGCGAACAGCAGTTTTACCGTCTTCGCACAACAATTATCGAGCGCAACGATACAATAACACTAGAGAAATACCTACAATCAGCACCTTGGGCAGTCAAGAGAGGTCATGCTCTTGGGATGTATTATGATCCATTCATCGTGGCAGCTAGGCATGGAAGCCTCGATGCTCTAAGAATGCTCTTGGATCACTATTCTAAGTTTATCAAGCCTGCTGGTAGAACTAACCTTGATGATCGTTGCTGTCGAGTCTTGAATGAAGCAGCTCATTGTGGCCACCTCGAGGTAGTTAAGCTTCTGCTCGATCACCCGCTTCTTCAGGCTGATATCCACTATAACAATAATGGTTTCACGCCGATTATGGTAGCTGCCGAGGCTTCATATTGCAAAGATAATCTTAAGAAAAAAGAGGCAGTCATAAACCTTCTGCTTGATCGAGGTGCTCGCGCCTCCGACGCAGAATACATGTGGGGCTACTATCTTGATCCCGTAACCGGAGAGAGTACCCAGAAGCAGATGCCGATCTCTATGACCTTGAACTTTGCTGCAGAGTGGGCAGGCGCCGATTTGATCCGGCGGCTCATTGAGAATGGCGCTGATCCCCACGTCAAGCTGATGGAGGATAAAGAATTCACAGTTCGCACTAGTGTAACGATCATCTCCACCGCAAGTCGATGTGCGAACGTTGAAGCTCTCAAAGTCTTGCTTGACTGCGCAAGAAAAGTTGGTGATGTGACAGACGCAGTGTCTTATCACGATAGCTGGGGAAGCATGCCACTTCATTGGGCTTGTCAAGTCACGATGGACGAAGATCCTCGTGAGGTAACTGCAGAAGTCATGGAGGAGAGAGTGAAACGAATTGTCACAGTTCTTGGCCTGTTGTTAGACTGTAGCCCGAAAACGATCAATACGCAGGATCAGTACGGAAATACACCTCTACACTATGCAGCCAAGCACTACAGTAATCGCGGACAAGATCATACAGCCGTCTTTCAGTACCTTTGCGAGAAAGGCGCTGATTCTAGCATTCTCAACAAAAACGGCGAAACAGCATTGCACAGCTTATGTTCTTGCAATGGAGGACTACCAATTGATACCGCCACAATCGAAACTTTACTTGACCATGGAGCAAAAGTTACAGATACAGACCATGATGGAAATACGCCACTGCACTTGGCAGGCAAGAACCTAGAGAATCTGGATGCCATCGCATTTCTGCTTGATCACGGTGCAGACATCCTTGCAAAGAACTCGAAAGGAAACACCCCACTACATGAAGCCGCGAAAGGAACGTTTTGGCCTGGAGTAGTTGAAAGAAAGTACAAAAGGATGGGAGATATACTACGCAGGCTTCAGGGCGATGGAGGATGTCTGATGGACGAGCTGAATGCAGAGGGAAAGTCTCCTCGGCAGATTCAGGATGAAAGAAGGAAGGAATTCACGGACAAAATAGTTGATATCGAGAATGGAAGGAGGCGATGGGGATTATGATGATGTAGAAGCTCGTAGACGACAAGCTGTCTCGGTAGATAAAAATGAGGAGTAATAGGCCATACTGCAGACCAGCTTTGTCAGTCAGACATGGTCACAGTATCTTGCGAGTTTAAGCCTTCCATCACTCCAGTAACTTTGGCAATACTGTCTGGGTGGGATGAAGGACATAAATCACAAGAAGTCCATAGCGAAACTCGTAACGGGTTGGCTCTATTTCTGGAAATGAAAATATTGACTTCTGAGGCAATAAAAACCATGTTACGCGCTTGTGTAGCATGCATGGTATCACTTGGTCCAATAGATACCCACGACTGACAACCACCCTGGTTCTCAGCTAGCCACTAAGCGCCGATGCTGTCGACAAAGCCTCGCACTGGTGGCCGTTCCTGGTTGCCTCGGTATATTGACGTGCTACTCGGCTGATTGGCACCGGGGCAGCAGATCGGTGGCAGCCTGCATAATGCTCGCCTCACTTTGGGGTCTGGCCAATTAGTTGTGCCGCCAAGGTCATTACGCGCCCTTGAGCTTTCGACTTGAAATTCCTCATGTCTTTGATATAGCGTGCAATCTCATACCGCCGTTACATCTTACCCAACTTATTCTGACGATGTCAGGAGATAATGCGGCGTTCGAATCGGAGGAGTACACAGTTGGTTGGGTTTGCGCCCTTCCACTCGAGATGGCGGCTGCCAGAGGAATGCTGGACCTCATTCACCCAGACCTCTCTAACCAAGACCCGGATGATCATAATAGTTACATCCTGGGTGAGATCCATGGCCATAAGATTGTCATCGCCTGCCTACCTGCAGGCAACTACGGAACAAACTCTGCAGCTACTGTTGCGAAAGACTTGCTCCGAACCTTCAAATCTATTCGATTTGGCTTGATGGTTGGAATTGGAGGTGGAGCACCATCGGCGCAACATGATATTCGGCTTGGCGACGTGGTGATCAGCCAGCCTTCAGGGACACTTGGAGGAGTGGTACAGCATGATCGAGGCAAAATCTTAGCAGGAGGAGGATTTGAACGTACAGGCTCACACAACGCGCCCCCGCAGTCCTTACTATCCGCTCTGGCTCGCCTTCAAGCTACTCATATGACCGAGGAAAGCAGGGTGCCCGAGTTCCTGTCACAGCTGTCCGCGAAAACTCCCAAGCGGATGAAAGGTAAATTCAGCTACCCAGGCGCATTACATGATCGACTTTATCCAGCCGGGTATGACCATGTCAAGCCAGAAAGCACGGCATGTGCCGAGTGCGACGAATCCAGGGTTATCACTCGTGAGGATCGTGAGGACACTGATCCATACTTCCACTACGGTATCATTGCCTCAGGGAATCAGGTCATCAAGGATGGAAAGACACGTGAGCGCCTAAGTCAAGAATACGGCGCATTGTGCTTCGAAATGGAAGCTGCAGGCCTATACAACTTTCCATGTCTTGTCATTCGGGGTATCTGTGATTATGCCGATTCGCATAAGAACAAGATGTGGCAAGAGTATGCTGCTGCGACGGCAGCAGCATTTGCGAAAGAGCTGCTGTTGTTTGTGCCTCCAAACCAGGCTCTACAAGAGAAGAAGCTTGTGTCAGAGCTCGTGTCAGGTTAGTAAGTCTCTGTCTTCGATTTTATGAAAACAGTTGCCATCGACGCACAGTTCACCCCAAATGGGGTGTAGAAATAGCACATCTCATAGCAGGAAATCAGCAGGTGTAGATGCTGGAATCCGCCAAGACCAAGCTTCCTGATATAAACTATTTACCCCAGATAATGCTACCTATATGGTGTCACTAACTTGCGTTAGTTGCCAGGGATCACCTAGAAACCTCGGTGCAGAGTCTCAATGAACAAAAGCACATTAGGTATGCAGCCCATCTTTACGCATGGCTGGTTGTTAACTTGGAGCAGGAAAATTCTAGATAATCGCCCTTTGGATCTCCATATAGTTCACAATGCACGCTGCGACAGCGAGGACGTCAAAAAGAGTCCAAGGTGCGAACCTGGCACAAGGGCCCGTATCCTCGAGCTCATTCAAAACTGGGCAGACCAAGACTCAGGGCTACCACTACTTTGGCTTATCGGTCCTGCTGGGACTGGTAAGTCCACTCTCGCCAGAAGTGTCATTGACTCTCTGGAGACAAAGAAGCGACTGCTTGCTGGGTACATGTTCAAAAGAGGAGAACAGGACCGGAATGATACTAATCGGCTATTCTCTACACTCGCGATGCAATTGGCAGAATCTGAAATCCTTTTTAGAGAAAGCCTTCGGAACTCACTTGAAGGTCTTGATAAAGATGCAGTAGACAAGAGCAGCCTTGAGAATCAATTCCAGAAGCTCTTATGGGACCCCCTGGAGAGCTTGAAGCTCACAGAGGCAAATCACTTGCCAAAGATAATCATCATCGACGCTCTAGATGAGTGTGAACGGCCCGAGAGTCTCTCAAGGCTGTTAGGACTTCTTTCAAAACTTTGCACTGGCTCTAAGCTCCACTTGCGTGTCTTAATTACCAGCAGATATGCACCTGAGATCGTCGAAGCTTTCGAGCCTCTCTTGCAGAACAAGATCGTCCATACTCTTGAGCTTCACCGAGAATTCTCTGGCGATACCACCCTCGACATTCGCTACTTTCTAAAAGCGAGGTTTGCAGATATTAAGTACAGGAGGAGGGTGCAGAAAGATCCTTGGCCTACTATGCAGGACCTTGATCGTCTTGTGCAACTTTCTACCACGCCTGAGCCCTTATTCATCTATGCTGCGACTCTATGTCGATTCGTCTCAGATAAGAACAGGGGCCCGATCCAGCAGCTAATCATGTGGTTGGAACAAGGGAGCAAGTCACAACTGCACCAGATATACAGTCCTATTCTCGAACAAGCGTTCTCGGGTTTTGAGGAAGTGGAGTTCCGTCAGAAGTTACAATTTCTGGGTACTATTGTACTTCTTGCCAGACCACTCTCAGCCAAGTCTATTACCCTTTTACTTCGCATGGATCTGGACGATTTCAGCTGGTGGGTTCCAAGGTTGTATGCAGTGTTGCATGTACCCTCCGAGCTCCATCAACCTATACATCTCCTTCACAAGTCATTTTCCGACTTCCTCACCAGCGACGACGGTTTAGGCTCTAACAGGTACAAGATAAATACAGCTGAGATACATACCAGTCTTACAGAGGCTTGCATTCAGTGTATGAAGACTAAGCTCAAGCAAGATATATGCGGAGTTCAGAAACCAGGGATTACCAAAGACGAGATTGATACGAATTCAATACGTAGTTGTATCCCTTCTGAACTTGAGTATGCTTGCAACTACTGGTTCCTACACTTGAAACGCAGTGGTCAATCGCTGAGTTCGTTTACCTACACGTTTCTCTACGACCATCTTCTACACTGGATCGAGGTATTATCGCTACTGGGACGACGGGCAGATGGTGTGAGTATCTTGAGGGAACTATTAGAGATGAGTCAGGTATAACATGCGACGCAATCCTATGTTCTGCTCCTTAGCTGATAGTTGCAGGCATGCAATGATTTACGACAAGATTTCGTTCCTTTCGTCCAAGATTCAATAAGGGTTACCGTTGCCTTTATCACGATCATAGAACTTGCTCCTCTTCAGATCTACGGATCTTCGATCTTCTTCTCTCCCACTGGAAGCATATTGCGTCAACGGTTTTGGCATCAGCGTATACCGAAGACTGGTGAGATAAATGGTGTCGAGTCCCACTGGAGCGCACGCCTGCAAGTGATCCAGGACTCTGGTAGAGCCTTACATTTACATGTCTTTTCGCCGAATGGACATTTCTTGGCGTCTGTGGTAGAAACCGGTTCTGGTGAACAGGAGATTCAACTACGCAACATCATTACTGGTACCAATCTATACGCTCTATCATTCACTGGGAGCAGTATCGAAGCGATGACCTTCTCAGCCAACAATCGTCATCTGGCAGCAGCAGATCATGATGGGCATATAAGACTTTGGGATGTGAAATCCGGTCATATCCAGCAAATAGATATTGGTTGTGACAGGCCACTTGCAGCCATCAGATTCTCATCAGATATAAACCTTGTGATATCCGTATCCAAGGGCGGGATGGTTCAGTATTGGGAGAGATTGAAAAACGTCTACCAGGAGATCGTTTCAAAACGCCGGAATGTTCCAGATGAGCGTTATATGACAAGAGTGTGGCTCGAATGGGCAGCCTTCTCATCATGCATGCAACTATTGACATACCAGACTACGAATGATCATGATGTACAGATTTGGAATTTTGCGACCGGCAGAAAAAAAAGGTTTTTAGCCAAACACCAGATGTACCGCTCTAAACCTCATAGAATTGGTCTAGTTGCGCTCTCACTAGACAATAGTCTTCTGGCAGTAGTGTGTGTTAAGATACTGACCATTTGGGACGTGAGGACAGGTGCAAAGAAGCGGTCACTGCAACATGATCACCCTGTAGACGCTATTGCGTTCTCACCCTGCGGAAGGATTATGGCGTCCAGTGCACGGGAAAGAATCCAACTATGGGACCTGTGGGGTAATGTTCCTAAGACCATTTTGATCGAAGATGGAACTGTTGGCGCATTGGCCTTTTCCCCAGACGGTTCAATTCTAGCAACACACGAACACCTCTGGGATGCCAAAAAGCAGCAGGATTATCTTGTTTCCAGTGGTGGCAGTGAGTGTATCACGAAAATAGCCTTGTCACCAGATGGACAGCTCATCGGGTCAGCTTCTCGCGATAATACGATTCGGGTCTGGGACGCGCCAACACTAGTGCCCCGATGGAGGTCCGTAGGCGATACAAAGGATATTCAGGACCTATGCTTTTCATCGGACAGTAAGCTTCTAGGTTCTTTGGCAGAGGATAAGCAACTGTACATCTGGGACATGATCTCTGCTGCGCCACAGGGGGCATCTCACGGCTCGATCCTAGAGGCAGCTTACTCGCCAGATGGCCAGGCCGTGGCAACAATAAATTCGCTCGAATTTGGCGGCGAAGTAGCGCTCAAGGAAACAGCAACTGGTACGTGTTTACTCATACTCGATAGCACCGGAAATCTGGTTAAAGGCGATGAAATCGGGCTACGGTGGAGTTTCAAACCGAGAAAACCATCTGGTGGGACAGGGATTTTTGCTACACCAGACCCCGCAGTATTCTTCCAACCTCCTGAGTTCACAAGCAACACTAGGCCATTTTCAAGAATAATCTTTTCCCCGGATGGCCACAGCGTAGCTGCAATCCGCTCACCCGGCTCGCTGCACATATGGGAAACATCTACAGGCAGGCAGCACCAATGGTTTACAAATAACTCCCGTGTCAGGAAAATTATTTTCTCACCAGATAGCCAACTTATTGCGGTGTTGGTAGATTTTAGAGTCTTGCTATGGCGCGTCAATACTTCTAAACCATTGCACACTCTTTCTGTTGAAGCAAAGACAGCCGAGTTCTCTTCAGACGGTAGCTTGTTAGCATTAGCTGGTACAGAGGTCACGGTCTGGGATGTCGCGACCGGGTTCCGTCAACATACGCTCGGGGACTTGGAGAGGGTTCCGATGGTTCTATGTGTCTCATCAGATGGGAAAATGGTAGCCGTGTCATCAAGGGATCAGTTTGTTCGATTGTGGAATGTTACTTCAAACCCTGCAACACACTTCATCTCAAACCTAAAGGAGACCGTTACAACTATGGCATTTGCGTCGGATGGGAAAGCTTTGGTAACAGCATCAGAACACGGTTTAATTCGGCTTTGGGACACGTCGTCAGGCACACAATCGAGATGGATCATACGCCAGGAAGGATTCATCAGGGGTATCAGACTTCTACCCGATGAGCTTATTGTTTCAGTGTCTGACCCCCCTCCTTTCTTAAGCCTTTGGAACCACATGAAACTTCGAATCCACCGATATCGAACTACCAGTATCACCACTGAGCAAGTCCTAGGGCGAGTCACGTGCGATATCGGGCTTAGATATGATGGAAATTGGATCATGCAAGGGTCTGAGAACCTCTTATGGGTGCCTCCACAGTACAGGCCGACTGATGGAAGCGTCAAAGGTTGGGTCAGTCGAGACCCTGCCACGATTTTTATCGGTTCTGTCTCAGGTAATGTCATTGGATTTCAAATCGTTTAAGTCCTTCCTGGGGATACGTAAAACTGCCTGCTCTAGCTAGTGGTTTATTCAGGCTTCGTGGCATAAACCGACCAACTGTTTCACTATCAACACAACACTTTGCTGGCAGGTCAGATACTTACATTGGCCAGTATGAATGAATGTTGACATTCTTAATGTCCTTCCGCACATCAGTTAGGAAAACCTCCACTTCTTCTTTACTCCAGCCAAGTCCACCTTGACCATCTGGACGTGTAAAAACAGCAAGACTCAAAGCTGCCAAAGCATCAAGAGTGTTCTGTTGGGCCCAGATACCTGTCAACATGTAACTTAGTAGCTGCTCAGACGAAATTCTTGAGGGGGAAAACTGACCAATCTGCTTATGTTTGGGATCCTTGGGCCATCGACTTAAAGGCCACTTGCGCTTGACAATGTTGACATCTACAAAGCCAGCAGCCTCAAGTTGGTCTTTGTACTTCAGCGCGCTATCCATGGGACGCCCATTCTTGGTGAAGATGTCGTGTAGAAGCTCTGACCACTTGGATAGTGCTGAGTCTTTTGTAAGAGTGTCATCGTCGGAGAGGAGAGGGTAGATGATGTCGATCATCTCTATTCTACCTCCAGGATTCAGGTTCCTTTTGATACGTGTCAGGCTTGATCAAAGTGGCAAGGAAGAAGAGATGCGTACTTGTAGCTTTCGCTGAAGAACTTGGGCCAGTCAAGAATAGAGCCTGTGAGAAAGCGAGCAAAGACAAAGTCGAACTTGTTGGAATAGTCCCATGGCTCCTCGAGATCGTCAACGTAAAAGGAAGCGTTGGGTGGAATGCTTCAAATCGTCAGCACGTTCCTCTGTGATCACGAGAACAATTACATACGCTGAAGGTTGAATCGGACTCAAGTCGACGCCGATGACCTGAAAAGTCAGTAATAGTGTCCCAAATCATCCCCCCCAAAACTCACCTCGCACTCGGGATGCTCATCAGCTGTCCGATTTGTTAACGTCATGGTTGTTCTTGCACGGCCTGTACTACTCACCAAACTCGATGGCCCAGATTCCAGTGCCACAGCCCGCATCAAAAGCGCGGTTGAGGGTCTTAGGTAAAGGAGCTGCGTGCAGTCTTTCGTCGAAAGTGAGCAGAAAGAGATGATGTTGAAGATCTGTGCGATTATCGGATTAGGTCGGTAAACAAAAAGAGATAGTCTAGCATACCTAATCTTTCGTTCTCAATCTACATCAGGTTAGTAGCAATTACTATGCATGTTAAGTGAAAAAGGCTAACCTCGTCATTAGGAAGTGCATAAGCTACACCAATTAGCTCAACTGCTTGTCGCATCTGTTGCATACCCTCAGATCTCACCTCCGTCCTTATAAGCATGATAAGTTCTGCCATTTTCCTCACGGTATCTCAAAATGCTTGATCTTAGTGACGTAGTATCACTAGCATTGTCCTGTGACCCGTTAGCTACTGCGATCTTCCCCAAATATCCACTTACATCTCCAATGGCGGAGTCAGCATCAGTGTCGTCCTGAGCCGCCTGTCCAATCGGTTAGTTGCATGCAATAAGTCTTCAGCCACAGTAGGTGCATACATGCTCATCAACAGCAAGGGGGTCTTCGTCCGCGCACATCGTCAAGGATTCGATTTAGTGTTTGACGACGGTAGATCGAAATGGCGGTCGGGACGAGTGGGGTTTGGAGACGGATGATCTGTCACCAGTCACGTGTGATAAGAATCACATTCCAGCTGTATCACGATGACGTCAAACTAGCATTATAGCGGCTAGATCAGAATGACAACATCCCTGTCGATATCCAAGGCCCAGAGCGGGGTTTTGAGTGATATTGCCAGAACCAACACGCAAATCAACGACCAACAAACCAATCACTATCCAGTGTCTGTGCCCAGCATGTCTCACGCCGAGAAAACGCAATACGATTCGTTTGCGCCCAAGTATGCTTCTGTGGAGGAGTTGCCCTGTTCGAAACTGGAGGGGCAGCTTGTGATCAATGCTTTGGGGGATTGTACGGGCTTGAAGGTGCTGGATCTTGGCGGTGGAAGTGGACTTCATGCCAGAAGGGCGATTGACGCTGGTGCGAGTGTTGTTGATGTTGTTGATATTTCGCCGGAGATGATGAAAGCGGGTGAGGAGATTGAGAAGAGCCTCGGACGACAGGATCGCATTCGTTGGTTCGAGGCTGATGTCACCAAACCCGTCACGGAGCAAGTCAAATTGGAGGACGGCTACGACATCGTCATGGCCAATTGGGTTTTCGATCATGCAACCTCTGTTTCAGAGTTGAGAAGCATGTATGAGAATGTTGTCAAGAATTTGAAGCCTAGCGGAAAGTTCATTGGCGTAAGGTCAAAGAGCATTCGAGCTGAGTACATGAGCCATGGCAAATACGGCGTCACCTTTACCGATGTCACTGAGATCCCCGGCGGCTTGAGATACAATGTCAATTGTGTCACTGAACCACCGTTCTCATTCGAGGCTACTTCAATGGAATCGACTTTCTCACTCTCTGATGACATTGGCAAGGAACTCGGACTGGTTGATATACACGTCGCCCCGGCCGAAGAGACGGAGCTTGTCAACAACAATCGCGAGTTCTGGGAGGATTACCTCAAGGACCCCAACTTTGTCGTTGTAGTGGCGAAGAAGGCATGAAGAATGCTTTGGTTAGAAATCTCCCTCAAGGAGCAAAACATCAGACCTTGATATAGGATATCAAAATGCACTCAGCAAAAGCTATCCTAAACTTGGCAAAGGTACCCTAAACTTAGTAAAGATATCCTAAACTTATGCTAAGTTACCTAAGTCTTTTAGTCATTTAGGATCGAGGTCCTGAAATTTGCTCCCCTAGACCTCCTATTATACATAATTACACAGTGTTCCCTAGGAACGGAAATGTTATGCTTTGACCCTTTTCCACGATAGCCTGCAAATATAACACAATTAGCTCCTCAATTCCTTCCCTCCTAGCCTCCTCAATCCAATCGTCTAAGTCCAATTCTCGAAACTCGTCTCCATATATCTTTTGCATGTATGAAGCGAACTCCGTAGGCGGCACCTTGACACCGCTTGAGTAATGCCTGAAAGCTACGCCTGAGTGGGTTCCTTGCGCAGATACGACAAATTCAGCGAAAGAGTCGGCGACATCCGTGACAGGGAGGAAATCAAAGGATCCGCCGACATTCAAGCTCGATACACGCGGCACAGCATTGATAAGCTTGGAGTATCGAAGCAAAGCGTTGAGTGCATCTTCGATAGGAGCCTCGTCACCTACAATCGCACAATGTCGATGTATTGAGACAGGCAGATCCCTCTCTGCATTCGCTGCTGTTGCTTCTGATAGCTTCTCTAGGAAGACTTCACCTGCCCATTTGGCTGCTGTGAACCCCTCCGATCCATCAGTGGGAGGTTGATGGTCTCTAACGGTAACTGGTGGAAGGGCTGCATCAGCGCTGGAGTGAAGCAGTGTGACGCGGTTCGATGAGATGTAATGAATAGGAATTCGGCGACCAAGAGCGAAGAGACCCATCTGTCGCGTTGACTCCACGTTAGGTGCGCGAAGGGTTGAGTAATTGTTGAGACAATGGCCCTGAGATCCTGCGAGGATGATAGTGTCGGCAGTTGCTTGAAGGTGCTGATAAGTTTCTCTTTTGAGTCCCAGCATGGGCTCGCTCAGACTTCCAGGATACACCATCGCGCGATCATTCTTGAGGTGACTGGTCTCATAGTCTGGGTCGACAGCGATGCAATGTATTCGTGCGACTGACGGTCGGCTCAAGAGAGACTGGAGAATTTGCTTTCCTAGGAATGATGTTGAGCCAGTCATGAGGATCTCGAGACCAGTTTCTGTCCTCGCAGGAGTTGTGTTGTGAGAGTAGCTTAAGTCGATGGACTGAGGTAAAGCTGTCTCGGCCTCCCAGTCAATTGCCTCAGGCACATAGTCAGAGCTCTTCTGCTGTGCAACCAGGTCCGCCATGCCAGCGAGCGTGCTTGATCGGTACATGTCACTGAGAGGCAGTGTAATACCCATCGAGATCTCAATTGCACTTCGGAGCCTGACAAGAAGCAGCGAGTTACCACCAACGTGGAAGAAATCTGTGCCAGGATCGAGTCTCGCAGTGTTCGCAAGACCTGCTTGAGATAGTATGTTGTGCCAGATGAGTCTCAACTCTCCTTCAACAAGCGTTGGCTTTCCGTCCAATACCTTCCTCAAAGGCTCAGATGATGCGGATGTTGTAGGTAGAGGCGAGGCTGCTATAGCACGACGATCGACCTTCCCACTGCTATTCAATGGCAGATTCTCCAATTCTATGACCAACGCAGGTCTCATGTACTGAGGAAGTGGCAAGGTACTTGCTAACTCCTGCAATCTCGAAGCCTTCATAGAGGTTCCTGGAGGCAACACAACATGCGCTACGAGAAAAGCTGGATCGCCACGGACAGTGACAACAACATCTTGAACAGAATCCTTGAACTGCTGCAGCATGACGTTGGCGACATCATCAAGGTCGACGCGTAGCCCACGAAGCTTGACAGTCGTATCACCGTCCATGCGGCCCATGAACTGAAGCCCGCCATCAGCACGAATGAGACCCTTATCTCCAGTATGGTACATCTTAGTCCATCCCTTTGCAATATACTCAGCGGTCGCAAACGGGTTCGGCACGAACTTCTGTGAGGTTGACTTCTCGTCGAGATAGCTGAGCGCAACGCCAACGCCTCCAATGCAGATCTCACCCGTGAGTCCTTGCGGAACAACGTGTCCACTGTCATCAAGGATGTAGATGGAAGTGTTGCGGTTCGCTGGGCCAACAGACGAGTAAGCACTGTCGTCTCCGTCATCGTTGAGGTCAATGGTCTTCATGGTAGCGCAGCATGAGATCTCAGTGGGTCCGTAACAATCGGTAAGAATTGGAGGCTGCTGAAGAGTTCTGAAAGAGGCCTTCAGTTGAGTAGTGATGGCTTCGCCACCAGAAGTCGCGTTACGCCAAGAGCCCATTGTCTTCACGGTTGGACCCCCATGGCGTATGAGCATGAGATACTCAGTCGGAGTTCCCAACGTCAATGTGACTCCTTCATCAGCCATGAGCTTGCCTAGAGCGAGTGGATCACCTCGACTGACACTGGGCGCTATGACCAATGTGCCACCAAGCGCAAGAGCCAGGAATGCTTGGGCAAGGGACATGTCAAACCCAAGAGCGCTCTGTTGAAGAACAACCTCTCGACCGAGTGAGAGCTTCGAGCTTTTGGTGGCGACATAGTTGATGATACCTCGTGAAGAGAGTCGATTTCCCTTTGGTGTACCTGTTGAACCGCTCGTGAAGAGGATGAAAGTCGTCTCGTTCACACGCTCTAGGTTTGCTGCAGCAGTGGCCTCGATTGGGCCGGAAACGTCAGTCACGGAAAGGATAGGTACTCCAATAGAGATGTCGTGAGCACGCTGCCTGGTGGAGCCCTCACAGAGCATCAGGCCCGGTGCAACAGCTTCAAGGATGACCTTGAGACGTTCATCAGGTAGCTTCCCATCCAAAGGTACATAGATGCAACCTGAACGGATGATGGCTAACATGGAGACGACCCAAAAAGCTGTCGGATCACAGAGAACAGCGACCGTTGAACCAGGCCGGAGCTGAGACTGGATGCCTGAGGCAAGGTTGTTGACCCTGACGGCAAGCTCTCCGTAGGTCAGCTGACTAGTGCCATCTTTGACAGCGACATCATGAGGGTACCTCTTGAAAGCCTCGTCCACCTTCTGCGTTATCGTTGAGGGCCATTCGTAGTCCACTACAACCCCGTATCCGAGCGATAGTGCCTTGTCGATACGAGATTGATCGTAAAGATTTATGGTCTCCAGCGTCTTGCTTACATCTCGCGATGCATCATGCAGCAATGCCAGATATGCAGACAATAAAGTGTCAGTCCCTTCTCTTGTATACAAGTCTTCTCTGGCAACAACCTGTACGTAAGTGGTGTCATTGTTCGGCGTAACACTGAATGCGAGATCGTAAGGACTTTGAGCATCATAGCCATCCTTGAACTCCAGATGACTTCCACCAAGTGGGATCTTGGAGAAGTTTCCTTGTCGATAGTTCATGGCGACTTGGAAGAGTGGAGTGCTTGTTGGCTCGCGGATAACATTTGCTTTGTCCAAGATGATATCAAAAGGAACGCCTATGTTGGCTTGCGCTGTTCGATATTGTTGTGCTGTCTTCGTGACGAGGTCTGAGAACTTCGTATCTTTCTGAACCCTGAAGCGAAGGGGTAGCAAGTTGAGGAAGAAGCCGATGGTCTGTAAGCTACTTTCGCCGCGGTTCGCGTCGGTGACACCTATGCAGATATCTTCGATGCTGAGAAGCCGGTTGAAGAGTGTTTGTAGAGCAGCTAGGTAGAAGTAAAAGGGTGTAATACGCAGCGACTGGCTTGCTTGCTTGATCTGGTCCGAGAGCTCGCTTCCAATGTCGATAAAAGACTCAACATTACGATAAGTCTTTGGGACGGGTCGTGACTTGACACGAGCGAATGGGAAGAGCGGTAGAGTTTCTGCAGGTGGCGAGTGCAAGTTGGTCCAGTATGAGATCCTGTCGACCATCTGGCCACTCTCGATGGCCTTTCGTTCCTCGACTGAGATGTCTATGTACTGCTTCGGTGACGAACTGAGCTTGTGTCCCATGTACACGGCGTTGAGATCCCGCAGGAAGAGATGCATGCTCACGCCATCCATGGCAATGTGATGATACGCGATGATGAGGGAGTGCTCTTCAGTTCCATGAGTGACAATTATGACTCTGAGAACATCTCCTTCAGAGAGCTGCCAAACATGGTTTCGGCAGTTCTCGACCTCACGCTCCAGAGCATGACCATCTGCATCCTTGACATGCTCGAAACAGTCTCTGGCTGAGGCAAGGAGTCCTTGAACAGGCTCACCGATTCCCGGTCGGGTAAAGAAGCATGTTCTCAGCGAGTCATGGTGATTTGCAACAGTGGATACGGCCCTCTTCAGTCGAGCAATCTGGATGTTTCCGGTGACTTTATAGACGTAGACGCAGTTGTACGAGGTGTCATCTTCAGAGAATTGACTTAGAAACCATAACCTATACACAATTTAGCCAAAGTATGTCCCGTAGGCTGCCGTGTATCTACCTCGCCTGAGCATATGACAGTTTCTCAACCCTTTCTAACTCCTTCTCCTGTTTGACCTCCTCTTGGTGCTCCGTTTCTCCAACAGTGCTTGGTGGTGTTGCATGACCCGATCTAATGGGGCTTGAACTACCATCACTTGAGGTGCCGGTTGCTGACCCATTGGCTGCCGAGTCTGACTTGGACGCATCACCTGTGTCAGACTTGCTTTCCTGCATCTTGGCTGAGAGGTACTTGTTCGCTGCGTCGGCGCAGATATCCTTCGCGTTGTCGCCACTGAGAGTCTTGAGCACAGGTACGTCGACGTGAACTTCCTTTAAGAACCATGACCGGATCTCGACAGCCAAGAGGGAGTCGATGCCGACGTCCAATAGAGACGCCTCTACGTTGAGGCTGTCTGGAGTCATCTGCAGCATGGTCTCAACCTTGGCTCTGAAGGCAACAAGAAGAGCAGACGCAGCCTCCTCTTCGGAACCAGCAGCGTCCAGTCGTTCCAAGATGCGAATGTTACTCTGGCCTGCTCGAGACGCATCAACATCCTTAGAACCTTCCTCCTCACGGACAAAGTGTGAGAAGCGAGGGTTGTTCACCCAAGGAGGTCGAGCCTTAGTCGACGCCGTGTAGTTGAAAGGCTGGATGCCTGAGACCATCTCGATCGTGTCGTCATCTATCACTCCAGGCTTGCTAGCAGCAACAGCTTCAGCAAAGATCTGATGGGCATCCGACTCCGATATCGGCATATAGAAAGCCTTCTTGAGTCGCTCCATGAGTGTTGGACCCTTCGCAGCGATGTATCCAACATCAGCGACCATGCCCAGAGCCATGACTGACGCTGCGAGACCTTTTTCGCGTCTCTGCTGAGCAATGGCAGCTTGGAAAAGAGATGCTGCGTTGTAATTGGACTGACCAGCGTTTCCAACAACAGAGCTCATTGACGAGAACAGGACGAAGAAGTCAAGCGTCGGCTCGGAGAAAATGTCGCTTAGGTGGATCGTTCCATCAACCTTGGGCGCAAACACATCGCTCAATGCCTCATGCTCCATCTTGACGAACAGCTGATCCTTGAGAACTAGCGCACCGTTGCAGACGCCACCAACAGGCGGAAGATCCTTGATAGAATCGCATACAGCCTGCACAGAGTCACGCTTGGATACGTCCATGGGATATACTCTGACAACAGCGCCCAAGTCCTCCATTTCTTGAAGCCAGAGTTGGTCGACCTGCGCTCTGCGGCTAGTAAGGACGATGTACTTAGCGCCGTTCTCAACCATCCAGCGACAGAGGGAGCGACCAAAGTCTGAGACAAGGCCGACCATTAGATAGGTCTTGTCGGCGGAAAAGAGGCCTTGTCCGCTGATGGGCCGGATGGTGACGCTAACAGGCTGGGGTTTGCTCCAGTCGATGATGGTGCGTCTGAGGTCGAAGGGGGCTGGAAGAGAGGTTATGTCTTGTACAGAAACGACCGTTGGAGGTGACGAGAGGTGTGCCTGACGGCTGAGCTTAAAGGCAGTCTCCATCAGAGGGGCAGTGTTGAAGATCAATCCATGGCTGGGCTTGAAGCTGATGGCCCCATACAAGTGAGAAAGATGCTGCTTGATCTTGTTATCGGCCTTCTCGGAGAGGTCGACGAAGTGACTGATGCCGCGAGGGAGTAGGTGCTGAATGGTTCTGATGGATGCTCTGGGGTGGATGTGGATGAAGATCGAGTCGGACTGGACCTCAGAACTGGCAAAGATAAGCTTGCGAGAAGACTGGGCGGTAAGAGCACTCTGTATATCAATGCTTGCACCGTAGATGAGAACGTTGTCATCTCCAGTGGTAGGTAAAGCTGATGAGATTGTCGAAAGAATGAGAGATGCAGTCAGGTTGACAGCTACGCCAGCCAAGAGATCAGTCTGCGCTTGTGGAGCCTCCACCTCAGGAACGGCAAATACGTCTGTTGCCGGGAGGGATACTGTTGAGCTGTGGCGAGGTGCGATGGCCATAGCGGCTTGACCATCACTCTTGCCAATACAAAGAACCCTAGCATCGCCTTCGCAGAAGGGAAGTGAAAGTGACTGCTCCACTTGGATACTGGCAATGCTATCTCCTGTCAGAGACTTGGCCCAAGGCGCTTTCTCCTCAAGGCACAGACCTCCCTCAGTATCAGTCAGAACAACCTCTGTCTCTCCAAGATAGACATCTTTCGTGATCTTCCTCCTCTGAGAGTTCAACCGATTATTCCTCTCCTTATCAGGCACCACCCTCGGAATCGTCACAAGACCATCTCTCAATAGCACCTCTGGCTCTGTACTCCACAGCATAGGCGTCTTAGTAAACTCAGCAGACTTTCCAAGCTTGACCTTCAGGAACGCCTCAACCACCATCTTCGCACCAACACTCGACGACTTCGGGAGGTCAAGGAACTGAAGGTTCAATTGAGGAAGTTCGTTGATGATAGCGCGCCCAAGACCGATCGTCATGTTGGCGTAGGGGTTTTCGTCAAGGCGACCTGCTGTGAGCCAGAGGACATGTGATGAGTGGGAGAACAGAGACTGGAGGTTGCGAAGGCGCGAAGAGGTCATGGGTGTTGAGAAGATGGGCTTTTCAAGTTCGGTGAGACAGATGACTGATGTTTCAGCACTGAGATACCTGTCTGAGAGGGAGTCAATACTGTCGACGACCGTGACTTGATCTGCAACTCGGGATGCAAGGCGTTGGATGCTCTTGACGACTCGAGATATGGGGAGGGTCTTGCCGCCAATGATGAGAAGTCTCTGCTCCAAGGCAATCTCGTCCAGAAACGACAGTGGCTCCTGGAGCATGGTGACCCTCTCATCGGCGGCCTGCGACACGAGAACAGAGCACACATGCTTAAGAGAGTCAGGCAAGTCAGTAACATACTTATCCGCTCCAGTAAACCCCGAATTACGTAGAATCTCATCCCACTCCGTCAACCCAATGCCCGGACCACGCGTTCTTCCCTCATCGACACCAAGCCACCAACCAGGCAAACCACCCATAAGAAACATCATCTGGAGGTAATAGCCTGTGACTTCAACCATGATAAGATAACCACCAGGTTTGAGAAGCTTGCGAACGTTGGTCATGGTCTCGTTAAGGTTGCGAGTGGCATGAAGGACGTTGGCAGCTAGAACGACATCTTGGCTACCTTCGGGAATACCTTGGCCTGTTGGGTCGTTCTCAATGTCGAGGACCTTGTAGTCAAGTCGCTTGCTGTGTGTATGGAAGCGTGTCTTGGCGGCTTCGAAGAAACCAGCTGAGATGTCGGTGTACGTGTATCGACCATACGTGTCTCCAATGGCGTTCAGGACTGAGTTCGTTGTTCCGCCTGTACCAGCTCCGATCTCAAGGATGTTAAGACGGGGATATCGGTGGGACAGGTTCTGGAAGAGCTCTGCGACTATTCTGTTCAGAGGTTGCATGGCTCGTCCGTCGGTGTACAGGTTGCTCAACATGTTGTCGACAAGCATGACCTCCAAGAGTTGTGTGTCGGATGTCATGACACCAACGAGGTTCTCTGCCACAGCGTGAATGAGCTTGAGATCAGCTTGTCCAGGATACTTGTCCTTGTACTCCTGGATCAACTCCTCGGTATCATCAAACCACTCCTTCTGCGCAGTTGGGTGCTTGCCATCTCTCGTTTCCTGCAGAACTTCCTTCGCAGCCTTGTAAAAGGCTTTATGGAACCACTTCCAGTCCTCGACGTCCTTGTCTGACAGATGATCAAAAGTCTTCCTGATGAAGTAGAAGGACGTGCGGTCGATGGCTTCAGCGAGTGCAAGTTCTTGCTCATCAGGGTTGGTCTCGTCAAGATTCTCCGAAGAGTCCAAGACATCAGCGCGCCAGATTGTCTTGGAGAACATGTGTCGATCATCAGAGGAGCTTGCCTCGGTGAAGAGCTTCAGGGTGAGACCTTCAGCCTGCAAACCAGTCTTACCATCGGGGCTGATAATGTGTACATCTCCTCTGAACGTGTTGGACGTCGTTTCCGTAATGAAAGTGTCAACGTCAAAGTTGATCTCTCCTGGTACTCCCTCATAGTTGGTGTTGGGGGCAATAGCAAGCCTATCGATCTTGACAGGTAGGTAAGGTGCCCAGAGTGCCCCACTGAGAGGCGTACACATAGCAGCAATAATGGAGTGGAATGCAACGTCTAAAGGCCCTGGGTGCATGACATACTGGTTGCCCACTTCAGACTTGTCCCAGGTTGCCTTTGTAGTAGCATATCCCATGGTTCGTTGAACAGACTTGAGACCTCGGAAGAGGCCCTGGTAGTTGAGGCCAATATTTAGAAGGGAGTCATAGTACTCCTGGGTGTCGATAGGTGTAATACCCGACTTTCCAGGTGCTCGTGGTGGAAGATCATGATCCGAAGGCTCACCAAAGTCAATAGTGATCAGACCGGTGCAGTTCCTCTCCAAAGTTCCTTCAGTTTCGGCGGGACAAGTATGGCAGGAGAACTCTCCATGGAAGACATCCTCATCAATATGACCACTAATCTTCTTGACAGAGAAGATAGACTCAATGCCAGGATTGTTCTCCTCGATGGTCAATGCTCGAGGAATGACAAGATCGCGGATCTCTATCAGGTTGACAGGGCGTGAGCCGGCTATCTCCATGGCGGCTTGGATAGCCATAGCCATGTATCCTGATGTCGGAAAGAGAGCCATTCCCTGAAAAGCGTGTCCGCGAATCCAGGGAAGTTCGTTGAGGCGGAGGATGTTGCGCCAATGGATCTCAAACTCGGAGTCATCTGGGGTTCGTCGACCGAGAAGCTCATGCGGAGCTTTCTCGGCGAGACGGTAACGACGGGAGAGTCGGGACTCTTTCCAGTGGATCTTGTTGTGGTTCCACGTGTAGGAGGGGAGCCCCTTGATCATCTTTGGCTTATCTGCTTCAGGACCATGGATCGCTTTGTAGTACCCAGCAAAGTCAACATGAGACCCGAGATATGCCCAGACGTAACCGATTCCGCCCGAGAATGCTTCGACATCATCATAGCCACGTCTCAAAAACGTAGCGTACGGAAGAACGTGACCCAGAGCGGTCTTCATAGTCTGTGAGGCTGGTCCTTTCAGAGCTGGATGAGGACCGATCTCAAGCGAGAGGTTGAAGGGGCCAGCCCTCCACAACGAGCACTCCAGTGCTTCGGAGAAGAGTACCGGGCGAACCATGTTATCAATCCAGTACTGCCCAGCCAAAGCCGAAAGATCATCCTCATCATCAAGCATGTCTGCGTTGCCGTAGACTGATGAGACCCAGATACAGTTGCTTGAAGGAGTGTTAACAGTGAAGTTGCATGCCTTCAGTGACTCAAGATATGGGTCTGCACAAGCCCTCATGTGATGAGAGTGATACGCCGTGTCAACTTTGAGAAGACGAGCAAAAGCCTTCTGCTCATCAAGGATCTCCTTCGCTTCCAAGATAGCATCTTCATCGCCGGAAATAGTAGCGCTGGAAGGAGAGTTGCTCGCAGCAAGACTGATACGTCCCTTGAACTGTTCTTGATCACAGAAGGCTGTCGCGTCTTCGGACCCCATACCTACAGCCATCATGGATCCTTTAGCGCCAGATGGTCCAGAGGCGTGTTTGGCGTAGAGACCTCGGTAGTAGGCAATGCGCATGGCATCAGTGGCTGAGAGTAGACCTGCAGCGTAAACAGCAGAAATCTCGCCTGATGAATGGCCGACGACAGCGGCGAAGTGAACACCGGCGGAAGCAAGAACGTCCACAATGGCTATTTGGGTCGCTGTGCAAAGAGGTTGAGAAATAGCAGCTTCGCCAATGCGGGACTTCTCAGACGCCATCAATTCATCCATGAGGTTCCACGTCGGCGCGTCAGGGATGTCACGAAGAGCATCTTGACACTTATGTAGGGACTCCCTAAACTGGTAAGACGTCTCAATCATGGTTTTACCCATGGACGCCCATTGCGCTCCTTGACCAGTGAAGATTCCAAGAATAGCCGGTGGCTCCGAAGATGAAACTGGTGCTTGGATGCCGATCTCAGCGCCAGTCTTGGAGGTGTTAACAGCGGAGTCAAGAAACTCGAGTAGCTTGTCCCGATTCTCGCCAGAGAAGAAGGCTCGTCTGCTGAAGACGCTTCGACGGGTCTGCGTGACGAACGCTACGTCTTCGAGGTTGACATCTGGATTGGACCGGATGAAGTCGGCGTACTTCCCAACCGTTGTCGCGAGTGAAGACTCGGTTTCGGCAGAGATGACGAGAGGGCCAACGAACTTCTCAGACACCGTCGCAGCGCAGGGCTCATTGGGCTGGTAGTTCTCAACAATGGCATGGACGTTGGTTCCTCCGAAGCCAAAACTGTTCAGACTGACTCGTCTGGGACCGCTGACGTCTGGCCATGGCATTGCTGCAGTAGGGACTTGAAGACGGTCGTAGAATGGCTTGATGGACGGGTTCAGCGTGTTGAAGAGAAGATTTGGTGGGATGGTGGCGTTCTGTACTGCGAGAGATGCCTTGAGAAGACCTGCAAGGCCAGCGCAGCCCTCTGTATGTCCGATGACCGTTTTGATAGAACCGCAGTAGAGCTTCTCCGCGTCCTCAGACGACGTTGCATCCTTGTCGAAGAAGGACTGTCGAATAGCGCGAGCCTCAACTGGGTCCCCAGCCAGAGTGCCTGTGCCATGAGCCTCAAAATACTGCGGTCGATCTTTGATGGGATCTAACCCAGCATTCTGATACGTTCGACGGATTAAGGCTGACTGTGCGGCTGCAGAGGGCATAGTGATACCGGTGGTACGACCATCACTGTTCATACCCGTCTCACGCACGATGCACTCAATGTGATCACCACAGCGAATAGCCTCTGACAAAGGCTTGAGAATGACAGATGCGACACCCTCGCCACGAGCGTAGCCATCAGCACCCGCATCCCACATTCGACTGCGTGACGTAGGACTCAGCATGTGAAGCTTTGACTCAGCGACGTAACCCGCTGCATCAAAAATGAGATTCACTCCGACAGCTATGGCAGTGGTTGACTCGCCGCTGCGTAGAGATTGTGCTGCAAAGTGTAGCGCTGCGAGTGATGACGAACACGCCGTGTCCATCGTAACTGATGGTCCGCGAAGATCAAAGTAGTACGACACTCGGTTCGAGAGAATACTCTTCGACGTCCCCGTCGGATGATACCGATTAATAATCTCAGGATCCCTCGACTGGATATCATGATAATCACCCGTCATAACCCCCAAATAAACCGCCGTCAAACTCCCCTGCATCTCGTCAATACTATACCCCGCCGCCTCAAGCGACTCATAAACCGTCTCAAGCGTCAATCTCTGCTGCGGATCCATACCATCAGCCTCAGCAGGGTTGACATTGAAGAAGGACGCGTCAAACAAGCGACTGTCTTCTTCGAGAAGGTAGCCTTTGTTGCAGACGTCTGTGGCGCCGTGATGCTCGCCATTTTTGTGGTAGAAGGCTTCGAGGTTGAGACGGTCTTTGGGAAAGTCAAGGAGGCAGTCTTTGGGGGATTGGAGGAGGGACCAGAGTTTGGAAGGGGATGAGGCGCCGCCGGGGAAACGGCAGGCTGAGCCGATTACGGCGATGGGCTCGCCTGGTGATGGCATTGTGATTGGGAAGTTGGGTAATGAGTGTAGTGCCGTGCTGTTGAAGACAAATTGTATGTCGAAATGTTAAGATTTGTTCAGTACGACAGGTTACTTGATGTTTGTCTGAGGTTGCAGTTGTTTTACTTGACGGATATCATTCATCTTAACTCAAGGCACTTTCGTCTTACAACCGTTTTAGGAATTTGGTATTCCATTTCTGATCAGATCGAACCGGTACCAGCTCCCGTGCCGCCCCAGACTTTTCGGCATCGGCCAAGCGGGCTTGTGCTTACGTCGAGTGCCGTGCGTAGTGTGGAGCATATTCCGGAGGTGGCCAGGGGAGGAAAGAAAACTCAAAACCTCGATCCTAAGGGACAAAAAGACTTAGATAACTTGGTATAAGTTTAGTATATATTTAGTATAAGTTTAGGATACCTTTTGTGGAATTTATTTTGACACCCTATATCAAGGTCTGGTGTTTCCTTGCTCCCTGAGGGATGGCCGTTGGCCAACCGGGATGGATCAATATCCCGAACAAGGGTATGGATCCTTCAACGGGGCAGATTCCGGGGAGTGCGGAGAATGACCCTCGAGTGGACGCCGGCTTACGGCGCCGATTGCTCGGAATGAGGAGATTGTGTTTCGCGCAGTTTCCTGGGAACAGGATGGATGGTGGCAATGGAATGCGTGTTCTTGGTCAAAACGGTCTTCGCTGGGGGGCGAGTATCTAAGCTGATATATCGTGTTGCTACGCCCTCGACATCTTGATACGTGTACTTATGAGAGTTCTATCCTCTTCAGCAATTCTCCATAAGTCTCGACTTGGTTCACTTTGGCAGTCTGTCTGTAACGCGTCGCGTTGTTTGTCGTCGCGACGCGCTAGGATCAAACGTCATGTATCTATTTTTAGCAGACCCAGATCTCGCAACACTCTCTTGCTTGACACGAGATGCCACTGCGAATTAGCTGGATTAAATATATGCAAAGAATGTCAATATTTTCTACATGAGTAATTGACGTTTTTCGGCTTGTGGATTAATTGAGTATTCTACAGTAGAAGAAGTCATTGGTTTTCGCAATCGTGCTGCTTTTCTCAATCAGGTTCAGCCTGCTGATGTTTCATTACAAAAGACCTTAATATGCAGCTGACATACGCTGGAGGACTTACCAGCCTCAATACTAATTGAAAAGTCAACAGGTCAAATACTGAAATAAATTCTTCGTGTTGACTCTGGTTCTGTCCTGTATCTTCCACAGTTGCTTTCTCTTTCATTTTGCTCTCAATTACCCTATACATTGAGATGACGTCACATCTCCCGGTAAGCAAACACAAAGCAGCTAATTTAAAAGTGTACCAAAACCTATCGGACAATCAGTGATAGATTCTCCCGCGGTTGTGGATGCTTCGCCATGCGCCAGTAGCCTATCTCTGCTCGCCTGCAGCCGGTCACAGGCGTTTACAGACCAACGGAGCAAATCTCCGTTGAAGTGGAGAATCTCCGGGCCCGGCCCCGTAACGGCAAAGTGGATACGCTTACCCCGGTCTCACTTTATCGACCAGGTTTTTGGCAGACTTCTCATCCGCTGGCCGCAGGTCTCATACAATTTGTGTTATTGCGCTTTCTTTCCTCCTCACCACCAAAACTCGACCCATTGGAAAACCGTTCATCTTTCACCTCATACCAATGACGTTTGGCTGTCCCTACGTCGTCGCCATCCCCTTCCGCACAGAAATTCCCAACACAGTCCAACATGTCATCTCGTCTCTCCGCGATCTCACTCGCGGCATTCTACGGTCTTGTAATTTTCTACTTCCTAAACAGACTATGGGACCATATCAGCTACTCAATCAAGACGAAGAAGTACAAATGCGGTCCTCTCAAGACGTACCCCCACTGGGATCCCATCTGGGGCATTGACTTTGTGCTCTCTATGAGCCGTGCTTTCAAAGAGCATCGGTGGTTATCTTGGATGGAGGAGACATGGGCTGCGCAGAGAACCAAGACTTTCAAGGCGAGGTTTCTGGGGATGAGAATGGTGTATTCGTCTGAGATGGAGAATATGAAGGCGATGAGTACGTCGCAGTGGGAGGAGTTCGTGCTTGAGCCAATTCGTGTGGATAATGGCGTTGCGACGCCGTTTACTGGTAAGGGTGTTAGTACGGCGGATGGCGAGTTCTGGCATTATAGCCGGGGTATCATCAAGCCGTATTTTGAGAGGCAGGCATTTGCCAATGTCGCGAGGTTGAAACCGTTCACAGATAAGATGTTGGACCTCATTCCCACCAACGGCGACACCTTTGATATGCAGGTCCTGACAAGACGATGGGTAAGGAGCATTCACTCAATGCGAACGCAACTAACTTGGCATCAACAGTTTCTTGACACGTCAACTGAGTTTCTTTTCGGAAAGTCTCGCGACTGCCTCACCTATCCTGAGCGTGAAGACGTAATGCTCGCCATGGTAGACATAATGCGCGGCGCACGCGTCCGTCTCACCATGAGCAAATTCATGTTTCTCCACCGAGACCCAAAATGGTATGAGAGTATTCGCTTCGTGCACAACTTTATGAATGAGTACATCGACCAAGCATATGAGGAACTGCACCAGCGAACCGAACAAGGTGAGAAGTTTGCTGACAAGCCTGAGCGAACCGACTTGCTCTGGGATATGGTCCAGAAGATCCCCTTTGAGGATAGAATTCTTCTGCGGGATCAGATCACTGCTGTTTGGGTGCCGAGTAATGAGACTACGAGTATTCATATCTCAAATGCTATTTATCAGTTGGCGAGACATCCGGATGCTTGGGAGAAGCTGCAAAAGGAGGTGCTTGAGCTTGGGGATGAGGAGCTCACATTCTCCAAGCTTCGGGGGATGAAGTATATGAATTGGGTTATCAACGAGAGTAAGTTAGTTCAACCTCTTACAAGCCGCTCACTGACTATTTCAGCACACCGAACCATTCCCAATGGTATCCAAATGATCCGCGTCGCAGCCCATGACACAACCCTTCCCCGCGGAGGAGGCCCAGACGGCAAACAGCCCATCTTCTGCGCCAAAGGCGACATCGTTCACTGCAATCGCTACCTCATGCATCGTGACCCTGACTACTGGGGTGAAGATGCAGCAGAGTTTAGACCAGAACGATGGGATGGCCTTCGTCCGCTCTGGCATTTCGTTCCGTTTGGTGGTGGACCTAGAATTTGCCCTGCTCATATTCTTGTTGCTACTGAGACAGCGTATGTTTTGACGAGATTCTGTCAGAAGTTCAAGGGTATTGAGGCGAGGGATGGGAGGGACTATGTTCCTGTTATGAGAGTTGGGCCTAGTAGTCTGAATGGTGTGAAGATCGCTGTGACCTCGAGGTAAAGCTTTGAAGCGACAAGACTGTGGCAATAACTGTCTGATATGGCAATAATCATCACGAGACTCAAATATGACTGTACTTCGGTAGTTACAATATGAGAATCATAATAAATGAGCTCTGGATACTTCATCAATGAAATGTAAAGTAGTTTGAGTGACATAGCTCTACTTATGACTCGATATCTCATCAAAGACCTGCTGGGTATGCTCAAAGACCTTGAGAGGCCATCCTTCTCTCTCCAGAGGACCCAACACCTTGTCATCCGTAGCCGTGGTACCATCACTCAAGACACGATAGAAACCACTACAAGACCCATGGCAGGCTGCTTGATCAGTAACGTCTACAACCGCAGAACAAATCATGTCTCTGCTTGGATATCTTCCACTCAAAGCATACCCCGCCTGCCGTCGTCCACATTCTTCCTCAGACATAGCTACTAATCGATAAGCCGGCAAAATAATCTTCCCAGCCAGGACACCAACAACCCCAGCGCTCTGCAGCAAATCTGAGAGAAAAGTAGTCGCCACCCAACCAGGATGCACATGCAACCAAGACACCTTTGGGTAATGAGTGGCGAAATGGAAGAAAGCAAGACTATGCAGTGTAGTGACCTGATTTACCGCCCTCGGCGCTGTATAGTTGCCCTTCTTGCGCAATCCAATATCTCCGTCATTGGTGAAGAGTGGACCTTCATGGCCTCCGGCTAAGACGGAGAGAACCCGTGGGTGGGGTGCTTGCATGAGCATGGGAAGTAAGCGTTCGATAAGACGCATGCGGATGTAAAAGGATAGAGCAAAACAAGGATCAAGCTTCTCCTCAGTATCTGTGGAGTAAGTCAGCAAGCATAAAACACCATGGAATGGGTGTCTTACAATGGGGTCCACCGAAGGTCAAAGATCCAGGACTCATAAACAGCAAATCCACATGTTTCTCCGAATTCATAATCCTCTCACAAGCATCGTCGATAGCTTTGATAAGAGAAACCTCAGCTTCGACGAATTGTATCGTAGCATTGGGGTTAGATTCGTGTAGAAGTGCGAGGTCACCCGCAAACCTCGCTTTCGACCGACCAATAACGTAGAATCGCGGATTAGGCAAAGTCCGGGTAAGAACCTTGAGAGTAGCAAGACCAATACCCCTCGTTGCACCTACAAAAACTGCCACGAAGGATTGGGGAGCGGGGTGCGATGACGACATTCTGTGCTGACAGGTGCTTATCGTCTGATATGAAAAGCTACTCTACTGAACTGAAATTCCTCCGCCTTTTTACAGATGAAAGGGAATGTGACGCGAAGCCGAAATGCATAGCGAGGTAGAAGTCGGGATATCGTTTTCCAGGACATGGTCTGCAATGGGTACTATACCCGATGTGACGAAGGATTCTCCGGCAGATGCATCTCTGCACGACCGGCCCGGGCGGCATGGGGAATTAGAGTATGTCTAGCTCGGGCCAGTGCCGTTAGTGTGATGCCACGGTGCCTACTATCTTGGTGGTCGATAGTCACCTCAAAGGCATCGAGAGGTAGTGCTCTAGCTTAGAAATTGATCTTGTGGACCGGACGAGTTGATCCTGCGAAATCAGCACTTCTGCATCATCTGAAGATTAGAGCTCAGATGACAAACCCTACAAACCTTACCATGGATCAGCTCAGCATGAACTGGGAGCGTGTCGCCTCCACCTGGCAGACAGCTTCAGCAGCCTCACGAGTAATCATCACCATCAGTACCCTCTCACTCACAGCCCTTCTCATCTCAATCATCTACGAACTCTACTTCTCCCCCCTTTCCAAGTTCCCTGGCCCTAAGCTCTGCGCCACCTCCCGTATTCCCCATCTCATAGCAACAGCCAGCGGGCGTCAACTCCCCTGGCTCATTAATCTGCACAACAAATACGGCGGCGTTGTTCGCATTGCCCCAGACGCACTTACTTTCACTGATGAGCGCGCTTGGGCTGATATCTGCGGTGCATCGAAAGCGGCAAAAGATGGAATGGCGAAAGATCCTCGTCTTGCGGCTTTGGTGGGCGGTGATCTAGTGAATCCAGATCCTGCGAAGCCGAGATCGCAGCAGACTCATAGTATTATGAGGAAGGCGATGGTTCCGGCGCTGAAGAGGGAGAATGTTAAGAAGCTTGAGGGTATGATTAATGGGCATATTGAGGAGTACCTCTCTGCTCTGCAGAAGGCTAGTGAGAGGAAGGAAGCTGTTGATATGCGTGATATGAACAGTTTTCTCATCTGCGATCTTATCGCTGATCTCTTCCTTGGAGAATCACTTCACTTGTTCACTGATCCAGAGTTCATCCCTTGGGTTCATTCTTTCGATCGCTTCGCACGAGGCGTCACCATCCTCGCTATTCTCAACCGCTTTCCCTTCTTACACAAACTCCTCCTCTTTGCTGTTCATCGCTGGGGAAGTGGTGAGCGTGACTCCTTCATGGCACCCATCTTTGCGCGGTTTGACCGCCGTGTCGCTCTCACCTCAGCGCGACATGACATGCTGCAAATGGTGCTTGATGGCGACACGGAAGGCACGGGACGGCAGGGGACTATGCCTCTTGACCTTCTACGAGAGTTTGCACCCTTCCTGATGTTGGGTGGCTGTGAAGCTATGCCTACTGTCCTCACTGGGTTTGTATACTTCGTCTTTCGCAAGAAGAGCGCGGATATCAGGGAGAAGCTCCGGGAACAGGTACGCGGAGCTTTCTCGAGTGATTCTGATATCACAATGGATAAGATCAGCCAGTCTCAAAAAGACTTGCCATACCTGGAAGCATGCCTTCAAGAGTCTATTCGCTGCTACTCACCGGCTGCAACCGGCACCGACCGTGTAGTCCCTCCATCTGGTGCTCAGATTGCAGGTCGCTTTGTGCCCAGTAACACAGTGGTCATGATGCTGCACCAAGTCACCTACTCAGTCAAACACAATTTCTCCAGAGCTGCTGAGTATGTTCCCGAGAGATGGCTTCCTGAAGGAAAAGGCCGGCCTCAGGATTGCATCGATGATGTGAGGGGCAGTGTTCACCCGTTCTCGGTTGGACCGCAGTCTTGCTTCGGACAAGAGTGAGTTTCACCATTTCATGGGCTTTATTAAGATATATGCTAACAGCACACAGACTGAGCTTTTATGTTTTGCGCCTGGCGTTGTGTAAGCTTTTGTATCGCTTTGATATTGAGCTTACCCCTGAGTCTGAGAATTGGGTTGATGGGCAACTCACATTTGGTACGAGGTCAAAGCCTCCGCTGATGGCATATGTCAAGAAGGCATCACTATAGCTAGATAAAAATGTGTATATACATCGTAGTTGCTTTAGAAGCTTTTATTCGAGAAGACGTGATATTCCAATCTCTGGCCCGTAGGACTGGCCCTTCTGATAGATACAGTACAGAGGCAGTGATGTTTTGTAGGTACCCCAGATTTATGATTACATGGAACTAGAAGCTGCTTTGAGTAGTCCTAGCCCAGTAGTCTCCCAGAAGAAGTGTACAAGGTCACTTTGAATGTCTTGGAGAAATTATGGACTGAATCATCAAGCTTGCAGAGCCTTGCGGTTATGAAAGAGATTCTTCTATTACAGCTTATATAGTAATCAAACTATTCACTGTGATCCTTCACAACTCTGACCATGACACCCTTCGAGTCCAACGGCGGCATACCTACAAAGAAATCATGAGCAATCTCCACATCCCTCTTCGTCGTGCCAACCAACTCAAGATCAAATCTTGAGAATATAGTCGCAACAGTGAGATACAGCTCAGCATATGCAAGGTTCATGCCAATGCACTGACGACTTCCTCTACAGAAAGGCACGAAGTGGCGGCTAAGGCTAGCCTTGCCGTGCGTCCAGCGCTCTGGGTCAAATTTGAAAGGGTCTGGATACTGCTCCTCGTTTGTGTCAATGAGATATGAGGATGAACTCATGCGAGTCTAGGAGGGTTAGCATCCTGGTAGCAAGAGAAGGAATGGAGACCTACTCCTCGAGGCAGTTTATATCCGGCATAAACAAGATCTTCCGTTGGTGCATAACGAGGTAACCGTCCAGGTACACCGAATGAGAGCCTGATGCCTTCTTGTATAACTCCAGTCTTGTTGTCGTTAGTAAACGTCAAGTCGTGTATAAGGTCAACTAACCAGGTATGGGAGAGGCTCAATTTTCGCAACAGTGATGGGTGAATCAGCATGTCCCATTACTGTTTCGAGTTCCTTCCGCAATGTAGCAAGCATATCCGGATTCTCAGTAAGGTGAAAGCTCAGCGTGGTTAACGCCGCAGCCGTCGTCTCAGTACCAGCACCCAGAAAGATAGCCGCCTCAGACTTGAATCTCTCAAGGGTCTTATCCGCTTGGGGAAGTTGCTTGCTATCTCTCATCTCATGAAACACCGTTCTTATCCCATCCTTCTTCTCTTTTGCCAGGACATCTGAGATTTGACCAGAGATCTTCTTGTCATAGTCTGCCAGTGGCTGTAGCTTTGGATCAAGCTTGGCGAGGTAGCTGATAGGAATCTTCTGGATAATATCGAACAGCCATGGAAACATGCGTCCAATGGGATGAGCCTGAGGCATCTCATGAAAGAAGTCCAATAGATCTTTGCCGAACTGGTCTTGCTTCATATTATCCATGCTCTCGCCAAAGCAATATTGCGCAATGACATCCATGGTGAGACCACTGTAGAGGGCCTTGAGATTGACAACCTCTCTGCTCTCTCTAAGCGAGCTCATCCTGCCAGCGAGCTGGTGAATGGTTTGTAGGATCTGCGGCTCAAGAGCACGAATAGACTGCTTTGAGAACGATCCAGACAATGCAGCCCGCCGAACTCGATGAGTTTCAGCAGCATAACTGTCAAACATGCTCTCATCATGGGTAGACATAAAACGGACTTTGTTGCGAGGATGATGCGGTCCACTGGCGTAGATTTCATCATAGAAGCTATCATCGTTGATGTGTACCTCGTTAGGGTTGATTCTCACGATTGGACCATATTGACGATGAAGGTCCTGGATCTTCCAGAGAAATCTACCTCTTTTGATAACATCATAGTAGAACTCATAGAAGAATGTGAGAGCCGCCAATCTGGGTCCTGGTATCTTTGACAGAGGTGATAGATACAGGCGGTAGATGATGGTGTAGGTGATGCGCAGTGCAATGAGAGATGCTGCCACTGTCAGCAGCGTCCTAGCGTTCAATTGCAAATTGTCCATGATCGTCTTCGTAGTGATTGTTTGACTCACTCACAGAAGAGATGAGATGGCATGCCTACTACCCATCCTACCAGGCATGACAGCATATACGAAAGCTAACTCACCAACCCACGATCACGACACTAGTTCTGATGGAAAGGTGCCGTTTTCCCGCCCATCCTTCGGCATGTGAATTCTCACTATCAGCCCGGAGAAAACACTCCGCTTTTCCTCTACCGCAAAATCCAATGTTGTATCCGGTATAGTGAGATTTGGTGCGTCGGCCGTCAGCCCATTTCCCCTCCATTTTCCGTTACCGTGCTTGAATCCTTCGGCACCCCACGGAAAACCCCTGGCTCACCTTATTCTTTAGGCTAGTGAGCCGTAGATCCGGCTTTAGTATAATCAGCGCGGCAAATACTCGTATGCAGTGTCGGCCGCCGTATCGCAGTCTGATACGGGCCGTTCCGCGCACTACACGCACTAGCTTTGGAGGCGTTTTACACATGAGAAGTAAAGAGTTAAAAGAAGGTGGTAATTGATACAGTTGAGAGTAGCAATATTGGCAATTGAACTCCACAAACAAGACAACAAATCCACATTGCACAAATCAAGAATGGCCACTGAAGCAGTCAATCAAGCTCCCCTGACGGGTACTGATTCCAATGTTGCCAATGGCACTGGAATGGATGCCCTGATGGAGGATGCGAAGAAACGTGGCTTGCAGGAAGAAATCTCCCGTCTAACTGATAACCATTTGGTTTACACTGATGCTGCTGGTGGCAAGCTGTCCTATGCACCGGTTGATTGGAAGAAGCCAGGTCTTAGAGTTCTTGACTCTGCTACTGCAGATGGTATGTATACCTTCTAAGACATAGAGCACCAGCGATGATAACATTGTTTCAGGCATCTGGCTGCAAGACCTTCGCAAGCAAGCTGGTCCTGTTGCCGATGAGCAAACCTACGTCGGCACCGATCTGGTCGAAGACTTGTTCCCCAAGCCTCGTCCCCATGGGATTGAGTTCAAGAAACAGTCCATCACAGAGCCATGGCCCACTGAGTGGAAAGAATCCTTCGATCTCGTCCACCAGCGCCAAGTCCTCGGCTTCTGCGGCAACTTCTCCCTCGAGCAAGCAGTCGCCAACCTCTGCGCCCTCGCCAAGCCCGGCGGCTGGGTTGAGCTCGTAGAACTTGACTGCGACCAGAGTCTCCTCGAGGAAGGAACCGCAGCGCACGAGTTCTTCCGTCTCCTCGAGCAGATCTGGAAGATCAAGAAGATGGGCGGTAACTTTGGCCCCAACCTCAAGGAGTGGATGGAGAATGCGGGGCTGGAGGATGTTCAGGTTGATGTTTTGCAGTGCAAGGTTGGCGCGAAGGCTAAGCCTGAGCTGAAGCAGGCTAGTATCAACGGTGCCGCTGGTGCGGGGCCGATGATTGTGGCTATGGCGCGCAGTAAGTTTTGTTCGGACCTTTTACCCTTGATTAGTGCTGACTTTTGATGATTAGCTCTTCCGGAGTTGGAGGGGTTTACTACTGAGCAGCTTGATACTCTTGATACTAGAGTTCGAAAGGAGCTTGCTGAGAAGGGAGCTGAGTTTCAGAGCTTCGCTGTCAGGGGTCGTGTTCCTGCCGGAGGATTGAAGCTTAAGAAATAGATTCTAGAACTTTTATATGATGGTACTTTGGTTGGAAGGATCAAGGTAGTTAGTACTAGAACCTGAACAAGACAGTATCTCAGTTTCGAGGTATTCGTTGTCAAATCATGCAGAATCTTGAATTGCATCATGGGATCATAATGTTCAGTAAACATTCATTTCGGCTCGAATTATCCCACAGACTGATAACAGCCAATCAGACATCAGTCGACCCGAATACATGCATATATAATAACTGATATTGAGTTACCATTCCCTGTTTACCTATCAGACTGTAACGCTTACAGCCTTGTGGGGTTCGAAGGATCTGCGTAATAAATTGCGAAGACCCGCCTCGGAATACGCCCTGTAATCATTATTGGTCAGGATGCGAGTCGGATGGTTATTGGATTCTGTACAAGGCAACTCGTAAGAGCAACGCTGATATTGGTAGGATTGGTTCTGCATGTCAGAGGAGCTTTAGTTGTGGATATTGCTGAGACATCCCCCACTTGTCATCCCCCATTGCAACGTCGCCAAAGTCTAAATGTCACCTACCTGCCGTATCGAGATCGACATTTTGTTTACCCCAAGATTCGTAAATCACCCTGATGGGGAAGCGTTGGGGAAACTTAAACGAATGTCATTGCGATTGGGCCGTCAGTAGTCTGTAGATAAGCAAGAATCTGGGTATCCCTCGCGCAACACAGCTGGCCAAGACATGAACATACTATGATTAGCCCAGCTAGCTTTACACAATAAAGATATGACATACTTCCCATGTATGACATTGGGATTCAGTGATGTCAGTCCCAAAGGATCAAGAATCATGGTCATTGCACCTCTTGGAGTTTCTCCAAGACGGAATCCCGGATTGACCTACGCAACTGGGCTTAAGCGCCTAGAATACCAAGCTTTTTAGCCTTACAAGCCGTCGTGCTACACCCACTCAGATACGCCCAGTTCTCGCTTATGCAAGTTGGGCGAGCTGGCCACTCGGGACCGATGGCAGTAATCCTTCACCCCACTGCCGACGGCAATTCTTTTAGAGTCCGTAGGACTCAGCAAATCAGATCACACAATGAGATACTGATAGGGTCGTGAAAGATGACCCTGTCTAAGATTATGAGTGAACATGATCTGATTAGACTTGCGCGGAATCTGCATCTGGGCGGAGAACTTTATCCGGAGGATCTTACACGCAGCAACAACCTTGACATATTCGCCATGACTTTTAGTTGACAAGATTGCACACAATGTCAAGCTCTAAATCCACCAATCTGAAGATTTCGCATTGACCTTGAGATGCCGAGTATTAGGGGGTAGGTGTAACCAAATATGGCTAGGATTGAATCCTTTGATCGACGCGTATCACAACGTGTCGAATATGCCTGACTGCAGTGGAAGTCGAACGTTATTTGCATTATTGAGAGACAGCAATGCGTATTGTTTTTCATTACGGTTCGCAGCTGCCGAGAAGAGATAATTTCCAAGGTAAATGCTGTACTTGCATGACAATATTGACGCCCTGGGCGTATCTTTCTCATAGTTCGTGACACCATCCTATTGCCGTGGATATGAGCTCCTATAGATATGAACTGTCATCAATAGCTCCCTTTCAAAGATAGAGGTGCCTCCTGTCATCCAGACAACACCCACTCACGGCTAAACTAGACCGAACCAAACTATCCATTACCAAACCCATTAGCTCACTCTCCAAAATGGATCCAGGCCCAGCATACAAACGACGCCGTCCCGCCGTAGCATGCACCGAATGCCGCAGACGAAAGATTCGCTGCGACCGTCACTCTCCCTGCGGACCCTGTAGCAAATCAATGCCGAGCCTGCGATGCGTGTACAACAACCAGCCAACAGGTCGAATTCCCGAGAGCTATCTGGATCCCGGGATGCAACAGCAGCAGCAGCACGACTCGTTGGCTCACGCGCATAGAGGACCTTATGAGCAGTCGATATTTGCACATCAGCCTTTTGATGAGGTGCAGGAGATGGATCTTTTTAATATGGATGTTGCGCCCATGACTGATGTGTCGCTGGGATTTGTTGATATGGACTTCTTCGGGATGAGTGATGTTTCTCATTCGAAATCAACCTCTATCGATTCAACAAATTCCCTTCTTCAAGGCTTATCCAGATCGCCGTCTTGGACAACTTCCAGTCTTCCTTCAACAATGGCCAGCAGCATCACAAACTCACTACAAAACGTGCCTCTCACGCAAACCAAGAGTTCAGGGAGGTCTTCAGCAGCCCAAATTCGAGAACCGGAATATTCTAGCACCGAAGACCATGATAGTCACTGGTATGAGCCATTCTCCAGATGTGACAAGTTGAAGTTTCTCGTGGACAATCTTTCTGGAGATAAAGTCCGTCTTTCATCTGAGCAAGAAGCCCTTCGACCGCTTTTTGAGACTTACAAGAGACTCCTTCGCGATAGTCGAAGAACTCAAGAATCCAGGCACGCCAATGAGATCTCAATCTCAGCTCAAAACGGTGCCCGTGGTATGCTCCCAGCGAGAAGAATGTGTGACTCACTGGTTGATGCGTATATCAAGACCTTTGAGTCTGTACTGCGCATTATTCACGTGCCGTCGTTCTTGAGAGATTACGAGCATTTCTGGGAAGACTCTGCTTCAACGGTTTCACCCACTGACGAGACATTCGCCTGCAAGCTACTTCTCGTTTCAGCGCTTGGATCCATCACGATGTTCCCATCGGAAGTACAACAAGATCAGACCACTTCATGCAGAGAGCAGTCGCCCAACTGGATCTCCTACGTCAAAGACTGGCTCGCCCGTAAGAGCATGAAAGGCATGCGAGGAGATCTAAGTATGGCACAGATCGCCTGTCTCCTAGCCCTGACACGTCACACGTACCACCAGGATTCGGCCCCCATGGGCGTAGCATGGCTCTCCGAAGGACACGGTCTAACTCACATGGCCGTTCAAATAGGTTTACACCGGGAACCAAGACTTCGCTCGCCGAATATATCCGCTAAGGAAGCCGAGATACGGAGACGTCTATGGGCCACGATGCTGGAGTTGTCGTTGCAGGTCTCCGTCGATCAAGGCCTTCCGGCTCCTATTGCGCCGGAGAGCTATGACTGTGAGTTGCCGAGTAGTATTGAGGATGATGATCTCGTGCTTGGAATCGAAACACAGGGATTAAGTCAATCATCTGTTCTGACGCTTTTTGCAAAGACGCAAAGGCTGCGTCTGAGAATACTCCAACTCGTGAATGCACCGGGGTCGTCAAAGACGTATCGGGAATGTTACAGTCTTGCATCCGAGCTCAATGCGGCTTGTTCCGCCGGCGTATTCCAGCTAGATTCACAGCTCAGCGATTTTCAGAGTGGTTTCCTGACTAGCTTCACCAAACCGTTTGTGCTGGCGCTGCATGAAACTTTTGCCGAAGAAGCACATTCGAAGCCGGAATACTACTATTCACGAAGAATGCGTATGGAGATCTCATCCCAACTATTATCATCAACAGCAAGCCAAGGCTCTTACTCAGCACTACTTGTCAACGGGTCAGGACAGTTTTCGGTTATGCAGAGACAGGCCACAATGGCCCTATGTCTCGATCTAATTCGCGACTTTGAGGAAGACTCATTTCCCAACTTAGATAGTGCTTCTCGAGCACAACTTCGAGATATACTGTCTAAATCAATTACATCGTTCAAAAGACGCGTCGAGGCCTCACGCGGCTCAGAGTCAACAGAAGAGTTCGTCTTATTCTCAAGCGCATTATCCTACATTGAGAGCCTACAACAAAAAGAGGACAGTGGCAAGATGGCTTCGAAGATCAACGAAACCGTAAATGCTGTACTGAAATCTTGCTCTGATATAATGGAAAAGCGGAGGCGAAGGGAGTCACTCGCAGAGTCAGATATCTGGATGGGCTGATAATCCTTCAAGACTGCGGAGCAGTTACCTGATACTTGAATTCATTACTTTCATCATATTCAGTTTATTATTCGATCATGAATTTGAAACTCATTTGGTTTTCGATGCGCAAAACCATTCTTTCCAGTTGTTTTGCTGTAGTATGAGATCCAAAGCAGCATACTTTCTTCACTGGTAGCTTCGAGCAACACAAAGCTCTATCGTATGACGCATAAGGATAACTTGCTTCGGATAGAAGACCTTAACCCGAGAATGCGAGATTCCTTGATGAAAGTGACGTGATATATGCACGGAAAATCCCACGGGAAATCCTTCGGGGAATCTCCTTCCGCGCCGTCTCACGCTTGTTTCACAGTGCGACGCTGTCCTACACTCTAACAGAATAGCACTGTACCGGTCCTTTGCCCCGAAGATCCTTGACGACTGAGATCTAACGGTTTGTCAGGAAAGTTCTTTCAGTGATGAAGATCCTATACGTCGTCATTCCAATGTTTATGATAGTCGTCCATATACGCTACCAGCTTCCGATCTGTGGTTGATTCAAAACTCTTCCTGAAGTCATTCAACCAAAGTACAGAATTCTGGGCTAGCATACACGAAACAATGGCACTGCATCAGTTAGTCCTCCAACAAATTTCGACACGGGATTTCCCTGTTCTTGCAATCGGGGCCGCGTTTGTCATATTTATCCTTCGGAAGCTATTCACAAGCAGCGTGAGATCTGAAGCAAAAGGCTGGAAGCCGATACCTCGCTACTGGCAATGGGATCCCGTATGGGGTCTTGACCTGGTAGCGAGTCAGATCCATGCCTTGCGATCAAACCAATTCTTGGCATGGCTTGCGAAGCTTCACGCCAGCATGCCTCAAACCAAGACCTTCAGTATCAACATGTTTGGCGTCAAGTGGATTTATACCTATGATCCTGAAGTTTTGAAAGCTGTCTATGCGACTCACTTTAAGGAGTTTGGTGTTACGCCGATTGGTAATCTTCGAAGAGGATTGACGCCCTTCGCCGATAAAGGCGCTATTACTACTGATGGGGAAGACTGGAAGCATAGTCGTTTCTTGATTCAGCCCTTCTTTGATCGTCAGGTGTATACAAGCACCGACAGAGTAGCTCGACACACGGACCAGTTCATCAAGCTACTACCGGAGAATGGTGAATCAGTTGATTTACAGCCTCTTCTGCAGCGCTGGGTAAGTTGAAAACACCCATTACACATCCTGAACCATACTGAACATTTCGTTCAGTTCCTGGACATTGCCACTGAGTTTATCTTTGGCGAGTCAACTGAAGCTTTGGTATATCCCGAGCGCGCCAAGATTGCCAACACAATGCTTGACGTGCTCGATGGTGGCCGTCTTCGCGCTCAGCTAAACAGACTCATGTTTCTACGTGACTGGACGCCATGGCTGAAGTCAGTCGAAGAGATCCACGCTTTCGTCACTCCTCCTATCCAAGAGACCATCAAAGAGAAGCACGAGCGCGAAAAGAAGATCAAAGAGGGCGCAACTGACTTGGAGCCTGAGAGAACTGATCTCTTGTGGACTATGGTGCAGAATCTGGAAGATATTGAGGAGCTGAGATCGCAGATCTGCTTGATTCTCGTCGCCAATATTGACACTACCTCTGTGTTTATCAGCAACTGTGTTTGGTGGCTTGCTCGCTATCCTGATGTTTGGGACAAGATTCGGCAGGAAGTCCATGAACTGGGAGATATTCCCATGAACTTCTCGGTGTTGCGAAATATGAAGTATCTGAACTGCGTCATGAATGAGAGTAAGTGCATCATCCTTGCCTCCCTGCATATTCGCAGCTGACGGAAAAGCTCATCGCATGATCCCCAACAACGTCTCTCAACTTCGCGGTGCCTTTGAGGATGTCGTGATACCAGTCGGTGGCGGTCCAGATGGCAAATCGCCCACTCTCATCCGCAAGGGCGATCTGGTCCTCATCAATAAGACCGTCATGTATCGTGACCCTGAGGCTTGGGGTGAGGACTCCAACGAGTTCAAGCCAGAGCGATTTGACGGATATCGAGGCTCGTGGGGCTTTCTGCCTTTTGGTGGTGGGCCGCGACGATGTCCGGCTCAGATGATGGTTCAGACTGAGGCAGCGTATATCCTTGCTCATCTTGCTAAGACATTCAAACGCCTTGAGCCTCGCGATCCAGAGCCCTACGTGCCTGTTATGAGGATTGGGCCGTCGAATAAGACTGGTGTCAAGGTTGCTTTATACAGATGATCCAGTGATTCTTGGCACATTTTGGATGTTTGAGGCATTAGATGGCATTTTGTTGTTATCCTACGGTTTCTAGCTCCGGTCAATGGGCTTATTGGAGTATCTGTATATAGCAGCGAATAGCATGTTGTCTACCCACGCCTGAGAATGTCGGCCATAGTTGATCTTAGACTTGAATCAGTAGAAGTAGTTCATATGCTATTCCAACATTTCTCTTGTCCTATATCAAGGAGGCTTTTCACATTTGCGCCCTGTTTCATGCCTCTATATATATTGCCTCCAATGCTGTCAGCGACCTCTTCATCAAGGGCCAAAAGAACTTTCCTTGACGAATTCTTTTGGAATATCTGGTATAGAGAGAAAACCGAAAGGGGATAGTTGAAGTCGAAGGCGTGATATCTGATTAGGCACGGAGAATAGCGGGATATTACGGCCCCGCCTTGACATCCGGAAAGGAGTAGCATTTTCGAGTGGATCTGCAGTCAACAGTTCTGAACCATTCATCAACACTTTAGTTAGGGCTAATTATAGATCCTATCTGTGGTGTAAGAACTTCCTCGGCGGCACGCTTACTTCCACCCAGTCTTTCATCCAAACTTGTAGCCTTTCTACAGCTTCTACCTTCACCGTGAATTGAGCGCCAGTCTGGATAATCTTGTCATAATGGATCTCGCTATCTCACAACCGATCACACTGAAATGCGGGCTCACTCTACCAAACCGGCTCACCAAAGCAGCCATGGCTGAGAGACTGGCTGACAAAGAAGGCCTTCCAGGTGGCAAGCAATGTCTTGCGACATATAGTGAATGGGCTAAAGGAGGCTGGGGTTTAATTATCAGTGGTAAGACTTACTCGACCCATCAAAATGGCAGTACAGTCTAATCTGCTTGTAAGGCAATGTACACATCGATCCTGCTCATCCCGGTGCTCCAGGGGACTTCACGGTGAACCGGGATCTCCCTAGAGAAAAGACCCTAACAGCTTGGAAATCGTGGGCCAGTGCCTGTTCACTCAACGGAACTAAAGCCATTGTTCAGATCAATCACCCAGGTCGGCAAGCGCCATTTGTCAAGAGCTTAGCTCCAAGCCCGATTCCTCTAGATCTTGGCAAGGGTCTGTTTCCATGGCTTGTTAGATCTTTGGTATACGGAACCCCAAAGGAGATGACACAAGCTGACATAGACGATGTGGTGACGAGGTTTGCAGAAGCAGCGCAGTTATCAGTGGAAGCGGGGTTTGCTGGTGTGGAGATACATGCTGCACATGGGTACTTACTGGCACAATTCTTGTCGCCAGTTTCGAATGAACGAACAGACGACTACGGAGGCTCCCCACTAGCAAGAGCCAAGGTCGTTATTGACGTCGTCAAAGTTGTCAGGAAGGCTGTACCGGCGGGGGCTTGTGTCGGCATAAAGGTCAATTCAACTGACCATACAGATTTGGGCGACTTCATCACTCAGCTGAAGGCCATAGTTGATGCGGGAGTTGACTTTGTTGAGGTCAGCGGCGGGTCCATTGAGGATCCCATGTTCAGTACTGGCTTGCACACAACAGTGAAGGCAAGCACTAAGGCTCGAGAAGCCTTTTTCATCGACTTTGCAAACGCTATCAGATCTGAGCTCCCAGATGTCCCTATCATGCTGACTGGCGGCTTTCGGACGCGCCAAGGTATGGAAGCTGCCGTGAAGGGAGGCAGTTGTGATCTTGTCGGACTGGCTCGACCGTCTGTTATTGACCCAGCTCTCCCAAAGAAGGTCTTAGACACCAGCATACCAGACCACGGGGCTTTGGCGTATGCTAAGAGGATTGGGGCATGGAGTTGGGCTAAGTATACTGGCATCAAGGCTGTCGGCATGGGGGCTGAAACGGTACGTCTTTCTTTCTGTGCCGCCAGGAACGATGAACTGAAAACGAGAATAGCTCTGGTATACCAATCAGATTCGGCGGTTAGGAGCGAACAATTGAGTTAGAGTATGAGGGTTTTATATAATGAGCTGATTTACAATAAAACGCAATTATAAATCTCGGTACCTCAATCACTCCGATAAGGATATGTTTAGGATACAACTTCTTTGGATGAGGAGGATGCGCCGCCGGGGAAACGGCAGGCTGAGTAGTTGACGACGACGGGCTCGCCTAAGGAAAGGATAGTGATAAGGTAGTGTTGGGTAATGAGTGTAGTGCCGTGTTGTTGATGCCAAAGTCTATGTTAAAAGGTCGAAGGGTCGTTCAGTAAGATAGGTTCCTTGTGGTTTGCCTAGGCCCATGATAAGTCGCTGACTAAGATGAAGCGTGAAGGCGAAAAGGTATAGATAACTGGTGCGGCGACTACTAAATGACCTTGACAACGAGCTGAAATCACGAGTAATCTATGAGTCATCTCGTCACACCGTTCCGCCAACAAGGCATGACAAGGACTCCAAAAAGCCCACTGCCAACATACTAGCACCAGACGCCCCCAACCCAGCGCAGTATGTCCCTGTACGTCTTTATGATTACCGAGAAAGCTATGATGTATCATTGACTTGTCAATTGAGTTATGGGAATCAGAATGAGAGGGAGAAGGAGAAGGAGAGCGAGAATGAGAATGAATATATGAATTTCTAGAGTAGAGATGGTGCGAGACTTTGTGACATCCTCTGTAGAATTGACTACCCAAAGCAAAGTATCGTAGGTGATCTTCAAGCATATTTTTCAGTGCATTGGCTTGACATGTCTCATTAAGATTTCATAAGCTTTAAGTAGGTATTAATCAGTGATACGCAGGCATAACCGCCGAAAGGTTTCCGCTTCTCGGCCTTCCCCATAAATGACCCGAGATAGACCATTTCCCCGGAGGTTTGTGTGGGCATAACCGCCCCATTAACAAGTTCCTGACGTCCACCACTATCAACCTTTTGCTCTGGTCTCTTTCGTGCTGATGAGGAACGTTATCTCAACGCGCCTCCAGACCAACAAGTCGGCGAGACTAATGCGTTATGATCAGCTTGAGCCCTACACCCCATGACCCGGTTGCGAAAGCAAGAACTGATTCGAGGTGGTGAATGGTAGCCCAGATAGAACAAAATGCCATGTCAAAGATCCAGAGGCTGATACAATAGATATGAATCCAAATACCAAGCCATAAATCCCATGACCTAACTCGCTGGCCCCTTTTGCTCTCTTCAAGTATTTCAAAGTATACTGCAGCTCGACAGTAAAGTAACCTTCGCATTCTCATCTTGGTGATTCTTTTCTCTTTCTCCCGGATCATTTTGAAACGATTGACTCTATCGCGAATAACAGGTCCCGATATTACAGCACAGTCTGCAATTTCCGCAGACTGGTCCAAGTGAAGAGTGTATAGATCGTCGGATTCGATCTCAAGGTTTTGTTGCTCTTCGAGAAGCTTTTTGATCTCTGCTTGAATCCAATCTTTGTGGCGCGTAAGAATGCCGGACCATTCCTTTTTGGAGGTGGAATATACTACCTTTTCTGAGGCTTCTAGTAGTATGACAATGCCCACAGAAGGTAATTCATTTCCATACAAGTTGGACATTCCTATTACCAAGCCTAGGATCAAAGCGACGGCCATATTCACGAATAAAGTGGCGGCAGATATTATCATCGTCCATAATAACGCGCCTAACGCCAAGTTCCATGCTGCAAGGACTCCTTCGCCTATAGCAAGAACACAGCTGGGCGCACCATACCCATTGGCAGGAACCGAGTTGTTTAAAGCCATGGTGGGGAAGAGGTAGGGTACGGGCTGTTTCCTTAACAGATTATGTGTCTGTGTCCGTATGCCGTAAGAAAGCCGGGTTTGATAGGATCAAGAGCTGATTGTGAATGATGGCTGCTGTCCAGAACGGGGATGGTTGTTGTAAATGGGGAGAAGGAATGCAAGAGGAAATGGTCAGAGACGTGGGCTATATATATGTGGGTAGTCATGTAAACCGTAAATCTTAGGTGCCTTGTATCTGCAAGGTTATTGTCATACTCCCTGAAAGTTTAAGAACGACAAGGTGTTGCATTTGATACACTGCCCTGTTCTGTTCAGCTCAGGTATTAATAAGGTCTACATGAACAAAATTTGAGATGTGCGATATAAAGTTAGATGGCGTTGAAATGAGGATTACATTTCGTACACTTCGCCTCAACCGCTAATGTCGCCACATTGTTCCAAGGTTAAGTCTCTCATGCTGTGGTTAAATATTCTCATATGACTCTAGTAACTACTTGGCGAGAACTCTCACCCTCCCATGTTCCTTAGTGGCCCTTGGGGTTATTTGTAGTTGAGGCTCGTGGCTGAGAGCTTAAATCAGCAGACAGAACTTAGACCCTTGGAGATGACTGCCGTCCATAACGTTAAGCTTTAGGCTGCAAACACAGGTGACGAATGGCAGCACGATATCGTTTTCCCACCTGATCTCCTCAAGGGCGCGTCATTTGGCATGTAGCCCATCCGTGCTGTAAGGTTGAGAAGTTAAATGAGGCTTCAGCCCCAACACACAAAGGAAAAGAACACAAATGTAACTCATTATGCTTCATGGCATTTGGAGTCTTGCCTCTCAGATATGTCCAATCGAGGTGACTCGTGCCTCTGCGGTCTCCACAGTCCACTAGTCCTGGTGCGACTTTTTAACATCGCAATCCGTAGCTAGTTTACTGGTGATGTCCATGTTCCAAACCAAGTCGTCCTGGAAATGTTCGGAGACATTGTCGAGGCGAATATAATGCCTCTTCTTGATGCGGTCAATGATGATGCTAGGTCACCATTTCGCTGCGGTCTAGCTCATCGTGATGAGTGCTGATATATGACTACCTAGCATCGCGCGCTGCATCGAATGCTTCCTGCTTGCATTGGGGTCAGGTGAGAACGGTAGCGGCAGCGACAAGTGCGGTTTGACTGTCTCTTGGCCATTCTCACCCTTTTATACTGTATAGAGCCATCCACTTCGCGCAAATTTTTCATCGAGGGTGGGTCAATTCTCGCCATTCTACGTGAGCCTCGACGTTGGACCTTAAGCCGTGATGCGTGCATCGATTCAGCCAATTGGCTTTGGAATTTGTAGGACGATGCGCTGAGATAATCGGCAAGTATATCAAGGCTGTTCACTTAAGATCCAGCTTCACCTTTGTATACAAGATTAAGTGCCTATTTCCATCATATATGGACCTAAGCAATATTATTCGTTGACCGTATGCGAGAAAACCTACTAGCCGTAAAACTATCCCGCCACAATTCACCACGTATTCAACAAAGAATCGAATCGGCTCGTGTGAGGCTCGTGATGTGAGCATTGGCTGTGGGGTCTATCAACTAGAAATAACACTCTTACCAAACCAATTGAATCGGCACCTGTCATACAAATGCAACCGTAATGGAGAACAACAACGCGATCGTTATCATCGGAGCTGGTGGCATTGGGCTTTGTACTGCATACCAGCTGTCCAAGTCATTCGACAATCAGGAGCGCAAACCGAGTATCTTCATCATTGAGGCAGGCGACAAACCATTCGCTGCTGCTTCGTCAGCTTGCACAGGTTGCTTTCACTACCACTTTCCCGGCCTGCTGGGCAAAATACTTACGCCTCTCGGACAATACTCCTTCTACCTATGGGCGCAGGAGGCGCAGAATGCCGATTTCAGAGTTGCTACGGGGTACCGTGAAAGTTCATCCTACGGCATTTGCCAAGGTGACGGCAAGGGCCTTGATAGGCTTCCCGACCGGATCAAGACAGACACATGTTGGGATATTGACACTCAGGTTCTGTGGGATAATACAGCTACAGTGTATGTACTTCTAAAGTCCAAGTCCAGTCTGCTAGGATTCAGCTAAAAATTCTCTTTAAAAGGAATCCAAATGGATTAGGCAAATGGCTGACACAACAATGCCTCGCCAAAGGCGTCAAAATCATGACAAACTCGGAGGTCCTTGGAGTTAAATTATCAACCTTGAATGGCGTGCAAGCCATAACTCTGAGAACCAGTGGTCAGCAGAAGACAACCGTCCTATGCAGGCAACTGCTCTTGGCTTGTAGCCCCTGGACTCCAGCGGTGTATGAGCGGTTGTTTCCTTCGGCTCCTGTCCATCTCCAATGGACTACAAATGCCGGTGACTGGATCATTTGCAAGAATCCTTGCCTCGCAACACCTGAGAGCACGGCCTTTGTTTCATTCGAGCCACTCATTGGAGAAAAGTTCGAATTCGATGGTCGGAACGACGGAACCATTTGGGTATGTGGACGAAGGAACTTCGATGCGACGCTGCCATCACCAGGTCAATCAGATGAGCCAGATAAGGACCTAATCCACGGATTGAGTGGATATGCACGCAAATGGCTCAACTTGAATTGCACTTGTCATGGAGGGGGTTGCGATGACGTCCAGATACTCAAAAAAGGCAGGGCTTTCAGGCCGGCGACTGAATCTGGACTTCCGGTGATGTCAGAGATCAAGTCATCAGATATTGCTCCAAATACTGGCTCAGCTTCTACCGGAATCTACGTCTGTTGAGGTCATGGATCATGGGGCCTGACGCTGGGAATGGGCAGTGGCCGAGTCATGAGTCAGCTTATGCGTGGAGAGGAGCCTGATATTGATATGTCTCCCTTTTCTTTGGAACAAGGCACTACACCAGCGGTGCTCTCCCCGACGTAGCAACTGATTAGCATCTTTCCCAATCAAGAGATCTCTCGCGTTATGAATTTAAACTAGAATAGCCATTAGCACCAAATGAGGTCTTGCTGGCTTCCGTGTTAGCAGCGAAGAGACGAATTCGATGTCTGTAGACGCTGCAGCTTGTCTGTGTAACGTGTCCTTCTTCCTTGCCCTAAATTGAGGCCTCCCACCTTCAGCCAAAACACGCGGCCGCCAACAAGCGCTGAGGCTTGATAATTACACTTCTTTCAGTCACAAATTACTCTTAACTAATGTTTTTATTTGTTCTAGGGTACAGTTGTAGATAGTGCATGCATGTGAGGTGTAAGCACAGTCTATAAATAGTCACCCCTTTCTATCTACTACCGCTTTTTACCGCCGTAACTTGTTACCAAGACACTGGACTTTTTCCCCTCTAAATTAGTTGCCGTTCCTAAAGCTCATCTATCAAACCATCCGAGGGATTTATTCTCCCAATCAAGTCATTTGAAGCCTTCGTTCACGTTATTTCATTCTGATTTCTAAAACTAACCCTGACTCGTGAGGTTGAATTGACAACCGCCGCCTCATCGGTTATCATTAGCCTAACTGGAGAGTCTCCGCTTCCAAAAACCCTTGCCTTGCGACGTCTCCCGACACCTTGTTTTAAGATACAATGCAGGTCGTACTCGAAGCGCTTAACGTTCTCGCTCGGCTACAACAGACCTATGTTACAGTCGAAACATGTGTCTTAGTATGCTTTATCTTCCCATTCTGTATCTCAGCATACTTCGCCTGGTTAACCTTGATCTCAATATACCGGAACGTCACCGGTCCTTCTACTGCACCACTAGCTCATGGCCAAAGACGTGTAAGTTGGCAATGCGTGAGTTCCCTCTTTGAATAACGAATACGAGCGCGGTGACTAACTGTGAAAATATACCTGTGGCGAACAACTCACAGCTGACTTTGACAATTCTGACCCCTACGCTCTGGATGAACTTTTGTTCGATGTAACGGATAATTATTTTGAAGTCTCTTGCAAAGGTCAAATATATTCTCCATACATTCAACGCATTCGATCCGCCAGATTGTTGGCTTGGGCTACAGCGCCAGAGAGGACAAGTCTTGGAACTTCCATCATCCAACAATCGGTTGGTAATGTGAATCCTGGTGATTTTGGGGATTGCGGCTCCAACAGCCCAGGAGATCAACTAGCCATTGAAGGTCCGGCAAGAGGAACTTCGCAACGCAATGTAAAGAGATTCTTCGAGGTATGCATAAGTATGGGCAACCATGCGGTACGATTGGAGGAGATCGACTTAAGTTCTGTGCACTCAGATGGGGCGCTCTTTAAACATATCTGGAACAGATATCGCCAGTCCCGTGGATTCGGTATCCGGAGACTATTTCTCAAGCCAAGAGATGTCCACTTTGTGGAGGTAAGCCCTTCTGACATCAGTTGGTGCTCGAAATTTTCACCATAGCATCTTTACTAATATCATGGGGATAATGCAGTTTTGTTTGAATCGCTCTTTGCAAGATCTAGTGGGAATTCAGAAATCACCCAGCGAATACCCGCCTGATGAAGAAGTTCAAAGGAGGTGCTACCACTATGTGCGCCCAAAAGTCTTAATGCCTGCTAATCTATTCTTCATTTTCTGTATCTTGCGGGCAAAGATTCTGAAAGACTACATTACCGTCGGACCTGGATTGAGAGACTACCAAAAAAGCTTGAAACAGCTATTCTCGAAGTGAACACATCAGCTCGCAACTTGCATGGTCGGCCAGCAGAAGTTCAAACGCAAAGGGCGGAGGAGGGCGCGAGCATACTAAACTGGACACTTCGTACAGACCAGCCCCAAAGCTTGAATAACCCAGAGGAGACCGACATTGTCACGGGCTGGGGAGTTCACATTATCGAAGGCCCAAACCACTCAGGCCTGAGCTTCGTTTTGATGTTGGGGGTGATGGTTGCTTTCTTTGTGTCTATAATGCTGACCGGTCTTGCAAAAACGGAGGAGCAGGGATTTGGAGTTGGCTCTTTTCTAGTCGCTGTCTTGGCATGCGGTATGACTGAGGTATACTTTGCATTGGCAGACTGATGGTCAGACTCAATTTATACTGATACATGTATCCCCTCTCGGCTTTGGACATTACATCTCTATGGTTATATTCAGTGCTTACTATGGTCCAAATAACGGCTCTGTTTCTCTGTCTGTTCCCGCCATTAGTTTACTCATGTCTCTCAGCCAGATGAGGACGCGCTTGCAACCGACATGGTATTCTCTGCTTCTTTCTTCAAATCACAATGCATCCTGACGTAGCCTTTTTGGAGTTCGTCCAGCTTTCCCGCTGCCGCAGCTACTGGCGCCAAAATGCCAGAAAAGCGCTCTCCTTGCGTAAATCGCGTCGACCTTCCATCCTCGACAGCCTCCAGTCGACACCAGTGCTCCGTATCAAAGATAATTGGCGTCAAGATACTGCCGTTCCATCGAAGTTCCTTCTCAGGCTGTAACACTGATACGACATTTGTGTATGTTTGGGTGTTTTCGATCTTGATGATTTGTTTGCTTCCAACAGCGAGCTCAGTGTGTGGAGGTTGTACTTCAATTGATGTAACAAAGGTATTCCATTTTGACCAAGGCTCCAAGTCCATCAATACGCTCCAGACTTGTGATGGAGGCGCCGCGATTGTGATTGATTCTTGAATTTCGCGCATTGTTGTGATTTATTTGAGCGGCTGCCTTACAAAAATGGCGATTGTATCCTGAGTATAGAAAATTTGATTTTTTTTCTCCTGTGCTACTAGAACTATCAGGAATCTTCAACTGGCCTCTTATAGATATAATATTTAATTGATTGACTATTTGGTTCAAAGAAGTCAATGCCATCACTCGCTCCATGATGCGGGACGGCGCGTATGGATGACCGACGCGGGCCGTTTCAGCTATGACGTCAACGAGTTCGGGGTTTATTCGTCCGCTCAGGTTGACTAGTGCATCAAGTCTACCCGAGCATCTGGCATCTATTGTCCCGGTGCAACAACAACCCGTCTCATCCAGCAGCTAGCAAATACTTTGATACTATAATCTCTTCCATTCTATCTTACATAGTGGCATTTGGTTAGATTTTAAAGCTTCCCTATTATCGGTCCGTTTTGTACCAATATGCAATTAAAAACGTGGCATTTCTTTCTCCGGCCACTTATTTGCGAGTTCATGTAGAAACGCCACAATCATTCTGTATTTTACTTCTCGATTACAAACAAAGAGATCTCTCTTACATTATCACAATAGTTTAAAAGCTATGGCAAGACGCTAGGTACCCGAGTCATGATGACAGCAGCACTGGTCGTATCTACTGCAGCGACCACGTGAAATCTTCATTCAAGGCGACAGTAGCGCTGGTCCTTCCCGACATGTCGATTTCAATGTTCGGTCCGTCAATTCTACTAATCATCATGCCAGTTTCGGCATCTTGTTGGAACCAGACCGCAACCCTGTTATTAGGATGAATCACTTGACTAGAGCCTTGGGGGACTTGCTGGGACCCGACGTAGATGGGAACCTTGGAGTCGCCGATGTTTCTGTAGATGATGGGTAAGGCTCTGTCGGCCTGGTTGTTGAACTGAATAGCACCTTGACGTCCACCATCATTGACACTGCCTTGAAAGTCTGGGGTCAAGGTGTAGGTCTGTCCTAGCCTGATGGAGTCGACATTAGTCTCCGCCTGAACTTTGACTAAGGAGCTAGTCAGCATGTTGACATCTACGTTGTGATTTTGATGGCCTGCATACCTCCTTCCATGAAGTTGGATCCAGTGGCAGCGATACCATAGTCATCATTCAACTGGAGTTGGATGATGGGCGCAATGTCTTGATCACAATCGTCAGTATAGGTCGAAGTAGAGGAACACAGAGCCTCACATGTGGTTAATGCTATAACCTTGAATCCCTCGCGTTCCACTCCGGAAGCAAAACAGAGCTTGTAACCTTCCTGTGAGAGTTGCCGAAAGTTCTGTGTTGGAACCTTGACTGTCAGAGAATAATTGGTCACTTTGACAAGGCGTTGATTCTGGAAGGAGTACGATTTGTTGTTATTCGCGATGTGAAGACTTCAAAGAGGGGGATTCTGGCGCATTTTATAGCCTACAGCCCGCGTCCCAGAGAGCCAGCTCACCTCCCCAAGCGCCTGGGGCTTTCGATGAGAGCTCAGCTAGCCACGTTAATGCAGCCTACTATAGTTCACACCACTTCCTAAAAAAGACATAGGCGGGCGGTTGACTATAAGCAATGTGATGTAGCTAGCGAACTCTGTAAACCTATAGCTGCAGTATTCCTGATCATGCTGAGACTGAGAGACATGGCGTATAGTGGTCAATAGTTTGCTTACATACATCACTAGTCTTTAGCCGAGACCAATCTTTAGGGGATAGTCCCATATCCACAGCCAGCCACGATAAACCCCGCACACCATTTGAGGTTAGACAGTTGCAGTTGTTCCCAGCAAAACAGAAAGAGTTAAGCAGTACCTATAGCTGTTGCGACTTGATATGACATCTCATGTACTCCTTAACAGACATCAAACTGTAACCTCATCCAGTCATCTCCTGCACATGGCATTGAATGTCCCGACTCCATGTCAATCGCACTTCTTTGTCCTGGATCTAACTGTCCGAAGTTATGATTCATTATTCAAACATTTAATTGTCGGGACTGTTGCTTTGTAATTCTCATTGAGCTCTCTCCGTTCTCGGCCGGCTTGGCCTTGAGGCGCGAGCAAAACCAGCCACAAGGGGCACTTCACCTGCCAGAGAAACTCGTTCCGCGCGAAAGCGGAATGCGATCTGATCCATCTCCAACGTTTTGATTGGCGGCAGCTTCATACTCTTTCGGACACCAACTCCACTCTCTGGTTCGCCTATCTTAGTGTAAATCAGCAATCTCGGCGAGCGGTATAAAGATTCCGCGGGTTATTGTTACTGTTTCCATTTTCTCATAGTAAAATGCTGATGTTCAAGATTTGATAGTCTATAATGCTAATTGAGAGGTCGCCAGACCCCTGATATCAGCTTCTTAACGATGGAAGGGATAAGGAAATACTGGTCAAGTTACTCTGAAGCGTATTACCTCTTCAAAAATAACACTACCGGGTAGTTTAGTTAAATAGTTTGCCAAAGCAACAGTTCATGCTTGATATTTTATCTCAACACAGAAGACACTTACAATGCTGAATATTCTTGCAACAATTTCCAAAATGCTACGGGTTATCTGATCATAGCAGATAGAGACACTATGCTTACATATTACCTCGCAACGTCATAATCCGGTTTATCCGATCCATTCGCCGTCAGCTGCATACCTTTCCCTTCTTACATCGGCCAACCAGAATACGCGTCCTCGCGCGAACTAAGTAGTTTACAGCAAAATCATGAATTTTTTACCAGCCGCTATTTAAGTCGCATAGCAACCATTCGCCCACTGCCTCCGAGGTTCGGCAAGCAATAGCGCTGCCCGACTTTCGAGTCACTAAGCAGAACTGTCAACAGCGCCCTTCACATGATTTTCACAAACATCACACTCTCACTGATCTTTATTCCGAACATGACATGTCTCATGTTTGATGGTGACCACAGACGAAAATGTCGACGAATGAATGGCTCGATCGGGTGATGCTTATCGAACAGGCTGTCGCCAAGTGCCGCGGAGATGTTGCGCATGCTCAAACGGCGCAGAATGAGGAGGAACTGCGGGCGGTTCTCACGACAATGTGTCACGATATCATCGCAATCATCGGACGACCTCAGGTCGAGAGATCATTGCAAGCATGGTCTGAAGTATATCCAGAATATGAGGGATCCAAGTTGATAGAGAAGACGAGCATCTACCGCCATTTGGTCAGTGCTCAGGCCCCACATACAGAGTCTCTCATACTAATGAGTTTTATAGCAACAAAAAAATACGCCTTGGGTTCCTGCATCTCAGCATGATGACATAAGGAATGAAAATCAAGCTGCGGCATTGAGGCCGACACCTGGAACTTCGTCCTCGCCTCCGTCGGTACAAGAAATGGAGGTTCAGAACCGGGCGGAGAGACTTCGGGATGCCCTCTGCCTTCCACCTATCCGTCGGGCCTCTGCAGACAATATTAACCTATCTCATCCGAGATACATATCTCACTTACCACCAAGCTATCAAAGAATACCACAAGATGGTTACTATTCCACCTTCACCACCTCTCCGACAACCCGAAGCAACCGTTCAGAGTCACCAAGGGTTCTTCCCCCAATCATATCATTTGGCGACGACATAGCCGAGTCGCCTGTATTTCATACTCCCCAGAGCAGTCGACGAGCAAGCCAAGTATCCTACCCAGCCTCAGATAAAAGTCTAGACCCGTTCCAGCCGATCCACTATGATCCAAATCCTCACGAGAAGGCAGCGCCGAGTTTGAAGTCGCAGCCTACTAACAGCATGACAACTCATGGCGACGTGGATCAGAATAATGGTATGTGTCGGATACCGAGTGATAAAAAGGCAGGCACTACGTTCCATGAGATCCCAACGTCTTTGGCAGAGTATCTTGAGAGGATTCTTGCTGCAGGGGACATGCCGTTTACTCTGGCTGGTTTCAGAGACAGAGATAATTATTACAACTGCCCGTTCTGTAGCGAGAACGGAAAGAGGAATTATAAAAGGTCGGGACCTTTTGCGGACCATTTAGTAAGACACTGGAAATCACTACAAACATAATAAGACACACATAGTTTGAGGCTAGTCTTGTTGTCGAAGAAGAGATAATCGACTCCACTCATAATATTGGCTATTTACATAAAACATCTCCTCATAAATATCCTCCAATCCAAAGAAGAGAAAGTTTACTCGCATGCAAGTCTAAATCTTAGGACGAGTAAGCAAGATCTTGCCATCCTTGTCATACCAGATCTTCCTCGCCTTAACCTGTCGAAGATAATCCTTTCCAGAAGTATGCGCATCCGCAAAGAAAAGCCACCACTGTCCCTCGTACTCAACAATACTTCCATGAGTAGTCCACCCATCAACAGGGTCGAGAATCTTGCCCTGGTAGGTATAAGGACCGTAGATATTCTTGGAAGTGGCGTAGACGAGGAAGTGCGTGTCGCCGGTGGAGTACATGAGGTAGTACAGATTGCCGCGCTTGTGAACCCAGGGACCTTCAAAGAATCGTCGCTTGTTGTCCTCTGCTTGAAGGGGCTTGCCTGTCTCGGGGGCGAGGATGACGAGATCGCGGGGTGTTTCGGTGATTTTGTGCATGTCCTTGCTGAGCTTGGCGATCTGAGGGGATAGGGCGTTGGTGCCGTTGGGAGCAGCCTTGTCGCCGATCCACGACTCGTTGAAGGTCTTGTGATCCTGCCAGGCTTGGAGCTGGCCGCCCCAAATACCGCCCCAGATGAGATAGGCCTCGTTATCAGTATCGACATAGCTAGTAGGATCGATACTGTATGTGCCGGGGATCCAGCTCTTGTCGGCCTTGAAAGGACCGCTGGGCTTGTCGGAGACAGCAACTCCAATTCTGAAGATATCATCCTTGTCCTTGGCGGGAAAGTACAGATAATATTTGCCGTTCTTGTAAGCTGCATCAGGAGCCCACATTTGCTGCTTGGCCCAGGCAACATCGTCGACTGAAAGAGCGACGCCGTGGTCGATAACAGGGTCTTTTCCATAGATGCTCTTCATGGAATAGGTATGATAGTCTCTCATGGCGTATTGAGAGCCTCCAGTTCCGTTGACGACATTGGCTTCGATGTCGTGAGACGGATAAACCCAGAGCTTGCCCTCGAAAACATGAGCCGAGGGATCCGCAGACCAGAGGCCGGTGATCAGAGGAGGAATATCATTAGTGTCTTGTGCAGCGCAATTGCTGGTCAGAGACAGCAACAATGCTGAAGACAGAAACTTGAGTTGCATCGTAGCGAACAGTAGAACCTAACACTTAATTGACAAGATTGAACAAGAGCCTGATGAGTCAAATCATCGTGGATCGTGGGCTTCTCTTTTATACCTAGTTCTCCACTGCGTTACCAACTGCCGTGACGATGACCTCAACTAAGTTTGTCCCCTTGATAAATCAGGCTATTCCCCCTGGAAACACTGGGGTTTGCGGGGTACGCTCTTGGCACAGGATTGGCCGGATAAAACAAATTTTAATAGAGTTTACTGGATTGTTTTCTATATAAACTCTTTGTCATGCTGCACCTGCCAGCTAGGGGCGACAAAACACACCGCCAAGCGTAAGCCCGTCCACGGTAAAATTTGTGCCTAAACGGAAGAATTATTCACGTAGTATTGTGTTGATGTTAGTGAGAAAATAGTCTATTTGAGTTTATACTTTGCCAGGGGATCGTCAGGAATATAGACTAATATGGAAGACAGTGCATGTGCGGTCGTGTCATGGACTGGTGCGCTTAGGATTAGCCCCGCTGAGTACCAGATTACCGGTCCATTCAGCTTACAAGCTGGGTATGGCCAAGGTGCTCGATGCGACGTTATTGGATCTTGCCTCCCATGTTTGCGTAATGCATCTAGAACTTCAGATACATCGGACCCTGGGAGAGCGAAAAGTCAAGATCATGCCGTTTTAGGGTAAAGGGCCTTTTATTAAGGTGATTACATGCGAGATGCACCGAAAGATCCGGCCGTACTATCCGGTCGCTGATTGATGCCATGTGAAACATTCATCGAGTCTTAGCGTCAACGATTCAAGATGTAGTGGACCTGGGACAAATGCTCCGAAACCATGTATCGTATTCGCCTAGGTAGACAGGATCAATAGCTAAGGCACAGCATGCGGCGATTGCTTCTCTTGCGGCAAAATTAAAGTTACTGTAGTCACATAACAATTAATTGGGGGCCAAGATGGATAATGGCAATATTCATGACACCCACGCAGGTTATTAGACATGCTTTTAGGCACCCGGATAGCGTGACGCTAGGATGTAGGTAGCAGTGAGAGCAATACGACTTGAATGAACCCGGACTTTACAAAGTTATGACACACTAATCCATTATCTATCCTCTAAACATTTTAACTAACCAGTTATCTTACATAGGCATATGGCTATTAGCTTTTTCCGGTCCATCCAGCCTTGACATCATACTGAACGCATCCAAACTGTGTAGTTCCTCCGAGATGAGGTCCGTCCTCGTTACCTTCACAAAAACCTCATGTTAGCGTCCTCATTCATGTCGAAGGAATAGCAGTGTGACTTACAAAAGTGATAAGACGAACCAAACATCTCTTTGCAGTTGGGTGATCCCATCTCGGTCGGATCGGTGAGTTCCTGACTCTTTCGATCCGTGACACATCCATCCACCCAAGAGACAGTATAAGCGTACTGTTCACCCGATGCAGAGTCCTTGTACAGTTCATAGATGTCGTCCGAGTCGGAATCAAGTTCAATACCTTCCAAGGACTTGCAGAACTTCTCAGTGACTTCGACAAAGACATCAGACGTGGTATCCTCGTGAGAGAAGCTATCGGTATCGTAGCAATCCGTCCTGCCAGTGTCTGCGAATGGTGTATTGGACTGCGTGGGGTCGGCCTCGGCTGTCGTGCTTGTCGTGGAAAGGACGCTAGACTCCGATGTTGGTGTCTCGGTGGGTAGATCAGATGGTAGCAGTTGCGTGAAATCCGGAAGACTAGGCTTAGTAGGATTCAAAACATCAATGATGGAACCAATCAACGTTGGAAGGCTTGGAAGAGATGCTGTAGCACTGATTTCGCACGCCGCCCGGGCTCGCAGTTTCTTGTCCCCTAATGGCTCGCACCACTGTGAATCTTGATCGCCCTCTTCCGATAGTGGTGTCCATTCAACCTCATCCATGGGCTCTAGCTGTCTTTCGAAGAAAATTCGCCATTTTGCCTTTGTGTCGCAGTCTGAGGTGTCGCCTGGCTGATACTGGACAATGGCCCTGCCACGAGGATTGATATCTTCCTCATCTGCGGGGTCATTCTCGACATCAGGAGCATACATGACCGTTTCAATAGGAATGTCTGGGAAGATATTCGCCATCTCAGCACGAAGCATATCATTGAAGCTTGACCCGCCCTCATCGGCCCTGGGGCTTGGAGCGCCTCCTCTGTCCCACATAGCTGGCAGACCAACAGGATTCTCCTTGTTGTAATTTACATCCCTTCTGCTGTTGATAATCTTGTATGGCAGAAAGAAGTAGATATGCGGATCACTCTCATCGTCGAAAATGCCACCGTCGCGTCTTAAATCGTCAAGGCCGAACTCGTGATCCTCGGCTTTCGCGTCAGCTGGTGTGGGGTCGTATGGTGTATGGAGTCTCTCAAGAGCATGAGTTCTGAAGAAGTCAAGTTGCTCTTGGGCCGGAAACTCCGTCAAGGGATCGCCTAAGTCCAGGTCCCGTGGTAAAAGCTGTGGTCGATGCCAGGCGACGATCGGCCTCTCATCCCCGTCAGATTCTTGATCCTCACCAGAACCCTCATCTTCGTCCTCTGCCTCGAACGGCTTGAAGGCTGGCTCTTCCCAGATATGATTGGCCCATGCTCCTCTCTTGGAGACAACAATGATGGAGGTGCAGCCAGTCAGATGAGGAATGGAAAGGGATACAGGCAGATCGGAAAAGAGTATTCGTTTCGATGAGGTTGAGCCATCTATGGGTAATGGTACGATGGACAATTGCTCGTGTTTCTTCGCCAGAGACCTAGCAAGGCCACCTTCAGCACTCATAAAGTTGGCCGGATCCTCATAGTTCTCCGGGCCTATGAAATGTCAGTCACGTGCCATTCTAATGACCATGAAGGGTTTACTTACCTGCCCATTTGCATTTTGGTGGATATGTAGTTCGATCAAGTAGACCTCGCTTTGCTACACTGCACTTTCCCCCACCGCACCTCGAGGGGCTGCAGGCCCAAGTTGATTCAGCCGGTTGAACTGTCGTAGTACTGGTCGTTGTGGATGCTGTTGTTCCGCTGCAAGAAACAACGGTGGTGAATGCTTGGGTGGTGCAGGCTGGCGTACCCGTTGTCACGGCTGCTGTCACAGTGCATAGGACGCTCTCCCATGTCACGCTGATGCTGGTGGCGCAGGACGAAGTCGACTCGGCGTTTTCAGATGACTTGGAGGGCTCTTGAGTGGACTTGGGATTTGTCGGCTTGGAGTCAGACGGTTTGTTGCCGCCTTTACCATCCCCGGGCTTTTTAGGATCGATAGGGATAGGAATAGGAATGATTGGGGGCCCATCGTCATCATCATCATCGTCGTCGTCGTCTTGATCATCATTGTTGTTGTCCTCATCACCGTCATCGTTGGCTCCATCTTCTGTTGGCGATGGAGGATGAACATGAGTCTCAGTGGCAGAAACCGGCGCGTCGGACGCCTTCGATGGAGCGTTCGTCTGTGAGGCAGGTATGTCTGTTGGAATCAAGGTAACAGAAGGAACAGTGGTGGTACCAGCACTAATAATAGGAGCGTTAACGTCTGAAGTGGCGACAGTAGTGGCTTGAGGGTCGCCTGTCGTTGGCTGCTGTGGTTCATTGGTAGTGCCTATCGTTGGCACGATGACTGCTGTACCTGTTTCAGAAGCCTTTGTATCATCTTCTCCGAAAGTCGACTGAGCTACCGTATTCTTTGTACTGCGGGTAGATCCAAGAGGACTTGCAGTATCAGTGGAATCGGGTGGAGAGCGTGTGCCTGAAAGCTCCGTGGGGTGGATCAAGGTAGTGGTGTCGAGAGGGGTAAGAGTATCTGTCGAGTCGGAACGCGGACGACTAGTGGCATCTGTGGGTGACGTCTCATTAGTATGCAGCCTAAAGGATCTCATTCGATCACGGTGTGATCATACCTGTTTGGCTATTATCGCTGCCTTCAGCTGGAATAGAGCTATCAATGGCGGACACGACTGGAGATGTCGTATCTGGAGAAATATCGGTGGCTGTGACCACAGAGGCGTCAGATCCTATCGAAGAAGGCCCAGTCCGAGTACCCGAGGCGGAGACATCTTCTGTCAGATCAGGACTTGCTACTGCTGAGGGAGATGACCCAGATGGTTGCCCAGATGCCAAGGCGTCAGAGGACGCTGCAGGAGCGGTTACCCCGGGGCCCGACGAATTGTCTGTGGTATCTGGTAGAGGCGTCCCTGGGAGCAAAAGTGAGGACTCGCTGACCTCTGACGCACTAGACAGTTCGTCTGAAAGGGTGACGGCATTGGTTGGAGCAGAAGGCAGTGGTATATCACCAGACGGGTGCTCTAATACCTCACTTGTTGGGGTTTCAGTGGGGAAGCCATGGAATTCTGTCTTCACAGAGGACTCGGGTATATCGGATGTCAGAAGTGAGGTGTCCGCGCTGGAATGAGTGTCAAGGAGCGTAGAGCCGCCTTGAGTCAAGGAGAAAGTCTGAGGCTGGATGGAACCACTGGATGAACTATAGTCCTCCGTTTGTGTCTGCGACTCTTCGGGGACCCTGTCTGCATCAGTGGATACAGTAAGAGAAGCTATACCAGTGTTTCCACCGGATGAAGCTTCAACTATCCCAGAAGGAATAATCAGGCGATCACTAGTTTCGTGAGATGACAATGCACCCTCTGATGGAAAGCCGGAAGTAGAAGCAATCCCCTGGGATAGGGTTGGGTTTCCTTCTGTCGGTTCGCCCGTCAAAGGAGGATGTATTGTCGACGACACTGAGGCCATGAACGACACATCAGAGGACAGGTTCAGCCCAGGTGGAGGTGCACTTTCAGAAAGGAAAATGCCACCCGGGGCAGACTTTGTAGACCCAATGAAGGTAAGGAGCGTAGGTTCAGAGACTGGGGCGGTAGTAAGTGTTTGAGAGATGCCATAAGGAGCAGTGGTCTGGGTAGAGATTTCTTTGGAGTTGGATGAAAGGAGTGAATAGTTTGGATATCTTGGACGGCATACTGATGCGATGGTTTCTGTTGCAAGAGTAGAAGCCAGGCATAAACGAAAGATGATGTTGAGCTTCATGATGAAAAGATCGGAAAGCCCCAAATACAAAAGAGTCGTGGCAGATGCCTACGGACTGGAAGTAGTAATGAATGACGGTGTGCTGTGACAGTTCATCTCGATCAGCCCGAAAGCTGCGACCAATATATACAAATGTTCATCATACGACAAAGATTCCAACTCAAGCTTGAGGGTCTTCATTGTCTAACCATCCTGGTCGAGGACTCACCATGGAAATGGCGCAGTTGAATGACTCTTCCTGTCATGACATGATGTTGGTTGATCAAGCTTACAATTGCAAATTAACTATATCCTTACTTGAAACTGGTGGCACTGCGAAACCCACATTCGCTGCGCTCACATCAACCAACAAAAACCTCATGGACAAAGCTGAGCAGAACTACGACTTTTCCAACAAGATTAATTCAGTGGAACATGAGGGGCCGGCTATGCCTCGGTGTTGGTTGCATATCTGTTGGTTGACCCTCGTCCAGGCTCCAGTGCACTGCCTCTAGGAGCCTGACTCAGATGCACGAGGAACAAGGAGCTGTAAACTATGGTTCCAGTAGCATAGAATCTGATGGCTAGGTGAATATTCCAGCCAGATTTCGTTCTACTGAGGCACTCGACGTTTTCTAGCCTGGCGGATGAGGCTGATGATCCGGGGTCTAAGACATGCTGTACTCGGAAGTATTAGCGAAGACTTAGCAATTTACTTTGAAGATCCTGGTGTGAATCAACGTCATGACTCCATACGCGGAGGGTCATGGCTAGTAAACTCGAAACGACGCAGTCATGAGGATCCACCGGCATTAATGTCCCAGGGCACAAGCACAGATTTTAGACACGTAAACACGACTTTAGGAAATAGCCGAAGTTCAAGGTTCAATGCATTTGTTTCAGCCTTTCAGCTTGGGCGCTTTCGTTTTCTAACTCGGGCTTATTGTCAGATGCACGGACAAATTGGGTCCAGCCGAACCCGCACCCGCAGCCCGTGAAACACGAAGGATCGCTGCCAAGAAGAATAAGCTATAATTATCAACTCTGATCACATCATCTTGGAAAATTCAACAACCAACAGCATTTCGTAGGCAGAACTGGAAGATGTCATTAAACCCGCGTCAACCCATTGCAGCCTAACAACCTATTCTGGAACCGCTGAGCATAATGCACGGATAGAATAGCGCTATGCTAATTACAGAATCAGCTGAGCTTTCTGCATAACCCCAATCTTCGCCTTGTTCATATCCACTTGCCTTGCAGCATCTGTTGAGATGCTCATTCCTCAAGTCCGGAACCAGCGTCGCGGCTATAGGCTAATCACTTGGTATCATCTCAAGGTCTGTCAGAGCGAAGGAAAAGTCGCAACCCGCTGGCACAATTTACGCATCAGCTTCAATAACTAAGTCTGTCGGCATTCGAATTTCTCGATAATAGCAGTCATGCCTTACGTCAATCGCCATACAATGCGCCCTGGCGCCAGACCAGGGTTATGTCGATACTCCAGTATCACACTGAGCCAGTACAAACCGAAATCGTTCCAACGCAGCGACGAAGATGAAGCACTGCTCAAAGAGCTCTATAGTCGCGACGAAAGCGACTGGAGTCAATCTGATCTCAAATCGTTCGAAGACATTATGGACAGAGATGATGCACGGGAAGATGCTGCCCGCGAGCCGTTAAGGCGCGAAATTGAAGACTACTTCAAAGATCTCGCCCTGCCGCCACTCCCGCCACCTCTCCCGCCATCAAGCCTCTGGCTTGCTAGAACTCAGGCGACAAACTGCCCGTATCCTGCCATAAAGCCCTTCGTGGTGGCGTGTGATGCAGGACTACTCGACCAAGTCAAGAGCTGGGTCGAAGATCAACAGCGGAGGGACGTACTGCAGCAAATCGGCATACAAGACGGCTTGGTCTTTGCAGCGCGCGCGAACCGAGTCGACATCGTCCGGTATCTTCTGGAAGAGGGAGGCGCTTCTTTGACGGGAGATGTAGTGCGAGAAGCTTGCGATAATCTTTCATTTCCTCTGTTCGAGCTTTGCCTTGAGCACGGCTATCATCCTAACCAGCAAATCCCCAGCCGCAACGGCTATTTCGGGGTCGCGCTAAACCATTGTGTCCAAGACCCTGAAATAACACGCCTTCTTCTTGAACACGGCGCAGATCCAGACGTCGCTCCGTTTTTGGACAACAGAACGCAAGGATGGGGTGAGAAGGCGACGCCCCCAATGGACCGAACCTCCGGGTTGGCTCTCGACCAAGCTGTAGCCAAGAGCCCCATGGTCGTGATCCGAATGCTTCTCGGCCATGGAGCACATCCAGAGTACTCACGTTCCCTGCACGGGGTTATCGCACGAGTTCATGAGCACCAACTTCCGAACGCACAGAAAGAGTGGCGACCTTTGATGGAGACACTCTTAGACCACGGAGCAAAGATCAATGACGTAACCTACGCGGCTGGTACAGCGCTAAGTGAAGCTGTCTACTACAAAGACTGGGAGATGGTGCAGTTTCTGATTGAAAGAGGCGCCAACCCATTCACCAAGTGCCCCGCTTCGAAGGAAGATTCATTCGATGCAAGTCTTAGACCCGAGGACCAGCCTTGGCGGAGAAGTCAGGAGGTGAAGGAATATCTCAGGAGATTGACGAGTGGATCAAAATTGGAGATTGGAGAAGAAGCCCCAGAAGAGGCGAGAGAGAATCCACTCGTACAAATCATTCAGAAGGTGAAGAGACAGGAAGCGAGCTTGGCAGGGTAGCAGAAGTTCTTGCTACAATTCATTGTTGAATTTCGATTGATTCATGTAGAAAATATTTGCCTGAAGAAAAAGCCAGTGAAACCACGACTGTTTGCCAGCTTCCTCAAATAGCAGTTTCAGCCTTAGCAGACCCGCAGCTTCGGACGATCTACGTTTATTTGATCTTAGTGTAACGCATTTTAATGGATCTAGACCTTCGGGCCGCCTCCGACTTGAAATTGGTTGGTCAACAGTACCTGGCACTACTTCATACACAATAAGATACTGCATACATTCACCAGTACTTCATAACGCATGAAAGTACTGATCTGTACCTGCGGGGCATCAATCGGTGGCTTCGATAAGGATAAAGCTCAATCTCTTCCCCTGTAAGACCTAGTCTAATAAATAGTCCTCGCCACCTTAATTTCTACTCAGTAAATTTCTCCTCACCCTCACTGTCTCTTCGCAATCGTAAAAATGGCCGACGATTCATCCAAATCATCGACAGACCCCTCCGCTACCGTCGGTCCCTCCAAAGAAGCGAACAAACTCCTCCCTGAAGAAACAGAACTCGACCAAGATGGCTTTCACAACGATCACCAAGACCATCTGGACATGCAGCGCCTCGGCAAGAAGCAGCAGTTCAAACGAACGTTTTCGCTATGGTCGTCAATTGGCTTTGTAGCTATTTACATGGCGACGTGGGAATTTGTGCTGATTTCGCTTGCGCCGGGTTTTACGAATGGTGGATATGCTGGTGTTTTCTGGTGTTTTGTCACAACGACCACGGCGTATTCTGCTGTGGTTGCGAGTTTGGCGGAGATGGCTTCTATGGCGCCTACGTCGGGTGGGCAGTATCACTGGGTTAGTGAGTTTTCACCGCCAAAGTATCAGAAGGTTCTGTCGTATGCGTCTGGGTGGATGACTACGTTGGGATGGCTGGCTAGTTTTGCGAGTAGTTGCTATACTATCGCTTTTCAGGTGCAGGCGTGTATTAACGTTACGAAGCCTGATTTTGCGTTTGCGACTTGGCAGATTGCGCTGATTATGTGGGCTGTTATCATCGTCACCATCGCGTTCAACACCTGGGGTACTGCTTTCTTTCCGCAGCTCGAGACAGCGAGCTTGATTGGTCATCTTTTGGGATTTTTCTCAGTCATGATTCCTCTTTGGGTTCTTTGCGATAAGAACGATGCGCACGATGTATTTTTGCAGTTTACTGATCAGAGTGGATGGGATAATATGGGCTTTGCATACATCTCCTCTCAGATCTACGTTCTCTGGTGCTGCTTCGGTTCAGACAGTATCGTACATCTGTCTGAAGAAGTCAAGAACGCGTCCATCGTTGTACCAACGGCGATCTGGTGGTCATACGTTGGTAACGTCTTTTTTGGGTTCATCATGCTCATCACCATGCTCTTCTGCATTGGCCCTCTTGACGCCGTCATCGAGGCAGACTGGCCCTTTATCGCTCTCTTCGATCGCACCGGATCTCAGGGTCTGAACTTGTTCTTCAATGTCATCTTGTGGCTTTTGGTCTACCTTGGCAACATCACGACCCTGGCGACTTGCGCTCGTGAAACATGGGCGTTTGCGAGAGACAAAGGCCTCCCAGGTTCTCAGTGGATTGGTCATATGTAAGTTTTCACTTTCAGTTCCTATATCTCCCGCTAACAGTTTGCCAGGGATAGGAAATGGCACATGCCCTTCAACGCAGTCTACCTCATGTCCATCGGTGCTGCTCTCCTCAGTCTCATCCAAATAGGCTCCGACGTCGCCTTCACCGTCCTCGTTTCACTTTCGACACTCGGAATCATGAGCACATACCTTCTCAGCATTGGCTGTGTACTCCTCAAGCGCATCAGAGGTGAACAGCTGCCTTCTGGTCGATGGAGCCTGGGTCGCTTTGGACTGGCGATCAACGCGTTTTCTGTGCTTTACAGCTTGTTCATTGTCATTCTTTGCTGCTTCCCATTAACTTTACCCGTTGATACTGCCTCAGCGAACTGGGCGCCTTTGATATGGGCTGGCGTTATCATCATCGCCGCCATTGCATATCTTACGCACGGCAAGAAGGCGTACACTCCTCCGGTGAATTTTGTGGAGGGTTTCAAGTTGCAGGGAGTTGGTCTTCAACAGTCGTCGTAGCAGTCTGGGTATTAGATGAAAATAACAGCCGAGAATGCTTTAATTCCAAACTACCTAAAATTGGAAATCTAAACATCTAGCCCTTATCCCAGGAGTTAACTGTAAGTCTTTATTACTCAGATTAATAGCATAAATTGTGCCCGTGTTATCTCTACTCGCATAAGTCGGTTCCATCTACAGCATATGTTATTCTGCTTGGAATAATATTGCCGCCCAGACATCCATTGTCCGCACCTTTCGACCGTCAAGTACTTCGACAGCTCTTACAACCGCCTCCCTCCCACTCCGGAGCACAACCTTTATCCTACTATCCGCAACATATTGGTCAATATCATCAAGAAAACTCTTGCTTTTCACATCCCCGACCTCCCACCCTCCGTCTTGCAGTCCCTCATGTGGCACAATTTCCGTTTCTCGTTCAACTTTCCAGCCTGAATTCTCTGCAATATCCTTGATGTCAATTGGGCTGAAGAGACATCGAATGTTCGCTTCGCTGTCCCGCCTTTGAGCCTCAAGTGTGGCTCGCGTCAAAGCAGCAAGAACATGAGGGATAGCAGTTGGCTCAGATGCCTTCATGGCGTACTCAGCAATGCAGACTCTATTCACGCGTCCTTTCAGCGCCTTGAGCATGCGAGCAAGGGTTTCTGGTGCATCGAGATACCACAAACAGTGCACAAAGATTGCATAGTCCCACTTTTTCTCGCCACTTTCTTTTAGAAAATCTTCAAGTTGGGCCTGCCAGAATTTCACACGCCCGCCCAAAGTGCCTTTGGCGATATGTTCTTGTGCTTGGCCAAGAGTGTATGGTGCGCCGTAGTCAAGAGGTGCGGGGTCAATGGCGTCAACATGGCCATCTTCCCCAACGGCATGCCCCAAGACAACAGTGCATGTTCCCTGACCGCATCCAATCTCAAGAATGCTGGATGCAGCAGGAATCTGAAAGAAGTTGAGGAGTTCAAGCCGGTGAGTTGTTTGATCAATCTCAATCTGCAGGGACTCTGGTGTTGATAGGGAGTGAGACGCTATTGAGGGAGCGATTGACAATGGCAGCTCTTGCCATGTCTCTTGAGACGGTGTATGAGCTGTCATAGCGACACAGAGTTTGTATAAAAAATTTCTAGATGTAAGTATTATGTGGATGAATGTCCAAGAAATTGGCAATGGCAACGTTGAGCGGTGCAAGCTTACACTATTTATAAGCGCCCGATAATCTTACTTGTGACTCATCCGTTATCAAAGACATCAACCTCCTTCCTATATAGGCAATCACCATTTGATACTGGCAATATGATTCCAGGACGTTGGCAGAATCGCGGCTGAAGAAGATTTGAGCAACAGCTATATTCTATCAGTGGCGCACAAGCTATCCACGCTCACAGTACAAGGTTGGATCTTGTTGCTTATGCCATGTACTTGCATGACTTTAATCCTTGGCTCAAGCTAAATCGTTCTTAAACAGTTCAGCTTGTTAGACTAGTCAACTATTACGTACCTTTTGGCCTTTCATGATATTGCGTCTCTTCTCATGGTGCTGTAAATGAGATGACATATCCTCACTTGTATCGCGTTTCAGATCAGCTCTATAGTGAACACGGCATTTACGTTCATGATAAGAAGATAATATCAAGGCTCGCTGCTTGTGCCTGTCATTAAGTGTTAATATGAGTTTGACTTGGCATGGATATCGACTCATGTCACAGCTCAAAAAGTCATTACTATATTCAAGATCTTATCACATGTTCACTCTAGTAATTTAAGTAATTAAGACTAGAGCTCACCAGTATGTTCATATTGATAGCTGACATTATTTTAGAGTTATATCTTGATTAAGCTGAAGTATGGTCTAGTAGTTCTTCATTAGTATAAATTAGAATCTTCTTCTCTTAACGTTTTATAGCCTCTAAAACATATACACTATAGGCAAACTAGGTCTCATTAGAAAATAAACTGGGTTATTCTTAATCCTAATGAGCATTTTTGGATATTTATTTAGTATTTTTAAAATGCCAGATATCACTCCTGCCCAGCTGTAGTACCACCAGTATATAAATCTTACCTCTTCGCTAAGAGATGCAATACCTGACTCTGGCATCACAGTTATGATGGACTGGCATCATAGACAGAAAAGTCCTGGATCAGGATTAAAAGACTCCAGAATTGACAACAGAAGGGCCTAGCATCGCTAACAGTTAGCATCGTTATCAGGGGCTCAGCATCACCAATAGAAATATCCTGCATTACGAACAGAAGAGCTGACGACGGCCAAGGTATTTGATCAAGGTCCGGTGATACCTTCTGCTTGAAACCCCGATCAAAACACTCTCCTCATTACACTCTTCAGAATGCGTTGCTCAAAGATTCAGTGATAACCAAAACGTCTGAAGTACTGCCCATACAAGCAGTGACTGGGAGACCTCAGCAACTATGAATCACGTAGTAAATACTGCAAAATTTTAAAAGATTCAGTGACAACTAAGATATTGACAAACTTCAGCAAGGTTCTGACCAGTACTACCCTCATCTCCTGCAGAATACCAACATGCCATCCTCCACAGAACACAACAAATATTGCCGATTACACATTATTGGTTGTTCGTCTCGTTACAATGGCAACTGAAATCGTCCGTGCCACCTACGCCGAGCAAAGCGCAATAGAGAATTTCTTGACCAGCGTCTTTGGTGAAGGAAACGCAACTGTCAAGGTAAGAAGCTTGTTGCGGATGTTCCAGAGGCGCAAGATGGCTGACCATACAATGGAAACACGGCAAATACCATTGTACCCTACCGAGGAATCTTACTGAAGTTTGTGATACCCAAGCCCCTTGCGGTTGCAGACTTTTATTCTAACAGTGAAAGGCCGAAAAACAAAAGATGGAGGAAACAGTAAACGTGGAACACTATGAACAAACTGAAAGTTCTGGTACTAGGTAGATTACCTGCCACACGTAACTAGCTACCACCTGAACCATTATAAAGAAATAACAAATTTCAAATTTCAAATTTCTCAAGTGCAACTTGACTTATTCTCAATAATTTAGGCTCAAGTCATGTTCACACCGTTCAACTCCTTGGGCCTTATTCTCAATGATCTCCCGGTATGTGCTAGGCGGATGGTCTGGCTAAAGCGCACCGATTACAGCCTGCGTGCTCTGACTAGGAGTTGTGTCGACTGCAATATTATTCTTTCTTATCAAAGTTCCAGCAGTTTCCAGTGTTTCACCAGTCCACGGGTTGCTAAGAACATATCCCTCACTTGTCGTGCATTTAGAATATAACATCTGGAAAGCGTCCAAAAGTTGTCCAGAGGATGATCGATTTCTGCCTTGCGCGATGATGACTATCATCTCTTTTGAAATGATATCAAGAGCATCATGCAAGAAGTCAGAGCAATCTGGATGTTAATGTAACTTAATGATCCACTTCTCAACATTAATAAAACACTGAGGTATTCTTTCGAAATGACTTACTTCAACCACCTCGGCCTTTACCTGCACCGCATAACTCTCTCTACCAGGTCCTCTTTTAAAAACAAAGAAGATATTGTTATTTGCACCGTTGATGAACATCGTGGTCCTTGCCTGATCAAACTCTTCGACATACGGAGGCCCCCCCAGGAACCAGGTTATTAGCTCCAGAAACAAGCACCCCAGTGTCCATATATCAAAGGCTCTTGATATAGTACCCCCTTCGATGTCGCATTCAGGAGGGCGGTATCCAGGAACTGGTGGTACCTTGTGATTGGGGAGGTTGGAGCGACTCTTGACGCTGTTGAAAGTCGACAAGCCGAAGTCAGAGATGACTAGAACGATTTCATCTTCACCCCCTATTTTCTTGAAACAGAGGATGTTATCGTACTTTATGTCCCCGTGTCTGCCATAACCAGTGCCTCCTCCCTTCTCTACATGCTTCGGATTATGTATGGCGTGGAGCGCACCGATTAGTCCTAGGAGTTGGCTGGATATCCATATCATCGCCTTGCTGTGCCTGGGAGGTTCATTCTTTCCCAAGTACTCGCTAGGATCACAGATCGCACTAGGAAAGATGAAACTCCTTTCTTCTGCACAGCGAAAAGCACACAGGGCGGTCACTAGGTGGGGATGCTTGAGTCCGTTGAAACGCTGTAGCATCTTCAACTCCTCCTGGAACTTTGACTCATTGTCATGGCCCGTGTTGTGAAGGGCCTTAATTGCAAACTTTGTACAATCTAGATTGATCTTTTGCTTGCTTTATCAGCTTCCCCGGAACACAGTGATTTCAATGTTTGCTACTCACACTTGTCAACAGCTCTTGATAGGAATGTGACGTCGGATGTATGTCGACCTGTATAACCGTTCCAAAAGCTCCCACGTTATCTGAGGCGTCACTGCAGGGCTCAGATGGTGCTTTGCGAGACCGACGCCACGGTTTGCAGACGCTTTTGTGTAGATAGTGCTCTTTCAAAGGTTCATCCACTGTTGAGCTGAAATATGGTGTGTCAATTCTCCATTGATACGATTCAAACTATTCTTTCTCTGAAGTCTTCCAGCCCTTGAAGCATGCGATGGGTAGGTTGGGTCCGGTTAGAGGATAGACTGAATTGTTTTCAGTTCTGATGGGCAGCTGTTGGTCGTTGAACCCTGCATTCACAAAATGCCGAATATCACTGCAGCGTTCTTGTAGTACGAGCAGTGCGAAAACCTTGAGAAATGCTCCGGGAGGAGTACGGTCTGCCGAGGATTCCACCTCTGGCGGATGGATTATGTCCACATATTTATCAACGTTGGGGTCGTCGAAGCCATGTTCGGGTCTTTCCAATTCGGCCTTGATTCTTTCTCGACTCAAAATATGTCGCAGCAACTTGTCAGTCCAGAATCGACCATTTACACCCTCCACGCCATAGTCTCGTAGTAGCTTCCCCAGGTCATCACATCCACCTCTTACCGTGACGAGTCCGTTACCATCATACCTGTAATTCTCCATCGGTAGCTTTTCAATGTCAGTAGGATCTGTCTTGGGTTCTTTCATCTGCTTGTTGGACGTACTCATCAACATGGCCACAATTTCTTACCAGGGTATCTTGAAGCCACTTACCATGCTCATTCATATATCCCAGACTATTTTCTCAAGGTGAAATTTATCCATATGTCTATCGCTGGCATGTGTAGCTTCCTATCGGCGCCTTTTGTAAGTCCAGACGGTGTAGGGGTATGCACGATGGACACGGTCTGAGCAGATCAGAAAAGTATAGACAATCCAGGAGCCTGAAATCCTCATCAAGGATGCATTAACTATCCAAGCTTAGGCGGCAGTCGAGTGCTTGGACTTTTTGATTCTTGTCCTTCACTTGTTAAAGCGTCAAATAGATGGGAACAGAGTAAGAAAGTGGTCGCTCACGTACTGATTTCTCCCTGATGTGAATAACCGCTTGTCATACGCCATTCGTCTCGAGAGCCACGCAGGCACATTTCACTGGCTTGTGCGAGGAACCTCAAGCGCCTGTCACACGTTGCAATGACTCGACATAGCCATTGGCGATGGCCCAACGTTCATGGGCCAAGGCGGGGTAAATTGCACAAGGTGTTTCAAGCACAGCCCCTTCAGGAGAGGTAATAAGTGGCATGTATGTCAATCCAAGGCTGGTTCGCTACGACTGTTTCTATCCATTCGAAAATCCTAATCTTGACTTTTCAATGCCAGAAAACATGAATTGGGCAAATGACAATGCGATATGCTGCGAAAATGAAGTTAGCAGAGTATTCAAATATCAAGAGAGACCAACAAGCCTCGTACGAGTCCTTTCAGACGGAAGTGTTTGTGTGTCCCAAGATAAATCAACTGTATCCCACTAACAACCTTCTAGAAGCCTCTGATATGGACAATGAAGAATGTCTGCGATTGGAATAACTGGTTTGACAAGGTAGGTGTTACTGTTTACTTCTTCACTGAGACTCACGGCTTTCTAGCGACACCCAAAGCTTGATGGATCTGATTCGGGCCTTGTTCTAATGTATGTAATCTGCTTATTCATGAGCTCCTGAGATTGATAATAGTGTCAGTTTATCAAGAAGAATCGGCGAACCAGTTATCGATCCAGTGGAGGGGATGGAATCCCAAGACTGGATTAAGGCCATACGCAAAGCAACGATGCACCACAAAACTGCTTTTGACAAGAATTTGCGCGGGACCGGCCGTCAGCGTACCCTACGAACATTGCCATTTTCTGAAACTTGCTTTAAGGATATTGCAAAGAAGTTCTACATACATGACTCGATCAACCGAGTCGTAAGTCGAGCAAATGTTTCTCAGTTCTCGGCCGTCAAGCTACAGATGGGCAAGCATGAGGGCCATGAACTACCCGCGCATGGTACGTGTCTCCTAATCACTGAAGTCGGGTAACTTCTTATACCGTTTAGTATACAGCGCTCGAACTTCGAATGCTTGGGATGGTGATCTTGCTGTGTCGGCAACGTACTTTCCGAATTGCAGGCTCACATTTGCAGTCATGTTTGGTTGTCCGCTATCCGTCGAAGCAGAAATACTGACACCGCTTGAAATGGCCACCTACGAGATATGCCACCCACTATTGGTCCCTAGTATGCTTGTGGAAATTGAGAGGCGGCGCCATCTACCGATAATAGATGACACGCTTGATGAAATTGAAGCCCGATTCCTGGAGCTGGATGATCCCGAGTCTCTGCAACACATAACAGAGGCAGAGAAGCTCACTCGCAAGGAGGCTAAGAGATCATCTTGGCTAGATATGCTGTATCTTCGCAATCAGTTGATGAGCTGGAATACGTGCTTGGAAGCCTTGTACGAACATGCAGACCAACTTAGCCGGACAACATTTCGAGACATCAATATTCCCTCTGAATTGAAACCTCAGTCTTCAGATGAGTTTACGATTCACAGAGATAGTTCTTCAGACTCTGGCGCAGACTGGAATGCCCCGATCGGCGAGTTATCTTTGGTACACGGCCAAGAAAACCAGGTGACTAACCAAGCCTATACAGACGTCACTCCTGTGAACCTCTATGTTGACAAGAGTCAAAAGCTGGAGTCAATAAGAAGTTCTAGGGGATACATGAGACGAACAGGTGCCAAAATTCAAGCAAGACTACGGGAGGTTATCAAGGATTATAACGAGAAGATTCGAGAGTGCACGGCTGGTTTTGAAGGAATGGCCATGACGACGCAATGGGTGAGTCATGCTTTTGCCTTCTTCTTCTATCCCAACCCTTTTCTAATAGCGTCAAGGCTCAAGGTGAAACAAACGTTGAGATAGCATTGGCAACCAGTCAGTACTCGCGTCACATGAAGTCCATTGCCTTGGTCACCATGTTATTTCTGCCTGGGACATTCTTCGCGGTGAGTTTCACCTCAAGGAACTTTATGAGTTTACGCTATGCTGACACACAATCCAGAGCCTGTTTTCGATGGGCTTTTTTGATTGGAAAGACGAAGATGGCACTGTGTCCGTGGCTCAATCATTCTGGGTTTACGCCATTCTTGCTGCAGGCTTTACAGCTCTTACGCTTGGAGTATGGTGGTATCTCGGAGTCTATCGCCACAAAAGACAAAGAAACCTCTCATCCTCAGTTGGAAGAAGACGATTCTCAAGTCTGAGGCTATTGAACCCTCTAGTACGCCGGACGGCGAGGGCTTTGGAAGGCAAAATGACTAAAAGGACACTTCCTCCATAACTCCAATACGGAAGCTGGCGAGGTGTTATGTTAAGATGGCCTATAAAAGTGGCGAGGGTATTGGCGGTTTTCATTTTAATAATGGGTCACGCGAGATGACGCTAGGTTTTACAGAAGTCCCTCGCGCAAAATAGGTAATTGATTGATACTTAAAGCTTATGAAGTCTCAGCGAGACATATCAACATGCAAACTCCCAACTCGGGCGCTGGTACAATATCACCATTGAGGACGGTAGTACATCTCAGCCAGTGATAATGATGGTACCCCAAAATGATTCTCTTTGACTGGCGCTGGATTATATGAATAAGACTCGTTAGGGTTTATATAAACATATTATATGCATTCTTTAGATGTTTAATTCCTTTATAAAACACAAACCCGAACCTTTATAACATCCAACATTGTAGTTCCTCCCTACAGCTAAAACACACTTATTTCTTATTCGAAACATCTGGTAAAGACTGTTAGCATACAGCATAGACCGAGGCATTATTGGGGGGGGCGATGCTTACTGAATTGGAAGTGGATGATATCTCCATCTTGAACAACCTGCAAAGAACAAGAGTGAGCTTTATGTGATGAGTCGCGTTGCGTGCACTTACGTATGATTTTCCTTCCTGACGGTACTTGCCAGCTGCTTTAATAGGGCCCATGGACTTTTGTCCTTCGCAAAGATCGTGGAAGTCTTGATAAGCGACGACCTCAGCCTTGATGAAGCCTCTCTCAAAGTCACTGTGGATAGCACCAGCGGCTTGTGGTGCCAAGCAGCCCCTGGGAATAGTCCAGCATCGGATCTCCTTCTCACCAGCTACACCCAAGTCAGCATCCAGTGAAACGCACGTAAGGTTAACACAAACCTGTGAAGTAGTATTGCAGTCCGAGCTTTGTGAATCCTTCAGTGATAATCTTGTCCAACTTTGACTTAACCTTGATGTCCTTGAGAAACTCGGCTTGCGCATCAGGGTCATCCTTCAAGCTGTGCAGCTTCTCTTCGAACTCAATCGAAAAGGGAATGATATCGCGGGGTGTGCCGCCATGCTCAGTAACCCACTTGGCAATACCGGGGAGGTACTTGCACTTCTGTCGAAGGTAGTCCTTCATTGTCAAGTTGACGAGGTAAATGACTGGCTTAGTGGTAATGAGCTGGATCTTCTCATTGATGAGAGCGATCTCGGCAGGTGTCCAGCTTCCATCTCGGACTGGTTGGTCCTTCTCCAACATCTATATTTTGCGTCAGTCTTTTGACAAATTCCCGATTTTGACTTGTTTTTCACTGACTTCTTTGATCTTGGTTGTTGTCTCGGTGAAAAGTGGCAGCATCTTGTACTTGCCACCAGCCTTCTTGACGATCAGCTCCTCAGCGACGATTTGCTTCGCGAGAATGTCTAAGATCGGTGTTAGTTTAGTTTAGTTACCGAAGCAAATGTACCTACCGAGGTCCTTCTTGCAGAGCTCGCTTTGAATGGTGTCTATATGAGCCTTTGTCAGTTGAGTCACTTCTAGATAAGATGCTGGACCAACCCAAATCCCGAACAGGGTCAATCGAATCGTCGACGTGCAAGACCTGATCGTTATCGAATGCTCTGTTAAACGCCCCATGTCAGCCTGGTCTCTTACCACTCTGTTTGACATAACCTACCTGACAATATGGAACATGCCGTCAACGGCCTGGATATGCGACAAGAAGGCATTTCCAAGACCTTCTCCCTGAGAAGCTCCCTTGATCAAGCCAGCAATGTCGGTAACCTGAAGATAAGCAGGGTACATAGAAGGAGGCTTCCAAAGATCACACAAAAAGTCCTAAATTTCACAAATATTAGCTCCTCCCTCACCGATATTTGACAGAATCTCAACTTACATATCTCGCATCAGGAACAGCACATCTCGCCTCATTAGGCTCAATCGTACAAAAAGGATAATTCTCCGCCGCAGCGCTCTGCTCCGTCAATAGGTTGAACAAGCTCGATTTTCCGACATTAGGAAGACCGACGCATCCCATCTTCAAGTTCTTGCGAACTCGTCCAAAGGCGACGACATTATCGATAACGGGTTCGGGTTTCTTGGGAGCCATATTTGATCAATAGTTGCCAAATTTGGAGTTGAGATGTTTTTTGTTGGTGTTTTTGTTTTGAGGAGGATTCAAGGGATGGGATTGTGAGGAAGACTTTTCAGAAGTGGCCTGATAGCCCACTTTAAAGACATGGGTGTAGAGTGTTCTGGCCAGTTAGTCGAAAGCCACGTTGATACGCTGTAACCTCAAGAAAATACGAGAAAATGCTGAATATGATATTCAGTGGTGTTCATACAGTATTTCACACAGTAATCTAGTTGCAATAAGTCCAGAGAGGCCCTCGTCTAGTCTTTTCAGGCCTTCATATCGCCGTGCGAAGGGAAAAGGCATTCGTGAGGGGTATCACGTGAAGGACCCTGAAGATTTAGTGGAGGGGCGGAGATGCCGTTAATAAACAGGACTAAGCCTAACCTAGCTTCGGTTAGGAAGCGAGTCAACGTTGAAACGTGGCCAGCACGGCCACAGGATCAACTCCAGCCACGCCCAAGCCACCTGGAGGGCTAAACTTAGATCTATCCAGAGAGTTGAGTTGAGAAGATTTGGGTAAATTTAGTAGAGACTCAAAAGGCCTTTAGACCAGTCATCAAGTGTTTCATCAGCTGGTCTCGCAACAAAGTTGAACCGAACTCTCTAGTCTTATTATTCTAACTAGCACTCTAATTACCAGAATCCATGGGCCAGCCCATTACTTCCAGCACCCCATCACTCCAAGCCAAGACATAATCTCTCCCCCCTTCACACCAACCATTACATGCCTTGCTGCGTCTTGTCCAAGTCTACAAGAGACTTTGATGGGTTTTTATCGTCTTAGTTGCAGTTAGCGGCTTGAGCCTTCTGCTTGTTCTGGCCGCCTTGGTGGTGACGAGCCTCGAGGTCTCGCTTGCAGTTGGCGTTGTTACCGTTCGTGGCGGCAGCGGCCTGGTTACGGTTGTTGCCATTGCGGTTGGCGCCGGCGGCCTTGGCCTTGTTGCCACCTTGAGCTCCCTGATGGTGGCGGGCGACGAGCTCCTCACGCTTGTTGTTCCTGCCGTTCCTGTTCTTGGCTCCGGCTCTGTTGCCCTTTGCGCCTTGGTGGTGACGGGTTACGAGTTCCTCATCACGCTTGTTGTTGTTGCCGTTGGCGTTACCGTTGTTAGCGGCAGCATTGTTGTTGTTGGCAGCGGCGTTGTTGTTGTTGTTGCAGTTGTTGTTGGCAGCAGCAGCAGCTCCGTTACCATTGGCGTTGTTGTTAGCGTTACCCTGTGCGTTGCCACCCTGGTTGCCCTGGTGGTGGCGAGCTACAAGCTCCTCATCTCGCTTGTTGTTGGCGTTGCATCCATTGGCGTTGGCGTTGGCATTGGCGTTAGCATTGTTGTTGGCGTTCTGAGCCTGGTTGTTGTTCTGGTTGCCCTGAGCTTGGTTGTTGTTGTTCTGTCCGCCCTGGTGATGAGGCTATGTTTGTTAGATGAAGTGCTACCAGCAGATATCGATACGACTCACCTCTCGTTTCTCAGCACTGAAGATGGGAAGAGCGAGAGCGTCTGCTGGGAGAGCAGCAGCAGCCATCAAAGCCTTTTTCAAGTTAGCTTTAAAGTATCATAACCATAGTGAGTAACTTACAGCAACCTGTCCAAAACTAGAGCGAGAAACTCGGCTATCTTGAGAGAAAGCCTGAGCGGCAAGAACGGTGACGACAACGTTGGAGAAATACATCTTGACTTGAAAGTGATGAAAAAGAAAAGGTGTAGAAGTGGTTTTTTTCTGACCGGCAGGTAAAATGAGAGTGATGTAGAATAAAAGTTAGGACTAGCCTTGAAAGTTGATGAGAAGAGAAAGAACGTTTGCGTCAAGCAAAGTTAAGCTCAGATGATTGAAGAAGGAAATGTGAGTTGGTTGAAGAATTTAAGATTTGAGCTGAAGATGTCAAGCTTCTTATACTTTCTCGATTTTGGGTAGGTTAAGTCTAACTTGAGATGACAACCCCAGAATCTTAGAATAGATCTTGCCCCCTCGATCTCTCCCAAGTTCAGAGAATCGTCAAACGCTATCGGTCTTGTCCTGGCGCTTGCGTTTGAAGACATGTTGGACATGATGCCGACATTGCCGCTCTGTTGAGTCAACAACGCGGTATACGAAAAAAGCGCAATTTCTCCTTGATACCATCGTTGGCCTCCCACTAGGTCATTTTGGGGTCAAGGTGTACGGACGGTTAAAGCGGCCAATCATGAAACTCCAACCTCGGCCGAAACCCAAGACTCTGGTCGTTGTTTGCTTAAACGCGAAAACGCGAAGTGACATACTAGAATCGTTAGTGGCGCGCCATTGGTGGAAATAAAACTCAAACAAGTTTCGCTAGTTTCACATGATTGGTCTAGACGACACAACCCCTGACGGCTACGACGTATAGTGCCTCACGTTGCCTGAGAATATTACTCACCCCTGTTACAGATATTGTCTAGGCCTATACTTCTCGGTGAGTAATGGATTACTATTCCTGATTCGAGATCTGTCAAACCCGTGAAGCTGGAACATTGTTTTAAGTGGGTGGTCTGGATGACTTGTTGTGGTATTCACTTGTCGCACGAACCATTTCACGTTTCGTCTTGGCGTTTGAACAGTTGTCATTGGAAGCCGATTATCCGCTTACTGTACACTTAAACGCCAAGTTGATGAAGACCAATTATAGAATCAGGTTTCTGGACATTGATATATACATCATTGCTTCAAAACTTGTCGCACTTATTCCCTTTTTTTCCCTCATCGCCCTGGAGGTTGACTTTTATTCTCTCACTGCAGGCCAGTCATTTTCCTTAACTTTTTCGAGGTTCAGTCAATCATTTTCGGCCACAATGGGTTCAAAGTACCGTCCAGTTCCTGAAGATGAGGAGCAGCAAACTTATGAAAAGAACGCTCTGTTATCACCTCTGCCCATCTACACCAACATCTCGCCATTCATTTCACAGCCAGGCGCACATCCAATCTTGATATGGATATGTCATGGCGTCTTACTGTCCTTCTCATTGGCGTTTTTCGCCCTTTCGTTACTACTTCGCGCGAGCCCTTTACAAAATGGCGTTTGCAATCAGCCAAACTTTCCTTACTGTGAGTATATCGCAGCCTTTTTTTGTTCACCTCTATTGACATCGAATAGCTCCCGCAGAAAGCGTTGCAGACTTCCATACGGTCCGATACAATATCACTCCAGCCCTCGAGATGTCTGAGTTTGTCGGTTACGGGCCCGAAGTCGATAAAGCATGGAACCATGTCACATACGACGTCGGTGATCAAATGATTTCGAAAGCTGAGCTTGACAAACTTGGTCTCGACCCCAATTCTCTCAAGGTCAAGGATCCCAAGACAGGACATACGGGCTATCGCGTTGGAATCCAAGTGTTCCATCAGCTTCACTGTCTGAACTTGCTTCGGCAAGACACCTACAGAGACTACTACTCCAAGATGGGTGGCGATATTGAGGTTGAGCCTGAGGACTTGAGAGGCCATCTTGGTAAGTCAGAACCTTTAGGTCAATTGCTTGATCAATGCTAATATGATTTTTAGATCACTGCATCGAGATTCTGCGAAACAACATAATGTGCCAGAGCGACACTGGTGTTTTTGCATTCAAATATTACGATGGCTATGATGGTCACTGGCCTGATTTTAGCACGCTGCATACATGTCGCAACTTTGATGCCATTCGAGACTGGGCGTTTGAGCATGCTGTTGTGTTTGGGGATGAGGATTGAACAGAGCGTGAAACCCATTTAGATAGAAGTGTAAAACAAGCATAGAACCCTGGTGGTAGACAATGAGCCATTAATCTCGACCTTTGCTCTCTCATTGACCTGGCTGCGGACGCCTTTACCTGCAGCGGATTATGATGTCGGATTCTTTTATGTGATAAATGACATCAAGCATTGTCTACCAAAAGAGGTAAGAATAAGAGTTGCGACTATTCGACTTACATATGACGACTTCTGACTGGCTGAAATGCCGCGTGGAGTTTATATCTCAGCTGTCAATTATTCACAGAATGAGATTGAGGATGCAACACGATAACGTCAGATGAAAAAGTCCCTGCAGAGTGCTCATTCAAGCTTAGCCATACATGCGTTTTGATTGGGCCGTCTAACTGGGATCTGAGATAAGATAAGACAATGTCTGATTAGCTTCACTATGGCTTTGTCATTCTGAGGCATTGAACTGCTCGATATAGATAAGCGATCCCTTCAGCCGAGCTGCAACAATTGACTCGCCAAGCCGGCATCGGCTTGAACCCCAGCATCACCTCCACAATCTATCAAGACAATGTGATCACTTAACATAAGCTTAGCAAAAGTTCTCAAGCTCTGGTAGTTAACCATACGATAATGCTTCATTTTAAGCTTACAGGGGATAGACCCGCCCCAGATCAGGCCCGTGCGTCGGCAGAAGATCCTTCCAAGACGGGAAGGTCTCTTGGCGTCCGAAGTTCGGCTGTCTCGTATTAGCCACGGCGGCCATTTCCTTTAACAGAAGGTCCAGGGGTATTCTCCCTTGCACTAGCGACTCTAGGGACAGGACACCGCGTTTAGTCGTCCACTCATGAGTCAATATGGCAGGTCGGATTTACGGAATAACTTGTGTAGTTGCTCTGGGATAGATAAGGATGGCGAGTTATGCTGTGATGGGATGGTCTTTTGATCTGGATGAACGGAGATATGGCATAATTGGAAACGATCGCCATGAGATAGTAAGATGGATAGATTATGCCCGCTCTATGTTGCGATTAAGAACAAGCAGATATAATTATAAATATGAACTGTAGTTGCATAGATTATAGTCGATATCCTCATCTTCATCTATCTCTTCACATCTCATCACCGCAACAATGGTTTCCAAGCTCGCTCTCGCTCTCTTCTTCGGCAACGCCCTCGCAGGCCTGGCCGGACGTGCCATTCCTCCTCGCTGCGCCATCGCAGACCCTACCCCCGAGCAAGTCCAGCACGCTCAGAACCTCAAGAAGATCGAGTCCGTCTCCAAAGTCGCCGCTACCTCCATCACCGTCGACACCTACTTCCACGTTGTGTCTTCCTCCTCCTCAAAGTACATCACCAAGGCCAAGCTTCAAGCCCAGCTCAAGGCCTTGAACGACGCTTATGGTCCTCATGATGTTACCTTCAACCTCATTGATACCACTTTCACCACCAACTCTAACTGGGCTGCTGGTAATGGCGAGGTTGCTATGAAGAGACAGCTCCGTCAGGGCGATTACAAGACTCTTAACTTGTACTTCACTGATGTTGCTAAGCTTGATGGTCTTGACGCTCTTGGATACTGCTTCTTCCCTGAGCCTAATGTCTCAACTGGATCATCGACCTTTATTCGCGACGGTTGCGTCATTGTCGCTGAGACCGTCCCCGGAGGTTCAATGGCTCCTTATAACCTCGGTGGAACTGCCGTTCACGAGGTCGGTCATTGGTTCAACCTCTTCCATACTTTCCAGGATGGTTGCAATGGTGGAGATCTGGTTAGCGATACCCCTGCTCAGGCTAGCTCGACTAGTGGATGCCCTGCTCGACGGGATAGCTGCCCTAACCAGGCTGGTGATGACCCCATCCACAACTTTATGGATTACTCCGACGAGTAAGTTATTCCCGAAAGACGCTTTGATGTAATTACTAATGGTTATTGTAGTGTTTGCTACGAGGAGTTCACCCCTGGTCAGAAGACCCGTATGCACAGTGCTTGGACCACTTACCGCAAGTAGATTTGCGATTATGAGATGAGATAAGATGAGATGAGATGACATGTATATAAGTGTTTGTACATATTTCTGCATGGGAGCGATGTGGAGTTTGTGAGTTGATGGGCATGACTGTATTGGTGTTATCTGGATAGCGAGTATGAGGTTAGATATGAAGAGATGAGTTGATCTGAGACGTTTCACATGTTTTAGTGAATAGGACACCCTGTACGGGGTATAGTGAAACTTCTGTTCCTTCGGTAGTCGCCGTGGCGTCCTTTGAAACTTCGGCCAATCCCGATCCCGTCTGATTGGCTGAATATGTTGGTGAAAGCGCTGTTACAACCCAGGACATGAAGGATATGGTTGAGATACAGACATGCCAGACCCACTTTAGATGAGCTTAGTGCAGTTGTTCTAAATCTCATCATAAGTTTAGACCAACTACTCAAAGCTTTGACCAAGTTTAGTATAGTTACTCTAAACCTTGACCGTGCGTTTAGCGCAGTGAATGGTAAAGTCTGATGTTTTTTTATAGATATTTCTTGTTTCTTACACTAATATGGCACGTTGATTATCTGCTGATGGCTTCAGAGCTCGCACAGCAGCAAGGATCTCCAGCTGGTTGCTCTTAACAGCCAAAGCCGAGAGACGTCCTCACAAAACCCATTCGTCTTCTCAAGCTCAAGGAGGATATTGGCTTGAGTGGCCTGCCCACTCTGGTACTCCTGGACAAGCTGGTTCAGGCTGGCAAGGACCGCAACTTGGGGCTGTCGGTCTGTGCACCAATGGCAGGTGGTGTAGGTAGGACGCGAGTCAGGTAATGGATCCGGACAACATATCGGGCCTGGCGCTGTCGTGAAGCGTTGGTTAAGGACTGCGCATGGGACTGACCACGTGCGGAAGCACGATCTGTACCACGGGACTGACGTGCTGTGCTCATTCTTGTTTAGATAAAAACCGTAAATGAGGAAATGGCAGGCAGCGCAGGTCTCAGACTGTGATGCGACGTCTAAGATGTCTGAAGTAAGGATATCAGAACCAAGTCTCCGAAGCTTAGCTCGCCCTTAGGGGCACTTACTCCTACCACTGGAGAAACCCTATTGCTTGGTCCTCGCTCGGATAATGCCGTGGGACCGTAGTGAATGGTGCTCGAGTCCAAGCTAGAGCTGGGTTTATAGCAGGAGGTACAGCAGCAGCAGGAGGATGAGGTGAGATATGAGATAGAGGAAGAGTAGGAAAGGAAGCAGTAGTAACAGGGCTGGAAGTGGCATCGTAGTAGGAATCGTGGCTATAACCGATGTCGCAGTTGGTGAAGGCGGACGAGGAGGTGCGACAGGATCTGGAACTACTGTGGACGCATGCTGTCTTTGGCGCTGCCGAGAGGCGAAGGTTGATGATTGCGCACGTGGAATACCAAGTTCCGGGCGATATGGCTGCCTTGGTAAGAGACGCCCTGTTGGTAACAAACAGCAAACAGACCGCAGGTGTAAGGCTTGAAGGGTGATACGTGATGTGGCCAAGGTCTTTAGCCCTAGATCAAAAAGTTAAAAATCTCACAAGAACTCTACTTGAGTGACCTCCTTGTCTGGATCATGTCTCCCAACGTGATACTTTCGCAAATGGAGAAATCCATTGACAGACGATAGTAATGTGCCGACAAAGAAGAAAGATGGACATTTATTTGTCTAAGATGTGATGGAAATAAAAATCCTGGGTTACATTTGGGTACTTGGCATGCTGCCTGAACTGTGTTTTTGAGGGTGTTTTTTGAGTTAGTTGGCCTGACAGCTGATGCATCAGACCCTAATCAAACTCTACCCGAACAAACTTTCAAGGACCATAATGAACCCAAGTCGCCCAATATCTCGGATCAACGCCAGCCTGTCGCTGTTCCAAAACAGCTAGTCTCAACCCCCTTGCAGACCGATCTCCCGTAACACCCGGCCCCCCTCCCATCAAGTCCTCGTAAAACACCTTGGAGACATGACCACAAGTCTCATCCTCCGCCTTCCACAGACTAGCCACTACACATGGTACACCCGCCATTTGGAACCCAGCGGCAAGATGGATCGATTCCTGAGGAAGCATTGGATCACCTGTGATAGCCGTCTCACATGCTGATACATAGATGAGAGAGCAGTTTAGCTTCTTTGGTGCTGCCATCATGCTTTGAACGTCGAGGACGTTTCCTCGCGTGATGTTGCCATTTGTCTCTTGGGTGTACCAGTCGCGTAGGAGAAGGCCGCTGCGTGCTGGGTTTAGGTTGTCGACTTCGCCGTGGCAGGCAAAGTGTGCGATATGCGAGTTTAATAAACCCATCAGTGCCTCTTTTCGGGCTGGGCGGTCATGGACTACGGCGTCGTATCCTCCGCGAGTAAGAATTGTGTTGATAGCGTCGATCTCGCTAGCGGCATGTTGCAGCGGCGCAAGATGATCTGTTGTCTCCATCTTGACCAGCATCGCTTTCTGCTGTCCACCTAGTTGTATGATCTCTTTCTCACGATTTCTTACAAAGGACAACCCTCGAAGGGTATTTGTATACGATGGAACGCATCGATCGAGCACCGTACAAGGCTCTCCCGTCTCTACTGCCCTTCGATGGTCTCCAGCCGCATGAATAGGCCAAGCATTAATACTGCTTGTCGTCAACCACCAGATCCTCGGCAGATCTCCATCTCTGGGAGCCCCATCATACCCCAGACTTAGTAGAACAGGTTCTGCTACAACTTCCCAGAGCCATGTAAGTAGATAATGGAGAAGATCCCCGCCCTGACCATCTTCATCATTCGACATGTCAATGGCCTGGCGCAAAAGTTGTTTATGCTCCCTGATGTCATCGACAGTGAATTTGGGAAGTGAGATCTTCCGGATGTTAGTGGTGGTGATGATGAGAGCGTAGCCACCATTCAGAGGCTCCGTTTCCACAACGACAACGGGACCAGACTCGGCAAGTTCATAGAAGTGTGAATCTTCGCGTGGCAGCCTGAGAAAATCCTGGAATCCGTCTTTTGCTCGGATCTCTGCTATCAGCTCCTGGAACGAAGTTGACTTGTTGAAGGCTGTTTGACTCTGCAAAACCTTCTTATCAAGGTCGAACCGCGCCGCCCGCTGGCCCTTGACCTTCTCAGAGATCCTCGCTTCAAGAAAACGAGTTGCCAAATCTGGAAACTTCTCTTTCAAATCATCCAGGCCAGAATCAACGCCCTTGTTGAGAATCTCCTCCCACAAGACACAACGACTTCTCTCATAGAGCTGTAGCGCTTCAACCGCTGAGTCCCCAGCCGCGAGTGAGAACCAAAGGGCAAGAGTCGGCACGGCTTGAAATTTCTTCGCTTGTCGCAGCTGATCAGCCCGCGTGGTACAAGCATATACCGCAAAGGGGAGATCTTCAGCGGCTTCTCGGATGTAGTTCCTTGCAGCTGTCGAATCCTTTGCAACCACATGCGCGAACATAGATGCGTAGACTTTCATCCACGCGAGTGCATGACGAGCGATACCGGGTGCCGATGAGAATTGAGCCGTCATGATCAGGTATGCGTTTGCAGCGAGTGTACTCAGTGGTGCGGGACTGACAGTGTAGATTGCGATGAGAAGTTCTGCTTGATTGATTAACAGGCCTCCGCGGTTGATATCATCCATACCACCCATCGAAACACACTCTTGGAAGTTCACGAGCGCATCACGAAGATCTCGCAGGCTGAGTGTCTTCTTAGCTCTGTACTGCAAAGTACGTGTCAAATTGACCCTCGCCGAGAATAAGTAAAACTTGTCTGTGCATCCACAAGAGAGAGAGATGTTGAAGTTCTTCTCAGCTTGAGCGAGAAAGCTCAGATCTTCCTCTCGGTGGTATTGACGAAGATAAGCTGTTCCCAGCATATTGCGCAGTGCCGAGATTTCGACTGGTGGAAGGTTGAGATTCCTGCCCAGAACCTCTTCAACAATTTGACCCGCTCTTATGACATCTCTAACGTCCTCGGTGTCATCGTACCTGAGCTGAAGAGCATGACTGAGACTTCTTGTTCGGGAGCCAGCGCGAACCTCGGTAGACCCAGTTGAGTCAAGACATTGCTCGAAGGCTTTGATCGCTGTGTTGATGTCTTCCAGCCTTCCTGAAAACTTGAACTGATACATGGCCGCATTCCCCAAACCATGAGTCAACATGATGTTCATAGTTCCACCAGAAGACCCTTGTTCCTTCGAAGCATCAAGGCCATCCTGATATGCTTCAGCGGCCTGTGTCAGATACTGAACCTTGCCAGTACATTGGCATTTAACAACGTAAGCGTTCCCAATATCATTCGCGACAGTAAGATAAAAAGGATCCGTCCGAGATGCTATTTCCTTCGCTGCAATGAGTGCAGTCAAAGCACCATCAATGAACTGCTCCTGTCCCGGAATCTGAGCAGACACAAAAGCAGCCCTCCCAGAAGCTCTCAAACATCGAGCTTTCATAGGACCATCGAGGTCGTTGAGAAACGGCAAAACATCGAGGTTCGCTTGACATGCGTTACGCAGATCATCTTTGTCTCCATTAGCTTCGAACCTGATGAGAAGTGCTATAGCGAGTTGTTGATAGCAGTCTATCTGTTGATGACCCTGTAAATCTGGATGGTCGAGTGCATCTTGTAAGCACTTGACAGCCTGATCGAGTTCTGAGAAGAGCCCGGTTTTGCTGAATTGTTCTTCATGAGCACCCGCATCTCTGATTAGTCGTGCTGGTGTTTTCGGTGATGGATCCATAATCTGTAGCTCATTCATCCTCTCAATGAGCTTATGTGCTTCAACTTGTGTTTCCCGGTGGTTATTACGCTCAGCTCTTTCACCAAGTGCATTCGCCAGCTCTTCCAGTGCATCTGTAGAGTTGGGATGGACCCGAAGGGCTTCTCTCAAATAGCCGATCTCAGCAGATGGGTCTCGTGTGTTTTCTTCTTCATTGAGTTTCTGCTGTAGCGATGCCAGGTTCATGAGACAGTTGAAACGGTCTTTCGAACGCTTATCTTCAGAAACTGCAAGACCTCTGTTAAGACACACCTTTGCCTTTCTGAGGTTCTCGATATCTTGGTTCAGGTCGTATAAGTGAACGAAACACGCGGCGCGAGCACGATGGATATCTGCAATGGTGTATCTGAATGGCGTCGAGTCGAATTGGCTTGGGACTGAGTCTTCGGCAAGCTGGAGAGTGGCCATACTTTCACGAAGTAAACTTTCTGTTTCTCCTTCTTTGAACAACGCCCTCTCCAGCTGTAGCTTTGCCAGGCCAAGATAGAAGATCGGCTTCCCTGGGAAATTTGTCGCCAACGCCTCATGGAAAGCCGCAATCGCATCCTCAAAATCGACCTCTTGGTGAGTAACCTTGTATCTCTGTGTCAGAATATCCCCGAGATCATCCAAATGTAATGCTCGGTTTGAATGCCCCCGCGGCCCAAAATCAACAGCTTTTCTGAGATACTCCACTGCCAGATCCAGAGCCTCAAGCTGATTATCTGGAGTTGCAACCTCCCATTGTCTCCTCAGAACTCTCCCAAACATGCTGATAACGACACCTCTCATAGGCTCACTTTTGAGAACGTTGAAAACAGCCAGTGCGCCTAAGATAGCGGCATCCTTCAAGCCAGACGTATTGTTGCCGACACCCCTCGTCATCAAAGCTTCTTCACTTGCCATGGAGAATCGCCTTGCTCTCTCGGAGCGATCGGAAAGCATGACAGCGTAGATGTACTTGCATGTTTCCGGATCCAGGTCCTTGAGGAAGTCTTTATTACGGCAGAACTGACCGTCCGGGATGAGCTCTTCATCTTGCTCTTGGGATGCAATCAATGTTGCTGCATGTTCAAGTTGACTGGTGAGATCTGATGCCATGGTGAATGCTGTGAGAAGCCGGCACTTGTGCAACCATTTAGTGACAGGAAAAGAGGGGAAAGACGACTTGCGGAAGTAGCAAGACATATGATCACTGGACTCTGATGCGGGGTTTTCATCCTAATGTATGTAAGAAATTTGAAACATTGGCTTCAGGTGACAAAAAAGTTGGAACGATGTGAGGACAATTTGCGGCCATTCCAACCGCTCGGTGACACTTTTATTCTTTCATCGATTATCGAACGGCCGAGACAATTGTGTCATGCAATCAGCTGATAGGATACAGTATCACAAGCTGAAGCGCAGTGTAACATTGCGCGCATAAATATTGGCACACTATTAGCGCCACAGCGGCTAAATCGGGTTCTGAGATACGAGGTATTTGTGCTGCCTGCTTTCCCAGATAAAAGACCTACTACCCCTCTATCACGTATTAAAATCTTCCAAGAAGCTAACAATAATGGGCAAGGCTTTAGATCTCAAGTATGCCGAGCTGATGCGAGCGCATCCTTTCGGCACGGCTTTGTACCTACCAATTCCCTCAAGCCAATTTCAGCCCGGATTTATCGGATATTTTGACTCGACTGGGGCCTGGAATCCCATCGGAGATCTCACATCGTCGACAAGCTTACCGTCGGGGCTGGCATCCATCGACGGCACAACATTGAAGCGAGCGCCATCTCAGAAGCAAATATGGGGACCAAAGCTGGGCCACGAGACAAGAGGCCGCGCCATCGATCTCAGCGTCGGCCTTGGGGCAATACCTATGCTGGCAGCAGCAGCACTGCCCTTCGATGTCTCCGCCTGCTTCCGATTCCAGGCCGACAAAAATCATGGAGCTGTTCTTCTTACAAGTGGCCCTGTTGTTCATGAGCGGTATTATCATAAAGAACCTCTTCTTCAGTGGATGAAGCAGAATGCGAAAGGAATAGTGAAATCACATCCTGAGGTCAGAGAAAATGGCTTGTGGATTATCACGTCCACGTGGACAGCAGAGGATGCCTCGGTCAATTGCTGGAACTCCAAGGACAAGGTGGTCGATGTTGGGTTTAGCACAACGGCTCTTGAGTTTGGCGAAGTGGCTCCAAAGGGGAGCTACTTGCACGGAGGAAGCGCGGAAGGATGGGTAACCACCCAGAGTGACGGGGTATGTTCTTATTTTCCTTTTCTCGGATTGGACAATTAACGAGTACAGGACGACAAAGGCCATGTTGTCTTCTTCCATGGGATCAGATTCACGTGGGTTCCCATTCGCGGTGTGAGTCACAAAGTTGAACCGTAAAACGCACGAAAGCTAAATAATCGTAGTTGGCAGAGAAGAAGGCCCCGGGGAGATTTCGAGGAGAAGGACGTGCAACATCCGCATCTCTGACAACGTTTGAGGATGACCTGGGCGATGGGGCTTTTGAAGTACAGTATGAAGACCAAACTGAGAAGGAGGGACACGATGCAGTGCACCAGGACGACGATGAGGGAGACGCATGGGAGTGAGCGTGGCTGCGTGATGCTTAAGTCAAAGTTTATTGAGAATTTACCTATCACCAAGCGGAAAGTGTCCTCACACCCTGATTACTGGATCCATCATGATGAGTTTCGTTGAGGTCAGGCGTGCAATAGACCGCTGCCAGCGCATCTTGTCCAATCCTGATTGTTGACCGAAGGTTGTACTTCAAACCAGAGCCACAAGTAAAGCCCTGAACCCCATATAAAATTGTCATGCTGGAATATACTTTCGTGATCAGATAAGCTTCAACATTAGCGATTGGGCTTTTTTTGCCCCGAGCCCATTCGCTTAAACATGTTTAAGCTTTGGCTTTTGCAATGCACCTATAGCATTGCTTTTCTAATCATCAAGAAGGTGTTTGCCTTTCATATAAGAGACGACGCACCCTGACATACGTCACAAAAGTTTCCTTCCCTTATCTTACTACGTTTCATAAATCTTGCTCCATCCATGGAAACCGCCCTCCCAGACCTCCATAACAAGTCTGCTTTATTGCCATCTCGTTGGATCGCAGAACAACCACCACCATGACACTTCTCGCCAAGCTGAGAAGGCTTACTGTCCGCAAGAAACATGAAAACCCTGCGCCTAAGAGTCATATGCTGATACCAATACCGGTACAGAATATTGACGTTCTAAAAAAGGCCAAGAAAAGATTTCCTTCGAGAAAAAAACCCACCGCTCGGTCACTGCCGATAACCCTCCAAAGCCTCCCTCCAGAGCTTCTAACCCTGATCGTCACTCTCCTCGCACCGATCGACCGCGCAAGTCTCGCCTTCACATCACGATGGCTCCACAACCTCTTCAGAAACGCGACAAAGCTCAACGGATTTGATAAATGGAAATTTCTAAGTCGGCTTGAACAAAGCTTCATGTGGCCTGATGAGATACTCTGCGATCTGTGCCGAAAATTCCATGAACCGCGGAAGAGTCGTACAGGCTTTACTGAAAAGGAAGGCCGGCGGACCTGTGTTCTCAATGGCGCTGCGCATCTTCAGCGATCGTCTGTATCGCCTTATCTTTCGAGAGAGGTTCATTTCGATGTCATGGCAGCTATATCGAGATCCAACCGTTTGAGCCCTGACGCGCTGCTCCTCGGCCAACCGAGTGTACAGTTTGTAGAGCCGTTTTCCAATGACGATGGTAAACTTATTATACGGCTGCAGCAGACTATGCATTTTTCTCAACAGAAACACATCCTCCTCACATCACAGAGGATACTATTTCCTGGAAAGAATACAGGCCGCCAGCTGGACAAGATCATTGAGGGCGTTGGAAGTCTACACCGAGCTCTTCAGGGATCTGAAGAGCTTGGCAGTATTTGTGGGCATGCTAAGTGGACCGATGTGTACCCGTTCATCACTTGTCCTGACGAGGAATTCGAGTGGCCAATTGGACAATGGTCATTCCGCTACTCAGGCATACAAGAATTTGACCTTCCCGGCCAACAAGTACAAGAGTGTCTATGGACTCACAAGGGAGACTGTTGGTTAACCTGCCAAGCAAGAGCCAGACTAGACAGCGCCCTCGAAGGTCGTGTATGGTCCTGCGGCGGTTGTTCAACAGACTACGCGGTCAATATCATCCGCCCAGAGAGCTCGTCCGCGAATTATATCGTCATGACATCGTGGAAAGATCTAGGGACTTGTATCAGACGGAATGATCCGTTGTGGAGGGAGCATATGAACTATGGTGTTCATGCGGGGCATAGACGTAAGGTAATCGGGATGATCGCGAATCAGATTGAGACGTTGGTGAGGGGTACTAGGGGGTACGTGCACTACTTTCCTAAGATTTCGAAGAAGAGACTGAGGGAGATATTCATTGATGAGGGAGGAGATAAGGAGCCGAAGCTCAATGGGAAGGTGGAGGTAGATTCATGAGGTTATATTTCTGCTTGTTGTTTATAGAGTACGAGCCGAGATCCAGGACATGATGATCATAAAATTCATCAGATATATTGCCCCGGGAAGTTGGACTGGAGTTGGCGAGAACATATTGAAAGACTATAAAGTAATTCCCTTCATTGCTAGCCAGCCTTTTGCCTCAGTAAGCCCCATCAGGGATGTCAGACATATCTTGCCAAAAGCATCAATGTCATCTTTCTGTGCATCCTGGATTATCGCCTCCAAAAAATTCGGTCTGTCACATCAGCTAAAACACAACAAACAAGACTCAAAATCAACTTACGCGCTGACATTTATCACAAAGTGTTTTTTATTTCGCCACGCCAGTGCAAAGTCAACAGCATCTTGAGCATTCCACAAATGCGCAGACATGGTGACAGACCGATTCACAGCGATGTTTTTATTCTGGCCGCATCTATTACCTGACTCGCCTTTCATAAAGTAATACGTCAGCATGAAGAAGTTTATCATGCCGAGGGTTCTTTTGGCTGATTCTTGGAAGATCCAATTTGTCCAGAAGGCTTGTGCTGCTGAGGCGGGAAAGAGGGGGATAAGATCTGAAGATTCTGGTGCTTCGTCGATTGCGATGTGGGGAATGAGCGCGTTGGATGCTTCTTCGAGATGAGGCATGGTCGCTTCATAGATGGCGTAGGTTCGGGCGTCGTTGTCCAGTAGACGAAGGATCTGATATATGAGGAGCGCTTGTGCGTATGCTAGAGTATCCATTGGTATAGCTGGTGGAGGACTGGCGAGGAGTTCCTGTACCCGGCTTTCTACGTTGTCGCGGATAACTCTGGCATTGAGATGATTCTTTGCTGCATGGAGTGCAGCAGAAGACACCGCATCTATTCTCAAGTGTCATTGATGAGTCGTTGGTACATATAATTAACTCACGTTGCATAGACTTTGGCATCCCCTCATCGTATAGATGCGAATGACACCAAGGCGTCTGATTCTCAGAAACCATTTGTGACGGCCCCTTCAAGATTGCATCCATAGCATACTGGAGTCGCGATGTAATCGCTCTTGTAACCTGAGGAATAGTAATAAGCTGAGACCGCTTCAACGCATTCTGAGCCGTTGTCGACAGTCGCGGCGTAGACCAATCAGAAGGATCGCAATCCAATGACCCTTGGAATAATTGATCTGTGAAATCATCCGTCGGTTCCAAAATCGAATCAAGCATCCCCAGACATGACGGCGTAAGCGAACTCTCAATCTCAGAAACAGGGATGACGGGTTGTCGGCAGCTGGCGCTCTCGCTCTCGCGCACTGGAGGCGCATAAGGATAATGGCAGTGGATGTTCCGCTGAGCGCAACGCTGGCACGTCGGACGCGCGAGATCGCATCTCCGACGCGCTTTCTTGCAGGCTTGACAGGACTTCCGTCGCGCTGGCGGGTCGTTACGCTCCATGGATGATGGGGTAGATGGATCTTGGTGGTTTGCGAAGAGGGAAGATGGTGGAAGTGCGCTGAGGGATCTGGAGAGCAGCGGAACTCCGCTGACGAGACCCACAAAACGACGGAACAGCGCGACAAGGAGGAGCTGTAATTTCTCAGACAGCAATAAGATATAAAAGAGTCCAACTGCCTTCAATTCAGAGTCATACTATCACATCAAAGTCCATTGACTACTAAATTTATTGCAATGTCTCTCCCAACTGTCTACGTCGTCGCCGCCACAGGCACCCAAGGCTCAGCAGTATGTCGCCACCTCCGCCAATCAAACTGGTCCGCCCACGCTACAGTGCGAAACACCGAGTCTCCCCAAGCCCAAGCGCTCGCTAAGATCGGCGTCGTCTTGAACCCTGGCGACTGGGACGACGAGGAAGCACTCACTGCCGGTCTTGCAGGCTGCAACAAGCTCTTCCTCGCTCTTGGGCCGAACTACAGCAATCTTGATGATGAGCGCATCTGGGCCCAGAGAATTATTGCACTGGCTAAAAAAGCGGGTGTTGAGGATATTGTGTACTCGAGCTCCATTAGCGCCGACGCTCCTGAGAGGCGCACGCTTCTGCCTCCGAGTCACTTGATCTTTAAGACCCTTTTTGTCAAAAATGCTATTGAAGGGCTCGTCCAACGTGCTGGATTCAAGCATTGGACTATCATCCGTCCCGGATTCTTCATGTCCAACCTTCTCGCCCCAAAAGCTCATATCTACAACGACTTATTCGAGCACAACATCTGGTTGACCGCCCTGAAGCCTGACACCAAGCTTAACCTCGTCGACCCGCAAGACATTGCTAAATTCACCTTCGCCGCCTTTAATGAGCCTGAAAGATTTACTGGACAAGGAATTGACCTTGTCAGCGAGAGGTTGACGGCTGTGCAGATAATGGAGATTCTGGCTGATGCGACTAAGCGAGACTTGAAGGCTGAGTTCTACACTGATGAGCAGGTGGCTCAGGCTATAGATTCCAATCCGTTTATTGGATCGCAGGTGTTTTTGAGGGATGGGGAGAAATGCGTTGATGCTGAGAGGGTCAGGACATGGGGAATTGAGTTGGGTAGCTTCAAGGAGTTTTTGGTCCGCGAGAAGGATGCTGTGGCTGAGACATACGCCTCGTAGGGCAACCAACATATTATTTCCATCCCTGACATCCTAGGGGAGGAAAAAAAAACTCATGATCTTGACCCTAAGTCATAAAGAATGCTTAGGTAAATCTAGCCTAAGCTTAGGGGACTATTTGCTAAAGTTATTCTGGCACCCTATATCAAGGTCTGTTTTTTTTTTTGCCATCTGGGTATTTCCTGGCCTTAAGAATACAATGATATGATTTAAAACACGTCCAGTATTCTCAGAACTTCGGATACTGCTCAGGACAACCAACGTCAGGACCCGAAAACTGTTGGTAGGTGGAATGAACTACCATCGTGTAATGTAGGGATGGAAAAACTCTCTTGGCACCTTGGAGTGGCTAGCTGATCTCTCATCTCCCCCTTACACAAGAGTACATATGGCGGCTGAGACATCGGCCGCTCCTTATTTTCGTGCCTCAAATAGTCCCCATAAATCCTCTTTCTGATTCTTGTGTAACCCTCGTCCCATCAGAAGCCGTGTCGAAATCCACGATGAAGAGGCACATCTTCTTTGCAGTCCTCCTAAAAGGTGTAGCTGCCTCCCCAGATAACGATCTTGCGCCGAGGGAAGCGGAGACGTATTGTGTGACGTATCTTTCTACGTACCTCGCTGCGATTCCAAACAACGACGGGCCCTTCAGCTCAATCGACGATGTACTGGATACTGGAGACAGAGAGGCTGGCAGGTTTCCTTTGGCTCCATCGATCCGTCCGACGTTTGGGAGGAATACTTCCATGGCGACTGCAAGCACGAGTGAGTGGTACTTCTGCCTCGGAATTGAGAAGATAGAGCTAACGTATGTAAATCAGACTCGGAAACATCGCAAATTGATGAAGAGACTTCCCAGTTAGCAGAATTTGTTTCAAAGTCTACATCTGTGGACGTACCAACATCAAGCGACGAAGCACTTACAACTCCATCGGCCTTCCAAACAACATTTGGTCAAACAACACTTGCGGCTCCTACAACAACTGGTATAGTCGAACCACAAGGACAGACAGTGATCTTCCTCATCCAACTCCCCGACAACGATCGAAGGCGCAATATTCACAAACAACAAGTCGGGGGGTTTGTTGGAGACGGTAGTCCCGATACATGCACGCTTGCCTCTAGCTTCAACCTCGCCGAGGGCCAGCTCTTCAAGACTGGGAATCCTATCTATTATTCCGGCGAAGACTTTAAAGAGCTGGACAGTCAAGGGGCTCCGCCGTCAGATGCAATCACGAAGGGCTTTGCTTCGACTGGAACATCGCTTACCTTCCAAAATGACGGCCTTCCGAATGGTGAGGCAGGCTTTTGTCAGATATCTGATGGGCAGGTTTATATCACGTTCACATCTGCGCCACCTGGATGTACACCAGTTACACTTGATGTTTATGATGGTACGCTACTTCGTTATGTAGAGGCCTCGTTGCTAACCAACTTCTAGTTTCTCGATGCCAGAATGGTAAAATTGTTGGTGTCGATGATATTAGCTCTGCTTCGTCTATGACTATGACCCAAGAGAGCAGCGTCGTATCGGATGAAGCTACCAGCGCCTCCTCTGAAGCCGTCGAGCCATCCACCTCCAGTTTCGGGGTAACAACACTCCAGCCCGGTCTGACATCATCCTACGAAACGCCGTCGAGCATTGCAGGCGAAGCCTCAACTACGTCGCTCGAGGTTGAATCATCAACATCAGAGTCCTTGGTCCTAGCAACATCGGACTCATCGTCATCTGAGATTGTCGAATCTACCATCATCGCATATAGCACTTCCACCATTTTGACCAGCTTGGAAGCATCCTCTGAGGGAACAACGACTGAGTCTGCCGACGATATAACGCTAGAGACAACTAGCAATGGAGCCACCACGGAACTCTCTACTGCCGCAGACGAAACAAGTGCCCAGACCACCACGACTCCAGAAATTCCAACGACTACTGTTGACGCCTGTGTAGCAGGTATTACCTCCGCGGGAGGCTCGCCTCCCCTGCAAGATCGCATCGATGACTGCGAAGAGTTCAACGTGGTCACAGTTAGCCCATACACCGTGTAAGCTGAATGAAGACAATTTCAATACCCATTAGCTAACGCGATCAAGCACTGTGACAATCAACAAAAAGCGATGGGAGTATCGCATCCCTACCGGTTGGCCCACCGCAAGACCTACAAACAGACAGCTCGTCCGCCGTCAAGATCCCGATGTGACTACCATTTTCCCCACCGAAACACCTGCTTATGCTACTTATTGCGACTCGGCTGAGGAGTATTATGATGCTTGCTCTAGCGCTGGTGTTACTGCTGTGACGACGACGCTGCCAACACCTACTGAAAGTGAGACAGATGAAGAGCCTGCCTGCCGTGCTGCGTCGATGGTTAAGAGGGCTGGAGAAGGTTTGGGATATCAGTTTGAGGATGATTGGGATGTCATTCGCATGCCTGGATGGAGGTACTTTTGACAAACTACTGGTTCTTGTCATCCTGTCATTATGATATGACCTTTTTGTCTGAACTTGAGCTGTTGAGATTCTTACCAAATGTGAACAGAATAGGTACAATTGACACTACCTGCTTCCCGATCCCAGATAATGCTTCGCCACAGGAGTATCATCAAGAGAAATCCCAATGAACTTAACACGATTCCCTTCATAGCCAAGTGCAATCGTATCATGTTTTACATCAATATTTCTTGACTTATAGGTCGGCGGCCGAAATGATGGCGGAATCCAAATGAGTCGCTCATACCCTTGGTAGACCCAGTCAGTCAAAACGTACAGGCAGTTATGTATACCATGTCCCGGACTATCGGACCCCGTATCTGCGAAAACTTGCGAAGGAACTGGTAAGCGTCCCCTGTTTGACTCTAGAGATTTTTCATCTTGGGAGAAAGACAAAGAAAATGCAAACCCATTGAACGCAAGGTTTTGTGAGGCAATCTTTTGCCGTGTTGAAGTGTCCCAAATTTCAATCACAGAAGGTCTACGAATCCACCCTGACAACGCTACAAGTTTGTTTGTTGTAGAGAAAACGAGGTTTCTGACCCTCAAGTCATCAGGCGCTTTCAGAATGAACTTTTTCGCCCACGGCATTCCTTCCCATACTGAAATAGTACGGTTTTCCGACACAATACCAAACCTCCTATCAAGGGGGTGAAACGTTAGACAAAAACCGTCTGAGATATCGCGAGGATCAACTTCCGTCCCGTTCGATACCTGGAGGAGCTGAGTATTCCTAGGATTATCTCCATACTCAACAACCATGCATTCACTGTCGAGTGAAAAGACGATAGAGTGTATGAGGGGATGACTGGCCTCCATAACTTTCTTCTCCCTTATGATATCCCAAAGTTGCACTGGGTTGCTTTTTGGTTTGTCCTGGTCAAGGACTATGGCTACTTGCTCACCACTTGGTGACAAGTGAAGGCGTCCTGGGAACCAGTAACTGACTTCCGGGACGCTCTGAAAGGCCACGCCATTAAGACTAAAGCCACTGACCACGTTAAATTCTAGGCTTGTGGGGTCATAGCAGCGAATTTGGAGGTCCCCTAACAGAGACAAGGAGACTAAATGGCCTGTTTTGAGAACAAAAGCCATACCGGCCATTTGGTCAAAAGCAGAAACCTGGCTTGCCAGTGTTATATCCCATACCTGGAACTCAGTGCCATTATTCAGCTCTAAAAGGACAAATTGTCGATTAGGCGCATATTGGATGGCCCGGACCTCGTCGTGAAACGGGTGGGAAGCAGATCCCGTAACACTCCACTTTCTTGCCTTTCCATTTCCGTAACTGAGTGCGACGCTGTCACGAATCACTAATTCAACATTTTTGGGAGCGCTGTGCTCTTTATCAATCAATCTTTCTGCGGGAGGACTGTTGTAAATTCGAATCGCGGTGTGATAGATCCCAATTTCGGATAGTGCAGTACCGTCACGAGACCGAGATTTTGTTGAGGTTGAAAATCTCCCAATTGAGTCTCCCTGCGATGCATCGAATAGCTCAACCGTGTCATAGCCGTGTGAGGAGAACGAAATGTTTTCGTCTTCAGGTAAGTAGAGAAATGAGGAATGATAAGCCCATGTAGCTTCATACGATCTCATTAGTTGCGGTACTGGAGTGTTGATATTCCAAAATTCAATGCAGTCCGTCATTCTGACAGCCATGGTCCCAGAATCGATGGAATATTGTACAGCAACGATACGTTCCCACCCCTTATACTGTCTGGTGTCGTCCAGTAGCTTGAATTGTTTCACTACCTCGACCAACTCCACATCGTAAACGGCAATTCGTCTGGATTGATGAACGGCCACGAACTGCCCATCAGGCGAGAAAGTAAGCCCATTTAGGGATTCTCGCCCCCAATCGTGCTTATTTAAGAAAGCTTCACCGCTATTGAGATCCCATATGCGGAGCTTGCCGTCCTCGGATATTGATGCCAAAATGTTGTTAGAGGCTGGGGAAAACGAGAGTTTTCTGACTCTAGACGGACAATGAAAACTGGAAACGGTGCCCTTTCTGATATCTCTCACATGGATTGCTCCATCAAAGCACCCGGATGCAACTCTGAGACCGTCCATTGAGAAACATACACATTGAGGATCACCCGGATCTTCAAAAGTGTATTTCTCTGACCCCGTGATATAGTCCCAAACCCTGGTTGTATTATCACTCGAGACAGATGCCAGCAAGCATTCTGTTGGCGAAAAAGCAGTGCCATTAATATTACCAGTATGGCCTTGGAGGGTAAGGAGCTCGCAACTCCAGCTATCTTCAGCCTCAGGCCTCGTAACAATCCACTGAGGGACCTGACTTTGGTAATGTAAACGTACGAGACTCTCTTTGGGGGCAAAGAGAAGAGAAGAACAATAGATCTGAAGAGGAGCATGTTCGATGATCCACGTGTTGCTCAGGATGAAGCGTTTTACATCATACACCAAAGCCGATAGATCGGACTTTTCTAACTGCTAGATGAAGTAGGGTTAGTCTTCTACTATGTTCTTCAAAGAAGCCAACTAGAACTTACCGGAATAAGACTCTCCAAGTGACTGATCATAGGAATAATAGACGATGCCTCTCCAATCAACGCCATCACCTCCAGCCAACATAAAAGCTTTCCCCGAAGGAATTTGTGAACAATCCCATCATCTGCCAGTTCACCTCGTACAAGGTATTTGCGGTCGACTTTGCTCAGATGGTTGACCCAGTACCTCGAGGCATATCGAAGATACTGTGGTATATGGCTCGCAATCAGACCCGGTTCAATCTCAGACACAAGTGTTCCTGGAAGGACCAGCTGGCAGATATCCTGGCAAAGTTTGTAATCCATGAGATCCATACAGCGATGGAAGAGTTCATGGTGCATCTCATGCTCGGTGATGGAGAATGGAAGCCGTTCAGATCGGCTTTCGTTGAGAATAAAATCACGGAATGAGAGATGGACGAGGGAGAGAGGAAGTCCAGGTTCCCGAGGGACATTTATGATCGAATAGAGTCGACGCAAGTAACCTTCGAGATCTCTCCTTGCTGCTTTTTCCAAATTCTGTGAAGTATCTGGTGTTGCTGTGTGAAGTAAGTGGAATAATGTTTCCACTGAAGCGGGTCGAAACAGGACAACGATGAAGCCGATCAGCCTGCTAATATAGGTGTAGAAGGTAGTTTGGACTCTTTTGTGAGACTTCTGGATGTCAGGAAAAGCCAGAACTTTGAAGTACATTTCATCAACCTTGTGCTGGGGACCATCTTCCTCTATTTCACCGTCAAAAATAAGATTCAAATGTTCGTCTCTTAGCGCCTTGTGAGCAAAGTTGGGCGTGAGGAATCGACATGCTGTTGCAGCATAAATAAAGAGACCGTCTGCTTTATCGGCCAGCTTCATGATATCGGCAGAGCTTACTCCGTCATCCGCAACGCCTTGGGTCTTTGCAACCTCCTGTAGAGTCTGGGATAGGTAGTAAACGATATCGCTATTCCCATCGGTGGCCGATTTGACCTTCTTCAGTTGGATCCTCCGACACAGACGGCCAAACAAAGGCTCGAAGCTCATGGCAATATGTTCTTCAGGTCTGCTCGTGATCAAAAAGCGAAGTTGTATCTGGTGGAGGCTTTGCAGGTGTACAAGCATGCCCAGCAAGTCTTGTGCGTCCTCTTTCTCACACTCATCCAGAGCATCGATGACGACAATTAGGAGGAGGGGTACAAACTTGCTCTCATCAAGCAGTATAAGAGGGCCTATAATCAGCTTTTGGAGCTGCTGTGAGGGGACCTTCGTCTGTATGCCCGGGTTGTCTCTGATGACGTTGGTAACATGTAACCCGAATTCGGGAGAGATATCTGCCAAGCACCATGCTATGGTGCGGAAAAACTCGAATGTGTTGTTTCTAGTAGTATCGCCTTGTGAGAAAAAGAAGCTAGCCCCCAGGAAGGCTTTGCTTGCGCGTTTGAGTGTGTCAGTAAAAGGTTCCCTAGCTTCCAAAGAACTGGCAACTGTCAACGCGATACTTGTCTTGCCTGTACCAGCCATTCCTTCGAGCCACAGTATCATTTCACCATGTGGGTCCTCCGTCCATTCTTGAAGCACCTGAAGTATATGACGCTGAGTGCCCGGCAAGCAGGGGGCCTCTACTCTTGAACTTCGGTATGAATCATAACTGGCGTTTCCAGTGACCTGCAAGGATTGCAAAAGCTGCCTTCGGTCGAAGTACTATTGTTTTAGACATAAGGTTAGGCCAAGTCGATAATTGTAAAATTAGGGAACTTACATGCTGCATAGTCTCAAGTCTTTCAACTTGTTCCTGGACGTCGTTGACTGCCTTCCAGGTCTTCAACGTTGCGACATTGACTTGAGCAGTCACACCCTTGTCAATACGATTGCTGATCGACTCAATGTCTAACCATGACTTCTTCCAGTCGTCGGCACTAAGGGCGTTTCTGAGAGCACGATGTGCTTTGTTCCGTTTCCCGTACTGAAGAATAAATCGTGCTTCGTAGACATATATCTTACTATACAGGCTAACAAGCTCATTTTTGACACGAGAAAGCAGCTCCTGTGGGGCGCCAGACTCACTTTAGTCGCGTCAGTAAGACGCAGGACTAAGGTAACTGTGATAGAGTAATGATCATTTAGGAACTCATACCTGGGCGATTCTAGTTGGGATGCAAAGTCCCGCTCATGAAATCCTTGATATCGGACCATAAGAAAAATGATATGGGTGAGACCGGTAGCCGCATCCTCGTCTTGCTGGAATATGTTTTCTAATATCTTGCGAAGATGTTGATTAGACAAATGCCAATCTCAGACAATCGTGGCACTTACCGACAAAATCGTCGTTACACCAGCCCAAGCCAAAGCTGCAGAAGGCTCAGCTGCAACAGCCCCAGTGATGACGGGCTTCAATGTGTTGATAACTTGGACAGCCTTGAGAATACTTTCCCGAACGATGACGGGTTGATTTCGGATTTTGAAGGATAGATGGGCATCTGAGAGTTTTTCGAGCCTCTCTTCTGCATTCCTTTGAATAGTCTTTAGCCGACTATCATGATTCGTCGCGGACGGATCGTCTGATGGTTTAACATCGTCTACTGAAGAAGCATATCATCATCAGCCTTGTGTCAAGATAAATGCCTGTATTGACCGTAAGTACATACAAGTCTCCAAATCTCGGCCTTCGTTCCCCAGAAATCTCTCCAGCTTTTGAAGAAGTTCGGAATGCTCTGGGTCTGTCTTGACGTTTTCGTAGGCCTCCGACCAGACATTGGCCCAACTGGATATATCGATGTTCTCGACCGTGGAAGTAGTCGTGGCATTTTTGTTCGTATCGGACTGCGGGGGAGAACTTGATGCATCTCCTGCGTTTGCTGTTTCTTCGGGCCGACGATCTGATTGGTGCATTTGAGTATCCAGCTGTTGGAAGTCGGCCTTGATTCGACCAGGCACTTGGTCGTGGACTGCCTATGTGATGCGAAGATGGTTAGCGATCGAAATGTCCATGATCGCATGGAAGTCATACCGGCAACTCGGACTGGTCAGATTTGGTCCGGAAGTTCTCAAGGCCCTCATGGACACGGCCTTTCAGCCGTCTAAGCCTGTCCTTCATCGCTCTAGACGAGAATCTCTTGGTGTTCTCCCATACCAAGTCTTTAGTAAATTCTCAAATGCATCAGAACCTAACGATATTTGCGCGTGCCGCGTGAAGGAGAAGATAATGAGTGAAGTTGGGAGAAAAACCCCGCTCGACACAGCCTGATTTGGCTGGGATCAGACATAATCACTCCAATCAGGATCTAGAAATATCTAGCACATCGCTCATTTTTAAGGCACCCATGCAGGGTACCTCACGAATCAATTGATCTCACTGGATATTTTCCCTCCATGTGATTTCAAAGCCAGCCAAAAAGTCAACGTTCATTTCAGGGGAACAGACATATGAATAAATACTACATATACAGGAATCGAATGAATAATCTCAGAACGTGAATTCGCTCAGTTCTCAGTCCAGCCACAGATATACTCATCTCCCATCACTGGAGCCAAGTTAAACCAACACTTGGTGTACTCAATAGGGTTATTGATATCCATGTCATCATGATCAGGAACAGTGGCGTCCGTGATATTGCACTCCTCGGGAACATTACCATTGAGAGACACGCAACGCTTTGGGTTGTCGATTCTATACTTGACGCAATCGTAGTTGTTCTTTAGAGCCGCTTCGTAGTCGAAAACATAACCTTTCAGCGTCTTTAGATCGTCGCCTTGGAAGTTGTGCACTCCACTGATGCTTCCGGGACTGTTGGGCTTGGAGCCGAAGCAGATGCAGCGCTAGAGCAGATGTTGGAACACTTGAACGCGGGTGGGGGATGAGAATGGGAATGGGACATCTTACCTTGTCGTGCCAGAGGCAACCTTCCATGTGGTCTTTGCAAATCTGTTCAGACATGTTTTGGCGCGTTGGGATCGAACCGACACCGTTGTGATGCTATGAGATCGTCAGTTAGGTCTTGAGAATAGAAGAAGTGTCATTAATAGTTACCTTTGTACACTGGGTATCTTCCTAGTTATCGGGCAGTGTATGTCAGTCTTGATCACACTCTGTTGATGAACAGTAGGGTAGTAACTTACGTCGCTGACCATCAAGAAGTAGTCGGCCTTGTTCCTAGACTTCATAGCCTTGACAACCGCGAACTCATCCTATCATTTTCCATCAGTGAACCATAGAGACATAAGACTTCAGCACTAAAGACATACCCATTTCTTGCGAACTTGCTTCAGATAGTGGTGTATCGCAGGACTCGTAATGTCCTTGCTCAACCAGTCACCATCCTTGAAGAAGTCATAGACATACTCGGTCATTTGCTTATCACTCCATCCTTTCGGCAAAGTGCCACTAAAGATGAACGGAACGAAAGTCTTGGTCGAGTTCATGACCTTTCGAAACATGTCACCGTATGCCATCTCAAGGTCTTCGTTGAGTGTTTCAGGCGACACAGTTGTTTCCCAGCTCGAGCCAGCTGACATTGACGCGAAGATACCAGCAAAGGATGTCATGGTACCAGTAAACAGCGCCTTCTCTGCTCCGAAACCGGCAAGTGAGGTAAAGATACCTGCCAGCATGTTGAGAAAGTCGCCATTCTCTTCATGTGGTGGAGTGCCGTATGCTTTCACAATGGTCTTGATACCCGAGGATAACTGCACGATGGCATTCTCCACATTGTCCATCCAGATCGACTTGAACGCGTTGAAGAGTTTGGCGATTTGGAAGTGCATGTAGAAACCTTGCGGGGGTATGTAGTCTGAGCAATTCTTACCTGCGGGCAGACCACAACTGTCTGAGCTCAGCTTGTTGCAGTCGAAGGTCGAACCGCCTGGCTGATTCATGACTTGCATGAAGAAGTGGTCGGACCATTTCTCTGCCCCGTTCTTGTGAATCCATTTGTCCCACCAGTCTGCTGAGCCGCTGTCCTTCCACGTCTTGTGCATCACGTCGGTGCTGTTGGTCTGGTAGGTGTAGCCGCAAATCTTGTCACTGTGATCTTCACCCTTGCCGGGAAGGTCGATGATTGGGATATCATCGCCTACGGAGCCGCCGCCCGTCTTTGACAATCCAGGATCGGCTGGTGCAGATTAGTATGCATGGAAATCTTGCTATAACAATCGTAAGGGGTGCTTACTTGTTGGGGGGCTGTCATCTCCACCAGTCGAACTACACCGGTTCCAGTAAGTCCATGCCTTCAATCATTGTCAGCTAATGGCCTTCTGTAAAGTCACTTCCAGGCAAAGCACATATCTTATTATTTTGGGAATCAATCTTGACTAGATCCGCTCGACCTTTGCCGCCCTGGTTCGTAAAGTGCTACCAACAACGATTAGCCATCCAGCTAAGCTATCGACTTTAACGGCCAACTTACCATGCTCTCGCCTCGATCAATGGGATTGTAAAGCATTCCGCAGTTGGTCCAAGAAAACAAGCTACCTCCTTGAGCTTTATGACCATTGTTGGCAAAGACATCAACAGCACCAGTGTACTTGTCAACATGGAGAAGATCGGCTCGTCCGGACGCCTCGACATCTGCGAAACGGATGTTGGCTCGATCCCTATAGTCTCTGTTATTATATGGGCATGGTTGCGATTGATGTTGCGGCTTACCATCCTTCTGAGAACTTGATCTGGCCAACGTTCTCTAGACCATTGGCCTTGTTGAGCCAACCAGTGATACGGCCGTTCTTCTCAATGCACAACGCATCAGCTCGTCCATCGCCGCTAAGGGATTCGTTAGTCTTGAAGTGATCGGTCGCCAAAGGCCCGTGGAAGGGTTCGGACCACTTACTCGATGTCATGAAATCTCATTCCCAGATCAAAGATACCAACACCCCAGCCTTGGTTGCAGTCCGTCGCAACAGCGGTACCGCTGCCAAAGGAAATCCGGTCAGCCCCCTTGTCGTACTGATTCTTGTACACCGTCAAATGTCCAGTTGCCTTGTTCTGCACAATGACGTCGCATCTCCCATCGCCAGTCCAATCAGCGAGATGAATACCATTTCGCGGCCCAGGAACCTTGAGTTCAATTTTCGTGTTATGTCCCACGCGGGCGGTGAGTGGATGTTGACATTGATCTCAGCAGCATGGCCGTCCTGGTAGATCCAGACATAATCATCGCTGCCAGAACCACGCATGTCGCAGTAGTAGTTCCCGTCTGCCTTAAGCTTGGTTCCCCCGGCGCCTTGGTTCTGCCAGACGACTACGTCGAAGTGGTATTTTTCTTCTTTGAGGAAGATGTAGTCTAGGCGGTTCGAGCCGTAGATGCGTCCGAACTTGATGCTGTCTTGGATACCAGACACGGCTTGGCCTGCATGGGTTTGACCCGCAGACCTCCATTTCGGTACCTATACTCGTTAGTCTGGAGATCCTTCCTCTGGGTTGTACTTCAAACTTACTATTCCGCTGCCACTGCCTCTGTTGTTGATCCATGTGCTGACTTGACCATGGTCGCCGATATACATGACATCGCTCCGGAAACTGTGTATGGGTATCAGCACATCTCTCGCCAATACGAGAATAAAATGCATATCATGTCAACTTACTCTCCATTGAGGTCGGCTGCCAGTCGTGTTAGCTACGCGACAAGAAAGAAGAGTGAGATATCACATACCAAGGATTATACCGGCCTTGTCTGGTTGGGCATTGTTGAAGACAGTTCCACGAATGCCCTTGGCTGTGCTGAACCCTTGCCATTGAGGCTTGTCACCCCAGCCACCGTTCCGAGAGCACCTAATACTGTTAGACCTGGGTCAGCATCCTCAGAGTGAACGTACGCTATCTCGCCAGGAGACTTGACTAGACAAAAGTCTGCTCTCCCATCACCGTCGATATCTGATCATGGAGTCAGTACAACTGAGTCGTAGAAGGAACGCGACCAATTCATGGTTTAGCTGACCTGCGATGCGTACATCAGTGGCTTTCAGACCATCGAAACCACCGATCACTTGACCGATGCTCTCAAACTTGGGAGGGTTTCCGCCGCGATTCAGTGAGACCCAAACAGCGTTCTCTTTGATACAGAAGAAATCGTCGAGGCCGTCATTGTTCTAATGAACGGGTTAGCTCAAGTCAGTACGAGCTGGTGGTAGAGGTACTTACAAAATCAGCGAATGCGTAACCTGGTGAAGTCAAAATCAGTAATGCTCAAAATGAGGGAATCTGAAAGTACTCACGAGGACCCAGATCACAGTCCATGTCAACATTGAACTGAACCGACTTGTCAAACTTGCCTCCCCCCAAATTCTGGCGGAACCAGTATGCATTCTGGTCCTTGGTGTTATGATAGACACGTATCCAATCATCAAGAGAAGCAGTCCGCTCCGCATTCGGGTCACCTTTGACAATATTCGCGAAGAAAATATGCCAAGGGATCGCATCAGTAATGGACTTTGGATCACTGCCCTTATCAATCTTGGCACTCTCAATAACACCTTTCGAAGCGCTCTTATGAGCATAATTTCCATCGTCGTGACCACTGCCCATCTGAGACTGACCAGGTAAACCAGCATTGCTAGCGACCTTCTTAAACTGATTGCTCGAACCACCAGCTGCATCGTCAATATTATCGACCTTTGCAGGCGGTTGGGTCTGGTCTTCAATCTTGCTGATGGCATCCCACCAAACACCCGCAAACATCTTATAGCCATCGTCGGTGGGGTGGTCTTTGTCGGGGCCAATGTCATCCATGGACATGACACTTCGTACGTCTGCGAGGGCGATACGCGCTCCTTTGTATCCTGCTGCGACTTTTCGGATTTGCTTGCTGATGTCGTCGGAGCAGGAGTTTCTGGATGAGTCTTTGTTAGGAGGAGGGTTGATAGAACGACTGTCACGCCAGGGACACTGTCGAAGATATCATCAACGAGGCTTCTCGTTCGCTCACCAGCTTTGCTAGGGTCGCCTCCCGAGTTGCAGTCGTTCCTGATTAGTTAGCTTGGCATATTGAGGGTTCCAAGTGGGTAAACTTACAGACCGGCGTTGATAAGAACCAGGTTTGGCTTCATCCACTTGCTTTTTGTCCAAGCGCCATGAACGGACTCAATCGTCCAGCCAGGATGGCCTCCATTGTCCTAACAAACAGTAAGCATGTCGCCAGTGAAAGCGATCGCCGAGTATAGCATACCGAATCTGCCATAGTACCATCTCTCTCTGACCCAACCATGTTGACCTTCCATCCATGGAATCGGAGCTGAGCTCGACGCCACTTCCGGTAACCATTACCATCACTAGACTTGTAGCCTTGAGTGATGGAAGCACCAAGTGGCATTACTCTCTGATAAAAGCCTTTGGCAGCTCTGCGATCAAGTCCGGAACTCTGATCAACTGTGACGGTCAAGTTGTCGAATTCGTTGAGGTCCAAGTCAGTGCCGCGAGACTCGTGCAGTCCATGGCCTTGGTTATTTGAATGAGCAACGTCGGGCGCATAGCCATTACCGTAGGGCGAAAGGCCATCTGAGTGACTTGCAAGGAGTGTGTATGGGTACAGAAGAATGACAGTTAAGATTGAAATGGCGGCCTGGCCGCTGCGAAATAGCCGCATATTTGCGTCTGGACACAGAGTACACTTAGTACAATAGAATAAAGAGCGTACAGAATACTGCTGAAACGCGAAACCCATGAGACTGATGAGCTCTTATCATATCCTTCTCGCTTTGCGATTGGACCTCTCCGAAAACTTCCACTTCAGGCCTTGCCTTTACTGTCCCCAAGACAAGTAATACGACAGTCAAAGGATTCAGATCCCACTATACTTGAGATCATCATGCCATTGTATCTGACTAAGATAAACATACCTATGGGTCCGCAATTCTTGGGATTGTCCATTTTGATCCCGTTCTGATTGGTTTGCTCGTTCCGGCTCTCTCATTATTGGCTTACTCCCAAGCGAGCAATATCCATATCATGATCAAGCGCACGACCTAACTCGGCGACATCTCAATTTGGCTGGGACCTTTTCATTTCTTCCTTTTTCCCAAAAAGTCCCTCCTGGTGGTATTTAGCTGAGACGAATTTCTGGGCATGCGGTACAGCGGTCTGGATTCTAACAAATCAAAGCATACCGACCATAATTTTAGATTTCGTGGACTTCTGGAAGATGAGAGGCCTCAAATCTCGTAGCAAAAAGTGATCAGAAACGACTACATAAGATATCATATCAAGGCTTATTTCCTTCACTCCTACTATGCTCTCGACCGCAATCAGTTTAGTCCATCAACTCTGTCAGGTATAACTCGCTTTTATTGATTCACATCTCAACATTGATCTCACAGATGACCTACAAAGCCTGTCAGAAAGATTGTCTTGTGATTCAACAACCTTACAAGGCGGTGTCAGAAAAGGGAGGATGGCCACGTGCGCAGCTTGATCAACCGCCGTTCCTGAGCCGGGAATAACAAGGTGATGCTGTCGGTACCAAAGCTGTGTCTTTTATCCTCCTTAATTGGCTGCCCTTTCATCGACATGGTGCCTGCCAAGCCGTCCGTTCGGCACTTTATAGCCGCGAACTCAATCTCACATAAGCCGGAGAGTCAATCTTAGCTAAGTCGGGAGAGACGCTCGCAATCGGTTAAATAGATGCATATCGAAGTGACACCCTTCTATAGGACGCTCCAGCCTCTCCTTCAATCACATCATCTTAATCTCTAGTTCTTCCTGATGATGACTGTGGTGTGGTTAGGTTTAGGTTTTAAAAGAGGCTTCAGCCCCTAGGCTATAAAGGTAAAGGATACTAATAAATATTTATAAGTAAAATACTTATTACCTTTACTATTACTTAAGATCTTAGTTTTAGCTAAAAAGTTAGAAATTTTAATAATTAACTTTAAAAATATATAAATAAATAACTATTACTTTTCTATAAAGATAAATAAGTTAAAGTATATAAAAGATATATAAGGTAAGATACCTAATAGAAGTAAGTCTATTAACTCAAGATAATATTCTTAAGATAACTTCCACTGCGACCGTACGACAGCTGATCGGCGAGCGGCCTGTAACGCCTCCTGACTTTTCAACATATCCTACACCCCTGATGATGACATTGTTGCCGTTCCAAACTCTTTCTTGAACTCATCCTCCTGATTTTTAGCTTTAGTGGCGCGTGCGGTTAAAGCTCAGTCGCGGTATATATGCTCCACTAGGCATCAGATCATCAAGCTATCAAATGATGATCGCCTTAAACCTTTATCCTGCCGCCCCTACCAACTTCCCTTCATCGTGGTCATTGAGACGGACAGAACTGATTACTGGACAGATCTGGGGCCCGAAGCTAAAGGTAGTTTCTTGGAGGTACTGCAGTAGCCAGATCAGATATTCCTGTCGAAAACCCCGCCAACATCGCAAAGGTCTTTGCTTGGGATGGCAAGCTTCGCTTCTTGACAACTCTTTGACGCTGACGTCGACGGGATGCTATGTAGACCATTGAAGGTGATAAGGAGGTAAAAGCATACTGAGTTGGAATTCTACACCCTAAAGTTCATCGTACCCTTGTCTAAAATTGACCTCGATCTGTTGAGTTAAGTACGGTTTTTAGTAACATGATGACGATGTGTGACAATTATTTTAACGATTCAGTTAATTATCTGGAACAAATATAAACAACTCGCCACTACAGCTCAAGAAGAATAAGAAAATACAAAAACTACTATTATTCTATCTACAGAGCATTAGCACTTTCTTGCTATTAGTTATAGATGTTATTTCAAGGCCTAAGATTTAGGTATAGGGTACTTAAAAGGGGTCTTGAATTTTGCCATAGACCCAGAGCAGATGCTATAGTATAATTAGCAGGCCGCATAAAGCCCTTTTTTCCCACCAATCCTGGCTCCTACTGATAAACGGCGATACCGAGGCAGAATCGGTGCGGCTGAGAAACAAAAGTTAGTCAAGGGACGCGATGTTACTTCAATTCCACAACATCATGTTTCGTTATCTTATCTCGTTTTGATAAGCTTTTTGTCACCTGAAGCCCTCAAGGACCCTGGCCTCGGGTTTTGATACGAAAATGGGGTGTCAGATTTAACTGGTCTAAAGACCTACGAAGAGATAGTAAATTTACCTACGTCTTTTTGTCATTTAGGATAACTATCCTAAATATCTTCACCTCCCCCGGCCTGGAAAGTCGGCAAAAGTCCCTTAAGTAAGCTGCTGACAGACCAACAAGTGGGCCAGGTCGGCC